>CAJZCY010000001.1:32287500-33487500 GCA_914969975.1 Anopheles atroparvus
GCCAGAATTGATACTAAAAAGTTAGTTTTCCCGAGGTGATACACCACCCACCCCCGTGCTCGTCCATCGTCAGCAAATTGTACAACTCCTTCCGCCTCATCAGCCGCCCGGGGAAAGCGCAAGTCAAGCAAGTCATTTATCATCCACCATTAATGACCCGCCGCCGACGATGGCTGACGATGAAGTTGGAAATCGGTCGCTGCCACTTGTTGATCGCGCCGGTTTCGTGTGCGGTCGGGAAGGTGAAAATTCAGCCGAGAGCAAGAATTCTCTTAAAACCAGCTACATTATGCGCTGCGCTTCACCGGCACACGGACAGCTGGGGAAAGCTGCTCGGGCTTGCGTCTGGGGTATTGAAATGCTTGATAAGTATCCGGGTGGACGGGGCAGCGGTAATGGGCATGCCAGAGGGAACGTGAACGACGTGGCCAGACACTTCTGAAAGTGTCCGAAGCGATGCGAAACGCGCCACCGTTCACACTTCGCACATCACTCAGCACGGCAGTCCAATTTTCCGGCTCGTTTTTAAACCCCTTCGATCGTTTCGGACGTGTCCGTTGAATTGTTGTGTGGTCCTTTCCAACCGCACCTTTGAAAGGTGCCTTGACTTCAATTTAATGATGATTTACATCTGCCCTGGGTTGCCCTGGTGCCTTTTCCATCTCATAAATTGTTTGCGTTGCGTTGCGTGCTTTGCAGCCTGCAGGATTTTTGTTGCTTGAATGTTCTAGTTACGGGGTCACGTACGAGGTTAATTCGTTCGAAACCCCTTTGGCTGCTCGTTCAGCAACTAGTTGCAGCAAAGAAAAGAAAAATCTTACGCAAAAAGCTAACTGATCGTGTCCTTCTTCTCCAACAGCAACAGGAGCATTGATTCCCCAAACAATTGGTTTTGGAAAGGGAATAGACAAGAAAAAAAAAAAGAAATGCCGATGCTTAGAAGACCAGCACTACTGTTTACAAAATCAGCACGCGTCGTCCAATCGCCATTACTTTTCGTGAACGGAAAAAGCAAATCACTTCCAGTGAACGTGGCTGCGGGAAAACTAAACAGATGTGCCGTGGCAGATCGCGTGGAAATTATTTATTATTTTAAACTCGACCGTGGTCTGATGCCTGAAAAATGGGTTTAAATTCCTCTACGGAAAATAGTTTACGTAACCGTGATTTATATCACTGCGAGAAAAAAAAAGAAAGTGAAGTATGGATGAAAAATAATTTCTAATAGCAAAACAAAAATTACATCTTCTTTTCGTTGAAAATTTATCTGAATTTGTTTTTTTTTTATCGGTAGCATGGGAAAACTTTTAGCTTAATGCAAACAAAATGTCAAACATAATTCCATTAGATAAACTGAGCCTATCTTTTTATGGATGATGTTATCAAGAGCCGAACAGCAATTTCAACTGATTAAACCAGTAAGCCAATAAATTAACGGCTAAATGGACCAGTGACTAATCCGGCTAATCTCGTACAGATCATGTCGCCTCCTCCTTTGCTGTGTATTAATCCGAGTCTGCTCAAGTTCACTGTCCGGAATGCTTCCTCCGGTGACGCCCTCTTCCTTCCATGCTGAAACAAGTCGGACGGACGCAAGGCTCCACGCCACTAATCTGGCTAAGATCAATTTCCCGAGCGTCCCAGCGATGGCTCGGCGATGTCGTCGTGCGTCGAGTTTTCCCTCGAGTGCTCCTAAATCTTCGCCTTCATTAACCCCATCACATCAGCAGTCCAACATCTTGATGTCGGTTCAAATATTTGGACAACGTCTGGCGTCTGGGTCTCGGCTCTTCGGTCCCAGCAAACGGCTGACCATCGTTTCCCCGTAGGGACGGCATCGCAGAGGAGACAGAGAGAAGTCTTCGTATACAACTGACGGCCCATTTAGAGCACGATTTATAAATATCATTAACACTCTGCAGACCTCGCGTTTGCCAGCACGTTTGTCCTTGCAGTCGGGCATGTTGCATTTTCACACATTTAGGCGACAGGTTGCACTGATGTTTTGACTTTTCGACATTTCCCACTGTCGAACGGCGCGTCGAACGCGCTTCAAGATTTGTGCTACCTCACTGCAAATTTCTCCCCCATTTACAGCGAACGTCTGCCGAATGTTGAAGAAAATTGCATTCCTGCCTCCCCGCAAGTCCGGTCCGACAAGATGAGCGTCAGTTGGTCGGCCAGTGGAACGGTTGATAGAAAAACTTCCGGGCATTTTTTTCTCTCTCTCTCTCTTTGCTTTGGCGACTTGCAAACCGTCCTCGAAGAATGTGACAAACGACCAAGGGTTGGGCAAGGAATGGGTCAAGCATTTCAGTTGACGCCAACCGAGCTGGTGACCAGCAGCGTGTCATCAAAACGCAATCTGCTCCGGGTCGTCTTGATCTGCCTTGCCTGAAGCTCATCAGACTGTGGAAAGATTTTCGTCTCGATTTTTATCGCGATCGTTTTTCCGCATTCTTCCACCGGAGCGAAGCAATGGTGACCCTGCGACCAGGACTTCTAGTTCTCCGAATGAGTAGATCTAATCAGAGTGCATGAGCATAAATAGGCACATTTTGCGAAGATGTGTGTAACGTAAAGAATGCTTCGGATCAGTCTCACGAGGTGGTTCATATTTTCCCTTCCAATTCCGATTTAAAAATGTTATAAATGCAGACACAAAAGCTTTGAAAGTAATCTTTAAACCTCTTCCACTCCAACTTAAAATCGTGCCTACGAACGTGCGTTTACAATCAATTAAGAAACCCATTCAGTTTCCCTACTTTGTCTTCTATTTCCACTCTTCCTGGTTAGACAAAGCAGGATTCCCAGTAGCTAAGCCAGTCAGCAAGATTTATTTGTGGGATAAGCTGTTCGTTTCACTTTTATTGTCGGGCAAACAGAATAAAAAAAAAACCATCTTCGAATGAATCGAGCACGATTTACAAGCTGCATTCGGGATCGTTGGAATGAGTTAATTATCCCATTTTCCCCTTCCATCAGAATCAACCAATCTTGCCCAGACCACTTGGGTGTTTTTTTTCTTTAATTTTACCCCAACCTCATTCCTCCTCGACCGCAGCCACTCCTTGTGCACGTACGTGGCGATTGTTTCGTTTTTATTACATTTAAGCAGCTCATAAAACGGTAGGCTTTGATTCACCCTCAAAAGCGAGCAGAACTGAGAAGAAATTCGATACGGCATCACAGTGGCATTTCGATGTCCCCAAATGTTTCGGAGTTTGCGGTCGCACCGTTCATGCGATGGAAAATTAATTGGATGCTGCCGAGAATGAGCATCGTGGGTGAAAATTATCCTTCCGAGCTTCGGACGGGGGAAGACAGAGCTGTGAACACTGTAGGGAAGTGACAGAAACATGTCCAAGGAATGTCGCAGACACAACGCACCGCCTCGAACCCGACGGGGAGATGAATTGCTTTCGCGATTTCTGTTGCACATGAAAACAAAGATGCCGTGCCGCCATAGAATTAGTGGGATGTAATGTTTCACGCTGTTCTGGTGGCCTGCCATCTTCGGGAATGATTTTCTCACCCTGCAGATGGATCAACAGCCATTTAGAGGAAGATGTCTCTACTTCCATTCGCTGACAGATTAATGAACTGTTAACAAAGAAATGGTTCGATTTAGAAACTTTTGTTGCGAAATACTAGCGCATGATGAATCATGTTGGTCTACCGCATTGAATAAATGCATGTCCAATTCTAAATCACGACATAATCTGATTTCTTGCGTGTAAAAAGACAAAGAGCACATAAACTCCCCCTCAATATTACAACGACGTTCGGAGAGATAAGATAATCGTGAAATAGCAAGACGAACATTTACCGTGCGCCTTTACGGTTCGTATTTTTTCAGAGCCATATCTTCTATTGCAACAATGATTGTGATATCAGTCAGGTGTAGATAAAGGTAAGCGCTTTATTTCGACAAAAACAATGGCTGTCTGATTGCGTTATATCGCCATGACGCATAAAACCTGGTTTAGTTTTCAATGCATTTTGAATTCATTTCGCATGGACTGAAATAAAATAACAACCCAACGAGTTATGTTATATTCTCCTCGGAATGAGAATTAAAATCATTTTAAGAAAAAATTGGCCATTGCATTGGACAGGCAAATTGTAAATAATTTATTAATTTGTTTTAAATAGTTTCAATTATAAGATTTCCTCACCGTTCGCTTTTATTATTATTTCATTTCCATTGTTTACATCTTCACAATTGATTAGGCTCAGCTGGAAAGTTTTCCTCTCTTAGTTCACCCTACCCTGCAGCAATTGTTTCGCTATGCCGAATTAAATGTTTACAAGAGCATAATACGATTCAGTACCATTCCGTATGACTATGATCGCAAACACTGGTTCGAAAATTGTGGTGTCTTCAACGTCGGTTCGATCGGTAATTAACAAAAAGAATTTATTCATACAGAGTCAATTTTAATTAACGAAAACCATGCCAGTTATCGCTTTGGAAGCCAGAGAAAATGAAAAGAATAAAATAAATTGAAACGTTTGTAAATTGCTTCCCAATGACAACGGTCAACGCAAGGACAAAAACTCTAATTGAAATTGATGTATATGAGCCAACGCTCAAACAAATTAAAAAAAAAACACTTGTAAACCATCTATTACAAGGGTGAGTAGCAAATCGAATAAGAAACAGTTTGGGAAGCACGAGAGCCATAACGCCGGTAAAACAGAAACATGAAAAAAAATACAACATGCCAGAGGAATCAGCAGGAAATATCAAACTATCTAATCCACTGCCAAAAGCATCGGGTACGTGAGCATTCCGCACGTCGACGGACCGTTCGACAGAGTATTCGGGAAGGCATTTCCCGAGCATGCAGGGAAACGTAAAGAGAACGCGAGCAACGGAGATAGATTTAAGGGGTGAGAGCGCGCCGACCGAGACGGCCAGAAGGATTTACCGGTTCGAAATTCGATTAACACCCATGGTCATCGGGGCTACGTACGGTACGAATTTAACTGCATTCCCTTCGGCTCCTTCGCCAACGCACCCGTTTGCCTCACTCTTCACGCTTCCGTTGAACCGCGGCCCGAAACTGCACAGCGTAGCGTTCGACAGATTTTCCGTGTTTTTCTGGCGGGGTCATTACTTTGCTCCGCTGTCCGCTCCGCATCCGTTTTCTGCGCCGCCAATTCGTTGGCCTTCGGGAGGCCCTGCCCTGGCAGTTTGTGTGTGTGTGTATTTTTTATCCGATCCGGCTAGAGTGAACGCACTCCACGGTGCTTAGGCGAACGGCCCAAGTGCGGCGCTGACGGCTCGAGGAAATCGATTCGAAGTACTTCGGGTGCTTTCGTGGGCGTACGCGCCCGTGGTCACTACAACTTTGTCCGGTGCTCACTTTGCTGGCCGCCGTCGTGCCGTTGGGTGGGTGGGTTGTGCCCGGCCAGGCCGTCGAGACTTTCCGACTTGGAGCGCGTGGCGGATGGGAGTGTTTCTGAAAGTGCGGAAAAGAAGAAAAGTGTCACCCTTTTTGTTTTGTGTAACGATTCAAACAAGCGTACATAATAAAAGCAAATCTCCGAGTAGGTGGGATTTTCAAACGGCGTCGCGTCGGTTTCGTTTGAAGAATTTGGCGCACGTGTGCCAGGGGGGAGGGACATATATTTGGCGTGTTGTGCAAAAGAAACCCCTAGGCACGGTCGAAAAATAAATTATGCTTCGCGACACATTATGCACGGCCCACCGGCCAGCCGTGTAGCGGCTGAATGGAGCGAACTCTAGGACATCCCCTCGCCAAACTTCGTCCTTCGCCAGCGCGGACATGGATACGGACTGCCTCAGCACAGAGTCCGGTGGTTGCGAGTGCTACGTTGATGTCCGTAGGTATCAGTGGAACGATCGCAATTTGCGCCATCCCATCGCCTTTGGTTCCCGCACTCGTCCCTTTCCTACGGTGACGTTTTGCTTGACGTTTACGAGCGCGTCGCCGCCGGTGGAGACGCCTGGTGGCGCGATCGAAATCCGTTCGTGCTCGGCGAACCGTTTCGTGTGCGTTGTTGGCGCTTGGAACACGAGCTGACACCGTTCGGGACGATCCTCCGGGGGGTCAGTCTTCGCCCAGTCGTCGTAGGTGGTACAACCGGTAGCCAATTAGTTGTAGAGCAGCCGATCCAAGGCAGAACGTGTTGTGGTGCGCATATTTTCTGAGTGTTTGTACACGATTTTTTTCGGCACGTACGTTGGTGATTTGTTCACTTTTCGGGAATATCAGTGCGACTTAACATTCAAAAGTGTTTCAAGTGTTACTTAAAATTCCATTCCCAAACCGACGTTTCCTGGTTATGTTTAGCGAAACGGTCGAATGAAATCACGTTGGATATTAAGCAAGTAATCGCGTTTTAGTATTCTTCTTTCGATCGGTTTGAAACGTTTCGCCACTTTACCCTCCTTCGTCTGAAACCCCTTCGCTTCAATCTCGTTAATTGTGCAATTAATTAACATCCAATCCCGATGGGCGAACGGTGAAAAATGGTCCCATTAGTTATGCTTTTCCGACAGCGAAAGTAACTCTCCAACCGAGCCGGGCTGAGATTGAGCAGAGATAACGCCGCTTAAAAATCCGCCATTAACAACATAATTTATAACGATCGGGTTGCGCTTGCACGAATGTGTGGCAAGGTTAAACCTGAAAGGAAAAAGAAACAATCTGAAAGATTCTGGAAGAAAATTAACGCGGAAAAGTGATCTCTCTTCGTTAACCCTAACCCGTTTCCATTTGCGCGTATTATTTGGCAGAACGAGTAACACGCAAGACACTCCCGTGCCGTTTTGAGTACAGATACACACACGGAAAATTTCCCTACGGGAGTTTTCAAGCGCTGTGACCATATGCTGGAGGACTCCCGGGGCCACCCTCTGGAACGAGTTGTGTCTGTGCGAACGTAGAAGAAAACGGGCGTTTAAGAGTTACTTGGCGTTGGTGGTGGACGAACATAAACAAACCATTTCCATCGGGAAACCTTACCGTTCGATTGTTAGCCTTCTTCTCAACGGTTCGGTCGACTTCGGCCATCTCCCTTACTCCTTTCGGGGGTTCCCCGCGACACGCCTTCCACTCACATACGCACTCAAACACACCTGAACACCAAAGTTGCCTTTTTCCGTTCCCTTTTATTTTTGTTATGCAGAGCATCTACAACATCCTCGTCGTGCGAATCGCGGTGTCAGTGGTTTCGATCGTCGATCAAAACTCGATCGTTGTTTGAGTAGTGTGCTATCACTTCTCGAATAGCAAGCGCGTGCCCAACGCCGGCCCTCAGCCCTCCGAATCGATCGATGAGTGAATGAAGGTGGTTTTGAAAACATCCGGCGGTAATTTACTGCAAGTTAAGTTGCGTTCCCTGCTTCCCTGCTGCCCCTGGGGGGAAAAGAAACTAAACCTGTTTCGTTTCATCGGTATACGGTGTTTGTTGGTTTAACGGGGGCCGGTTTATCGATGCTATAGGGGGTACTACGGTGGACCGGTGGCCATTCAGCTTGAAGGAAACCCAGTTCGTTGCAATGGAAACATAATTTGCATTTTCTACCGAGCTTGAGTGGACAGTCGAAAAACAATAAGTGGGAGCTAATGTGGTTCAAAACCGATCAACGAGTAAATCATTGAAAAACAAAATGAACAAAACTGTTAGCACATTTCTTATTTGTATATTCTTGGTTAACAGCTGCTTTGCTAATCAGCTGAGAGAAAACCTTTATCCAAATATATTTGAAACATAAGTATACACTTATTCAACGATCTAGTTGACTTTTGTCCTTCATTTATTATTTTTGATAAGAGACAATAGTGAATAGCAATGGTTCGCTTCAAATGATGATGCGGCTAATCCTTTCTGTCACGTATGTTGAACATCCTGGAATTTGCTACATGCCGTACTGTACGTACCGCGGTGGTGCTACTTCTCAGCAAACCACACACCTACCAACACTGTGCTGGAAGACAACGTTAACAATGACGTTGATGATTCTTTTTCGTCCTTGATGAGTTGTTCACGTGTCGTTGCTTTTTGATATGCTGGCATGTATTTTGAACACCGAGACCGCAGCTGCAGCAGCAACGTGTAAAAATGTAATCATTCCGTTCGTGGAGCGTCATTCAACATCACACGCAGCATGTGACACTCAAACGTGTCCTGCAGTTTTCTCATTAGTAATGCAGCTGGTGTTTGGTTTTTGTTTTGTGTACTCGTTGTAAAATGTGTTAAGCTATAGAAGAAAAGAAAAAAAACTCAATGCAAAGAGATCGGGACAAACAGGCAGATGGTTCTGAAAAGAAGTACATCCACCAACCAATTTTCTTGTTCAACACCTTCACTTGAAAGAGGAATATCTCTGTACCGCTTTCACACCCAGCACAATAGAAACTACATACTTGAGTCTGTGTTTGGCAGAAACAATGGCCTAAACAATTATATTTTCGTTGTTTCTCATTAAGTTATTAAATTGTTTGTGTATAAAAAACTTTGTCCTATCACTTCTCATCAACAGCCGAGGCCGATTCGATAGGATGCGTGGAAGTGCTGGCCACCGTGTGCTCGATCGTGCTGATGGTCGTGACCCTGCCGATCTCGCTGTTCCTGTGCTTCAAGGTCGTGCAGGAATACGAGCGAGCCGTCATCTTCCGGCTCGGTCGGCTGCGTTCCGGTGGTGCCCGTGGTCCTGGCGTGTTCTTCGTGCTGCCGTGCATCGATAACTACTGCAAGGTTGACCTGCGAACGGTTTCCTTCGATGTGCCACCGCAGGAGGTGCTGACGCGCGACTCCGTCACCGTGTCCGTCGACGCTGTCGTTTACTACCGCATCCGAGATCCGCTGAACGCCGTCGTGCAGGTGGCCAACTACAGCCACTCAACGCGGCTGCTGGCCGCCACCACCCTCCGGAACGTGCTCGGCACACGCAACCTTTCCGAGCTGCTGACGGAGCGCGAAGCCATCTCACACTCGATGCAGGTCACGCTGGATGAGGCCACTGATCCGTGGGGCGTACAGGTGGAACGTGTTGAAATGTAAGATCTTCGAAGGCAAACCGAACTCTATAAGGAAAGGTAACAAGGAAAGCTCATTAATGATTTGTCTCGCTTCACAGTAAGGACGTTTCGCTGCCGGACTCGCTGCAGCGCTCGATGGCGGCCGAGGCGGAAGCGGCCCGTGAAGCACGTGCAAAGGTGATTGCCGCCGAGGGTGAGATGAAGTCGTCGCGCGCCCTCAAGGAAGCGTCCGACATCATGTGCGAAAGTCCGGCCGCTCTCCAGCTGCGTTACCTGCAGACCCTGAGCAGCATCGCCGGCGAGAAGAACTCGACGATCGTGTTTCCGCTGCCGATCGAGCTGATCGGCCCGCTGATGAACTTTACCTCCTCGCTGGGAGTCCAACGCACCACCGCCCAGCTGGGACGGGTGGCGCGCCCACAAGGAACCTCCACCACTACAAGCTCCTCGTCCCCTCAGGCCGATCAGCAGGAGCATCAGCCGCCGCTCGATTAGCAGCCGCTCCCGAGAGTGCATTTGCAGCGACGCCACCATCACCAGCACCGGCGCCATCCACATCACCACCAGCAGCTCCGGCTCCGGCACCACACGTCCGGAAGCGGTGATCGAAAGCCCGCCGGGTCCGACGCCATCGGGTCCGTCTCGCCGAACTCCGCATCCTCGGCGGAAGATTCCGCCCTTTGCTCGCCCACCAACCGTTTGGCGCGATTCATTCTAGACCTCTAGGGTCCGGTACTTCCGCTGAAAGCCTTAAACAGCGATGGGAAGCGATCTACATAAACAATACACATTAACAACGAGGGGTTAAATAGAAACGCAGCCGGTTTCCATCCATATTGATCGAGCCACACAATATACACACACTAGTTGTTGGTGTTTACCATGTTATAGGTTTTTTTGCTATCCTTTTTTTAAATGTATTTTATCGTTATCGTATCGAAGATTGTAAATAAAGTCTTATTCGTACTAAAATGTGCTTGGCATTCAGCGAATCTATCTCCACGAGGACAAGGAAATAGGAAGGACGGTTTTTAAAAGAAGGGTAGCAATGTTATTTCATTGCTGGAACAGTTAATCCTAGAGCTTATTTACAGGAATACACATGCGAAAAAGAAATTTGGTGGAAACGAAATGCATCCAATGCAAATGATTTACTTGAAGATGAAAAAGAATCATGGGATGAAGTTTATCAGTTAATTCTACCTTTCATGTTGAAGCTTAACGCTCACTGGAGGTTTCTGAATTTTACACCGCTTCTTTCGAAAAAAAAAAAAAAATATTTTAAGCTAAAATCTCGCACGAGAAGGTGCCTGTAATGCCAGAAAAAATAGTGCCGCAGGTAAATGCCATCCGAAATCCTCTTATCGTACCCTTTTTTGAGGGAAGCCTTCGTCATCGTCGGAAGATTGGTGCAGGCTGTTAATGCAGGTACTTTCTTCATTCGAATTCGATTGCTATTCCAGCACATCCAGGGTAATACGGCGGCCTGCGTGGTGGTTTGTTACACTCTCGCATCGGAGACACAATTCACCGTCAACAGTTCATCGGAATTCGATTGCAAGTCATAAAAGTAAATAGAATATTATATCAATCAAACGAGAGTCTCGCCCTTTTCCTCGCGCCTATGACTTATTCAGATCGGAAGTGGGCGAGCTAACACTTACATAAAGTAAGCGCCCAAACGAGGCGTTGGGTAACGAGATATAACAATTTACATAAATATGCATTAGGCAAGGAGGATGGTTCAACTCGGTGTTCAGCGAAATCAGGCGACGATGTAAAATGTTTTCTCCCACTTTCCATACTTCAGAAAACGTTCATTTTTTTCAGTACGAAAGAAAGCCAAATTGTTTTTTTTAAGTTGATATAGGAATCATTTATTTTTGGTAAGAAAATCGTACATACTATTGAATTTTGAACAATTCGTCTAGGGCAAGAACCCGCAAGAATTCAGTCAATTCAATAACTTTTTTTAAAGATCTAAAACAACACTGGTAGACCATTCGTGTGTCACTTATGCTAGGTAAAAAATGTGTAAAATAATAAGTAAGAAATGCCGTCTGGTGGGCAAGCTTATCGAAAGCTGCGTAATTGATAATAATTTAATGACTAAAACTAAACATGTGCGATAATATTATCAAAATAAGTAAAACATTAAATAGTTGCTTGGTGCAAAAAGGCAAATCAATTCAGTCCTGCAATTCAAAATGAGTTTGAAACAAAACTAAACTCCCCTGGTATCGTATGGAACCTTATCGATATAAAAAAAACTCGCTGCTTTGGAAATTGGTGAGTACGGTATTTGGATGTTGAGTGATCTTAAATAAAAAATGGTAAATTTTATAACGAAAAACAAAATCACGCTGCCAAGTGATGACCCTGATGACCTTTCTTCTCCTCAAATCAATTGTCCTCCATGCTCGCCCAATTCGGCACCCAAATCACCCGACTGTTTGCGGAACACGGACTTCATCATCTGCTTGCGGATGTCTTTGGTCGAACGGCGCAGGCTGCCCCGTAGCGTCCCGCCCCCGGCCGGAGCGGCGGTAATCGGTTTGTACTGATCCAGCGACGGCTGCCGGAAAACGGCACGCGGTTGCTCGGCAATGATTGATATTTCCAAGGGCGAATCTTCCGTGGCTTTATTGTCTTTGGCATCAGCTGCGGCTTTCGTCGTCTGGCGTCGTCGTAGGCTGTGGCGGATGGACGAAATAAGTCCATGCCCATGCCCCTGGTTGCCCTCGTCACTCGGATGCTTTTCTTCGACATCTTTCCCTTTCTCCTGCGGCTCCTGATCCGAGTGATGGCGTGGGATCAACCGACGGAATGATCGCCGAATCACATCCCGTACCTTGTGCGATTTTCCGTGGCCATTTTCACGTGGCTCACCCGGCGCAACGGCCGCCGGACATTTGAACTCTTCCGCGCTGGGACGTGTGGCCAGGGGTTCCTTTTTGCGGTACGCCCGCTGGAACGGGGCCGGGTTGTGCAGCAGCTCCACGTCCTGCTCTTCGTCCTCGAAGTCTTCCACCTCCTCGAACTGCACGTCCGGGTTCGAGACATCGATACGGATCTCCTCCCGCACGGTCGTCTCTTTGGTAATGGTGAACGTCATTTGGTTGCGGTGTGCCTCAGTCTGTTGCGCGGTTTCTTCCATTGCGCCTTTCGATTCAGTCTTATCTTTCTTCTCATCCTCCGGAACGATGGCGGCAACTTCTTTCTCGGGCGATGGTTGTCGATTCTCTTTATCCTCCTCTTCGTCCTCATTCTCCTGCCCGTGCCGTTCGGTGTCAGCATCCTCCAGCTTCGTTATTCCGTTCTCTTCATCCTCCAGATCGCGCAGCTTCTGCGAAAGATTGCTAATGTGCTTCATGTCGATCAAACTACGGCGCACCGAACGACGACGGTGACCGGTTCCGCTGAACGAGAATGGTGTTGTCTCGCCCTGCCGCTGCTTCCGCGCCTTCGCTTCGTTGATGCTGTTCTCCAACTCCAGCTGGTAACAGTCCAGCTTCTCGCCGATGTCAGACTCCTCACTAATGACCGAAAGTGAGCACTTTTTCGCCAGCGTCACCGTCGCGTTTCTCTGTGGGGTGTCTCCAGACCCGGCCGAGCTTGTAGTAGCAGCCTGTGTCGGCACCGAACCGTCCGGGCTGCACACGACCATGTTGGCCATCATTTGACAGGGAGTCAGGGCATTGGCTGCAAGCTCCTGAAAGTTAATACGATGCTTCAACGAGGGCGTGAAGGGCACGGCAATCGCATACGTTGGCATTTCCAGGGCCGGATTTTCAATCCCAGCCAGCTCCGGCAAGGGAAGCCCACGCACGGGCGGCTCCGGTGCCGGCTCTTTCGGGCGCACAATCTCGAACGGATTGAACCGCTCGCCACTGTTCGCTTCCGGCCCGCGAATGTTGAGCGCATTGTTCACGAAGCAGCGGCTCAGCTCTTCCGCTTCCCTGCGCTTGCTTTCGTCACCGTCGCGTGGAACCTCGAAGGGATTAACCGGCTGCTTATCGACCGCCGCAAGGTTTAGCGCCGGGTTCTCGAAGCAACTGTCCTGCAGCGCGTCCGCCACCAACGAGTGCTGCTGCTTTTTCTTCTTCTTCGGCGGTTTGCGGACCACTTCGAACGGGTTCGTAGGATCACAAACGGCGCCAGGTGTGCGCTTCGCGGCTAGGTCCGCGATCGATTTCACCTCCATGCACGAGTCGGAGAATAGGTTGTAGTTTTCCTTGTTATTGTTGCCGACGCGGAACGAAGCGTTTTCGAAGGCACTGCCATCGATCTGCCGGTTGTGGATCGGCGTCGACGAGGGAATGTTGAACGTTTGCTCGGAAAAGTTCAAGAATGGGTTTGTTTCAGCGTTCCGTTTACGTTTTTTGCCCGGCGTTTCCATCGTCGCTACGGCGGACGCGTCACAGAATGCGTTTTCCACTGCGAGCGGCATCGTGGGAAAGTTTTGCTTTGTCCACACCCGCAGATGTTTTCACACTGTCGACTTTGAACGAGCACCCGAAGACGAAACAACTAAGTTTTTTTTTCACTCTTCACTTTACCGCAATCGAAAATAATCCAAACCCCGTAAAACTGTTCGATCAAACAGTAAAATATATTGATTTCCTGTGTTCCTTCTTCAATCTTCATTCACTCGGGCAACGCAACACGTCCGAACACGATCGGACAGTTTTTCAAATTGATTCGCTTTGTTTTCAACCGCTCTTTTTGGCGTCGTTAGGTTGGTAGCACTTACAGTTGCGCACGCCATCTATATGTCGATTGATGCACTATAACGACAGCGACGGATGACTTTCAATTAGACAGTTGAAACGACTTATAGTTTCAAATTGAATTTATTCGATGATAATACCATAATATATAATATTTATTTTAAATCTAAATGTAAATGCAAATGTAAATCTATAAGAGTTTGTAACTATACGTAAAAATCACGATACTTCATCAATCAATGAAATGTATGATTTTATGTGATATGTTTTTCCTTTTGAAACAATTTTCCTAACGTGTTTCAAGTAAAGTGTAGACTTACATGTGAACCATTGTTAAGATTTATTCTTTTGAAAGAGCCCCAACGATGAATCAGTCCACATAGTTCAATCAAACTATTCATTAAACGAAAAGAAAAAAAAGAAAAAAAATTAAAAGTTCCAGTGAAAAGTTTGTTTCCTATCCCATCTTAAACACTCGCTATCTTTTCCAGACGAGACTTCGTATGTTTAGTAAACTCCGTACACAAAACAGTCCTTGACATTGTTTTTGAGGCATTATTTGATGTCCAATGGCATTGAGGCTTTGAAACTCGGGCTGTAATCAAGATTTTTTTTTCACATAGAGTCACCAGAAACTGATTGTGCAACAAACATCGCGTTTACATAAATTATTTTAATTTTTTTATTTTCCCCTTCAACTCATACATTTGACATGCTCCATAGTAGCAGATTAACGGGTAAAGTTTTCTTCTTCTTGCACAAACTATCACAATACTTACTGTAGGAATATTATAGGCTAGCGCTCCTAACACGGTTTAATACAAAATATCTACACAATAATCCTCCTAACGTCTTATCGGTTTGTCTCGGTCCCTCTCATGGTGTGTCGTTCACTGAATGGCGGTGGTCAATAAACCGCTGCCCAGCAGTGAATGGCCCTAATCTCACCGTTTACCTTAAAATATTACTGTGTCTTGGGTTTGTCATCAGTTCACATCATTCACATCTTCTGAATGCGTTCCTTCAGCTGCTCGAGCTCGGTGGCGATCTCCTGCGGCAGATCGTGGGGCACCTGGTTGTCGTAGTACTGCTTGATCTCGTCCACCTCCCGCAGCCAGAAGTCCTTCGGAATGGAGAACAGCTCGCGCTCGTTCACCGGGCTGCTGAGGCCATTGAGGTTCAGGGCGCCCTCGGTCGGGACGCGGCCAATCGGCGTTTCCCGGTAACAGTCGGCATCATCGATGCGGTGCAGGATCCACTCGAGAACGCGGCTGTTCTCGCCGAAGCCGGGCCAGAGGAACTTGCCGTTGGCGTCCTTGCGGAACCAGTTGACGTGGAAGATCTTGGGCGCGTGGCCACCGGCGACGCTGGCACGCTGCTCCATGCTCAGCCAGTGCTTCAGGTAGTCGCCAAAGTTGTAGCCGAAGAACGGCCGCATCGCGAACGGATCGTTCATGATGGCCTTGCCCTTGTGCTCGGCCGCGGCTGTGCTTTCGCTGCGCATGGCCGACCCGATGAAGACACCGTGCGACCACGAATTGGCCTCGTACACCAGCGGAACGCCCT
Source organism: Anopheles atroparvus (assembly GCA_914969975.1). NCBI lineage: Eukaryota > Metazoa > Arthropoda > Insecta > Diptera > Culicidae > Anopheles > Anopheles atroparvus. The sequence goes on from CAJZCY010000001.1 coordinate 32,302,814, forward strand.
GCGGCCGGCGACCGCCGAAGAGGATGGCCGAGATCGGCACGCCCTCCGAGTCCTCCCACGCCGGATCGATGATGGGACACTGGCTGGCAGGTGCGCAGAAGCGGGAGTTGGGATGTGCGGCGGGTGTTTTCGATTCGCCCAGCTTCCAGGGGTTGCCCAGCCAGTCGGTGATCTCCACGTCGGAGGATACCTCCTTCTCCATGCCCTCCCAGAACACACCACCGTCCGAAGTGGACGCGACGTTCGTGAAGATCGTGTCCTTGTAGATGGTCTCCATGGCGTTCGGGTTCGTCTCGGTGGACGTGCCGGGTGCGACACCGAAGAAGCCGTTCTCCGGGTTGATTGCCCGCAGCTGGCCCTTCGAGTCGAACTTCATCCAGGCGATGTCGTCCCCGACGCACTCGATCTTGTAGCCGGGCAGCGTCGGGTTCATCATGGCGAGATTCGTTTTACCGCAGGCGGACGGGAAGGCGGCCGCGATGTACTTCTTCACGCCGTTCGGGTCGGTGATGCCGAGGATCAGCATGTGCTCCGCCAGCCAGCCTTCCCGCTTGGCGATGGTGCTGCCGATGCGCAGTGCGAAGCACTTCTTGCCGAGCAGCGAGTTGCCACCGTAGCCGGAACCGTACGAGACGATTTCGTTGTTGGCGGGCTTGTGCAGGATGATGGTACGCTCCGGGTCGCAGGGCCACGACGGGACCGCAACCTTACCGCTGGCCGGAGTACCCACAGAGTGCAGACACCGGATGAAGTCCTGTTGTTTCGGGGACGGATGAAGGAAAGTAAAGCATAAGTGACTGTCGCTAGTGAAAGAGGAATGGTGATCCCGAATATGGGGTCGAGCCAGGAACGGCAAACTTACCGAGTTGTCGGACAGCTTGTCCATCACCTCCGAGCCCATTCGGGTCATGATGCGCATGGAGGAGACGACGTACGCCGAGTCGGTGATCTCGATGCCAATCTTCGACAGGGGCGACGAGATTGGGCCCATCGAGAACGGCACCACGAACATGGTGCGTCCCTTCATGCATCCCGGGAAGCGGCTCATGATCGCGCGCTCGTAGTCCGCGGGCGCGATCCAGTTGCCCAGCGAGCCGGTCACGCCCTGCTTTGGCGTCGGGATCGCCTGCTCCGGCCGTTCGGTGCAGATGAACGTCTTCGACTCGACGCGGGCCACGTCGGCCGGGTTGGTGCGCGCCAGCCAGCAGTTGTCGTACTTCGGCAGCGGCTTGATCGTACCCTGGCTGTGCAGGGTCTTCAGCAGCGTCTTGCTCTCGCTCTCGCTACCGTCGACGATGTGGATCCGGTCCGGCTGGCACATGGCAGCCGACTCCTCCACGAAGCGGCGCACCTTGTCCGACAGCTGCGAAACCTCGCCATTGACAACTGGGAACCCGCGCAGATGGTTGTACAGATTCTTCGGCAGCGACTTCAGCTTCGGGCTGCATCCCAGGGTGGTCGGGAGCCTGAGCAGGGCGAACAGTTTGACCATTGCGTGGCGTAGGAGGGTAGCCAAAAGCAAAACAAAAACGATCGAGGTTAGAGTTTGTCCTTTACCGACGTCGGGTAATGTTTCCAACAGAACACTGCACTGGAACACACTATGCTCATTGGAACTGAGGCAAAGGTTTTAAAAGCGGTACGCGACAACTAATTCGAAGGAACCTTAGAAAGGGCTCGTTGCACGATTGTGACTGTGAATGAGCAGGCTATGGCCAGCTGCCCGGCTTATATACATAATACTCCTCGGCAGAGTGCGGTTATCAGCCGGACCTAGACGAACACAGCAAGTCTTACGTAGGCAGCTAATGCCACATCTCACTCTGACGTAGGTCATCCGGGTGTGTATTATCGAAAACAGATGAGTTCAGGCGCGAGGCGCGCCCAGGGCACAGGCCTCCCGAAGGCAACAAACTTCACGGTGACGGGCAAATACGGATCGCTCTCGCAGTCAAAGTTCAAAGGTTCTCGCGTTTAGCCCACCGCTCAAGGGCGCAGTACACTGCAGCCTGGGCGAAACTCAAACTAGGGCCATACTGATAATTGCCTTATCGGAGAAAAATCGGTGCCTGCAACAGGCACACACCCCCGGGCTGGAGGAATTTGTGCTATGGTTGATAAAGCGCCCTTTTCGGTTGTTTGGTTCGAAATCGAAGGAGCCAGAAATTTTCACAACAACTCACAGACCCGCTTAAGAGAGCTTGGTTCTATATGTTTCAAAGTGCATGCCCCGATGGAAAGGCGATATCTCTACTCAGGTATTGGGAACGGTTGATACTTACGGCGTGTACTGTTCGATGACTTGAGGCATTTTGTTAGGCTTCTAGCTGATACGATAACTCAAACAACGAATTATGTTCAACAATTAAGTCGACACCAACACAAAACACTGGTAAACTGGGGGCGTTTTTTTTTAAATCAAACTGGTACGATACGGATGAGCCGGTTAGCTTGTTTTGCAAACTCTTGGAAAGAGGCTTGTTTTTCGCTTCGACTTTGCTTACTAACTGGAAAGCAAACTGCTTATAGAAGCGCGAATTTTGTTTTGAAACGATTTTTTTGTTTGCTTTATATGCTCAATGGCACTGAGTGATCCTCGCAGGAATTGGAAAACTAGCTTGTTTTCATCTTCTGAATTGGATTGGCTCTGGTGAACTGATGCTGTTACCTACTCGAGCGGGCCTTCTTATATTCGCATCGTTTGCACGGTCGCGGACGCGGCTCGGGACGGGTACGGGTGCCGGAGGGGTCCATCGCGGTGAGGTAGAGAAAGGTTCGGTGGAAGGTGGCGGCCGTTAGAGTGAGGTGTATGCGCGTGTATGCTCCGTGCGACCGAAAGAGAGAGGCTTCTGGGCAAAAATAGAACCTCCCGGACCTCGCCCTGCCTGCCGCGTGTCGCCTGCCTCTTTGCCGGAGACCTGTTGCCAACCAACGTTGGGTCGATAAGGGTGTCGCACAGTTGTTGGGCCCGAAACTGCGAAACGCCCGCGCCAGAGGGAGTGCGCGGCTCATGGAGGCCGGAGCGGGAGCGAAAGCGAGAGGATCGCTTGGCCGCAGCTGATTGGCGCGAGCATTGGAGGTATGTATACGGACATATGCTCACGTATACCACCCAAACCACCCCGTAGCACAGGCGATGACGTTGCACAGTTCTTCGGAGCCACCACCGCCGGGCGGCACCGGGGGTGAGTTTGTTTTGATGGGTGACGTCAGGGCTCCGGTCCTATCTCCCGCCAGCACTATGTGGCCATCTCGTTCCAGCCCACTCGCAGGCTCGCACTTGCAAGTGGCTGACCTAATGGCTGAAAATGCCGGTCCTTTGCAGTAATCTTAGCTTATCAAATTCAGAACACTCCCTTGCCACGCTGTTTCCATCTGACCAATGCAGGCACAACCGGGAACAATGGTAAGCAAATTCCTTTTGGCTAGCATTACTTTCCGTTTTCAAAACAGCTAGCGACATTGTTTACAATACGGCCGGCATCCCAACGCGACAGGTCATCCGGTTGTCGTCGAGGTTGGCCCGGCTCAGAGGGCCCGACCTTCTTCTGCTACGAGATCATAACGGTCAAAGCAGGAAGCGACCGCATGTACGTCCGGCTTGCTAGATCCCTTCGGTAAGGTTTGTTGTTTTTCCATCTCACATTTGCTGGCTCGCTCAAACTGCTTCCTCCCTCACTGCCGATTGTTGTACAGGGCAGCGTTCCTCGCATGCTCCGTTCCACAGCGGTCCATTCCGCGGGCCCGGTTGTAACCGGTTTGATCCACTCGAAAGGGGAGTGTGTCTATTACAGTCCCCCTTCTCCATCGGTGTGCCAGTGAAGCCAACGCAGTGTGGCCAGCCCAAGGTTCCACGTCCACGGCACACGACGATCGAGCAATCGAGAGTCTAAAGTCTCCCGACGGGTAAACTGCGCTTTGGCATCGACGGATGTGTGGCATGCGCCAAAATGCTGGGGCCATGGGCGCCAGTGTTTGGTCTAGCAAGTGGCGAGCAGCCGGGCACTATCGGCGGATCGTGGGAGTTTGTTATGATGCAATAAATGATCATCGCGAAGGGTGTAGAAGCTTCGTTTCACAGTAGTTGATGCAATGCTTAGAAAGAGTCAGCCACGTCAGACACATTCTATTGAAACCGTCGTATTACTTTTTTGGTAAAATTAATATACACTTCTTGCTATATTTGTCATACCTGTAGACGGCAGTCTCGTTCGTTCGTTTTCCTGTTATTGGGTTTCTTGTTCGAGCACCTATATTTTATTAAAGGACGTGCATCAGCCAATGAAAGATGTTTCGGATGCGAGAACAATGTTTTTATTAGTTCTTTGAGCATCATTTATCCTTGGTCAAATAATATTTTCCTAGCGGAGGCCTTCCTTCTCTTCTTATAAAACAATATTATGAGAAATAAATGCAATTAGACAACTCAGGCAAGCGACAAATTAACAAAGAATGTCTGGTTAACGTTCTACCGATTTTCAATTTACCCTTACTAAAACCATTTAAAAACGATGAAGAATCATTTTCGCCCGTACCTGGTACAAACAAGGGCGGAATGTAGAGTGTACCTTCATCCAAATGACCCATCTTGAGGGCCACGACACGCACCAGTGTTTTTCCATTACTTTATGACTTTAAACAGTACGTTCGAGATTTCTAGGGCAGCAGCGTAACAGTTCAAGCTGATTTTGCCACCAATAACCGTTGATGGGTCGTTTCGAAGATGCCCCGACAGGCATAGACAGTGGGAGAGAAAAAGAGATCAACAGGGACAGAGAGAAGCGGCACAAGAGTAAACGAAACAGCGAGACAGAATGAAAGGGAAGTCGATAGATCGAGGGATGGAAATGGGAAGTAAAATGGAGAAAGAAAAGGATGGAGCGATGGGTTTCGTAGAGTGGAATTTTCCATCCACAATCCTCCTAGATGGCCGATGCCTAGGAGTTCTTTCTGATTGGCAGCCATTTTTGTTTGAAGGCCTAACTCTCAAAAAGACTAATCAGAACCGGTCATATCTGGACCGTATCATAGGGCGAAGGGAAGGTTCCTGCTAAGGGGACCTTTGTCACACATCCATTAAAGCAATCTTCTCATGTCCTACTTTCAAATGATATTAACAGGCAGTTGACTCTGCGATGTGTCCATGAATGTCTGCCCTCCAAAGAAGTGACTTGGTCATATTCCGGGGCCGTGCACATCTTTCATAAATTTGGATGCATCCAGCGAAAATGTTCGAATTTAATGGATTGTAGAAACTCTTTTTCTCCATTCCAAGACTGTGTATTTAAAAATCCCATCATGCACGGACCCATGGCAACACCGATTCCCTTGACGGACCAAAACAAAGATCATCCCTATTACCCTCGCCGACTATCGGCTCCATCCGCGGATCAACCTCTCGCGGTGGCCCCGAGACAGCAGGCCGCTGATATCAGCTGATACGACAGGGAAGTGGTTGGCTACGAGTGAGCGAAGAAATAGGTCTAATGGCAAGGCCCGTCCGGAGTTCCCTGGGTGAAGACCTTACGCGCAGGCGGCAGGAAGGAAGCGAAAATTTGAGAATCGAGCAAGTCATCCGGCTAACCGAGTTGACGATAAGGCTCGCACAAGCCACTGCCCGAAATGGGGCTCGCGAAACCGTCCATTCAAAACAAACTCCACTTCCCCGTCCCTATGCACCCACGAGCATTCAGAGGGAGTTGACCAACCTTTTCGAGGCCTCTGCTGTTGTTTACGGTTCCAGCCCGAAATCGAGCTCTCATTACGAGGCCAGACGAGCCCTTCGCGGATAGCACGATGAGCGATTCCCTGATTGCTCTGTGGCTTATCTTGGCCGCTCGCCGGTTGTAAAGTTCACGATCGGCAACGAAATTAAACGACTAATAAACACAAACAACCCAGCCCATCCGACCGTTCGCGAAAAGGAATCCATAGCAATCGGGGAGATAGCAGCCAGCAAATAAAGGCCAAAGGCATCGATGTCGGTTGGCAACAGGAGGCTTCGAGCCGATGCGATGGGACGCGCGATGCGTACGAAATCGGCGTCCGGCAAACGGATCAAAACAAAAATGACATTGACCAGCAGGGAAAACAGGTTCCGCAACCTGTTTTTACGTCGGCTGCAGGCCGAACGCTACCCAATTCTGTTTGGATAAGTTTGAGGAAGAAGTGGTTGATTTTGTTCGAGGAAAAATGGCTTTTGGAAGCGTATGTTTGGAAGTTCCATCATCACGCGGTCTCCGTACTGGCGCCTAAATGGTCCACGATCACGCCATTCCCTCATTGGTTCCTCAATAAACAGGTGGTTTGATGCTTCATACAAGATTGGTCAGAATTAATCTGTTTTCCTTTGCAACGCGTTTGGAATATGTTAGGTTTTTTGAAAGGCTATATTTTTCAAACATAATCATTTAAAAAAATTGCTTGAAACATTTTCAAAAATATCGCGTAGAATTTTACCTTTATGCAGCTTAATTACATTTAAGAACAAACACAATCTATAAAGCATTTGGCTGCCCTGCTCTTTTTAAATGTTCTTAAGTAAGATCATCGTTTGTCTACAGCCTATTTGTTGGAGGCAAGAAAATGGTAACGAGCAGTTTGCTTGCACCTTGTTTTCCTGTTGGATTGGTGGCTGCTTGTGCACCGTAACATACAAGCAGGAGCTGGTACGAGTAAAACTAGCCTGTATAACTCGTTGAGCAAGTCAACTGGTGCCGAACCTATTGAACTTGCAATCAAGTTTCCTTTCTTCTTCGTCTTACACGGGTAGGTAGAAGTCCTTGACTGTTTTCTTCCATGCCTGCTCCACGCTTTCAACCCCAACGCCAAAAGGGGTGAAAAGTGATGCAAGAGTGCGTTCAATTTTACATCAGTTTGGCAAGCAGTAAATGGCTTGAAATGGTTCGAAACGAAAAAAAAAAAAAACACCCCGTGGAGATTCATCGAACTCGACGGTCTTCAATAATGCAGCGAGAAGAAAAGCAAGAGTAAGACTCTGCCCTCTGCTCCTCTTGCTATAGCTCATTCCATGTGATTGGTAAATGGAACTGACAATGTCACCCAATTCGAGGGCAGCTTGCGCTCCGTGGTTTACATGCACTAGATTCTAGCGGTACCAGGTTCTTCGAGAGAACGGACGCGAGCTAATTCCGGCTCGAACCGGCTGCCTGGGTGTGTGCTAGAAGCATTTGTGGCTTCCCGCGCACCGTTCAAGTCAGAAACGGCTTGTTTGTACTTTGATCTGTGCTGGTTTTGTTGGACCGTGTTACCCCTCCGTTCAGCCACATGATGCTGGTGGAGGCAGCCACGCTAATGTAACCCCGTCGTAGATCCCGTCGAGTTCTTTCAAGGCCTTCACATGGTCAACTGCGTTGCTTTTCGACCGGATCTTGGAGGCATCACTGCATTGTGAAGCGATTATCGGATGTGTTGCTATCGATTTTCCAAACATTGGGCAGTACATCGGTTAGGGAAAAATGTGATCTTTGGGAAACAACTTCCCCAATTTTGGACGGGCCCCTGATGAAAAACTCTCCCTGGCCGGACGACTGAAGCAATTGCTGATGTCAGTAGTTACTGTGAAGGCGTGTGTCATTCACACATCCTCGCTGTCGGCGATTATGGCGCGTTGATAATGCGAACGCCGTTTCCTCGACGATGCCGGAACGCACGGTGCTTCCCAACAAGAGCTCACTGTTGCCAGGCGCGCTAAAAATGGCACTTGAAATCTTGGGATGATGGCGGGGCGCCGCGATCGGGATCGGATGGTGTTGGTGGAACCAGCGGCGAGAGATGGATGCCGCACACCGTCGTCGTGTATGTGTAGCGAAACAGCTGATAGCGCGGCAGCGGTTTGTTTTGAGGTCGACATCCAACCGTCAGTGATTGCAATGGCAGATGGAGTGGGGATGAAAGGAGGGTGGGTTCACGATGGCTGCCGGGGTGTGTGGGCAAGGGGTTGAAAAACATAAAAACCGGCCGCTCTACTGCCCGGCAAAACGTTGGAGGCTTGTCTCGGCGGCAACAGCTCGTGATTGGTCGATTCGGCCCAGGGTCGTTCGTTCGTTTCTTCCCGCGGCTGACGCAAGCCACCGTCTGCGTTCATCAGCTTCGAAATGCCACCTTCCACACACCCAACCTCTCTCTCAGTCTCTCTCTCTCTATCGCTCCATCAATTTGAGACAATTTCTTCTTCTCATTCCCAACCGCTGGTACCGCAAACCTTCAAAATACCCGCGTCGCTTTTGCGTGCGCCCGATCTTCAAGCCAACAAAACTTGCGCGATGCTCTAATACCGCGTAGCGCGTTTGTTATTGTTTTGATGTGCCATGCCGTGGAAAGAACGCGTCGGAAGATGGGGCGGCATAGGGCGGCATGGAGCAGAATGCGTTGCGATTTTTTATACTCGTTACAACGACGGTCAGTATCTTCAGATCGCGAAAGTATCACATGACAACACGGATGGTTCTATAGCTCTTGCCTATGGCACGACAACATGTTGACTATGAGCCGTTGTTGTTATGTTCCCTTTTGCTTTAATGTTAAAAAAAAACCTTGACTTCGGTGCGTGCGTTGCTTGTTGGTGGTGGGCCATATCTGTCTGAAGTTTTACGACGATGCTATGCTAGCACGCTGCCAGGAACGAACCAATATATTCGGGAATTCAGGAACAAAAAATCAGGTGACTTCCACCCGCGAACAACGTTGCATTTATAATTAGAAGCAGACAGGAATAAAATTCGGTCGAAAAGAAGGACTTAGCGTGGGATGATTACCCATTGCTTGAAATGTTTCCCGGCTTGAAAGTTAAAGGGGTTTGCTGCCGGTTGAGTGGTATGGCTCCTTGGTCTATCTTCTCGCAATAATATGAGTCCAGAAAACATACCGAGCTTTGTTTGATTTTAAAATAGCAAAACATGTTTGCCTCTTTCAATCCGAGGGGGGTTCTGCACGAGCCACGCCGTTTGCCTTCAATTTGCCTAATAAACATATGTTGTTGCCGTGCAGGGAAAAAAGGAATTCCTTGTCGACTGGCTGCAATTACCAGGGTCAACTGGTTTGTTTGCACAGTCTCCGAAGAAAGTGCAACGGCGATCATTAGGTGTGGTTCAGTCGATGAAAGTAAACAGATTGGTGATCAAGAAACTATCAGCTGCTGGCAGAGGGCCTCCGAGATTGTTGTTTTCGCATCTTTATCAACTTTTTTTTTTGTTTCAGTGGAAATGAAAACATCTGCCTCCACCCGATGGCGATCGCCGATGCTTCGAGCCTGTTCCCCAGGGTGAACCCGCGCTTGATCCCGGAATTTGCCACTCACCGGGGCGGAACGGGGAAAACACATAGGCGACGAGAAGGATGTTTACGCCAGGCACCAGGCGTCTAAAGTAGGTCCGCCTAGTCACCCTTCGGAGATACCGTGCAGTGCAGCCTGGAATGCAACGCGTGTTTCATGAAACTATATTTAACGGCCTGCCTAATCGTGGTGGCGGTTCACACTTGAGTCACACGTTTTAAGAAGGCCCTTCCGCTGGCAAGTGGCCTTCAATGGTTAGCCGGGCAATCCCTGAGGCTAATTGAAATCGTGTGCATCGATTTAGTCACTCTTGGATGGCTTGCGGAATTCCCACCGTAATGCGGGGCAGGCATTTCAAGAGGATGTTGTTGACTTACGAGTGTTGTTGTTCTCTTCTACAATCTTTGTTGCGACAGCTTGAACCGTCGGTTGGGAAAGATTCCAGAAACCAATAATCTTTTAAGAAAGAAAAAACAAATACCCATCGTGAACTCCGCATTTATTTACGGAAACGGTAGTCGCGGACGGATTTACGGTAGTAAAAGTAGAAAGCTTTTTAGTTTTCCTTCATGTTATCATTTGTTATTTTAAAAAGGTTTAATAAATTTGTTTAAAATATCTTTGTGTCATGTTTTAAAATAGTCATTATTGATGTGTTATGTTTATGAACGTAAAGGTTTTTAAATTATTTGTCACATGTTTGAACTTTTTTTTTATGTTTCAACGAATTCTTCTATGAATCGCAGTGCAAAATAAGGGCTGGGCGATAACCTGGGGTTATCACTCATCCACAGACGGTGGCGGAATTTTGATTTTAATCATTACAAGGTGCTACAATGTAACGTATCACTTGATCGAGCCTCTCGCAGCGTAACTGACCAAGTTGCGGAATTCATTAGAGACGTGCCCTCCCTGCGTCACATGCGAGGTGACGGAGGTCAAACGAAAAGGCGATCTATAATTAGCAAGATCCACACCGAATGGTCGATCGCTTTCCCTTTTCCTGCAGACGGTTTCATATCAAGGCCAACGCTGGTTGTGGGACAGTGCCATGAGGACGTCATCTGCTCGACACATCGTCATCGTGGTCTGGGGTTGGAAGTATCGGCAACAGCAGCATCTAGTGAATATGTGCGAATGCTTTGATAGAGCCATTGACGTACGACACCGGGCAATCTGGAGATAAAGGATGCTCATAAGTACGTCGCTGTGCTGGTGCGCCGTTCGTATGCTTACCATTTGCTACCGTTTTTGCAACCAGGTCGTCTGGCTTTCGTCATGACTGTTTGCTGACGCAATGGAATATTCTTTCCTTCGAGCAGTCGTGCCCATCGTAACCGCACCGCCGGTTCAGGGGCTTTTGCAAAAATTGTCCGAACAGCATAAAAAAAAAACAAAAACCAGTCCCAAAACAATGCCACGCAACGGTCCATCAATCAAAACCAAAATGCCACATGTTTTGTTTTTCAGATGGATTTTTGCGATAACTTACAATATTGTCGAAAATAATTGCATCACTATACATACTTGTTTTGGTCAACAAGTGCCAAGGACTTTTGGATGAACTCTACAGCTTACTACGATCAAGCCGAAGTCCAGAAAGTAAACTTTGATCGTGCCTGAATACGTTCGTTTCAAGATCCAATAAAAATCCATGGAAGAAAAAACACTCCACTGAATAGGGATAATCAGGAGGGTGTGTACATGAGTGTTTAGTGAGGAAGTTATAAAATCTGCGATAACTCGTCATGTCCTATCTTTACACTTCATTTGTTTGCCCTTATCTTGAGTGCTCTGAGACGTGGAACTTTGGTACTGGGACGAGTGGGTCATATTTTTCATTGTTGCACTGCTGCCTTGATCGTCTGTTCCGTGTTGGTTGATATGATAAAGGATCTTCACGGCCAACAGAGGCGTCAGGGCCGATTTTTGAAATATCTTGACCAATCTTGACACGCAGGTGGGTCATCGATTGGGAGCAGTTGCGTTGGTGATTGCACTGTGGGCGTATGATGTTGTTGAAGATACTCTATCGCGCCGGGTCGTAATTTGGAGAAAAAGAGGGTGGACCATGAAAATAAATGATATAAAAAAGCACCTCAACAGCAACTGTTGTGGCGAAACGTTATATGATCTTTCGCATGGGATGTTTCAAACACTAAATACTGTGAAAAAATGAATGATTTTTCTTTTTTCAGTAGTTATGTTTACGTGGCTATGGAGGATTCAATAGACCGTTTTCGTTTTTTTTTTAAATCAATCTGTAAACCAGTTTCCATTGATCCAGTTCATCCCATTCATGCCAGTGGTTACCATTTTGCGTCCTGTGAAGGCTGTGCATAGCAGCAAAACCATTTCACCAACATTCACCCTATACTAAAATGCACATTCTGGTCACGGAACATTGTGACTGATTAGTTTCGTCCCTCGCAGGCAGTTTAACCATCGAAGTTTGTGGATGGAACTCGTGGTTCGTACTTGCAATGCCGTGCATCATACCATAGTTTCAATCTGCTTTTTTACGACACCCTCCGTGACTTGGAAGTTGTTTTAACTGAGCGATGTGACACGATCGATAAATGCATCATGCATGACCGGAAACGGAGTGGCGTACCACAATCGGTAAAAAACAACTCTTTCGCTATGATGGTAAGATTAAAAATCGAACTTTCCAGCGAAGCAAAATGCAAAATCTGTGTCACGTGCAATCTAGGCTTACGCGGAAGATGACAGAAGAGAAAATTGTTTGGTTTTTGTTTTGACATCTGTTTTTTGGACATCGTCGTATCATAAAGGGGAAAATACGCCACCAGGGAGCATTGATGCTCGTTAGCGTGCACCAATAAAGACGAAGGGGTTTGGCAAATGATGACGCTTTTATTCGGAGGGTAACCATTAAATATTAATGATGCACCCTGCTGCAGCTGAGTCCGGCGGCCGGGAAGGTGAATGATTTGGTTTTCCATGCATTTGAGTTATTTGTATGAGATGGGAAATCTCGATCCTACCGGGCGCTTAAGCGATGGGGTAAGCAGATGGATATCTTCGGATAAGAGCATCTGCCAGTCGGCAGCTAATCGATCATTTGTCAACCATAGCACTTGATCTAAATTTTGCTTAACAACGTGAACTATTTGGTAGCTGCACTAAGTATGTCGGCCATGTTGCGAAATCATTTTCGATAATCAGATCTTGAGAATAATCTTTCTAATTAGCTTGGTATGAACTTGACCTATGCATCATATCTACTCCTTCGTACAAATTGCCATAAACTTCAGTATCGCAGTTCATCATTTATAGCTTCCTAAAGCCATCTCGTGGATGGTATTTAAAAGCGCGTTTTCTCCCTACGTTTCTCTATGAGATATTTAGGTTAATATTTCGTTAGTCAACTCTTCCTGTAAGAGTTGCTGATTCATCTACGTGATAAATATTCAAAATAAAAAAAACGTTTGTTCGCACTTGACATCTCGCTTCAATTGCTCGACCCAGCCACAGCAAAGCGGAGCACAAATTAATTACTGGCGATGAGCCGTTCTTTCCATGCGGTTTTATTTCGGTTTAACGATGAGAGTTTTCCGTTGTTTTGAAATTTTCCTTCTGGGACTATCGGGCGAGGCAGTGATATCAAGTGTGATTTACGAGCGATTCTCGGTTTCCGCCAGTGAGTGGACTTTCGGCTGTCGTTTCTCAACTGCGCCACCCTCAGCTGCCCCTTGTTTGCGGGTGAGCGAAGGAAAACTTTCCAGCACCCCGAGGCGACGGGAAAGTCTGCATTTTGGAGCCTTCAAGTTGGAAGAGTTTTCCATTCATCTAGCTCCGTTGCAGCCATCCGAAGGAGTGTTTATTTGACGAAAAGGGGAAATTATAATCATCTGGAATGTTTCTCCCACCACGTTTGCTCGCTCCCCATTCCGTGAGGACAAATTTTCCACAGAGACTACCCGCGGAATCTTCGCACATCCTTGCGTTGGTTTAGTGAAAAGCGGAGTAGTGTTGGTTTGAAGAAACGAAAACGTGTAAAATGTTGCCAGTTTATCGCTTAGGATATTTGAAAGTTGGTTTAACGGTGCACACTGCCTGGTTCCAAGAGTTGCGTCAGTTTCTGCACCGTACCTCCGGTACAGGTACGAAAAGGATGTACTTTAGCTTGTTTAGCCTCCTCTCTAGTGGATAAACTCGTCGTAAAAATTCTCGCTAACCGCAAACCTGTCGGCAGAACCATTCAAAGTTCGCCTGAGCTTGCGGTTTTCTCGCAGGAGTGAAAAGATGAGCGTAGAAGCAAAAAGTTTGGCGAAAAAAGGGAAAATTTTGGGAATCAGAAAATTCCTTTTGGAAGGGTGCCAAGGTGTAGGAAAGAGGACTGTTTTCATGGGCGCGTGTGTGGGTGAATGTGCGTTTCCTGTGAGGGATCGAAGAAAAACACAACTTCTTTAGCGAGAGGGCGGAGTGTAGGAGAGTCTTTTATTGAAAGTTTTCAACTTGGTCGATGGGAGTTCAAAATAGAGACTGCCCTAGCCGGAATGGTGCCCTGGACCTGGCGCTAAGACGGAACACCAGACTGAGTGTCGTCACTTCCGTCAGTGTCAGCGCAACCGGCGTACTGCCAAGAGTAATGGACAGATTGTGGATCAAGTATCGATGCTGTGGCTTAGCTTTTTTTATCACAACACTTTGTCCCCGCTTTCGGTTTCTAGTAAAAACAAAAACTTAGTTTTTCTTTTTCGGAAAAATGAGCATTTGTCACTTATTTCTTGGTGACCGATACATCCGCCTTTGGAAGTTTTCATGCTGAATTTTCGATGCTTTTGGTATAAATGCAGTGATGGAGTGAAAGGATAACGATGTCAAAGCAGACTTTTTTATGATATGAATCAGCATTGAGTGATTAAAGTATCACAGGATTTCGGAACAGTGCGATTGTTTTGAAAGGTTCAATTATTTCATTTTATTTTGTTTGTTAAAAAAAGTACAAAAAGTGATTATGTAAAAGATAAAAAAAGCTTCCGTTCGGAGCATGCTCATGAATGATACATAAGGTTGTCTTAACTTCTTTAACTTCATTTTAACATGCAGCATTCAGGGAAACTACATTGCACTAGTGGCAATAAAGCTGACAACAATATCCATACAGTGAATTCCGTTGCAATTCGGTGTTTTAACGCGGGGTGAAACCACCTCAAAACTATGCATTGGATGAAAGTGGATCCTTCAACTGAGCTGGGCACTTTGTTAACAGCGGTAGTAGAAGCGGGATCTTTGCTAGAAAATACTTTCTTCCAGTGGGAAAGCATGCACATGGTCGCTGGCCAGCCGCCCGGCGTTCGTCTTAGGACCCGGCGAAACTCCCGAAGAAAACCTCCGCCGGACGCGAAACTTGCAAGTCTTCGTCATTATTTATGGGAGCTAAGAGAAGACGCCCTCCGACGGGGACGAATTTAGGTGAGTATGCTCGCATTTTAAATCTTGCTTTTGCGTTTCCATGCTTCTTTTGTTGGAACTCACTTGAGCGTCTCGGATATCGCAGTATGGTCCACATTACATAAATCTTACCCTTTTTCCCCTCCTGGGGGGTCTTCGTTCCCCCAGCGGACGCTCAAAATCTCAAGCACTTTCAACCTGGGATCGTTTGTTTCAGTTTTGTTACCTTAAGGTCTCGCTGCAAAGGGTGTCCCAATCTACTGGCGCTAGACTGGAGTAACTGAATCATAAATATGTCCCTGATCCTCGACAGGACTCTCTCGTAGTCCAGCCTTATAGCTGAGCCATTTTCATACAATCTTCCACTGCATTTATCAAACGACGCGTATTAGACGGGTTCTTGTTTTTTCTTCTTTTATTCTGTCCGTCGTAATGCAGCTTTGGCAGAGGAGTTAGTCCATTTTTGAACAGTGTATTTATTTGAGTTCTGAAATGCACAACAAATGCCTCTGCTGTGTCTCTAACTGATGTTGACCATTAATTTGATTTGGTTTTCTATGTCGTTGCACACTTATTTCGTTTGAAGTGCGACACAAATTATCGATAGGATATTGCATAAACCTCTGGGCAATATGAGATGTTGAAAATCCCAGTACTGTTGATGATATCATGCATCAAAACATATTTATCATCCAGTTCGAAATACTGAAGAAAAGATGATAAGTTAAAATAAACGAATTAAAAAAAACATGCTTTCAAAATCTGGGTCGTTTTAAATCTAACGTACCTGGAACTGATAAATCAATCTGCTGACTAGGTATTCGCAAGCAAAATTTCTTGACCCTTCATTAAGACCGCTTTGGGTAGATAAGTAAAAATGATCTCTTTCCTTACCGTCTCATATCTTGATTAATCCTTATTCGAAAGTTTTCTGTCTCGAGAGATTGATGAGCATCATGAATTAATTTGGTCGCTTGTGCGTTGACATCAGGATCCGAAGATTGATGTCCATTTTTGCGACCAGTTTTGATTGACACTTTCGGATCGACACACTTTCAAATTTTAACACAGCGGTCACTTAACGAGTAAATTATTGAGTGTGATGATTGGAAACGGATAATCGAGTAAAAGCAGGACAAATTTCCTGAGGTAAATGAGTCACGTTAGTGATTTAAGAAAACAAACATTATAATGCAATCATTGGTAAGTTACTCATCATTGCTTTTTTATTTATTTCAAATGCTGGCGCATTTGCTTCCGTTTGCAGTATGCGAACACCGAAAAACCCCATATCTTGTGCTCGTGATGTGTTTGGACGCCATTTCTTCAAATAATAGCGCGAGAGATTTTAGTTACCATGCTGAAAGGTAACTGCCGTCGATCCGTGTGGAACAACAACCCTCGTTCTGGGATGGCGGTGGGCAGGATTTTCCCATCGCGGCCAAACGTGCCTCGGAAGCAATTTGTGGCAAACACTCGTTCTGTACACTTTCGCGCGGAATTAGGTTGGAAAAGTGCCAGACGCGTGGAAAACACATTTCAACAGCTAGAACCTACAGCCTACAGAAATACACACGAGTGCACACAAAACAAAACTGTCGCTCGTGCCCTATCGTCCGAGCGCCATTTCGCTGGAGTTGTGCTGGAAATCTGTAGGGAAAACAGGCCAATAGTTTCCAGCTCCGGGGAAGGACGAGACCGAGCCTTCATTGAGGCAAAGGCTCGAGTCCATAGGAAAACGCTCGGTTGTCACAAAAATGCGCCGATCAGCGGAGTGACAAAATGAATAAAATTAAATATACCTCTTTTATCTTTCCCCATTTGCAACGATAACGAGCGGTGTGTCATTTTACCACAGAAGCGATAATCCTGGTCGTTGCACTTGCGGATGTTGCAACGAGTGCAATTTGAGTCCCATAGAAATCACCCCTTGCCTTAAGCTTTGGGCATGTGCAAATAAATAAAAGTTTCCTCACTGCTTGCTTCAAACCTCCTCAACCGGTCATTCCGACACAGCCCTGAAGTTAATCAGAGATTAGGAAAGTTATCACGTTGTTGTCGTGTCTTACACCCAGGGCTCCGTAGCAGACACCTCGGGTGAGTACGAAACAAAACTTTCCCTAGGGCCAGAGTGTCAAAAACTTCCGACAGCAATTTGCGTCAGTAATAGGTACAGCTGTGAGAATAATGTGTAATAAATTCCATCCATCACCTACCCACGTCTAGAACCCTCACAAAGCTAAATTGCAAAGCTGGGAAACTTTCCCAGGAAACCGGACGGGCCGGTTGCGCTTTGATTCAATTCGGTAAACTTGACGTACATACAAGTTTCCTGCAGAATCGGGCCGAAAATTGTTTGGTTGATCCTAGAATATGCAGCCATATCATGTTGGGCAGTTTGCGTGTTGTCACAAGCAACTTTCCATTCAACAGAAGATGAGTGTAGCAGTTCGTGTGGCATGTGCATCGGGTGATGAAAAAACTTTTTCCAAAAGCAAGATAATTTTCTCTACGTGTTGAAACCGGGCCAACCGGAAGCCAAGATCCAACAACCGGCTATCATTGGCCGGTATTAACTCTTTCTGTGCAAATCGTCCAGTCTCAATTAAAAAGTTTGCTGCAACTAAATTAGGTTTCATCATCACTCCTAAATTTAACACTTTGCATTTGGGAACAGAAGTGAAGGTGTTTTTTCAATACTCATTTTACACTTTGACAATAAAAAATATGTATAAGAGTGCCATATTAATGTATGCTTCAAAGATTTGAAGTGTTGATAGCGAAAATTTCAAGCCTGCAAAAATAGGCGAATCATCCGCATGTATATTTCCTTTTTTTTTAACAATATGTATACAATGTCACACGAACACTCGAATTCGGGTAGTGCTGTTGAATGACAGACATAATGTAATTATTATTTTTTTGGACTAACACAGATTTTCTTAACACTTTACACGTAACATATTCAAACAGATGTTCACCAATTTAAATGTTCGCCTCCGTACGCATGCTCGCCGTTTGTACCTTCGTGCTTTCCGGCGGGAAAATTCAAATCCGCCATAAAACATCTTCGTGCCGGTACTTGTCTTGGCTAAATTCACCACCTTTTCACCTCGACAAGCAAACTACGGTGAATTGATAGCGCGGCATTTAAATTTAAATTGGACCATCCTTGATCCTTGTTTATTCTGTTGTTGAGAAATGATTTAACACAACTCGCTAAATTCACCGAGAAAAGAATTTTAATTTAGTCGCATCAAAAGTTTTGCAACCAGCTTGTACCAAAAGCTTTGAGTGAGCTGCTTGCGGAACAGGTTACAAGGGAATTGTTGTTGCTAAATGCTTTTTCTGATCCAAAATTTTATCATTTTCAAAACTTAAAGGACAATTCAAGATCTGTGAAAATCAATTCGATCAACCGCCATTCCGCAAACGTTGCCACTCTTGAATCCACAATCCGCTGCAGGTGAGTCGGCGCACAAACCGCACGGACGCCGGCGCCGGTTCGGGTTTCGTAGGGTTCGCGTTTTCGGTTTCGGGCTGGAAGTCATGACGGGCTGCTGGCCGCGACTCGTGACGGCAACGTCCGCTCAGTTCTGTGCCAAAGTCGATGCCGTCTGGTAACCAGCGGTAAATGTGGGAACATCGGCATCCGATCAACCGGGACGGGATCAGTGCGCTGTTGGAACACTTCTTTGGTGTGTGAAGGCCCCTTGCAATGTGGTGTATGTTCGTGGCAGTGTGTGCATTCACTTCAAGTGGGTGGGAGGTGAAGGTTACCTCCGCGGGAGTGGCTCACTGATGCTCCAGTGAGTGTGGCCCCAGGTTGACCCGGAACAGGATCCCAAGTCAGGAGAAGAAATGCCAACGAAAGAAAGCGGATGTGTTAGAAACAAGATGTTCAGTGGTACTAAGAAACCGTAAAAATGGAAAGAAAATGAATTATAACAAAACGTGATGGCCCCACCATTATGAAGGAAAGCAAGGAAAAGTCTAGCGGTGGTGTCGACAAGATCTTTTGCCGTTGAACGGTGTCTTCAGAGTGAGTATCTTGCGTATGCGAATGGTTCTATGTGGTGATGTCTATGTTGCATTCATTCAATTTTCCGCTGAAAAGTGCAAAGAAGGAATACAAAGAATATACTTAAATGCTTAGAATGTAAAAGTGTACTAGTGTAAAAGTGTTTAAGGAAGTCCTTTTTTTCTTTGGATAGTTCATAAGCTTCCTTTTGAGCGAGTCTTGGGGCTCGTTGAAACAGGGCGGTATAAAACAAATTCTGTTTCTGTAACGGATGAATAGTTAGACTTCAATATACATTAACAACCAAGAAAACATTTCTAGTCGATCGAAGTGCTATGGGTGTTAAGGATGATCAAGATCGTGTCAGCGCAAGATCTCCAGATCAGTAAAGGTATACGGTGATACCGGAAGTGAAAATAGGAGTGTGCAACAAATGGAAAATTAAATATTTCCTGTGTATGATCACTTTGGTTTAAGTTTTCCTAGCTGTGGGGCGCGGATCAGGATTCGAATGTTCGCACCACTATAGTGCCGTAGTTTTGACTGGACGTGAGTGTTTGTGGTTGTGCGTCTGTCATTAAAAATAGATCCCCAGGAGTCGCCCAGGTTGGGGGATGTGTATGTGCACCATCGGTCATAAATTAAATTAGCGGCAATTATTGGAGCATCGTATCGAATGTGGCCCGTCGTGCTCGTGCGGTTTCATACTGTTACTCACATTTCGCTTGTTGTTACTGCTCCATTTCATCGACATTGTGATACCGCGGCCGCTGTTTCTCCTTCCACCGTTCTCCTCTTGGGGACGTTCCTGATCGTTTTTCACCCCCGTCATGGCATGAGGAAGAGCCACGCAGGATTGAAATAGTTGCTGAAAAAAAAAACGAATGGGTCGTACATCAGTGTGGCACGATTGCGCAAGGTTATGCTCCATTTGTGGTGTAAAACGACGGCGGCGGCGTGGCGTCACATACTTTATTCGCAATGCCAGTGTGTGAACAGGAACTTCCCAGGCATGTGAAGCGGAAAGTTTACCATAAAAAGCTGACCAGCAGAATATGTGATATTTTTTAATATTGCTAGCCATGGCTAGTACCAGCGGATTGTTCTTAGGAATCGACTTAAAACCTTCTGACGGCATGGAGATAAGCTGAGCGTGAGCATGAGCAATCCTCACGTTGCATAACCTTCCCGACGCGGTACACAGTCACAATCCGTCCCGTGTTCTCTTGGTTTCTATGGTGCCTTCGAAAATACCGACTGAACCGAGACGCGCCGTCCATCGTGGTGCGCTGAAGTGTGCGTTGCCGTTGTGTCACCAATGTGGTTGGCTTTGGTTTGGTGACATTCCGTCGGTCGGGTGTCGTACGGATCCTGTCAGCCCGCGTTCGCCGACCATCGGATTGTCCGGTAACTGGATAAAGCCCGGATGGTTGCCGTTGTTGTTATGGTTGCAGGTCGACGTCAGTCCCGGCAGGAGCCAAGTGACAAATTGGATTAGTGGGAAAGTGCTGCACACCCGAGGCGTGATTGTGTTGGTCTGCAAAGGCGGTACTGTGTAGTGACACGCTACATTATGTAGTGTCAATGTAGGACGAGCAGGAATTCGATTGATTTCCAACATTCCTGAGCAAGCTAGTACTTTGCCGTAATTTCTCAATGCGTATCTTTGGCTTCGTGCCGAATATTTGAACAACTCAAAGTGATCAATTCGAATGACACCTATTGATGGTGCTCAACTCGTTGCCATTTCGGTCTCGTGCGAAACCTCGTCAAAATGCACCATGCAGATGTTAAGGCCTATCTTCTCTTGGAGAACGAAAAACCATACACTCTGTCTGCGCGTTACAGTGTGGAAAACGTACATAGAATAAGGCGGAAATCGATATGTAATTGACCCGACCAAATGCAGTCCGTCTGCAACAAGCAGGAAAGAGAATGACTGTACCACTTGGTTCCAAGCCAACCGATTGAGCGACTTGAACGTGTTCAACAGTTGAACAAATGATGCGACCGGAATTAGAAGCTGCTTCACAACAGCTTTATGAATTTTCAATGCTCAGTCCTCGCTGCCGTAGCACGCTCGAATTGGCCTGCATTCACTGCACTCGATCCGAAGCGATCGATAGGGACGTTGAGGAAAGGGGTTTTATGTTCGCATACTGTTATCATACACACTCGATTACACAGCGAAGAGGTGGAACTAGTGAAAAAGAATAATGTGGGAAAACTAAATCCAGGCCCGCATTGGAGTGGAAAATATTGATGGAATATTTGATGCAGGTCCTTATCACTTTTAAGCCATGCAAAACGTAAAGAACTGCATAAATCATGACTGCACCATAAAATGTGTCAATATATTTTCAGCAGCAAGAAGTTTTACACTTGATATCGATCATTTCTATTGACCCTCTTTGTTCAAAGTCTGAATTTCACATCTCATAAAAATGAAGCTATTAAACTACGATATCAAAGAACAGTGCAAGTAAACAGACGCGAATTTACAAGATACACTACGTTTCGTTTAGCAACCTGCGCCTAACCGTAGTTTCAGTTTAATATCTCGTTGGTTGATATTTGTTTGTCTAGCAAGATAGCTGTCTCGCTCGGCTAGTGCGCCTGGTTTTATATTTCAAGCCAACCCGCGTCCAAACATCGCACGCCCTGGTCAGCGTTAGGAAACAGCACGCACGAGGTGCAAGGTGGCGTCATAAATCATCAACATGATCTTGTCGGCTTCGGCGTGCGAAATAATCCAGATCGAGCGTTGCCCGAGCGTTTCCTTTTGAAACTGCTGGACGGACGTGCAAGTGCGTGCTGAATGGAGGGTATTCAAATTTCCTTCCCTACATAATGAAAGGGTGCCTGGGAGAAACTTACCCCGGATCGTCGAGAGCAAGTTCAAATGATTCGAACGGAAGGAAAAGTGAGAAAAATCTAGTGAGTGTTCGGCGACCGGAAGAAGGATCATTTCCTCCCATCACACATTCCATGCGTTTCGGGCACACAATTAAGTCGCCAGCTATTTCATTGCAATTATGTTAATCGCATTAATCACTTTCGAGACATCCATTTCAATTACGTAACGCTTGCCCATCCAGTGATGCGACTCTGGTCGTTGCTCGCGGCGCTTGTTGCGTGAGTAAATTCCCTTAAGGAGTTTCGCTCAAGAATGGCGCATAGAGGGTATCAAAAGTGAAAGAATAACTAACAAAGAAAGAAGAAGCGCGAAGTACAAGTGGTCACGTGTTGTCACTGAGACTGCCATGGACTAAATTAGACAAGCGAAAGCTCGAAAAAGTTGAGCGAAACAAGTGGAAGTTTTCCAAATTGGTTTCCACCGGCTACCGGCAGCTACCGGGAACATTTGTTGCGATCCTTGTGCTTCACGTTGAAAAGAAACGATTAGAGAATGCTCTGAGTTATGTTTCACTTGAACGATAATTAAATGTCCAGGAAGGAATGGATGAGACAGATAACCGAGGAATGAATTTAAACAAATTTAACAATTTAGCTTAAACAAATTGTAAGACAGTAGAATCTCGGGAAAATGCACGGTTACAATTAGGTTTCGTCTTTACAAAAACCTCGGTTGTGTAGAAAACCATTAACAAATTTATTAGAAGCTTGATATATTTATCAGGAACTATCAATATCACAATTTACTCATAAATAATACTTCCCCATGAATGCGTCCCACTTGAAAAGCTGCTAGGAAAACTACCAGGCGGTCGACACGTGCAATACGGGGTCGATGAAATAGTTTAGATGTAATCGATACTGAGAGCACTGTTTACTTTAAGCCTGCCAATTCAAACCGTACACGTTCGACAATGTCCAACGATGCTGTAATGAAGCCGTAAGAAGCGAAAGATAGAATTTGGCGTGGGCCAAAGTGCGACTGTCTACTGAAACCTCCACAAAACTTGCTCTTTGAAAAGCCAAATTGAGGCATTATGGCAAATGTGCGAATGCATTTTCCCTGACTCCAAAACTAAATCGAAAATGATCCAAATTGAAAGATTCGTTTGTTCCGGAACGGTGTGAAAATGCAGCCAGCGCTAGAAGGAAAAGCCGCCCTCAAATGGACCAAATGGATCGTACAGTTTCCCCACAGTCAAATAACCCTTGGTTACGGTCCGTTTTCATACCCTCCCAGTGGGTGGTGACCTTCCGCTTGCATTCGTGGCACTTCGTTCCGTTTCGCTCGTTCACACTGAGCATCGTTCGCACCGGCTCCAACCGAACTGCGGGGTGTTTTTCTTCATCCCGCGGTTGATTATATTATAATAATTCCGTCCGATCTCCTGCGGGAGGCGACGCCAGGAGGGAAGGAAGGTGAAGAGGACCGTGATATGTTTTACAGATGCTTCCCTTACTTTCACATTTCGCATTCAATGGGATGGTTTTCCACACTTCCCACGTGCCGTGACCGATGAAGAGGGAAAACCCACACCAGGGGCAAATTTGAGGGGCTGCCCCGGGGCCGCATCCTCAAACGGAATTCTCAGGCCCGTAGCGGAAGATGTAATAAAATCAATATCGTAATGATTATGGGAAACTCGGTTTCTTCCGACGATCGCAATCGAGTTCCCGTTTCGGTTGCTTCTTTCCTGCAAAATTAGGGGAGATTACGCGAATCACTTCGGGATTTGATTTTTGCGATCGATGATAGCTTTTCGCTGAGTTGCTTTCCCAAATTTGCATGAGGCAGCTTCCGGTGTCATTACGAAACGGTTGAGGTAGAAAATTAAAAGCAATAATGTTTTATGAGATGGCGGAATTTGAAAAAAAAACAGAGTGTTTGCACACGTTTTAAAATAATCAATGGATTAGAATGTGGCAATTTAGAGATTACTTACTTAATAAGCAAAGAGGGATCAGCAACTCATTAATCGCTGAACAAAATGTTTTGTTTTATCCATGGTTTTCCCTGAAAATGTGCACATTGTTATGGTGTGTTGAAACCATCGTAGATAAATATGCAAAATCTTTCAAACTTTACCTTCTATTGTATCGCTAATTGAATCAGATGGTGTAGAAAAAACTTTTCCAGTTACCCCTTAGCTGAATTCAATGCAAATATTATGGCAATGATAACCATCACCTATTCAGAAAAAAATGTTTTTCTGTTGTTGCGGGTATTCATTCCAAAACCACCGACTTCCATTGAATTCTTTCGTACTCAAAAGCCACTAATTGAGGGAACCTTCGTTACAGCTGAAGATGGCCGTGCTCGATTCCCAAGCACACGACTACCACAGGACATACTGCCAACACTGCTGAACGGTCTAGCTAACGTCTATTGGCATCGACGTCGAGAGAAATTTCCGGACTGGAAAGCAATACTCCTTGCGGCTTCGGAATGTAGCGTAAAACGGATCACCGAGGACGCGAGGCAATGCATTAAACATCAGCTCGTTACTGGCGAGTCCTTGGTGCCCGCACTCGTTGCTCGGTGCATGATCTTTTAATTTTATTAAGCTTCCTATTTTTGGCTCC
The DNA here is from genome assembly GCA_914969975.1 of Anopheles atroparvus. NCBI lineage: Eukaryota > Metazoa > Arthropoda > Insecta > Diptera > Culicidae > Anopheles > Anopheles atroparvus. The sequence goes on from CAJZCY010000001.1 coordinate 32,327,050, forward strand.
CTTGGATGGTTCCGTGCTTTGGGCCTTTTTTTCGACGATCCCATTCACACATTTTTTCTTATAACATAGGACGTACATTGAACAACTGAAGCTCTCATAGAAACAGCATTGGATGTGACACCGGGAAAGGCCAGAACCAAACGCCCTCAGCATTCTTATTTTACTGCCCATGTTCTTCAGTTCAACGAAATACAGTTTCATTGTAACGCAAAGAATGAGTTCGTCCTTCAAACCTCCAGTTTCGGTGAAATGAAATCCTCGTTTTCGGAATGTTTAGCAGAAGACTGATAAACAATGGACAGGAAGGTGAAACCCGTCTCAAAATTTCGTTTACTGGGACAAAACTTTGCCTACTGGCAAACGAGAGACTGAGTGAATATACGAAAATGCAGCAGGATGGAAATTGCCTTCCCATGGCGGTATAGGACATTTTCGGCAAAAGTGCTCTTTCCATGAGATTTCGATTAGCAAATAGCAAGCGTCTACATTGATTATGAATAGTCGAAGAAAGCACTCAAGTCGTTATAATCATTATGCCGTTAGTGTTTAACAGCTTTATCGCTGGTATCCTATTGCCGTGAAGTGGAAGGTGGTAATTAAATAATGTAGTCGCATTAATTTATTTAACTTCAAACGATGAGAGTCGTGATAGAATCGCTGTCGATCGATTGTTTATAAACTACATCATATTTAAATGAGCAGGTGTGATAAAATAAATTCATATTCGACAAACGGTCCAGTTTAAATTCAATAAAGTTCCATTTAAAATCCATAAAGTCACTACCTTTAAAAATAAAATGTTAATTCAGGTGAAATTTGCAGCTAGCCTTATTCTTTAATGATAATTTTGTTTATGGGCGAAATTGGGAGCAATAATGCATAGAATCAAGTTTAATAACTAAATCATGGAATTCATTTTACAAATGATCAACCATAATTCGAGGCAGGTTTGGTCGAAAACATCAAATGATAACTGGAAGCAATTCATTCCAGATCAGTTGCTGTCGTGTAATACTAATGAAATAACAACGAGTTAAACCCTGCGTATGGAAGTATGCCGGAGGGACGACGCTGCCAGACTGCATGATCCTGCTTCGCTCGTTAAAATCGTTCTGAAGTCGTTCATTTCTGTATATCCACAGGCCTCCACGGTCAATTTGTAGGACACCGTTCATTATCGGTTCAATTTTACGTGAGACTGGAGTGGGAAAATTCTACCAGCACCTGCGATACAGGAGATACAGTGATTGGATGTGTTTGAAACTACCAATCACAAACGGGAGGGGAAAACGCTTCCGGAAAATATGACTGGAAGCAGAACGAAAAAGTAGCTTGTCACTCGATAAATGTCACGTTTGAGGTTCTACCACGTTCTCGCGTGGTGACGCCATGTTCAGTCATCGGTGGGTGTCTAGCAATGTTCACATGGATTTTCCGACGTCATTACTGTATCAGTACGGTGTCTGTAGTACGTGTGGGAAACGATTGTTCCATTTGATCACATTTTTCTTTGTCTCCTGGCTGTCGTGTGAACCATATTTCCTACTAACCATTGCATCCAATTGTTACCGAAAAATAGCGACTCTCCGGTCATCCCGCCAGTAGAACCACCTACTCCATCCAGGTTGTTGTTACGCGGCGCAACCTTTCGCGTGTTTGGTTGTGTGAGTCTTCGCGTTTAAATACTCAATGTTGATAATTTTTTCGGGATTTAAATCTTTGTGGTATCATATTTTCCACTATAAAGGAAGTGAAAGCTGAGACGCTTCGCATGAAGGTTACAGCAAATTTGGAAGGTAGCAAACTATATGCGTCAGACACGGGAGTACGGACGAAGGAGGGTAAAGTTTGTTTAACGTTTCAGGTTGCGCAAGCAACGGAGGATCAACATCCCTTGGTCATCTGAGATTATATTTCGTGTTTGTTTTGGGAACGTTTGCTTTGCGCGCCCGCCATACGATTGAGTGTATACTATGCCTTGAAGGGCATGCAGGAGATTCTGGCATTCTCATAAATTGTTAATGCATAACACTGTTAAAATGGGGGAGAATAGAAATATAAAATATTTAACACTGATATCTTGGTTCCCAAATGCCTTCAATATAGCATATTGGAAGTGTGAAAGAATATTATAATAAAGAACTTATCAAAAAAGTTGAGCATGTTAAACATTTTGTCCCAAAGAAACCGAGAAACAAAATTTAGTGTCTCACATACAAAAAAACTCGGTTTCTTTTTGTTTCAACCGTTTTTCTTTTGTAACAAACAGCCAATAAGGCTGGCAAAGTTTTCACTAACAATCAATTGTTACATGCCGAACAACTTTTAACAATTAGTCTCTAGTTAATGCTGCTGGAGCCTACAACAATTGAGCGGCGTTTATCACTTCCTTTCGACGTAGTCGTTCGTGCAAGCAAGAAGTGCAGTAAAGTCATTGCAAAAGGGTGGGGGGGGGTTTCTTCTTTCATACGTGCCGGTTTGCTTTACCTAGCCATGTTTAGCAAGCTTTTGACTCTACTGGAAGCACGTCGTGCTACCATTATTAATTGAGAAACTTTTCACCAGCGAATTTTAAAAGGACCTAGTTGAATATAAAAAGCATCAAAAATACTGTTCGATTCTTATGGAAAGGAAAAACTTTGTCTTCACACGACGCCACACGACGTCGTGATGAAATATTCATAAGCCAAATGGAAGTTGATCGCATAATGTGACGATCCCTGGTGACCTTAAATTTTTGGGGTTGAGAATGTTTGCGAGGAAAATTTTTCCTCCTATTTTTGATTCGTGTGACGTTATAGCAAAGTAAATTAAAATTCCCTCCCATCGGAGCTTAAGGATCGATTGATTAGTAATGTGACCTTGGCGCTGTTGGAGCATTACATATGCTGGGAAAAATTATAGTGTGAGAACTTGGCTGCACCACATTGGAGCTTTTCGTGTGGTATCGATCGGTAGCAGAAGCTAAGGTGGTAGAACACAGTTTTCTTTCATTTGTCCTCCAAGCTATAATTAACCGAAATCGAACCTGATACTTATTTTGCATCGAACAGGGAATAGAGAAACAAAACTACCCGTTGTTTCAGTCTTCCTTTCATCATTCATTCCCGCACAACCGAAAGTCAAATCAATGTCATGAAAGGCGCTTCGTTTTTTTGTTTTTTTCCGAAAGCCGAAAAAAGGCCGAAATTTCCCCCGTTCCGAGGAAAAACAATCCTCCAAAGTATTGGAGAAGGCACCATCAAGAAAAGCGGTTACACGATGACGATCTCGGGTAACGTTTCATTTTTCTCCTTATAATTACGTTAGTAAAGATGGTGTGCTGAGAAAACCTATGAATTTCTTATTTTTACTTCTTGTACCTTTCACTTTCGGCAATGGTTTGGAGAAGAAAGGGCCCTGGAAAGGTGATAAGCGCTGGCAGAAAGTTGGGGTGGATACCGAAGCAGCCGCACTGCACTTAACGAAGATTATTTTTATCTTTTAATCAATAAACCTATTAACCTTTCCGGGAGTTTTCTTCCGGATGAATTATTCATCCAATGTCATCGATGTTTTCGTAGCAGCAAAAGAGGAATGTCTTCTGCTTCAACGAATCGCAGCACTAATAGTACCAAATAAGAGACAGGTAGCAAGGATGAAAAGGAATCCCACCAAGGTCCCAAATTTTGCAAAGGTGAAAACCTAATCGAAGATCCGGTAAGCGGGAAAAGATCTGCCTAATAATGGAATCTAACATGGTCCTTCATCATGGCGCAAGAAAAAAAAAAACATCGGAACACGGAGACATCAAGCGCTAGGTAAAGTTCTGCCGAGAGGTAAAAGAGTGCATAATGAGGTTTATGATAAAATTAATTGAAAGTACTCTACGTGCGAGAAAGTAATTGGAAGGGATTTTTGCGCGCCCACCTTTTCGGCTCAATTTCGGGGCTCTGCACAGAGCGAGATAAAGTTGCCGCGGTAAAAAAACGAAGCGTTCAAAATTTTAGACAAGGATGACCTGCGACCGACGCCAACGGAGACTGCGGCCTTTGGCTTTCAAAAGCTACCGTAAAGCCTTGATTTGCGACGCCGTGAAAAGGTTCGTGAACATTTTTGCCTTCGTTTCAACGTTGGGGATTTTTCCACTCGGTACTCTGGAATGTTCCACGCGATGATAAGGGCATGGTCAAAGAGCAGCAAAGTTATCCGAGTCGCGCAACTCTAGCTAGAGGCGCGAAGTGTTGGAATTTTAGCTAGGAATGAAATAACTTTGAAGTGGTTCCGTCTCGAAACGGAAGGAAAAGATCGTCAAAATTTGACAGCTGCCTGTGAAGGTGATTTGCCATTTCCTTTCGTCAGACAGCAGAGCTCTCGTTCCCGCATCAGTGATATTCTTGGATTTACTTGTGGAATTGTAAATGGTTCATGATTTTAAGTCTACCGCTCATTTCAGTGTGAGTATTTTTAATATGAAGCATGTTTTGAATGCTTCCCGTTCAATTAGTTTATTTATGAGTAATGAGTCTCAAACACTAAAGGACATCAATATGCTACTTTATAGTCATGGAAACAATTAATTTTTAGTTCCACCTTCTTATTTTTGTCACTATGTCCACTGTATAGCGAAACTAATAAGGGGTTGAATTTGTTTAATCCTGGCAGCGATGTAATTCGTCAGGATGAATCGTGTCCCACAGACGCCTCGATAGTCATCGAAGTGAATACATTGAACTAAGGCGCCAGCAAGCCGTAGCGATTCGATCAGGTCCACCTTGTATTGGATAGAATAAACATCCTCGTAGCTCAGCCACTGATCACCCCGATATGCGTACGGCATTAGTCCCTCACGGTCATAACCAAACGCCCAGCCAGGCTGGCGAAGAAGCGAACATACCTGAAAACATTAGGGGAATAAATAACCAGCAACGATCAATGGATTTTCCTAGTTCTAATTACATTACCTCGTGGTAAGGATGATACCCAGCGTTCATGAATTGGCCTTTCATTCCCGGACCGAGGGCACGATCTGCTAGCGCGTGTTTGTTGGGGTCCGCAAGTTGCAAAGATCGCCCGAACAGTCCAATGCCCAAGATAAGTTTTTTCGGCGGACAACCATTGTCGATCCAGCCTTGAGCTCCGTCTTCCTGTTGGAATTCAAGGAGCAAAAACAAAACCCTGATCGGTAACGTTCTTTTTAGCACGCGGTGCGGAATCTCACCACATTGGTCCGTGCTCTGGTGCCCGACTCGAACGATCGATTGTGCATTGGCGAGGGAACATCGATGAGCTTATCGGAGTAGTCACGCATCTCAAACGTGAACAACGTCACGTAGTCCACATGTCGACAGATCTCCGCGACGCGGTACGACGAGCGAAAGAAGGCCGGGTAGACGGCCCCGAAGAACCACAATTCGATCTCGGGCCGCACGCTCTTCAGCCCATTCTTCAGGTCCAGAAGCAGTGGCGGAAGGTTCTGCCGATCATCGAACGCCCCACCATACGTACCTTGCAGCCCGGGCCATTCCCAGTCCACCTCCAAACCGTCGAGCTGCAGTTCACGGAACAGGCTTATCATCGCCAGCACGAAAGCTTTCCTTCGCACCGGATCGTCGGCGGCTATGGAGAACTTCTCGCCGCCGTCTACCACGCCATCGATGGTGACGATGATTGACTTGCCCGGGGACCGTTGCTTGACGATGTTCGTGAAGTTCAGAAGGTCTTCCTTTTCCCCTTCCTGCAAAAGGCTCACGAAACGAAGCACTTAACAACGGAACGATTCATCACCAATTCGAAGTGTAAACATCCTAACTCACGTCCACGTAAAAGCTTCCTTTTCGCCACACAGGGAATGGTAAGGCCCGGTAAAGTACGTGCGTGCACAGATCCAGCGGTATGTCTTCCGGACCAAATTTCCCTGGACCCTTTTTGGTCGTACTCGAAACGACATACCGGCAAACAACTTTCTTTTCTAATCCAGCCGACAGTATCGGAAGTAAAACAATCTCTGAGAAGACACACAGGGCAAAGATGGCACGGTAGTCACCTCGAAACGACATTGTGTTTACGTTCTTAGCGCCTCACTGGGACCGACTGACGCTAGTTGTCGAGTTTGCCTGAAGCGGTACGTCGATTCTGACCAAGAAGTGATCGGCAAACCGGTTTTTCACGATAATGTGTTGGTTGAAAAGTTTTCATTTTGTGTTGGTTCGGGCGTGATCATTGATTCAAAGCTATTTTTTCAGCAGATGCTTTTTGTTTGAAAAATATGATTTATAGCGAAACATATTTCCAACAAACCTATGAATTTCATCCGACCGCGGAAGAAGTTCGTGAAAAAGTAGCCGAGATTGAATATAGGGTCATTGTACCGGCCAAGGGTCCAATCGTGTGGGCACGTTGTCCGAAGCTATGTCGACGAGTTCATAGCCCATAAGAAACACACTTTCGTACTGGGTCGACTGAATTCCAGGGTCGTGGGTGACGTACCAACCCACTTATCGTCCAATGGTGATCACTTCCAGTCCACTTCGATCTCAACCAGAGTCACCCCCCCGAAACCGCTTCGACCGATGTGATTGTGACGCAAAGGGGTCCAAATGATCGGAAACATGTGATATCTTCCATTTGCGTCACGTAGGTTTAAGCTTAGTATGAGGTTCACGTCATCGTCACGTGAGCGTTATTGGCCTGTTTTGAACATGGGCACAAATAACAGGTGCTTAGATGTTTTCGCTCAAATTTTATTTTTGTCGGATATTTTGTTTTATTTTTTAAAATGTGGCTCCCAACATTTAACATTTTGTTTTTTCGTTACAGTTCGTCCAAATATGGTGCGATGCAAAGGTTATCGTGAAGCAAGGTAAGATTCAGATAATACTTCACCTCATCGCTCAACCTGAAGCTCGAGAAGATAGATTACGAGAGTTTACATTCATTTTGAAGACAAATTTAAATTTTCATCCCGCGCAAAAGTCGTGCACCGAGTTATAACACCTACCTGCGCTTCGTTGCCCACTCTCAAAGCGCTCGGATTAATTTTCGAGACGTTTTGCGATCTCTTGCGGCGCATCAACCGTTTTTGAAACACTCAAAAATCTCTTTTCGAACCCTACCGGGGTGCGAAATTAATTTTGGCAGTTTCATCAGACACCGACGAAGGCATTTTCCATATTTAACATCAAAAAAAGTAATGTTAAGTTCGAAAAAAAAACAAATTGAGTGGGGATTTGTTTGTTAAGGAGTATTATACGTTTTTCCTTTTACGAGGTGAAAAAAAGGCAGCAAAAGCGAATAACATTTCACTGTTTGGCTGATGGCAAATTTGTATCCAGCCTCTTTAATGTTCCAAAACAACAGTGAACTTTTGTTTAACTTTCAACTTCCGGATTCAATATACGCTGGCAAGTAATTGGTCTTTTTTTGTGGCTCACTTGTAACAAGCCGTGCTGCGATGAAAAGTTCAAGTAGAAAGAAACGATAGCGTTTTTCTAACTGTTTGACTACAGCTGGATGTAGACTGTAGAAGATCGGAGTGCCTGCTCTATCTTCATGAAATGTTTAAAATTTATTGTGTTCGAATCCAGGGATCTGTTTTTTTTAAAGCATTCGCGTTGGCTGATCTACGTCGTTTTCTACTTATAATAAAACCTATACATATTCGCAGCTTCGCTATGGATTATTAAATTAAACCCCTATCAATATTAATTTAGCACCTCTTTCAACTCTGCAACGATGTGGATATGATTCATTCCAAGTTTCGTGGAAGGCTTGGCAATAATAAATAATGCATAATACAACCAGACCGTGGAAAGGGAAGATTCTTCAAGCAACAAAAGATGTACTGGCAGAATTGGATTACTTAAAATTCAGAGGAAAGCAAGAATAAGAAGAAAATTCGAAGGGTTTCGCTGTCGTTGTTTTATCCAGTTGAACGAATTGCAAATAATGAATACCAGATCTATCACGTTTCATAAGAGTGCTGGCTCATATCGTTAACACACCAAAGGAAAGTTGACTACAGCCACCCATTTTGAATTCGCTCCGTAACAAACGCATACATTTCCATAAAAAAGTAGACCTTAAATTCGAATAATTGATTGGTTGAATTCGTGTTCTAATATGTAAGTATTCCGTTTCTTGTGAAATTCTATATCAGGAATTAGCGCTGGAGGCGTAATGTTACTGAAAAAGAGTAGCATTCACCTGTGATACCAATTACTAAAAAATAAATAAATATGACAGAATTCGTTACCGGAGGATGTATCGGAAGTAACACAATTGAATGGACTATGTACACATTTTGAAATGAACTCCAAGTGGATCAGAAATCAATTGCAAAGGACCATATGCAAACAGAATCAAATTGAATAGTCTCCACAGCTCAGTATGCAAGCAAGCAAGGAACAAACCATTCTACTGCTGTTCATAATTATTCCGCGAGCAATAAATCATCCGCCAGTTCGAGAGCAATCGGAGCCGGGAGTGCACAACTTTACTGCGAACGAAACACTTCAAGCTGCAATCAGTCATCGACCGCAGCTGCCTCAATGGCAGGTGATGAAGCGGTACTAATTGAATTTTAATTAGGGTTGCAATTTACAGCCTTCCCCACCGGAACCGTTCGGACCATGCGCTTGACGGAAAAACTGCGTGTACGTTGCATGGTTCGGTGCGAATGTGTGCGTCCGTTTAACGGATAATAGTGTTCGATTTCACGCTTGCGGTGGTGGTCTTTCCCCATCCGATTGAAGTGGTAGGCCAGATATTAAATTGTGTGATCCGCGGCGGTACTTTCAATCGGTAGACTTTAGTGCGAATCGCTTTAGACCATGTTTCAGTGGGCGGATGAACAGCAACCTATCTATCTATCAACTGGAATTACTAGGATCGATCGTACTGAGCTCGTAAAGGTAGAAATATGGAACGGTTAATTTATTTTCGGATGTTTGTAGCAGTTTTTGGATATGCCACACAACTATACTGCAGGGCTCGATGGAAGACATCAGCTTTTAACTCGGCAATTGTGACTGACAAGGCGCGTGTCGTGTTTAACCGGTGCTGAAGGCTTACACACCAAGTGTGTTTGCTCGTGTTTGTAACAACATGTTGGTTTTCGAGCTAAATGAAGCTCCTTGCGAGACGTTCCTCACTCCCGAGGCTGATGGTTGGACCATGCTTGTAAGAATGTCTGGGAAACATAATCAAATGCTAACAATTTCGCAACCTGCTCGACATCGAACACCACGACGACCACGCCGACCGCGAACACGGTGAGGAGATGCTGAGACCCTGGCATGTTTGCCCAGCCTCGTCGAGCAAACAAACAAACATCCGCACCGTAGCGTATTTGTGGTAAATCGACGAAGATACCGTCGCTGTCTTAGGCGACAATGGATAGGGCGAAAATAAACAATCTCTAGGACGCTGGAGATGCCGAAATGGTAACGTTCTTGGGAGATGATTCGCGATGATTTTTCGGGAAGAGGGGCTTCTTATGAATACATGTTTGCAACTTGCCAAGCCTGACCAGTGATTCACTCTAATTCCATCTCAGTCTCAGCCGGCTGCATCTGGGAAAATGATGGAACGTGTGAAAAATGGCAATTGTGCGAACGGCGTTAAATTTTTTAGGCTGATTTTGGGTCGGTGTTTATGTTGTGCTCTAGAAATCATGAAGAAATACGCACTCGGCAGGGAAACGAAGCGACTCCGGTGGAAAAACAAACTCTTTTACTCTGACCGACATTTGAAATATCTTTTGACATGAAACGACTGTTCGGTTCGTTTCGTTCGTTTTGTAATATCTATGAGAAATTTCAAACCATACTTCTGGTTTTTACCAGCGATGTTGTTTGTTTTCAGCAGTGTTAAACTATTTGGGCTATCTCTGCGATTTGTTTCATGCTCACTATAAAACCAGGCTATAAAAAGACGCTCAGAAAGGGGCGAACCTTCACCAGGCTTATGCGTAACATTTATGTATTTTTGCATGTGGTAAATTTAATAATTTAGCTTAAAAAATAAATTGCTTTCAAATTTCATTTTGAACATGTACTCATTAATCAGAGTGGCTCATCATAACTTATGAACTAACTGTTTTTCATGAGAAAAGATGTAACTCAATCACCGAGCAGGATAATCCTCCGTATCATAAAGCAAATCGAGATGACAAAACGAAATAGATTCATCATACGTTCATTGTTGCTATTCTATAAAGCTAATGCTTTTTTTATTCTTCAACATACCGTCTAATTAGCGCCAAACAATAATCCGCTTAACTTTGTGAACAATTCTCATTTAATTTCATATGTTTACTTTTGCGGTAAACCTTATTCATAGTGTTCTGCTCACTTCTACACGGCCTTCCGTCTCGTTTGTTCAGCGGAAAGGATTACTAAGCTTCACGTCGGTTAAATTGCTCAACCACCCGTACCTCCCGACTTCGCCACTTCTAACCAAAAACCCACAATTGGCCCGGGATGCGGTAAACGGTCACAAACATCGATGCTGCCTAGAAAACACTGAGCACATGATTTATATTTCGAACGTGTCCAGTGATGAAACCATGTTTTCGAGGGCGACGCGACACGTGTGCGAAAGGTTTCCTGGTGGATCGCTGAAACCCTGCCAACGGGACCAAAAACCAACGGCTCCGGCCGCCAGCCGTTTTAAAAAGGATTTTGGGGCTTAGAAGCTGAGGTTGGGAAATAATTAAACCCCTCCCCGGGCCACGTTCAATCGGTCTGATGCAGGGGATCAGGGTAGGGGAACGTTTTTTGCACGAATTAATTAAACAATAAGCCAGTGCTTATTTTTCATTCGAACTTCACATTTAGAGGCCAACCCCCGCCGCGCATGTGTGCATCTGTGTGTTCGCGGTGAAATGTGGTAAAGTTTGTGGAAAACATTGAAATAACAGTCCCATCTTCGGCCCGCACCAGAGACAGCCAGATCTACAAGTGAAAGACACAACAGTTGCCTGCGAGTGAACAATTCGCTCGAATGGAGGCGCCCGGTCATGCTCGCTTAGTTGGCGGAGGGGGTGGTCGGGGGGTCGCCTTTATGCGTGGGTAAGGAAGCGTGGATGGTGCTGTGTATAGTGCAGAGCCCCCAGCAAGTTGCCAGGGTGACACTTCAGTCAATTTGCTTCAGAGCTGATGGTTTCATGCATGGCGACTGTGGGAACCGAGTTCAACGGGAAAGGCCTCAAAATGGGAAAGCTTTGAAGGTCCTTTGGAGGAAAAAGTAGGTATCGCACGCGGCACATTCTCGTTTCCAGGATTCAGGAGCTTGCCAAGTCAGTAACGTTAGCAGCACCGGGACGGCCGTTTGAAAAGGACCGCCATTGCCAGGCTTGCTTCATGTCCCACGACCTGGACTTGGACAAAAGGATGAAGTTTTAATTGAATATGGGATTATGATGGGTTGCGTTTGTCTCGCTCGAGCATTAGAAGTATGGGTAGCATGGTTTGCCCACTGCGGAACTCTGACTCGTGGGCAAACGCAACAAAAACGCCATCGACCAGACGGTTCCGGCTAAGGACTAATCAGATGCTGGCGGGAATTGAACCACATCGAAGTCAAAGTAGCAAAAATGTTTAAAACAACTGGACGTTATCTATGCCACGGCTGGCAATATGAAGCTCTCTAGCCATCACAACAAACCTACACGCGGGTAACAAAAGCGACGGGAAGACCGCGCCCTGCTGGAACTGCTTTTGACAGATTGTTGTTTTAATGCTTTATCAGCGCTGGTCTTCCGATGCCCGGCGTAGCGGGATTTGCGTGGCGTGGCACTAAAGCAAACAGATGGCCGAGTACATGATCATGGTAAAAAAAATGTTTGTTGTACATTTGCCTTCCGTTGTTTTGTTCTGCGAGAGCATGATAAATGGATTAAGGTTAGGCATGCATGCTTAAGGTAAAATATTCTGCGTTAAAGCATTTACATAATAAATAGATTTTGTTAGAAATTATAATCCCTGCTTTAGCATACACTGCGAGCCTAAATAGGTATTATTTATGTGTACCCTCGATAACATTCTAGTAACTACTTTATCTTGAGTCCCAACCCAATTTGAAACATTTACTTTCCAACTCTGACCATCATCACTCAAGATGCGTTTAACAACACTTTATCATAATAACTTTTCAACATAATTGAACTACCGAGGTATTGGTCTGCGAAATGCGTTTTAAGATAAACCAAAAAGCTATGTCTCAGAACGCTAGCACTTTTGTCGGCAATTGCTCTTCGCGATGAGATATATATTTTCAGTGCCGCCCGGTGCTAATTGATCCTCAAAAATTAATGGCAAATCTCATCAAATCTAGCCATATAAACATCACGAATGGTCGAACGAAAATGCGTTGAACCTACACGTACCGACCTCGAATCGATCGGAAAAAGCCGCGGAGGGGGAACGCGGCTCGGGTAGGATGGCTAGCTAGATTTGTTGCTAATTTTAGCGTCCAACTCTCTTTTTCACCATAAGCCTACCGTCCGCGACTGTTGCCACCGAGAGCTGAGTGTAATGGATTTGGGCGGAGGAGCGGAAAACATGCATTAATTTAAAAGCAATCGATCTGCAGTCGATCGGCGCAGCTTAGCGAGTCCATGGTGTCTTTATTGTTGTTGTTGTGTTTTTCCTTTCCAACGTAGCGGCTTCCACTGCGGGAGGAAAATAAAAATGGCCACAGAAAAACAAACACACGCCCCTAACGAAGCCAGACAGCACCGTAATGTTGGTCACGCACGATTGAATTTTCATCGCTTCGGTACGCTTCATCAATCATGCAAAACGAGACGAGTGTGTGCGATCGCACTTTACGTATTCGTTATTTTCTTTTCGATCGAATCCCTTACCTAAAAGTAATCTTCTTATTCCGAGCCGGGTTTTATGGCGGGATGTTGTTTGCACCCGATTGCGAACACATACAAACCATCCATTTTCTTTTGGCAACCACATTCACAGGCGTACAGTGCAACCCCAAATCTATCCCTTAATTGGCCGAGGCCAAGGTCGGTGGGAGCAAACTGGCAGTGAATTATTCACTGGCTGGGAAAATATAAATATACACACTGACAAACAGTGAGGCCATCCATTGCCAATATGTGTCGCCGGTTTTCGATGCCAAAAGGAAATAGAATACTAGAAAGCGGATCGGTTTGTTTTGTGAATCAACCTATCCCCAGAGAGCTGCAATAAACACATTCGAGGAAACTGTACCCTTGGTTAGTCAAGCGAACTATGGTTATAGCAGCAAGGAATGACCTCCAGCAAAAGCGCGATGCATGTTTTGTTGATATCACAGCTTCAATTATGGCTCGCAGATTAGAAATCGATAGCAAGTTGACGGACCTTCGTACTATTGCCTTCAAAACTGCGATTGCACTCTTACAAGCAAAGCTTATGTTTTGTCGTGGTGCGAGGGAAGGATGTGGGAGAAGTAGTTCTACGATGAAATCTCTAAGATGTGCAAATATTGATTATGGCTTAACTTCAAGCATTCCCTTCCAGCTAGATACTGCGGATAGAAAAACACATTTTCCTGTCGTGTAAAAAAGGGAAAACATCGGGTAACTTTTCCCGCTCAATATTGGTCTGCAAAGTTTGAAGGGTATTGCTTTTTTCCAATTTGCTTACTTTGTACGCGCTGCTGCACAATCTCTAGCACTCGCATCGAAATGGAAACTCCCGAGAACGTCTGAGAAACGTCTCGCGCGTACCACTTTCGCCAGCAAATAGTTCATCTAGCATTTGCGATCGTCCATGTTACCCACGTTCCCATGTTTCCCGACGTCAACCAGGAGGATCCGCTTGACTTTGGATCCGATGGAATGACGGATAGCGACATCCGTTCGACCTTTGCCGACGAATGCAAGCGTTGACGAAAGAGGAAAAAAAAACGAACGCCATCGTCAGGAATCCATTAGTAATGAACATATATTTTGCATTTATCGTACGCAGATAGCTTTCCGCGAGGTAGCCGTTGCATCTTCGGCACGATGTTGGCCCCGCACTCTGGCATGCCCTTGAAAGTAGTTGCCCCGTGCGGTTAATGGTAACTGCACCCGGGTAAGGGGGAGCGAATGCCACGAAGGTGAGAAGGAAGAACCTGCCGCTACGTAAATGTCAAACAGGGCCAGGGTTTTCGTCGAACCGGTTCTAAATGTAGCAGAAATGGTGCGGAATTTCGGCGCTCTGGCACGCGTGGGAGGTGTGAACGTCATGTTTGCATACAATTAGCGCCGGGTTGACAAAATGGTTGACGGACAACTGGAATTTGACGGTTAATTTTCTCCCGCCGGGGAATCGCGTCCGTTGAAGCTATCGATGGGCGTACTGGACTTGGGTGGGACCGGAAATGATGGCATTATGAAGATTTTAAGCGAATCCTCCTACACATTTCAGTTCTATTTTCTACGTGAAGAAAATGTTAGAAATTTACTAAAATTAACTCATCGAGCAAAACCACAAGACGGATTGACGTGCAACCGTGAATAGACATTCGGGAGTAAAAAGATTATGAGTCAGTTTTTCCAATTAGTTTTTCACTTGAAGCGTACGTGTTCATGTCATTAAATTTTCCACGCATTGATTCATCACACAGCTGTTGATCGACGTCAATGAAAAAAGTCTTATTTTATTTTATTGAGATTGTCTTAATGCATACAGATGGATGAGCATCGTCTTGATGACTTAGCTTATGTTGTTCAAGCATTATCTGTGTACAGTGTTCTAAATTTCATTGGTTTTCCACAGATTGCATCAAATTTACTATAGCCACGATGCATAAAAAGAGTAAAATTTATAAAACCATGATTCACGGCACCCGTTTCTTACAAAAAAGTTGGCAAAAAAAATCTCAGCAGCATAGATTTGGTAAAATTTCAAGGAATCCAAAAACTATCATAAAATAAGGTGAACCAATTATTAGCAGATGCTGAAGGCTCGCTTAAAATCAAACCATTACCATAAAAATGTTGAACAAAGGCCAATTCCAGGTAATTTGTACCTTTTCTGTAATAATTTGCCTTTCCATTAACAACCGGCACTTTCATCGGAGGAAAGTTCTATCTCCAAGTAGCCCTGTCGGTAATTTCGCCAAAGTGTAAAAGGTCGCGGGATCTGGGGACGATCGAGCGAACCGATAAAGTGTTCTGACAACTGGAACAGATTGCAATGAAGTGTGCAGCAGTTGGTCACGACGGTGCACGAAACTTTTGTTTGAAAAACCGTGGGAAAAATGTGCAGAAGGAAATTTCAACATTTTTTTCTACCAGTTCAATGTTCAAACTTTGCATACCTGTCTAGGGTTACATCCTTCTTCTAGCGGTCCAAATCTTGGTACCGAAGTGTTTGGATGATATCGTCGGTCTATCCCGCGAATCGCTAGAAGCGGCCATGAATGATGGATGAAGCATACTTTGGTGCTTGTAAGACGAAGTAATCGATTCTATCTCTTCGCTTACTCACCGCAATGGAAACTTCACGTACTGACGTTCGTTCGGCCCGACCAAATGACGCTTTTCTGTTCGCATTGATTGCATGCTCCACGATGTCATTACACTTCCTTCTTGAACGATTACAGCTGAGCAGACAGTGCTCGAGGAATGGATTCCGGCACTCGAGAGCTTTTCCTAACCAGTTTATCATGAGAACTAAGACGTTAGACTACACTTGGGTTTTCGAGAACCCTTTACCGGGGTTTTTGATACGACATGATCTTTTTCCATTTTAACTGACTGTGTTTCTCTTTTATATTATTGGTAGATATAATCCATTCATTGAAAATATAGAATCAATCAGTTTCTTCGAAGATGTAACATGAGAAATTTAATTTCTTTTTTAAGGGGTTTATTTTAGCGTGCAATTCATTCGATATTAAAGTTTCTCAAACCCGATTTTATGAAGATTAACTTATGGTATTTAAAATATTTGACTGCTTTTGTGAACAGTGATTAACACAATTTAATACGTAGTAAACTGTCTTCTCTATGGGAAAGAAATTACAATCACCCATCATTTTCGCGATTTTACTCAATGCTCCAACTGGTTGCGTTCGTAGCGCTTTGGAATAACAAAAACCGGGCACATTCACTTCATTATCCTCCTATTTAATCACTTTTCTCGAGGACATTTCCTGCGGTTCGTGATTAAGCTGATTGTCATTAACCTCAAATTGGTAGAATGAAATGGCGGAAGAATGCAAAGTATTTCTATCCGTTTTATTTATGCGCCGAGCGTTCACTTCATTCTCACGACGACGGCGTTTCTCATCACAATGGCTGCGCTTAGGGCGTGCAAAAGTACGTCCAACGTTCTAGGAATAGTACTCGCGCAAAGACTATGCTTGAAAAGAGTTAGAGAAAACTGAGCAATTAAGTGGCAGTCACTGAAATATAGCAGACGGTGTCCTTAATTCCATTTATTTCGCTGGTAATATACATTCGTTGAATCGTGGCTCGCATTGAACACAACCCATCTGAGCAGCTTGCAGAACATTCGTAATCGTTTAAAAGAAAAATATATATATATCAGTCAAAGTGTGCGTTTATGCTGTTGGTCCGGTCTATCGCTGACACGTGATAATCCTGTTGTCCGCTTACGAACACTGCACAGGATCTGTATTTTTAGGAACTAAGCATGGCAATCAACACAAGGACAAGCTGCATTTCCCACATGGTTGCCCGTACGTAGAAGATACGCGTAGAAGCGATGTCTGCTGTATGCAAAAGAGCATCGTGCGATAACAGGACAAGGTACGATCCTTTCACAGTCCCGAGGGTATGTTCAACAAAACGGGTTGAAAGAAATGACAAAAAAATGCATAAAACCTTCTCCAGCCTACGATGTAAGCTTTGTTTTTTGTAGGCAATTCCACTGGATCGAAAAAAGTTTGACAATGTCTGTGTTTGTGTTCTCTGCTTGCTCTACTAACATCGTTTTTTTTTTTCTGCATAAAGCTTGACCATTCAACGGAACGATAGAAACACAGTTGAAAAAAATGTACGACCCTACCTACTTGACGTCATACTACATCACTACTTATACTAGCACAAGTGAAAAAAATTGGTCTTATAGCATTAAGAAAAAAGTCATTACCTTCCTTCGCATCCCAACTAATTGAATGGTTTTGTTTCCTTACAAATAACTTAAAAGGATGGTATGCTAAGAGTAGTTTACTTTAATATATAGTAATTGTATAATAAATCTATTTAATCATCCACTATTCAATATGAGAGGGCTTTGCGTGATTTAAAAAAAAGGGAGTAGCTAATTCCAATTCCATAATTTTGTCCATGTCTATCAGTACATTTTAACTCTTGTGACATTCCTATCGCGCTAGGGAACAATAGCAATTGGGAATGTCTGATTGCTGTGCAACAGTGAAATGCACTAAATTGACAATAATTCAGATATTCAGTAGAATCTAAGTAAAAATCCTTCAAAACAATATGCATGATAAGCACTGGCAGGCACTGTGTGAATTGTAGAAAGCTTGGCAAAGACAACTACTCAGGATTGATTGCTCGTTATGAGTTCGAACAGAACAAACAAAAAAGCATTTGCATGGTCCTGACCTCTGATCTACAGAAATAAAGATAGCCCTCCGATTTCGGCTCCAAACGACTCTAGTAATGTTTTGTGAATACATTGGCGTCATTGCCACTTGTTCCATCGAAATGCCTGCAATGACATTGTTGTTTGGCTCCGGCGGAACTGGCCGTACGAGTGAAAACTTTGGCAAACTGCCTACGAAGCCTTTCTCGGTTGGTCCGTCCGGTTGGACTTCACTTGACCGGATTTTTCGTTGCCACAGAAGATGGCTTACAGTTGACCTGATTTCGGTGCCGAGCATCTGTTTATTCGCTTTGTCAGGAATGCTCCTACGCTTCACGTTCACATGTGTGTGGAAAAAGGTCCAGCATTCTTTAGCAGCTATGTGAATTGCATCCCTGACTCAGAAATGCAGGATTGCACTTGCAGCTTTTGGCAACTGCCAAAGGAACGTTGGTTGAGGCATAGTTTTGTGTAGTTTTTGCTATCATTTCCCTGACGAAGCGTTTCCACAGCAATACCGGACTATGTAAGATTACGGTTTCAGACGCTCGTTTAGAAACGGTGTAACGTAAAATTACCATTGCCAAGCCAGTTAAATTGTATTTTTCAAATAGCACGAATGTAGAGCGAATAATGGTTTTTCTTCAAACAAGAAGTAAACGTGCAATCACACTTGAAAAAATAATCCACCAAAAAGGACTGTTAGTCCGCCTGACAGAAAGGAAAACCTGTGAAAGTCGTTCAGGCATAATTAGAACCGCAATAAAAGGACAATGGAACAGGTTGAATTGACATAAAGGAAATCTCAACGATAAAGTTCACACTCTTAAAACGAATGGAGGAAACTTAGAATCAATTTTCTCCCTCCGATCGTTACGGGCAAGGACATCGGACGGCCATTAGAGCAGGCGAACGACCTCGGTCGAGGCTTGAACTGGCATGCGGTTCGCTTGACGTTGCCATTTGTTGCTATAATTAAACGAAGAGTCCATTTGATGGGGAAACATGATTATGAGTTTTGCTTGGATGAGTTTTTGATGTTTGTGATGTCATGGGACACACTGGTTGCTCGTTAAAGCGGTTTAGATTAAATTATTGAGCCACGCCCGCTTGTTGGGTTGAGGCTAAGAGCTTGCATGTTTACAGAAGCGGCACGAAGAAACAATCTTTAAGAAATGTTTATCGAAATGAATTTTCACATTTAAATTAAGAGTTTAATCCTTTTTTTAAACAAAACTGGCATGAGTATGGGTTTTTTTGAAAATGTTTTAATTAATTTCGTTAGTAAAAAATCGAAATCATGTACGGGAAAATGTAAAAGAACTTCCACCCGATATTTGCGTAATTGGAACGGATAATTTTAAATTAACGTATCGTGCCTGGATTGCTTCCTTCAATATTCATTAAACATCAACGACGCAAGCGTCACAGGCCACCTGTTATGTAAATTGTGTGATTATTGCTGGTGGATGTGCGTGTATTTTTGTTGTTGTTATTTGTTTAAATCTATTAACACCCCTTTTATCAGCTAATGGGCACAACGGATCGAAGAGAGTCAGCGTGTTGTTGTTCCGTAGGGATTATTTCCAGGTCGGTCGATAAATCTCGTTCACATGACGCTTGGGAGCTCTCCCTGCCGTCGGTGCTACTTTCCGTTCGGCGTTTCTTGGCAAAACGGAGGAAATCCGGGATATCGGGAAGGTCAGGATTAACAGCTCGTTAGCATAATTTTGCCATGAAGCAGCTACGACGACCACGGCACCATCGTGACGACGCGCGACGTTTCGCCGATGGGATACAGGAACACAGGCGAACTGTTTGAGGAGCTCCATCAAACCGACGGGGGAGGCAAGCAGTAGCGAATAATGATGTGCTTCGAGGCTATTTTCAAACAGCAACCATCATTCATGCCTATCGATTATGTCGCAAACACGCATCCCCTACCAGGGGGCGACAATGGATTTCACCGCTCTCGAAGAGGGAAGTTTCAAAAAAATATATTGCTCCGGATCTATTTTGTGTTTCCTTCGCTTTGATATTTTCGTATCAAGATCCTCCGACAGCCATCGTAAAGGCGCAGTCGGATGCCTCGGGGCCATGAAGGTTCGCTGGATCATCCTCGAAGGATCGTGAAAAATTCGACAAACTCGTCGGAAATCAATCACAACCGAATCGGTCGTATCATATGATAAAAAAAGAATTCCTAGGATACGGGCGCCAAATGGGAGAATTTACTCAAACAAGCGCAAGCCGTGGCTACCGGATTCCCCTAACAAATGTGTAAATACACTTTACGACGACTCCCCGCAGCAGACACGCACCACATGGACCCGCTGGAGGAATAAAACTCGTAATGCGGGATGTTCAATCAAATTTTTCGAATTTGATTGATGGAGTGCCCTGGGTAACGAAGCGCTGACTTCCGTTTTCCGCGCGTGATGACGTGAGAAATTGAACAGTCTACAGATCCGATTGGAACTATGTTAACTTTTTCCTCCAAAGGCTCGTTACGACACGGCGCAGAAGAAGAAGACGCTTCCTTCGCACATGAAGGGAAAAAAGGGAAGCCAACGAGGAAAATCCTGGTTTTCGATGACATATTGATGAGGTGATGAGTCTCTGAAACTTGGAACCGACAAGCTACAGTGACATTTGCTGGCGAAACAACAACAGCAACATCTGCTCCAACATTTCTTTAGTGTGTCTAGACGAGATACGGCGTTATTCCAATGTAGAGTCGTTGTGTCAGGAGCTGCTGACGTGTGTTGTTTCGTTAAACGTATACACAGTTGTGGTGTAAATGTTGTAGAATGAGACTTGCATTTTGATGTGTTTTTACGAAAACGGATCGTTTATAACGTTTAAAAATGTTATAATTCGTCTCTGGTAAGTTTTAGGAAAAATTTACTCAGTAAAACATTTCAACTATCTTTAACCCGTCTCACTTCTTGTCTGTTTTCACCCTGAGGTTTGCCGCAAGTGACTTTAACCACTTACCTCTATTAACCTTAGACGTCAGACACTTTTCGCGGCAAGAACTCGCTGCGTATCATGGCAGGGTCAGCCATTCTGAAGCTTTGGGCTGCCAGTGGCAGGCACTTGAGTTGAAGCACCCTAGCACAATTCTGCACTCCCTTCAGCGCACTTGTGCACAAGAACACCTCATTAACGGTGCACTTTTGCTTTGTTCATCGTGTGACAGTGTTAGGAAGCGCTTCCGATGGTAGTAATATGGAAATCCAGCGCCGTTTGGTAACGGAAACGAGAAGCGTGGGATTTCCTGTACGCTGCAAGGCAGCAGTTTTTTCCTTCTCTTATGTCAACTCTACTTCCGGACGTGAGTACAGTGTGCTAGCATTCCAGCCACATTCGCCACCATGTCGACTTGTGGTGCAATCACTTTAAATGGATCTTAAAGCGTCCCATATTGATCGAAGGATGCACATCGTACAGTTACTAGGCCTCTTTTTTGAATTCCCAGAATTTTGAAAAACGATTTAAAAATTCTACAAACTAATGTCTTCAGAACTTTCCACTTAGAGTTAGTCGGAATTTAAATTTTATTAAATGTAGAAAATTGTATCACATTTAACCTTAAACTTTGAGAGGATAAATTATACGCAAAACTTTAATGTTTAATTTGATCAGTAATACATTATGTGATTGTAACTTCAGAGATAAATAATTTGATATCTTCTTTTTTGGTTTGGAAAAATTCGTTCATTCCTGTTGCGAGGAAAACACGACGAATTTAGTAAACTACCATCGCAACTGTTTTCATAAAGCTTCACTTGCACATCCTCCTCATGTGCATTACATGTCGTTTTTCCTGGCAGGGTTAAATGGTCGGAGCCGACTAGGATAAGGGTCCTTCTCCTTCTTTGCCCTTGCCTCCCGTAAAAGACCATGCCATTTAGTCTCATTCAAAGGAGTGCCGAAGGAACCGGCGAGTAAAGACAAGAGATAAACTATGGCCCGGTTGTTCATACGCCTTTCTACTTTGCGACACGTATGGTGCAGCGTGACGATGGCCTTTTTCGGTATCCAGTCTTTATCTCCCGTCGTTGGCGGTAACAATAGCACTAATTAATTAATTCTGCTGGTCAGGAGAAAACGCTTATGCGAACAGTGCGGTGAGGAGACTGCAAGCGGCACGGTTAGCCCAAGGTAGATTCTTTTTTTTTACTACGAATAATGTGTGTCAATGTGCACGGTAGAGGCGGACAATAACGAGAATGTTACCAGGCAGGAACCTACGAGGATGCAAACCTACACAACAACCATTACGGCGAGCAATTGACTGATTACTCTATAGAATGCTCAAGAAACGCTAGTTGCTTTGATGCCTCGTGCCCCTTCTGGGTTGTTCTGGGTCAAGGAGCATTCCTGTTCTAAGGACTCAGGATCATTAAGTCAGGAATCAACAGAAGGTAAATCTTCGCCAATTTTGTAATGTGCAAATCAGAAGGAGTTTCTTCCTTGTGTGTTTCTGAATAATCCAGAACACCATCCACTGTCAGTAACGAGATTGAGTCGGTATTAATGCTCTTCAAGCTATTTGTAAGATGTTACTTTTCATTATAAATTTGATTTCAAATTGTTGTAAAAACTTAAGAAGCTTGTTCAAGGTAAAAAATTGATTGATTTTATAATCAAAACTCCTCCTCCCTCGTGTGTGATAAAGCTTAATTTGCAACTGAAGAAACTCTTCCATTTTTACTGGAAGCTAGTTATTTGCTCTGTGATGAGTAAGCTTACTCTCATCACCATCAAGTGGATATTAATTTGCAAGGAATAAACTAATCTTCCATTTGATAAAATGCTATTGCAGTCACATCCATTTGTCTAATGATGGGATTTGAGAAAGTTTTTGGTTTTTAAAATTTAATTACCAACTGCTTAAGAAGACGAGTGCATCCCTTTCGGAGCGTTCTCCTGCCTTTCAAATAATCATGGTAATTAGCACTCTCGGCGTGCTTCGACTCACAGTGTTACACAACTGTCGCTTGCTCAGTCGCTGCGAAGATAAAACATTTATTCATCCCATTGAATCGTACTATCGTCATTAGTAAGGATCGCCTGGAAATGTCCAAGTCTCGAGCTTAAGTGATATTATGAAATGTAGAGAAAATTGAAGCCCTCCCATGGCAATGGAATGTGCTTGCTTACGCTCTGGTAAAAAAAAACGCATGCCTTTAGATGAAATGAATGATTTACTGCGTTCACGAAGCAATGTCGACATTCGTAGCAAAACTTTTCCATCGTGTGGTCTTATTTTCACTCACCATTTTAGGTTCCGAGTTTTCGTAAGCCAACAGTGATCGCCAGTTTTTGCTGGTGCAATAGAAAGGATCGAAGAGCCTGTACTGACCGCAGAAACGACCAGCAATCGAAAGCGCTGTAGAAGCTGACGAACCGGGAAAGCATTGGATTCGTGGATATCGATGAGTATAAAATCAACAAAGTCTTGAAGGCTCACTCGCAATGGGACGAAATCCATCACACGGTCGGACGCCACTGCACTTTCATGTCCATCCTTCCATCCTCCCTCCAGTATGTGGTGTCTCTTCCGCGACTATTGACGCAAGGTCATCAATCATGTTTATCTAGCCCACGCTTACACTCGCCGTTCCATAGGAGAATCATGAGGAAGGACAAGCCCTGTCGGAGGTTACTAATGTTGCCCGACTCAGCCAAGTGATGGTACTATCTGCGATGGCGATTTTTCTTTCCGTTTCTTTTTGCCTCCATTATGTTGCCCTTCTCCCCTCCGGGCGTTTCCTAGTTCAGACACAAACCAAAGAGGAATGAACCGATGGCTGAGAGCGAGTCGCCCCCTTGGCGTGGCATTTATGAGGAATAACCGTTCGGCGCTGGATAAATTTTCTTTTCAACGTCGAGTAACGGTTTGGTCAGAGTTGAAGGTCGAGATAAGCGGTGGCTTTTTTCGGAGATGAAAAGTGCAGTTGCAGAAATTTTGCAGCTGCGTTTTTTTTTTGCGAATGAAAAGTACGATTGAGTTGATCGGACAAAAAAGGCAGAGTTACACCAATCCATCGGTCGCTTCAAAATGGCGTTAAACGATGGCTATATCTTGAATGGCATTCGAATCCATCCTGTAGGGAAGGGGAATCGGGTTTCATTCAGGAACATCCAGCATTCCAGTCGATGCATTGACACGTGCTAGGAGGTCCTATTTTTGGCCATCGTCCAAAAAATGAAGTGAGAGATTCCAATTGGAATTGGTCGCTTCAATCGGACGAATTGAAAATATTGAGGTGAAACAAAATTGTATTCGAAATCGCGTGGAGCGATGTTGCACTGATATCAGGCGGTAAAAATAATTTTAAATGAAAACATTCCAAAAGCAAACAAAGGCAATTTCGATCAAAAGGGAGGACACTTTATAAAAAAGGTTAAGGCATTTATTCAATTCAGAAATTGCCATGTTTCACCTTAGTAACAGCATAATTGAGTCGCCGAACCTGAGAAAACATCACTAGCATCGGAAGATGGCAACTAATCGTTTTCTTATGTTTTCCTATGTGGTTGGATTATCTCATCGCTTTGGTCAACATGAATGTGGTAAAACATTGCAAGCTAGCACAAATCGGATGAACGAAGGCACACGTTCCCATGGGTGACATTTTTAATCCCATGTAAGGGGATTATTGTGTGGTACATTGTAATTAAAAGTACAAACGACTTATGCCGCATTTGGAATCTGTGCTCTGAATCATGGAAAATAGAATTAGATTTTGCATTACGCTCATGTGATTGGCTGTTTCATTTGATGTTTGTTTACATCATAAAATAAATTATAAATTACATCAAAAGTAAACAATGATATTTTGGTTATTCACTCGTTTCAAAATAATATTGGTTGCTACGAGTGAAATACGTGATGAGTAGGGGCAGAATCGGAAGGATCCTAAGCGCTGAACATTACATTAAGCAGGGATAAAACCCTGCAGGAGAGGGCAAGGCCTCCACAGGACCGAATGGAGTGGCAAATAGCAGCCGATTTGAGCCACCATTACGGCTCAATAAATTTATGCCATCGTCGTGACCAGCGCGCCGCAGACCTCCTGCCCCGTTGCGATGAACCACTCGCCTCGTCGCCGGAAAGTTGAAGCATAAAATATAAGCCATTTATATCGCACTCAAGTGACGACCATTACAGGCGGCGTGGCCGTCCCGTCTGTGGTGGTACGACCGCGTTGGCCGTGCCGAAGACTTCCAGCAAAGGGCGCAACATTATCCTCGAAGCCTCATCCTGCTCCAAGTGGAGCGAGATTGGAATACAATTTAGTCGTGGGATGAATATGATTTTTCACCATCCATTATTGCGACCACCCTCTACCGTCATCCGTTCCGTCGCAAACCTCGGTGTTTGCTATGGCGACGTTGCATGAGCTAGGTGGTTAAAACCTCCGCGAAGCCATGCCGTGGCCGCCTTGTGAGCAGGATGTGTGACAATATGTGTGTCGCATCTGCCGATACAATCGATGAAGGTTGTGCCTATTGTTGGTGTGGTATTACATCGTCGATGGAAGCCGTTGAGATGGAATCCTGCAAAACGGGGTGGCGAATGATGCGGAAAGGTGCCTCCGTTCCCATTCAGTTTACCGCAACAACAAAAAAACCCCTCGCCATGAGTACATTTCAGGCGTATTTTGTTGGCCCGATAGATGGACCCTGGAAAGCAGCATGAACATCAAACATCGCCAGGATTTAGTTGGATCCATGGCATAGCGCAAATGTTCAGCGTCAGTTTTCTTCTCGTCTTTTCGAAGCAAGAAGAATGCACTCGAAACCAATCCATTCCGAAGAACGTTGTCGTCGTTAGCCAGGATAACGTTGATTATAACCGGTTTGGGCTCCATTAAGTTAAGCATTCACAACACGGTTGGGACATAAAATAGTGATGTCACGACAAGCAGTCGCGGGGGATAACTATCCTAGTTTTCGAAGCCTTTGGGATTAAATTAAATAAATTTAATCGATTAAATTTTGTTCTTCTGATCGTGTACCGTTTAAGATTGTTGGTTCACTGGTGTAAATATTTTTACACGAAAATGCGAACTATCAAATGTACTCAGTGGATTACTACAAACCAAATGGTATTCCCTTTATGATGTTCTATTGCTTCAAGTAAAAAGGGACAGTAACCTTTCAGCTTACCATCAAGCTTACACTCAGCCCTAGTCCAACGTTATATGCCCCGAAGGGGCTGTACCATAAAATGACCTCAACTAGCTAATACTTTAACATTACCGCTATCGTTACCTGCGACCAAACCGCGACCAATTAACTAGCAGAAAAAAAAACTTAAGCAGCCCATAAATACAGAGTAATATTTTCCCGCAAGATTCCACAACACCCAGCCGATGGTGGGATACAAGAGCAGAAAAAAGCGAGACAGCTCCCCGAGTTATATCCCACACAGTCTCCCAGGAGAGTCGAAAGGATATGAAAATGTAATGAGAATCAATTTGAAGGCATTTCGCTACTACCACAGCTTTCCTTGAGTTTGCCCTGTACGTGCCCTACCCATAGGTTGACTTTGTTACATTTACCCACCAAATGAACATACGAGAGGCCAGTGACGGCTAGCGTCGTAACGCCCATTACTTATCTAATCTCGGCAATGGACGTTCATTACACTGGCATGAGGCTGTAGCGTACGTATGGCAAGATTTTCCGTTAGCATGGGGGCGATTCTGTTCGACCATATTTGCCAAACTTAGGGCCAATAGAGTAAATTTGATTACCACGTTGCTCCTACCAAGCATCACACGCGAAGAGATCCACAGCATGTGGGAATTCCGCTTGTGGGTGAGGAGTGATTTCATTATCCTTGCGCAGGTATGCGCTTTCGGTGTTTCTTGTTCGTTTTTTTCTATACTCCCTTTAAAAGTTTTTTTTTCATTTTCCTGCACCACAACATCAGAAAACGACGCTGTCCTTTCAAACGGACACTTTAGGGACATCAATCGACTATCATATGTGATAAATCTTCCATTACATGTTGCAATTGAATGAATAGTTATGTTAACAAAACAACATAATTAACATAAGCAAGAATCCATAAAGGGGATCATTGTAAAATCGGTTGGAGTGTGAAATAATTATATAATAATTCATGAATCAAGTGATTAACATTTCTATTGTTATCTAATTTTCTCGACAAGAAATTGATTCGATTAAGAGGTGAAAGATATGACATTCAATGCTATTCAATGCTTGTGTTGCAGCTCAAAATAATTATTTCGCATACTCTCTCCTCTTGTTCACTATGTTGCTTGAACATTGTTACCCTCCGTTGGAACGTAGCTCAACAAATAACCCCTTCTATCTTAATAATTTTCAGTTCCCCGTTTCGAGTTTAACTTCTATTGAATTCGTTGTTGTAGTTTTGATATGAACAGGATTAACATTATTACCGTAGATGTTCACCTGTCTTGCGCTCTTTGACAAGATTGCTTGTACATTGAATACACAACGTTCAACTCACATTATGTTGGTCTACTTCGTACAATCGCTTTATTTTTAGTAACAGTTCAGATCTGGTCACGTTACCGTCCCTTTTGATGAACAATCCCTGTTCGTGATCCTGCTTTTTCCTTTGTGTCATTCCAAAGAAAGATTAGAAAAATAAATTCTCTTTCATTTCAAAAGAGCCAATCATCTATTGCAACATAAGGCTTTCGAGTCTTAAAGTCTTTTTTTCGATATTACCTTGCTTGCGTGGATAGAACTTGCTCATCTACCTCGTGCAACTGGCATCTTCGCACTGCTAGCAGCAGGCGGCCGGATATTAAATATTCTTCCATCCGGTATCGACTCTCCACGCAAACTTTATTTTAAAAAAATCACAGACTTTATCACGTGAAAAGAGTCTACAATCAACATGAACAATTTGAGAAATACTGGTGAAAATTGATTCGTTTTCTTCAAAAACTAAAGCTCCCTGACAAAGACGAAACAAAATGAAGCTTTTTAGAAGGATAATAACCTTAAAGTGGGGCCATGCACAGAAGCACAAATTCAGTGCTATCGTCATTCCTCCAAAACTGTGCCAGACCCTAAATCAACAATGCTCATTTCCGTTCCATCCTCGACGTCTATCCGTTTTAAACTTGGATACTTTCATGGGGTTTCATTTTCCCATTGCTCTAATGGGCTACGAGAAAAACGCCCAGTTAAATCACTGACAGAGATTAGTTTCCCACAATCTTGTTCATCGCTACTTTCGAACTTCTTTTTCAATTTGTAAAAATGGTTGAAAATAAAAAAGTTCAAGTGGGTGTTAGCGGTTGGCGGTTTCATGTCTGCCGCTTTTTCAACTGGCTTTAGCCTTTTCTATTAACACTCCAAGTTCCGGAGGAGCAAAGATTCATTTATTTTTCTTTGCCAAGCTGCAGTAGGATGGTTCTCTGGTTTTGCTGTGCCTGCCAGTGCAGATAAATGAAAAAAAAAAGGTTTTCAAGAAGTGGTTCGTTTTCCTTTGATGGCATGTATCTGCCACACAGATTCGTTTTTCTTAGTTCATTGAAGTGAAGATCAATTTTAATCAACGTTCATTTGGGGATGATGTTACAAACCAACGTTTTTTGGAAAAACATGTTCATTGAAATATTTATTTGAACACGATTCTGTATGCTATCTTAATGCTTGTTGGAAATGTTTTATTACAAATAACTTGATATAAAAAATAAATGATATAGTTCATGTTCCATAGAGCCGATGCGTCAAGTACCATCATTTCATGTTATAGCAATGCCACCAAATTGTTAATATCTACTATATTTTCGACGCGCATAGAAACAAATTTGCTCTTTCCGCATGCTGTAAAACATGCTGAAAATATATGTGCCCATGCGTTAACGAGATCATTTCACACCAGCAAACATTTATTTCCCCTGTGTTCATCGCTGAGATGTTCGAGGTTTGTTCACCTTCATCGAAATTAAATTCGCTTCTTTTTTTCATGGGAATCCACTCAAATCTCTCGAAAGCGTCGTAGAGGGAACCGGTTGATGAAAAGCCTAACCGTTCATCCGAGACGTATTGCCTTGACACATTTTTCCCTGCCATTATAAGCATTTGCGTTGGGCATGCGTGCATAATTAAACAGAGCTCATATTTCTCATGATTTGAATTTTCTATGAATTGCTTGATAACAAACATTGCAAATTATTTATAACTTGCCGAAAGCGGAAATCGAGACAAAACTCTCCTTATGCTACCCTAAGCATGCAGGAAATTTTATTTGTTTTTAACAAGAAAACTCATTCATTTCAAATTCTTGACAGAGCCTTTGAAATAAAAAACTTGAATCGAGCAAAATTTTGTACAAACACAAACCGAAGCTTTTTAGCAGTCACAACTGTTTATTAACATAATTGAAAGATCTTGAGTATTTGAAGCGTTGATGCACAGAAAACAATCATTTGCATACACAACTGTAAAACAGCAGAGGATTCGAGAAGGAAGCGAAGTACCGCGAGCAGGTGATGAATACCAACATCGGTCGTAACCACCATTAGTTGGAATACTCTGTTGGAACTCCGTTGTTCTATAATGTACGCATCACAAGCTACTAGCTGCCATGGAGGGAAACACTGCAGGTCCTCAACATATGAACGTTGGTTGAAAGTACTCTTGTTGCTAAGTGCCACAAACATAATAAGGTTACGGAGAAACAAGCTAACGTGCAGAGAAAGAAGCAAAAGCTTAACCACAGTTCAGTCGTCGTCGTGGGATTCTGCGAAAAAGTGCGCTGAACGGCACGTGCATTCTTTAGCATCTGAAACCGCACACAGTACATTCGCGATGTTGCTTAGAAAAGGTTGGAGTCGTGAATGTTTTCATATTAGCAACCGTAACTATCCAATTTACTACGTTTGCACTCCGCAACCACTAATAGCATCCGCCAGCAAACATTATTTCGCTCTGGGTGCTTTCGTCAAAAGATCGTCAGTGATACTTTCAAGAGAAGTTACGAGAATGACTCATATTATTTAAAAACTCCTTTGAAATGTTGACTTACAACGTAAGATGCTGAATTTGGTATCCTGTAACGCGCGAATCTTTTAGGCAATATATTTTCCTTTACGTGAACGAATCTTTTAGGTGAACATATTTTGGTAGTGCTTATTTGCAAAGACAACCTCATAATATTGTCGCAAAATTTGCAAGTCACAATTTTGCACTGAATAGGGAAACAATCTCTGTGGTAACGATGACTTTGACGTCACTCAGTCAAATGTTTCTTTCACAACACGAGGTTCGCAAAAGTCGCGTAAATTCATGCGAATGTAATAAATTAAGAACAAAAATTGTTGCTACCGAGCAGAGGTTGTAACGTTGTGTCGATTGAAAAGAATATATTTGTTCCTTCCACTGCCCACGCTGGCAACATTGTTTCATGAGATTCAATACCCCGCCCAAACGGAAGCAAACACACCACGGAAGAAGCGCCTCACGCTGGAGGAAGTAGCTGAACCTTGCGACTTTCGAGCGATGCGAGCGTTCGCTTCCGCGAAAGTTCAAACAACCTTTTGACCTACTTTCCGCCCGGAACCATTTGGCAGGGAAAATTGGTGCGATGTGCGTACGGTGGACGAATCTGAACTGGATCGCTGATTCGGAGGGCGGAGAAAATAAAACAGAAGAAATCAAACATAAAAGTGCAAAGCAATTTTTTCACTTGTTTCCACGCCGTTATCTGAAACTTTGCCCAAGCTGGCTCACAGTTCGCGAGGGAGTTGGTGTCGGTTCGTTGACTTCCGTAAGAAAAAAGGCGAGGTGGCGATCGCAGAATAAGGAGAAGGAAGAACGGGTCGACATGACAGCGACGTGAATGCTAAACAGATCTCCCCATCCGTTGGAGGCGCTGTTCATTCGTACGGTTCTTGATGTGAAATATGCTCGCCCAGCGAATCGGAACATGATGAATCATAACTCTCCAGTGGCAAAGTGCGGCGACGCCTTGAAGTTTGACCTCTGCGGCGATAAATTCACTCTTGCCGGAATCTCGTCAATGGTCTGATAATGGCTCTCGTCGCCACTGCCATAAACCGCAATCGACTACCGGGGACGTTCCGGGCGGCAGCGTGACGAGCGGTCGTTATACTAGAAGTTTACTTGATGTCTCTCCATCTTATTACGCCATTTTTATCCTGGAGCAACCAATTTATCTAACGCACGCGTAGGATAGCTTCCGCGACGGCTGCCCGGCGGGAGGCAAACACCGAAAACAGGATGTCGAGAGTAGTAACCAAGGCGTGACCAGTCAGAAAAAAAAGGACATTCTCGTTCACGGAACGGCAACAAATACTTGGGCGCGTAATAGGCTCATTTATCTTGCCATCCAGAATCGATTACGCCGGGTAGCTTTGGGAACGCAAAGCCCAGTGAAAGGCCTGAGATTTTACGCAAAGCACGACAACAACGCAACCGAGCTCCGGAAAACAATACATCGTAGAGCTCAAGGGATGCTTTGGGGAATTTCGTTACACGAAACACGAGTAAAGCTTTAAAATTCCGGCTTACGCTTCCTTTCCGGAACCGGTTGCGTCTTGAATGTTTCAGCGATGTTTTTTTGTTTCAGCTTTCAACAGTTGCCCGAAAGCCGGATGGGGCTTTTACAAATGAGCTCGGTGAAGCTTCTGTATTCTGCGCGGGGGCAAGTATGGGCCTGTAGGCAAACATATTTTGAGCCCAACCGAGTGGAACAGAAAGGCCAGTTTGTTTGTTCATACTCAGGCTCTAAAAAATCAATCTCACAAGCGTAGGCAAAACCAACCGTACGAATGGCGAAACTACGACCCCCAGGAACACGAGGAAAAAGAGTATATTTTGCCTCAATCAATCCTTGCGGAAAAGGATAATTTTATTATGGCACCTTGCTCACGGCACCACAACATCTCCTCTTGTCTCGGACAATTTCGAAACCGGACACCGGATGGGCGTGTTCGGGAGTAGGAAAGTTAAGAGACCATGAATTTGGGACGGACGAAACATTTGTCACAAACCCATTCCGCTTGCCTCATTTCCCGCTAGATTCCCGCTTCCACACAGTGCGGAGAAGTTTTCACCGGTCCTTCTTTTGAGATTACTTTAGGGAAATGTCGCACAAAAGTTGTATTGGCGACCTAATTTTGAAGGAACATTCGGACAACCGTACGTTTCGGTCAATCTAATTTGGGGTTTGACTTGTTTGTCTACTGGCACGAGGCAACACAGAAAAAGACACCGATGAAGGGTGTCTGGTGACATGTTTTCGAGCATGTAAATGGTAGAGACACTGATTGGCAGCATAGCAGTAGCGGAACGTATAAGAAATTTGAACAGCTCAAAGCGTTTGACCGTCCGTTTTCGATATTTGATTTCAAGTAAAAACATTTCTGCAAAAACTACGCTTCACTCTCCTTTTCCTTAATTTTTGGCTCGCTTCCTTTCCAATATTTTTTTTTTTCTAAATTGATACCCCCGAGAAAGCAATTACGTTAAGCGGAAGCTATTTGATAAACCTTCTCAATTTACTGAACGCCCTTTCCATCACTTTTGATCCCGGGCCCTGCCCGAGGGTATGCTAGTGGGACAAGAATTTTCTCGGTGCTTAAACGCGACGCATTTACCGATGGAGTCAGATTCTGTCGGAACCCTTCCGAAGGGTACCGGGAAGGTCCCGAAGGTACTGGTTTAATAAATGTCACAAGCCCAGGGTCAACTGTCAGATAACACCGGTGGGCGAAAAGAAGTTTGACAGAGCCGGCGCTAACTATGGTCAGCCACGTGACGCTAATCAGCTTTCTCGGGAGGTATTTGCAGCATTTTTGCTTTATTGAGATTCCTCCCACACCATGCGCGTCGGCAATTTTGAGCCGGAACGATTCGGCCGTTCCTTTGTGCCAACACTTATTGCTTTTGCTGGTCGATTCTACGGTTATTGTTTTCATTCCCTTTCTACTACGCCGGAGGCTTGGTTTTTCGCAACTTTGCCGTAGAAGATTAGCAGCGTTACACCGTTGGGTATCCTACGGGAATTCAGGGAAGAATGGCAAAGCATTCGATAAATTGAAAAGAGTTTCCTGAACGGACTTTGATGACTTCAGAATCCGTCGGTACCTTTTGTTTTCAGCAAACGAGCAATTCCGGTTGGTTGTTGGCATTGCAGATGGCAACACTAGGAATGTTGCGTCGTCTTCGATTTTCGGCTCATACTTTAGCCATGCTTCGTACTGCCCGGTGCATCTATTGAGGACGAAATCATACATGAGACATTTTTTTTGTAAAAAAGCAACATATCCTATCTGCATCCCGTCGAGTGAAATGTACTTCATAAAATAAACATTTAAGTTCTAGAAATTGTCTACAAACATTATTTAAGCAGATTCAAAGCTTGTTTAGAAGAAGAAGCTTTTATTCATTAAGCATGTAAGCATTTGCTTTAAACAATGTGCACTGATGGATTCTCCTTAAACATAACCTTCATTGAAAATAGCCCCACTGAGCTTTCCTGCTGACTACGCATCGGGCTTCGAACAGTAAATAACGATATTGGCGAACAGCATCCAGTGGCGGCTCAGCTGGATGATGGTGGTTGCTGGAGCTTTCGTTCCCACTCCGCCATGAACCAGTTCGGCCCGAAAACGATGCCAGGGCGCATCCGTCCACACGCGAATGTAGCGAACCGCTTGTTCGGGCTGTCGAGTAGAAAAGTGTAAGCTGCATTTTGTTTCCATATCGTGCAAACTAGAGCCTCACTCACCTTGGGCGGAATGAAGGAAACTAGCCGCGTCACCGGGTGGAAGAAGTTGAAGAACGCTTCCCACGTCGGCTCGATTACGACCGACTGCGAGTGGCAGATTCGATCCGTCCGGTCGTCACGGTGTCCCCAGATGAATTCATCGTCCAGGCGCACGGCAGCGATGCACCGTTGCACCGATGCAACGAACAGCAGTAGCACCACGAAACGCATTCCGCCCGACCGCATTGTAGTGGCGGCTCCAATCGACTGCTTGAAAGAATCTTAAGCGCGGCCAATTTTGGATGCAACGATGTGAAATAAAACAAAACAACGACAAATGCAAAACGAAGATGCTTGGATGCTCTTCGCCGTCCTCTTTCCGAGGAGAAAGTTGTGACATTGCGGTCAGTGCGCTCAACTGCGATAAAGAGAATTTAATGTGCTGTTTTTATACATTGTCGGCCTACGCTTTGCTCAAAGCATTTTCAAGCATACTTTATTTAAAAATAACATTATGTATCGAAATGAACGAAGTAGTACAACTTTACCAATCAGAACTAACGCTTCCTTTTTATTCCTAGTTGTGTAAAATGTAACGATTTGCGTATACCAAATAAAACATGAATATTTCTCACAGACAGTATCATAAAGTTAACAGGAACTCGCGGCTACATCCAAACTTAATTACATCTCCTCGTGGAGTGAGTCGGGCGCATTCGCGTTTACAACTGTGTGCAGCGGTGCTATTGTGTTGACTCGAAGCGTCTCGATTATGCTGCCCATCACCAGTGAAATGGAAACTGCAGTAAAAATTGGGCCACTTTTTTCCCATTGTTTTATGACATCACAATTCGTTTTCGATGCAATTTTTTCGCTGCTACTAAATCCAAAAAGAACGTTGCACTGCTTTCATGAATAAATCTATAGCCAATTAAGTTTCTCACGGGTACAATCAACAGAAATAGGGTTATTTATGGCACATTAAAACATAAAAAAATTTATTATTTTAAAGAAGAATTCATATCCGTTTTGGCACAAAGCCGTCGATGCCATTTTACGAAAGTGATCAGTTTGTATGCTTGAACTTGAATCGATAACATAAATATTAATTAATTGGTACAAAATATTACTTATATTTAAGGTTTAATCAAATTTTATTTCCAATGAATGCTATGAAAAACCAATAAGATAAGTATGGTTGTCATGAAACGCAGGGCCTAGTTCGACAAAGTGAGGGCAGGTGGCGCTGTAGGTAGGATTAGTAGGAGTGGCATAAGAAAAAATGTAATTTATAGTGTGCGTAAGCTTAGATAAGGTCATGCCCGGTCAAGCATCAGCTGAGCCGGGGCGATTGACCGGGAACGTTGCGCGACAAAACGGGAGAGTTTAAAAGGCGCACGGGGGCAAAACGGGCTCTTTTCTTCCCGATACGATACGCGCACGATTAATTTTTTAGCGCTCAAGCTAGTGAATAAAGCATAAGTTAAAGCAGCTCAAAAGACTCGTGTGGTGGAAATACCAGGGAGAAAGAAAGTTGCAGGACGCAACATCTTCACTTATCTTATTGGTACGCAAGTACTCATTTTCACTGCTTCCACGTATACCATCTTCTCATTTTTCGATAGGACCGCTCAGAAGAAGACAAAACAATGTCGAGTGAAAAGTTTCTTAATTAAACACCCCACAGGTTTTCTCAATTAGTGCGGGATCTTTTCTACTTCGTTGCCTCGAACAGAACAGCAAAACCATTGGCGATAAGCCGAGAAACAACCGGGTTGGGATTAAAGGTGCCTGCCGTGAACAAACAAGTTCAATTATATGCCACTCGTCGCTGGCCGTAAGAATGCGGCTAGCTAACCACAATTGGCAGGTCATCGTGCGGACGCAACGCGAAGCTTGTTCATTAATTCTCCACCACGCAGAAACTTCGAGTGGCGGGAATAGCTGCGAAAAAGGATGCGAATTGCAGGACGGAGCTGTGTCCGTATTGGCGTGCCGGCTCAAGATTGGATCCACATTGTGCGTTTATTTATTTTGCGGATGGCAAGAGCGCAACAAACGGTGACAAGGCGATCATGATTGGCCGAGCTTACGGAAGGAACGAACAAGGAAGGCTCGCACAACTTCCGGTCAGTGTTCCAGAGCATATAAAGATAGCGCTGTACATTATTAAATTTCTTTCGCTTCCTAAATTCGTTTCGTCCAACCCCGAACGGTTAGAGCGAAGATGTAATAATGGCCTACCCAGGCACATCGTTCAACTGCGGTACGAAAAAATAAATTCGTTAACAATCGTAGCTTACCGGAAGCACCTCTTCCATTCGCGGCAACATGCACGGTTGTACTCGTTTGTTTTGTACGCTTCGAAGCAAGTTCTTCCCGCATCGTCCCTTCGCGTTACGACATTTTGGAGAACCCTGGAACTGAATGTAATGCTCAGACCGCAGGAAAACGAGCTGCAAGAATGGGATGGGCAGGGTTATCGATGGGTTGAACTGTAATACCGTATTTTTATTCGACACGCATGATTGACTTGCAGTAATCAGTGCCAGAACAGCTTCGTCTGCGCGACTGGTACGAGGACGAAACATCGAACGGACAGATCGGACTGCCGGGTGGGCAGCGACTCATCGAATCGGAACGAAACGGAATGGAATTTTGGAACGGCAAGAAACGACCAGTTTCAAGGGCTTTGACTTGTCGGAAATGGTTTAGGTCTTGGGGTTTCGTCCACCGAGTTGTTCTCCTCATCGCCAGTGTGGAGGTTTGAATATTTTGAACGTTGGAGGTGGTCTAAGGGCTGGGACGTAGGGTAGGATCTTCGTAGTGTTTTATTTTTGTATGCCACAGTTTTGTCAATCAATTCGAATCCATTTCTATCTTGGTATAAACATATAACCAAGAGCTCAAATTTTAAAGCCATTTTTCTGGCGTGGAAAACATCTGTTTGTAATGTATATCCAGTGTTTTGAACACAGCTGTACAGTTGTGTTCCCACATTTGTCACACTTTTCTAAAGTTAGAGATTCGTTGACCAAGGCAATGAATCAAATCAGAATCCTCCCACTTCCTCAGACAAAACGAAGAGACCCTTAAGGAGGCATCGGCAACGAACGTATCAAGAAGGGTGCGTAGAAAGAGTGGTTTAATGTAATTCATCCTGCAAGGTGGTCGCCGGAAATGGGATGATAAAAAATACATACCGACATACGCCATCAACACATCGATAACGCAGACTTATTGGGATGGAATCGGACCAGGGAATCGACCCCATGGTGGTTGTGTGTGTGTGTGTTTGTCTTGAAGAAGGTGGGGCACATGGAGCAATGAAAGAGCTCTGTTTATTTTTGTTATATTCTAGTGGATACGACTTAGAAGCAAGTACGCAGGGACAGCAATAGTGTGGGAAGTTTAATAGAAGTTCAGATGGAAAAGTGGTCAGCTAACCAGCGAATGGCGGTGCTAGCTTCGTTTGTGTGTGTGTGTGTGTGTGTGTGTGTGTGTGTGTGTGTGTGTGTGTGTGTGTGTGTGTGTGTGTGTGTGTGTGTGTGACGTTGACATTATGTTGCCACGTATAGTGGAATGATGTTTAGAAACTTATTCTTGTGACAAATATGGAAAGATTTTATCTGTTTCATGTTCAAAATAAGTTATTTATGGCAAATTTTGTGTATCGGCAACATTCATTAAACATGTTTAGATTTGGCAGCTTCTTTTACACAAATTGTTCTAGTAACGCACAACATTTCAATAAGCATATTTATTTAGCTACGCGAATATTTCACTCAAAATTGTTGTGTTTTCAACATGGAATAAACTACCTAAGCATCATTAATCATGTCGCATCCGGTGCGTTTCCGGTCGGACGTCGGTGGGGGGCGCACAATTATTCAGCTGTTATGCAATTCCACGGCGACAACTATTACGATGATGAGAGAAGGAGATTATGATATAAACCTGCCAAGATCTGAGCGCCAAAGCGAAACCTACTTGCGGGTGGCAATAACGCAAGCAGTATCAAAATCGCTCCTTTTTTGGTGACATATTTGAATAAACATCATCATCAGCATTTTTGTTGTTGTTGTTGAATCATGCAGTGAATAATAAAGACATTAAGCCAAGTGGACAGGACCAATGTTGTCGCCAGAAACACCGGTGTTAACAGCACGAAACCGGCGAATAACATGGAACATAGGCCATCAAATTCGATTTCTTTTTGGTCATGATTATGTAGGCTTTTTTTCGAGCAGAAAGCTTTTTCATTCCACTGTGGGCAGCTATTTTCCTTTTCATTTGAAGGATCTTCTTCAGTGCTGGGTGCCAATGATATTTAATGATCAGTTCGACTCTGCCCGAGTACCAGAAACCGCGAATAGATAAAAAAGGCTATAATCCCGCCGGTGCCGGATGCGAAATCCGGCCTGTCAAAACCTCTCACACACCATCAATCTTGTTGAAGTTTCGCATCTGCCGCGAATAATGGCAATAATGGCGCTAATAAAAGACGTGGCAATGGCCTCCGGGAGGGCAAATGAAACATCTTGGTCCACCGTCGGCTGGCCGGCAAAATGGCCACTTCGACAAAACGGCACCTTCATTAGGGTGCTCTACTCCACCATCTCACACAAGGCTCGTGGCCGGAGAACCTGGCAATGAATCTACACCGTAATTTCCCGACAAACGGTACCGCGCCTTCTCGCGGTCCTCAATGCGCTCGATAAGGAGCACACGCAACCAATCGATTAACGGTCCAAATTTTTTATTCCATTATTTCTTCGCACGAGCATCACCGCTGTTTTGGGATGGGGGTCCGATTTCTCTCGCCTTTGAGCCCTTCAGGCGCACTTTTTTTGTAACCCCGGCGTGCCCTTCGATTTCCAGCACGGTGCTTATTTATGTTTGATTTATGCCGTGTCCTTGCCGTGCTCAGTCCTCATAATCTCGTACAGTAGGATCGCGCACCGGAGCGGGGGTCGGAAATGGGTTCTCAAAACGGGCATTAATATTTTTAGGAAAGCGGATGAAGCCATAATCCTATCGTTGAATTACTTTCCTGGCGGAGATCCCGAAAAAACCGGCACGGCACGGCATTTTTCATCAACGCTTATCGTATTTGTTGACTGTTCCGATTTTCCTGTGACTGGAATTTCGGGTGACGGCCTATCTTTCATAATTGATGGTTTATTTGTCCTTCTGCTCATTGGTGGTTGCCTTGATTTGCCCAAAACTCTCACCTTTTGGTACGCAAAAAGAAAAAAACCGGTCGCAATTGAAAACAGTTGCGGTTTATCTAATCCTTCGAAGATAATGCCCACCGATTTGCGTAAAGCCGCTCTCAATCAATCATGATTAGCCTGTCGTTACGAGTAAGGTTTCAGTTTTCCTTGCTCATTTCCCAGCCCGAAAGGGTAGACCAACTGCTGCCGAGCGTTATTAATTTCATTAATCATAACAAACGAACGGCTGGCTGGAAACATTCCGATGCTCGAAGCGCAGTGAGGTGTACTTTCAGCCATTTTTCCCGACAGCAAAAAAAAAACAACAACGCACCCGAATAAAAATAGTTCCCCCCGTCAATCCATGAGATTCGACCAGCTGGAAATTGTTGTTTCTGTTGCCCAGTTTCATGGTTTTGACTGTTTGTTTCTACCCTTTTTTTCTACTTCCAGGATTCCTACGGCCACGTTACATCGTCCAGTGCAGTGACTCTTTGACGAAGCAGCGGACGTCACCTGCCTGGTGGAGTGGGTTGAAACCTTTAGCCGCGAACGAAGGGGAAGCGTGAACTGGGCGTGAGAAAAACCAGCACTAAAACACCAGCCAACCCGCCAACGCCAACCCGGAACCCCTCCCTCTTCCATATGGACACCGCGACCGCAGCGACCCATCCTTCTGGCGCTGATTACGGCTGTGATGATGAGGACTTCCTGTCCCGCGGTGCCCCCCGGCGACCGGCAAAGAAGGTGCACCGCCAGGGACTTGCCGCCATTGATCCACCAGCTGCCCGGCGGCGCGTGATAGTGGCGTGAGAAGT
This sequence comes from Anopheles atroparvus, assembly GCA_914969975.1. Classification (NCBI taxonomy): domain Eukaryota; kingdom Metazoa; phylum Arthropoda; class Insecta; order Diptera; family Culicidae; genus Anopheles; species Anopheles atroparvus. The sequence continues at coordinate 32,366,393 of CAJZCY010000001.1, forward strand.
GAAACCGACCGTTGGTGAATGTGAATGAGAAGTGACGCGTCGAGTGTGTCAACTGTCAGCCCTTCGGACGGGTGCGGTTGTTAGGTGAATACAAAAAAAACGATACAGTTAACAGAACGGAAGTTCAGAGCAAAACGGTTGAGATTATTGAAACAAGAAGCGAAGGCAGCTCGGCAAACGTTCACAGGTGCAGCTTTTCATCGACAAAAAAGTCCTTCCCGAGACCATTTTTTCCATCTTCCATGCTGTTAAAGTAGTGATTTCTACTAGGTTGCCCACGTTTTCCTGGGACTTTTAGTGCTCATTTCCGCGCCGTCCCACCGTGCGGAGGGGGAAAGCGAAAAAAAAAAAACGTCCGTGCCACCGAAAGGGCACCGGAGTAGTGAAGAGTGCGTGCGTATGCGTGTGCGTGTGAGTGTACGTGTCCCTAGTAGCGGCCCGCGTTCTGGCCCGTCTCATACACAATGAAACTAAGTGTCAGTGCCTATCGAGCCCATGCATCAGCACACAAGAAGATCCTCTCCAGCAGTAGCTATCAGACACAGTTCAACTACGGAAGTACGGCGGCTGCTTCCAGCTCGAATCCGACCTCGTCGGCACTGTTTTCAGTAAGTGTGCGGGCGTGTGGCAACAACCAACGAACACACATGAATGCAGGAAAAAATGAAAGAAAGAAGAAAAAAACAAGGCACTGCAAATAATATTCAGCACATTTTCTGCATACTTGTGATGGTGTATGTTTGTTTGCGTTTTTGCCCTTTCCTTCAAAATCCTTTTGTTATGTGTAAAACCCTGATCATTCTTTTCTCCCACTAACCCTTTGCGTTGTGAACAGAACGTTTTTTAAATCTATATTACAGATGTGTGTGATTCCTGTTTGGTGTATGGAGAAAATAAAATTAGTCATTCCCAGTAATTGTAGAAGACCAAGTCCCTATGTTAACGATTTTCACTTTCGCGACACCGTTTAATACCTGTCACACAAGATCGTAACTCAAAATATTAACTGCTTACAATTTTCCATAATCCGTTTAAACCCTATGGTTGCGATTTATAACCCTTTCAATTTCCTCTACCGACTAGAGCTTCCTGTAGCTTCTCACATGGATCAAACTACATAACCTCCACGTTGAATAAAAGATGTTTCTGTTCAAAAATATGGAGAAAACTATCTGGTAACCACAACGCACATCAAGCGACTGAACCAAGTTCCACTTACCAGGTTCCTTTTGTATTATACAATTCCACTCGGAAGCTCCCGTTTCGAGCTACACTTTAGCATGGATAAATAAATCCTTTATCGGAAGCGACATCACATCACAAATGGATAAAAAGTGACAGTTGCCAGGAGCAGCTCCACGACAATGGCATCCCAACTCATGCAAGGACTTGCACTTGAGATGAGATTTGCCAGCATACGCGCACCATCAAAAAGCGATAAACAAAACAAACCCAAATACAATAACAAGATTTCTTCACCGAAGCGTTCCGAAGTGGCTACTAGAGCGGTGTGTGTTTTATGCTTCGCGGGATAAAGATGTGCAATGGATCTGCATGCTTTCTCGAAAACAAACATTTCCCTTTGGTTTAGAACGAAGAACTCTTCGGAGTGAAATCGAATGGAGTCACATATATGAGACGAAAGATTGTATCAGGAATATCTTGGATGATTTTTATGTGAATTAAAAAACATAACTACGATAGAGTGGGTTTCTAGGTTTTTTACATGTTAACCCAATCAAATGTTAATAAGATATTTGAGAATATTATAACGGAATGTTAAAAAAAAAGGATGATAAAAACAACTATAAATCAAAGTTAATGTTGCTCATGTACGAGTATATTGACAAGTACAAATATCAACCAAGTATTTTGATGAGCGATAACGACAAATAAAATCCATAGAACATGTTTTATCACAGAGCACGTATGAATGAAGGTTTAACAAAACAGGTAGCGCTTCAATAAAATCGTTCTAACTGTTATGGGTCGTGTTTATTACGCAACTCCTATCACAAACACCATAAACGGGAGGTGAACAAATAGCCATAAAATAGCGTACTTAATAAATAGTCGAAGAGCACGGCATGGAAAAACCGGTCCGTAAATCATTAAGAATACCAAGGTTATTCCTGAGATGCCTCCACCAGCAGCAAAAAGCACGAAAAGCTACATTCTCTCACACACTCCTCGAGACGCTCGAGATCGAATAACCGATTAGAGGCGCACGGAACGGAGGAAATCGACATCCGGTGGACATTTCCGCCCCTGAAGTACCCGCCCTACTGGGAGATCGACTCCGAGAAGAGGAGCAGCAAATTGATGGGTGGCTAGGAATCGATTTCGCTTTTTCGTTCACCACCTTCAAATCCTACTGACGTGACCTCGTTCCAGAAACGGACTTCATGAAGGATTGGAGAGGATGTAACGGCCATCGAGCAGACGGTCGATCGATGCCCGTCGAAGTGGAGCGGTCCTCAGGGCGATTTATTTGACATTCCATTCCTTGTGAACAGAATCGGAACCGAACAGTCAAGGAGGTGGGAGGCAATCATGGTCCAACATAGTGACAAACTGATTTTGATGCTTCATTTTATCGATTTGAGTCCAAAATTGGCGGCAGGGCGTATCACCAGATCAAGGCCATTTGACTGACGAACTGGACTTGTGCGAAAGCTTTTCCAAAAAATGTGTCCAGTTTACAGTATTAGTTGTACGTAGAGCAGGGGACCATTCGCAAATGTAATTCAGTTAATGCCAGCTCGTGAAAGACTCCCCCATCAACCAGCCGTTTGATACGTCGCACGATGATTGTGCTGCCGTAAACCTGATCCAGGATTTGGTGACTCGGTAAGATTTTCTTCTCTGCACCGTCATCCCGTTTGACACGGTAACGATCAAAATTAACCTGCAATAAAACTGCGCTCGTGCAGGGAAAAACTGGCGCACACAATCAAACACTCTCTTTCGCACTCACTTTCCAAACTCCCACACCGAATCCTATTATTGTCGGCCCTTTTTCACGTAGTCAATAAAGCGGGGGGGGGGGGGGGGGAGGGGGGTTGCATAAAAATTCACTCTAAGCCCAATAAATGTCCCTTTTCCGTCTGCCCTTCCGATTGTGGGTGGCAGAGGAGGATCCTTGAGGAAAACGGCGAGTGCTAAAGCATGTTCAGTCGACTAAAAATAACTACCGCAGACGAAGATGCGACCATAGGCATAAACTGTTTCCTTCGCGCTTCGTGCCGACGGTGACCACGTAGGCCCATGCGCCTGAATGTATGCATGCATACATCAGCCGTCGGGAGGCGTTACCATGTTACTACACTACAAGCGAATTGTGTGTATACTTAGCGCGTCCTGTCGGCTTTCCCAGCTTCTCCGGCGGGCTGTTTCCCCGTGATGCTTGGGCGCTGTTCTATCTTCACGCCAAATTAGATTTGCCAGTCCTTTCCGGTTCGCTTTCCGGGTGTCCCATCGGCCGAGGCATTTCTTTAGATTGTGCTTCGCTCTCCACGGTTGTGAAAGTAGGAACGGAGTGTGTCAGCAGGGAGGAGTAGGCACCACCTGGCCCCCTAAGTCTTTTCTTGCACGCACAAACACAAGCCTTGGCACGTTGGCACTTGTCTTTGGCGATGGGAAGACGTGCAGACACTGCCGTGCAGCGACTGTCTTGGCTTGATGCCTCCCTTTGACTTCGACACGGGCAAATGTCTACACAGGTAATGTGTTTCGTCATGCTAAAACAGCTTCCCCGGGGATGTCGGCTGCGGTCCATCCGGTGCCGGAGGGGTGAAGTGGTAAACTGTTTTTGTTTGCTCTATCGCTCAAGTGTCATCCAATTTAGCTACCGTACGTGAATTTATCGCCCTTCCGTACGCAATAGGTGACCTAAAGGTGGCCTCCGTCCGGATACTTCGCTAATGGCTTGTGGGTTCGCTTGCCGGGTCCCTTTTTCGCAAATAAGTTTCTTTTGATTGGTTTTCTATGTGTGAGTCGGGATTTTGCTCCTTCCAGTTTGTTTTTGTCCTCCTTTTCCTTTGCCGAAGAGCTTTTCATGCCAGATCACCATGGTGAGTCCAAGGGATTTACGAAGGAATGCGCACGGGCACGGCAAGACGTACACATAGTGTCACAAACATTGTTGTGAGCGCTGTTTGTGGCAGCGTGTGGTCTGGAATTTTGCTCCTGAGGCAATTTTCAGTCAGTCATCGCCAACGGCTTCCGAAAGGTATTGTTTTTTGCGAATTTGTCAGATCGCTACTCAACTGTTGTCCATTGCTAGGAAACGCAGCGTGACTTCCTGTCTCGTACTCGGTGCACCACCTTCGCCCACGGCCTGAGTGTTCTATCCGAGCCTATGTGGCACTTATCCTGTTAATTGCACGAAGGCACACGTGCACGGGTAATCAGTTCTGTGAAAGAACAAGTTGCAACTGTTCATCCCTACGTCCGCCATTCCATGCTGTCGGTTGAATGTATTCGTAGCAATGGAACCAGTTATTTGCTGAACGGATTAGAGCTTATTTGCAGAGTAACTTTTTCGACACAATAAAGAGGCTCTGTGAAAGTTTTTCCTTTCCCAGAATTAAATCATTTCACTTAGCGTGTAGGTATAAACAAACATTTCAACATGTTTCTCAAAATGAAAAATTTATTAGCAAAAATGGAATATTTCGCATAACCTTTTTGCAGACCAGACATTGAGCAGACTAGACGTTCGGATCATACATAAATAATTTGAGCAACCAACAGAAAAGTTGGTCTTGGATAAAAATACAGTAAAACTTTCAGCTAACGCGGTAGAATTTAATTAATGTTTCCAAATTAATATGTAGCCTAGGACCCATCCATCACATCAAAAGCTCCATTATTGCTAGGAGCTTCTCAATAATTATGTAATCCTCCATAATATGGCAGAAAGTCCCAACCTAATGTTTAAGTTTGAAATCATACATAATTAATTCTCCAAAGTATACACCATCATCATCCTGATGCTCCAAATAATAAAATTTAATTTGAAAGTTAAACCTCGGTACCATATGAGGGCGATTCAGTGGCAATCGTTTCTAAGCAACTTCCAATAGAGCTCAAAAAGCCCAAATTAATTATTCACCGATTGAAGGAATCTCATAAATCGTACGAACAGTGAATCTTTATGAAGAGAAAGTCAACAAAAATGAATTACAAAAAAAGTGAAAGGGCAAGCAATTCTCGGATAAGAGCAGCGATGAAAAACAGCAGCAAAGCCAAAGTTGATTTTTATTTTTATTTAGTAAGGTTGAAGCTTGATGAAGATTTGGACATGATTTTTTTCAAATAACGCAAACCTAACAGTGGTACATAATATGCATCAAATTATCGAGTCAATGTCTATCAAATGTATTTACTTACCAAATGATTGAAGCTTTCAATCATTGTCACAGCAGCTACAATGAGACGTGTAAGCAATAGATGTTTTACATATCTTGCTTTGGGGGCTGAGCCAATTCAAATAATTCCACAAACATAAAAGAGGATTCTGAGCGGTATCGAGCTACGACGATTCAATTATCTTCGCATCTCTTCGCGTGCTCTTCCGTAACGCAAATTACGCATAAAACGATGTTTATGCTTCATCACCCACCAAATTTAAGCCACAATGTTCGACACCTCAAACATCCTCTCGCAAGGGACTTTTTTTTTGTACTTTCCTTTGCTTCTCAGGGCGTCGTTGTCTCTCGAAGCTGAAACGCATTTTGCAAAACGAGAACTTCAGAGCAGCTAGACAGGATGAAGAAGAGCAATCGTCTTGATAGCTTACCATTAGTCTTCATTGAGCTGTGCAAATATTGATCGTACCACTAGGGATTGAATTGTGAATTTAATATTGCTTGATTATGAAGGCAGAGTGGGAGGCAATTAACATTGAGAGAAACATGAAATGTTGTGCTTGGCTACTATCAAAAAGGAAAAAAAATTTGGAGCATGAGTTTCTCAAAGCATCTGAAGAGACTTCTGCGTGGAATTTTGGTAGTGGCAAACAAATCGCTTGGAGCACGATTCACCTTCAATTAACAAACGATTCAAAGGTGGCTAGTATTGTTCGCGTTAAAGGTTTTTCCTGATGCTTCCATCGTTTCGGTTTCACATAGAAAAAATCCCCTTGGAACCGTGAATTTTAAGTACACAGTACACAATCAAGACCTCACAAGGCCCCTCTTAACAGGGCAGCACAAAAGAAACGGTCCAAAGAATTGTACATCGTGAGGCGGCTTGTGCGTCCTCGTGCTGTTCCTATTTGTAACCCGGCTGATTTTGTTTCTCCACACTCAGATCTCTTCAGATCTTTCCTAAGGGTGAAAGGACAACACGTTTCATCTATCGTAGTGGCACCCTTGGACACCAGTGTGAAGCATATCATCTTCGGCTTCCAGCAGAGGCACATCCTTCATGGCGATGAAACGTGTCTCGTTTCGAGCTCTACTTCTGCCGAGGCTCCATCGTCTGGAAGTGGTTGTTTTCTTCTGCTCTCGTAGACTGGATGGGGCACGTTCGGAAAGGCGAGTCTCACACTTCCGGTAGAAGAAAAATCTACGGCCCGCGAACAGATGGTATCCTTTTTGTCGACTATAGGAAAAGAGCGATACGCCGGGGATGACTAAACTTTTTCATTGGATTAGATATTATCGTTTTACTAAATTGCACAAAATAAGGGGTAGTTGAATATCGATGATACTATTCCGATCCTTCAACACGCGGATTACTCTGTTGTCCCATTCGCTTTGACTTGCCAGAGCAGGGGAAAAAAACTGCCGCTCTCAGAAAACAAGGACGCCACAAGTGACGCAACAAGAACGAATTCAGTGTCTGCTCACATTCTCTGTTGAATTATTAAGGCTTACATCCTAGGCGATACTGTGACTGTGCCAACAATTCCTTTGTTTTAGAAGCCAATTTCATATGTGTCCCATTTCAACCGAGTTGCAGCATTCGCTTCAGTCTGCCTCATAGAAAGGACGGATTTGGCGACCCAAGAATGAATGTAAGATGCTAGTAAAATGGAAATAGAAACAAGATAAAACCCTCATCTTCCTTCACTGGTGTCTACAAGAGATTGCAAACACCCCAAAAACACCCTTCTTCACCCGACATAACCGTTGGCGTCTTCACGTCCGCCTGCTCGGTTGCTGCTATGTTGGAAAACAACATTCCCCTTCCCGGCGGAAGAAAGCCACCGTCGAAAGCCACGTGTGGTAAAAAAGTTTATTGGGTTGTTTTCAACAACACTGTACTAGAGCGACCGGTGCGAGTGGACACTTCCACAAGGGCAATTGGCAAATTGTACACACCCCTTGGGCCCACCAGCTCCGCCGCCTAGCTCGCACACACCTACGGTTACGCAATCTGGCAAAGAAGATTAAATTTTCATCACATTTGCATTTCGCTCGCTCACGCCGAACCGTCTGCCCGAGGCAAGCTACGCGCTGTTCCTGGGTGCCGATTGTTTTTTTTTTTATTTTACGAAGTTTTCCTCAATAGTTGGCATAAAAATGGTCGGAATGTTATGTGTTTTGTGTTTTTTTTCTTGGGCCCTTGATACATTTTAGTGTTATAAACTTCGAAATGAAACAATTTATTACGGGTTCCTACAGGTAGGCAATTTGTAGCATACCTTACTTTGTTTGAATAAAAAATAATTCCTGGAGAAATTACATAAAAGTTTGGTAGCTAATTTATCATAAAGTTTAAACAAATGTATACGCTTTTATTTCCTGCCAAGCCAACCCCACCCCATTGTTATTTGTGTGTCTGTATTGTGGCTCAAAATTGTGGCTCATATTTCCTACTCCTACCTTGCTTCTCATTTTGACTCTGAATAGAAACACCCAAGTGACAAGGTTCAAACTATTCCTTGCTGGTAATAAGCTGGCGTTCGTGATAAAGGCCTGTAAATTCCGTTGAATGTTTCGTCGACGTTTGTTTCTTAGCTCCCCGTTTTAGAGTGCCCTGCTTATTTTTCTTCTACTGACACATGTTTATCCGTTGTAAATATTTCCTAGGCTTCACGTTTTGTGATCAAGCATAATTTTTCTTCACCTCTAATTACTGTTTTCTCTTTCTTTCTCTTTTCTCTCGCGAATCATGTTAAATATAGGTATGTAAAATGCATCCATGGCATTGCTTCTATTAATCATTATGTTATATTTTTTCACCGGTTGTGCTACATTCTAACTTCTTATCAGAGTAATACTATCTTATTCATATTTTTACTACCTTTCGTTCTCTCTATCTCTTTTCTACTCTTTCTCATGTCGTTTAAGCTATCAAAGCAGCTTTTGTATTCTAGAAGCATAATTTGTCGTCCAAACAAACTATGGCATAATTACAAATAATATTAACCAAGGCAAATTAATTAATGTGTTGCGAATGCATGTAGCAAAGGCGTTGTGAAAAGATAACTGCGAATGAAAAACCTACATGATCGTGTTATCGTTTTATTTTCTAAACGACGCAAACCACACATCGTTCGGTTGTTTTATGATAGTGATTAAAGATCGCGTGGTGTTGAACGAATTAAAGAAGCAGGCATCGGTTAACACTTGAGATCATTTCTAGATCACCATTATTCTCAGCGAGCCGGAGTTAGCATCGAATAAAGGACGGAGCAAAGGATATTCGGCACATCAGCGACAACATCATCAGACCAAAACTGCAGACAGTGGAGAAGGTTTTCTCTCCTTCTCCCACCATTCTTCTCCTTCATTCTATCTATCTTCTTCTGCATGTCCCACGCCATGGAGGTCAGAAGGAAAATCAAGTTTCTCATACCCTCGACCATACGCGAGGTCAAGGTATGGTTTTTCTTAACATTACTTCCCCAAATACCCCCACCAATTTTAAACCTTCCTTCTTCCACCATGAATTTGATCGTTTGTTCAAAACCATCCAAGCTCACGTTCTCGGGCACAGAATAAACGCAAACTAAATAAAATATATTACTCCTTGCTATCCACTATTTCTCTGTGTCCCCCCGTGCACCAAACAATTGGATTCGTCCTTGATTGTTTCCCGATTTTTTTTAACTCTTCCATGTTTTCGATGTTGCATCCGTTCGTTTCGTCACAAGATGTCAATTGTGTGCTCCTTCCTATGTGTTTTGAGTGTTGTTGAATGAGATGTTCTCCAATCTGCTTTACACAATTGCTTCACCTCGTGTTAATGTCCTTTAAACATGTTGTCTTAGCACAGTCCTGTCCTTCTCCTGTGCGTGGAATGTCCGTGGCCCCTTGAGAAAATGTTCCGCTTTCATAAGCATCTTGAAACGGAGCCGTTCGTTAAAAATTCGCGAACCGTTAATTTAGTTCGTTAAATACAAAAGAATTACAGAAGAAGCTTGAACATTTTGGAGCCGATGGAAACACTAACAAAGCAACATGTGAAACGACGATATGATTTATGAAGCAAATGCCCTCCAAAACTGACCCAAGACAGCATACAAATCGAGCGGTTATCGAAGAATTGATAAAAGCCTTACTTTTTCGTAAACGCGGAATTTCTTTTTTTTATCGGAAACTCTAGAAAACAGGCGTTTATGGCTGAAGTAGAAAACGTGTGTTCAGCTAAAAGGAAAAGCAAAACCGATCTTCAAAAAAAGCTTACAGTTCAGGTTCTCCAAAAATGCTGTTTCTTTCATGAGATAAAAAGAAAAAACATGTGTTTCAAAATAACCACAAAAGGCACACCCACATTCGTGTGCAGACTTCTGGTAAAAAGCAAACTTTCTGCGTGTCACTTTTATTGCTGAGCTTACGCATAATTCACGATCAAAAGCGCAGAAGATAGCCTATAAGTTTTCGCTTCTAGCCATCATCCAGTACGCCCAACCGGTGCAGCTTATCGGGGAAATCGTGTAACAGAACAAAGTTTTGCGGTTGAAAGAAAAGGCCGCCCGGAATTGTGCCCAAAACATTAAAGCATTACGTTCATAAACAACTTTGAAAGTGTCCCACAACCAAACAGAAGTTTGCGATCCTGATGCGGGACTATTTTGATTTTATTCTCAACGCACCAGAAGCTACACTTTCCTCCTCTTTCACGACAGGAACCATCCGACAATTCTGCGAGCAAAACCCAGTGATTTATGTTTTTCTGTCTAGTTTGTTGATTCATATCCTTAAAATATACCGTTGTTTTCTCGTTGTGGATCCTGAGATGCGGGAGGAAGAAAAATTATGCGCACAATTCTAGGCAGGCTCCGAAAGCTGCCACTTGGCTGGGGCAGTAGGGCAAGTAGTTTGTTACAGGATTGAATTCGTGCTCGAGGAATTCAGTCTCTCATGAAATGTGTGTCCGTTTGTTCGTGTGTGTGTGTCTCACTTCACGATTGCTCTGCTTCGATTGTCCAGCGTTCGTGCGACGTTTCTTGTGCCCTGTAACTTGCAAATCAGCATAGCAAAACAATGTTTTCAACATTTCGAAACCATACTGTGTCCGGAGTTTTATCCAAACCTGTCCAACCCTCGAAATATTGCTTAGATTCTGAAAATAGTTGAACAAACCTTTCCTCAGGCATCCATTAGCATCAACTTTTACTGATCGTTTGATTGGCATTTCTTTCATCCTTTAAAACATCGCAAAAATCTTCTCTGGTGTCATCGATAACATCTAATCTTGTGCTTTAAAATCACATGCACACATATGAATGCGTGTTGAGAAAATCAGGAGTTGGAGCACTTGCTGGCGGACTCTGAGCCGAAGGTACGTATTTTGTAGATTCTTGGGTGGATTTCCTCCCCAGCAGAGATGTTCGATCGCTTGTGGATCCTACTTTCGCGGGGATAACTAAAACGAGTGTGTTTAGTGGTTTGTGTGTGCGAGAGAACCCTAAACGTCCCTGCCAACGAATAGTTGCAAACAGCTTGTCACACGTCCATCGTGATTCACCGTTTGGGCACACGCGAGATGCTTTAGTTTTCAAATGCCCGAGCTATCCCAGATGTAGTTACAATTGAGCTCATTCTCTACACTTCACGGCAAATTCAGCCAAAGTTAGCCAAATAACACGTTTTGCCTTTAGTACTTCGTTCGTACTGTCAACTGCTGACAGGAGATCATTTTGTCTTTCAGATAAATCACCGTTGTTTTCTCTCGTGCTGTATTTAAATGAGACATCCATCACATTCCTCCATTCTCACGAGTTGTTTAAGTTGAATTGACTGCTGATGCTTTGAGAAATAAATGAGAATTTAATGAAGAATCAAAATTGATTCACAACGCACATAATAGAACCCAACGAGGAAGCTCATAATAAAGAGCAATGTTCAGTTTACCATGCAATGCCAGTTTGCGCGCGCCTGTGCACCGCAAGGTGTGATTGCTGATTAACATAAAGGAATCCAACCCCTGCAAGGTGCAAACATCTACCACCCTCGTACATGTTTGACCGCAGCGTAATTGACGGTTTGGTAGATATAATGAAGGCATGCGATGGATGCAGCAATTAACCTTTTTTATGTGGTCGACCTAGTGGACCAACTGCAATCGGGGAAGCTTTTAGGCCCGGGGAGCAGCAGCTAAACCACTGATACTGTTTCAGCAGGGATTAGTCTTAAACGAGGCCATCGGCCTCATCAAATTCCAATTTCAATTTTCAATACATCGTCCGTTCGCCAACGGTTGTTGATTTGCGGTATTCCCGATTAAGCGAGCATTTGCGATCGATTCCATCGACATTCAGAGACTGCTTAAATTGTGATACATTGTTCAGAATGAACTACAGTTCGAGAATTAAGCTGTCTTTCGAGCGCAAGTGATTTCATACGTTCCATTTTAGAGTAACTGAAAAACTTAGTCACTAAATAAAACCCAACATGCATAGTACTAAACTTATTACTTAAATGAGTAAAATGTCTTTTGGTTGATAGCAATTGAGCTTCAACGAGCTACGTAAAACATTGATCATGAAATAAATATGCATACGCCTTCCCTAATTATAATAAAACAACTCAAATCCTTTTGCGGCAAACACGTGCGTCACTGTCCACACCGTCCTCCTTGTACAGGGTGCAGGGTACATACATTATCGAAATTCGACCAAACGTCGTCCCTTGTACACGGAACGCCAACCTAGTCCAAAGCCTCGCCTGTCAGCGGTCAACATTGTCCATGTACATCGTTCGGATGTCCTACCCGAATATATTGTTTCACAAAACCTTCTCGAGCCAAAAAGAGGAGGTACTCGGGGACGTCCATCACAAAAAACAACAATTCTTTACATCGCCAGTGGCCAAATTGACCAACATTCCAGTATGTCCGTACGCTCCCGCCTGCAGCGTAGCACCACTGATGAACGCGATGGTCAACATCGTGGAATTGTCGATGGTAAAATTTGTACGAGTTTTGCTGGCACCAAATTCTGCAACATGACCGACGTGCAAGCCAATGGTTGACTTTTCGGGCGATGCAACTTCATTCCAAGCCAACCACAACGTTGGTGTCGGTCGAAATAGTGGTTTCGGCTACCGAAAGCGACTCTCGTAGTGTTTCGACGGTAAATAGATGAATTTGCATTATTCAGGAATTCATTTGTAAAGGTTTGCGTTTTTTGTTTGTGAGCCTAATGCTAACCAATTCAAAGGAACGAGACTGTGAATAAAAACCTATAATCAAGTTGTTCAATTCGCTTGCAGTGTGTTGCAATGTTGTAACCACCGATGGTGCAACGAATATTGTTTCCGATAAATATGTTCAATTCAAAGGACAATGAAAGAGAACTCAATTAGAAGTGAAATCATTAAACTGACTTATACTTTTTTAAACCTTTTAATGCATTTTAATTCCGTCCGGTTTGCCACTCATTGTTTGTAACAGCTTATAAATATACTTTAGGCACATTATATCACTTCAAATATCCAGTCATAGCTTGCAGAAAGGTTTGAATCGATACGAATTTTTAACCAATCAGCCCTTCAACACCACGAAAGGATCAACCCAATAAACAAAAAAGAGTCAACGATTTTGTTGAACAAACACAATCAAACCTCGCCTCGTTACGTTCTATCCTCCAAGTAATAACGCTGTGGGATACATTTGATCAGGATCTCCTCTGGACAGGATGATGTTTTCTTGTGAATGAAAACTGTGTTTTATTTCGATTTTATTGAATCGATTTGTTCACAGACCAGTGTTACATAAATGCCTGTGTTAGGCTCCGTTGAATTAATTTAAATCCAAAAATTTTCATTTTCCTTTTTTTTCATAGCAAACATCAAGAAACACGAACTCCTGTTACACTTAGTCCTGTGTTTCTGGGCGAATAGATAAAAAAAAACAAAAGATAAGCCACCCAACCTCCCACAGCCAAGCATGCTATAACATGAATCATTTGATTGTTGTTTATTGGTTGCTTGTGTCTTTTTATTTTCTTAGCCGTGGAGGGAAAAGCAGCACGTGGGTGCTGCTATTTTTATGTTGCTATCAATTTTCGCTGATGCCGCCTATTCCAGAATCTTGAATCACTGGAAGGCGATACAAAGAATCTCACACGTGTGCCACACATGTGACCCGCTTGTTTTCAAAGCCAATGATGGCACCACGGGGTGATTACAAAATCAATGCAATAGAGGGTTTGAGAAGCGAAATTCATGTAGGGTCTTTTGGTTTTTCCATCGATGAATTCAATATGAATGTGTTTCAAAGATTACACAGTACTCAAAAAAAGGAATAGACGATCGTAACACTTAAGAATACATTTAAAAAAGCAATTTTGATTCAAAACCCTTGAATTCCTCTTAAGTGTTGCCCTGCTTCAGCACCTTAAAGACAAGTCCACTGCTTGTACTCCAAACCAAACGCATCGTTCAATCAAACAAAAAGTAAAAATCAACACCAGGCGCCTCCATCTGGCACCACGTAGCAGCTGGGATAAAATGGCTCGAACACCCACTTCGTATCCTATTTCTCGGTATTTCTTCACTACAGCTTAATCGATGCCATTGCGATCAGTAGCTACCGGAGTTGAGATCTAATAAAATCAATTTGACGGCCATTCGATACGTTCTTCGGTCGTAATGTTTGCTAGTTTAAGCGTTGCTGTATACATCCTGCTCATCTTCTTTCTTTTCGTGTCTCTGGAAAACCAAACCGAATCGTTAGTGGCAATGGAAAACAACGTATTTCATTGAATTTACGCAGATTTACAAACAAAATCACACGATCCGCTGCGCCTTACAGCACGCAACGCTGGCTGTGTTCGCAATATGGTTCGCAATATAAGGAGTCTCAAATCTCGCTTGAAGGAATTTTCTTAGATCAACCATTTTCACGACTTTCGCTCGATTCCACTCCACGGACTCCGTATGTGATGGAGTTTGTTATTGTGCTTCAGCGCAATCGACGACCTGATGATTTTGCTCTCGTGTTCGTGCGCAAACAGAATGGTTCAGTGACTTCTTTCCCGTCGATCCGGTTTGTTGAAGCATGATGCAAGCAATCATCTCATTTTATTGGCATGTTTGTTGCTGTTTTATAGCGCATAGCTTAGATTTGCGATGCTTACGCTTCGTAAAATATAAGAATCTCTAGTAGTCAAAAGACACCGTCTTATTCAAACAATTTAACATAGAATTTTAAACATCTATAACATTTTACAGTAAAACAAAAATGATGAATTTGTTACTAAATGTTCTGTATACATGACCTATAGTGAAAGGATTTTTTTTTTTTACTGATGCTTGCGAGGAGATGTTTCTTTTCTTGTGAATGGTCTGGCTGGATGCAAAAGAATTTGCGTTGCTATACAATTGCTGTAATCATTCACAGCAGAGGATCATTTTTCTTCAACCTTCTTCGGGCTTCTGCTGAGTGCGCAATTTTTCCTGCATCTACACCAACGCTGCTGTGAAAATGATGTATTGTGATCAACTCATTAATCTTCGGTGGCATTTCCTGGACAAAAACAAAAATGGTTGTTCTTTTGGATTTCTTGGATCTTGGTTGTTTCTCTCGTGCTTGTTTTAGTATATGCGTATGCATCTGAAATTCAAAATCGCAGCCCATTCCCACCATGCACGGAATTTTATGGAATTTTACATTCAAATTATTGTTCTTCTCTAGCGAACCTTTGAATTTTTTTTACAAGCTATAGGATTTATTGCTATCTTGGTTAATCAAATAATAATTTTACACATTGGAATTTTACATTTATTAAATTATTCTTCGATTATTTAATAAACTTGTAAATTCATAAGCAATCCACAGCAGTAAGACTTCGACCAGCTTTGCTCATTATTTGTAGTAAACCCATGCACCAGCTGTACAAAGTTCGAATAAACTTAAGCATCAAAACTCCTCCAATTTCCATAAACAAAGTTTTCATCCAGCAACTAACAGGAGAGTTGAAACATCACACGTTCCAACGCTTACAGCATTCGATGTCTAAACAACTGCGCTCACTGCGAACCCATTAACGATTGCCAATTAGGAACTTTTGGTTGCGAAGTGATTGCGATGACAAAATGTTGCACAAATCTTGACACATCCACTCATCGCTCCGAAAGCTTTACGAGAAGGGCGAATTGTAACCCAACCGTGCCAGCTGCGAACCGGGCGACCGATTTTCCCATTGAAGCGATCCGACCGAAAGGCAGCACGAGAACGATGGCGTATGAAAGCGTGAGAAGAAAAGGTAGCTTTCGCAGCCCCATCAGGCATCAAGTTCGTTGCAGCTGCTGATGGTTCGTTAGCATTTCTTCTCCAATATCCTAGCGCTGCGTGTCCTTGCCACTTCCGGGTGCCGACAGGCTTCAGCGTTGCCATAAATCATGCTAATAATGACACACCGTGGTGCGACCACCTTCTAACACGATCGCCACTCCCGACCAGCTTTTCGCGAACGATGCAACTCTTCGAATGGGGTTTCCATTTACTGCAGCATTCTGCTTCACTGGCTTTGCCATTACAGCGACCGTCGCGGTAGCAGCCGGTGCGACAGTTCTCAAAACAACGTGAAGCAAACCCCGGGGTGGATGAAATTGTCGTTAGCCTTTGAGGGCAGATTGGTTCTGTCCCCTCAACAACAACAAGTGCACGTGAAACTGCACCTTAAAAGCTTAGATAAGCATTCTGTCAAAAATCGATCGGCACAACCAAGTTTTGTTATGAGTTGAGGTTTTATTTATAAAGAGTGGTTTTCTTCCAAACTTTGCAAATATAATATGCTCTACACGTCCTGGAACTAGATATTTTATAGACAATCTAAATTGCTTGCTTCTAAAAATTCTCAGATATTTGATGAAACAGTGAAAGCAGTCGAAAAAAACTACTGTCAATCATCAGTCAATCTCGGCATATTGAGCTGGATGTTGAAACCATTGACTATGTTAATTGCTCTTTTTCCATTTTTCTCTTCTTCCTACCTACCTACCTACCTACCGATAAACCATATTACTCTGTCAGCTTTCACCAGGCTCGCCATACACAATCTCATCCGAAATGTTTACCGAACCCTTGTCACAGCGAAAGCTCATCAGCCACCCGAACGAGGGCGTCACTAAAAGAAACCGACAAAAAAGCTTCCAGCGCAATGTCATAACGTTTTATGGTAACACATATGAGCGCGTACGACATCCCAATCTCTCACATTGCCAATCTGTTGCCCTAAAAAAAAACACCAAACCTAAATCAAACACAAGAACTGAAGATTGGCACGCTTGCTTGAAGCCGTCGGGCAGGCAAAAGGTCATTGCCGAATCATCACCGAGCATAATGCTTTCACGTTCACGCTCACCATCTGCGTGATACGTCCTCGGACATCGACGGACACGATGGCAATGGCCTTCTCCGTCCGCATGCCTCCCGGCCTTGATTCGTCATCGTTCTTCGAGATACGGAGGAGGAGAAAAAAAACCTACGCACACACACATGCTCAGAGGAAAACAAAATCCTAACGATCCACTTGTAACCGAGGGACATCGTCAAGGGACGAGCCAGATGTTGACAAAGCTGCTGTCCAACGCGAGGGCTCGAGAGACTTGCCCCAACTGGACCCGGGTTCAGTTTGGGTTCCGAAAATTCAGTAAGTGGATTACATTGCCAGTACGCTAACAAGTGAAAGCGTTGGGGGCAGAAACTGCAATGGGAAGAAACCCCACCAATCGCCGCATGACGGCCGTTCGCTTGAGACATACCCTTCATTCTCAGTTTATGTCCACCGTGAGCGTCCCAATCGAAGGAGTAAAGTTTAAATGAAGGTTTCATAAAGAATTTGGCGATGATTACTCAATTTCCGTTGCCTATCTTAGAGCGAGTGTGTAATCCCTGACAACAAATATCGCTTGCGAATGAAATCAGATCCAAACATCCATAAATTACGCACGCTACACGTGTTCTCTCTTTAATTATGTTTTATTTCCAAGAAATGCTTTTAACCAAGATTTCCCACATGTAACACACAACATTGGGACGCGTCCTAGATTCCAATGCAATCCTCCGTGAGAAGGTCCACCTCCATCCTGACCTTGGAGGCAGGAGCTCCTGTGGAAGTATAGTCCGCTTTCGTGAGCTTGTGCAATACCATTTACATAACCGATAAATATCAATTTGTGTAGATTGTCGTTTAAATTTACTGCCAACGGTGGGAAAAAGGAAGCAAATGCTCGTTTTCCGACTGGCAACTGCCTCGCTTTAATATCGCGAGGACGACAAAAAGTTTCGAGTTGTTGTGCGTTTTATTTGTGTTCGAAAGCAACGTATTTTTACATTCACGCAGCTTTTCGCTCATGCCCTGCTCAGACCAACCATCCATCGCTTGCGTGTCGTTATTTCTACTGAGAAGAATGTTTTATTAGTTTTTCCTAGCCTTCACAAATCGATCGGCCCAATGCAGATCCTCAGGTTTCCCGTGCCAAGCGCAAAACGGGTAAAGCGCAAACTTCCATACTCGCTTCTTTCGGTCGATTGAATATAGCATGGCGAGAATAATGCAAGAGCCACCAGTATTCACCATCGCTTGCTGGCGAACCGTAAGACAGTGGCCAAGAGATGTATAAATTATTCCCCACAGGAATCCTGTAAATGATCCACTACCGCAAGTGCTTTTCTTCCGTGCATAAACAGATTCTTCGTTTCTCCCCATCTCATCGTTTCATATACCATTCCCTTAAAAAATACCTCCAAACAAGCTGGGAAGAAACGATAGTGAACCATGAAAGCCAAAGAAAACCTGGAGAAATTTTTGCCTTATGATTTGCACAATGGCTGCTATAGTCCTGACCTTTTCATAAAAGGTTAATCAGTTGCAAGAGAAACATTTATTATTTGCTTGACATGCTCTTTACATTATTGATTTCTCTTTTTTCAAATGAGTTGCAACAATACTAAATCGTTTATAATAGAATATTTTTTTCAGAATAAGTCCTTTACAAAAATATTCAAATTATCTTTTTTGTCATCAAGCCTTTTACAATGGGCAACACATGATCCCCGAAATGGTCCATGGACGTCCCAGCATCATTACTGTCGTATTTCACCATTACTTCGCTACATGCAATCTTCGCAGCCTGAATAGACTTTGAAATGCTTCCCAACCAGCCTTTTTTCGCCTCGCTAGGGACCAGGCATAATTCTTCAGAATCAAATATTGAAAAGGATTCGCACAGCAACCTGAAAGGGCTTTTGGACCGTACGTTGTATTCGCTGGATTGGATAGAGAGACTTTTCTGCGCATAGCTTAAACTTTCCTCAATAAAATCCTGAAAAGAAACCGTATAAAGTTTTCCCTTTACGATCGACAGAACGTTACATTATGTCTGGAGCAATCATCCTTTTCATAGTGTGTCGGCAAATCACAAATGACGGTAAACTGTGAGTGACATCCAAAAAGCGTGATGGGAGAAAAATCAGTTTACCGATACAGCTTCAAATAATTTGACGGCAAGAATCTCCGCTCCTTTATAGTTGAAATGTAACGTGCCCTTTCCAACATTCAATCACTTTTCTCTCTCTCTCTCTCTCTTTCTCTATCTATCTTTCTCCAGCAGGATAAATGTTGACATTCAGGTGTTGTTTGTTGGTAACCGTCTGGTATTAGCCTCGACGGTCATCTTGCACGGGATTCCTTGGGAAAACGGTACGACGACGGTACGTTCCACCGCCTGGACTGCAGGGAAGTGTGTGACACCTTTCCGTTCAGCATTATTGCATTCGATATGTCTCTGCCTGCCGTTAATGCGTTTCTCTTTATATTCTCCTAAAACGTGCATCCGTCGGTTTGCATCCAGTTCATTTTTCTGCTGCGCTTCTTAACCTGTCTTTGCCATGCGTTTTTGCCAGGTTTTCTCTTTCAGTCGAATTTTGATATGTTTTTCGTTTGAAAAGATTTGCTGCTTCTCAATTCTAACTTTTTTTTTCTGTACAGATCTCTTTGTTTACCTAAGCTTTCCGTTGCCCCTTGCTGCTCGCGCTTATAACATGTTGATCTTAGAGTTAATTCTACTATCTAGACTAATACTTTCTGAAATTTTAAACATTCTTCTGGTCGGCACAACAATGAATGTCAATGCAGATTTTAATATGCTACGGGATATTCTCATACTCATATACATTCCAGATTGTTGTAACTTTATTGCAATTCAATAACAACATGTTAGTCATGGAAATACATTTAACATAATTTTACTTAGTTCTTTGAACCAAACTTAAGGGATTTTTTATCTCATGACATTCTCAATGTATCTGTTTCAATTTGTGTCCTAAATTCCTAGGTAAAATATGTAATATCTTTAACATAAATTACCACAAAATGTTGGTTACAATGGCAAGTCGTTCTATAGACACACAATTTCTCGGATCGGGTAATCTATCCTGCCAACATATTGACGGCAATCGTTGGCTTCTAATTCGATGGCAAAAGGACATTCCAGTTGGATAGATATTTGATTTGCCATCCATCATATCATCACTAGCTTGCGATTGCTCTCTTCTTGAAGCAGTCCTCCTCGGGGAGCAGTTGTGAAACGTTCCCACAAAATGGGGCAAAACTTTGGCACACCAGCCTTGCTCTCCAAATGGATCGGGTTCAACCGACTGGGTTGTCGAATTCAATGAACTGCAAGCGAAACGCTGCCCGATCGCCCACGCAGGACGACCCTGGCAGACGGAATTTAATCCTGGCACTGGTCGGCCGTCCTCGGATGAGGGACGAGGGATTTCGTCCGGGGACACGTCCGTCTGTTTGTCCCATCCATTGCAATCGGCGGTGATCGATCGGTTTCGTCCAATTCGTTTGGTGGGCCGATAGAAGATTCGAAAATAATAGAATAAATCGAACGATTCCCCCGAGCGCCTCAACCCGGAACGCTCGGAATTCTAAATGGGATGGGATCCATGCAAGGGCTAGGAGATGACAGGACGTACCACACATTTGTGCTCCGAACGTGGATGGAATTTTCTTTCACCATACACGCGAGCTTTTTCGCTCAGAAAGAATCTCCCCGAAGGTTGGGTTAAAAAAAAAAAAGAAAGGTAGAATCATTTTATGCTTCTGACAGAAAACGCTCCACACGTCAGCCTGGGAGCACATTTTAATTGACTTACTGCAAGAAGCAGTTGGAAAATGGGCGTCAATGGTTTTAAACGGGGATGTGGAATAGACTGGTAATGCCTGTCGAATTAATTTTGAGCGATTCTTCCACAGTCTACGTATTTAGCAGTTTGAGTCTGTTCAACAATGTTTTATAAACTTCTATACATTACTTCTTTGTTATGAACTAATTACACTCAACCCCTTTTGCTTGTTCTGTACATACACTTCAAATAATTTTTTTTTTTATAGCACCGTACTTCAACTTGTATCACACTTTCTGCAAAACACATTCTGCAAAATATAAATTAATACATTATAATTTCAAATGTTGCCTAGAGTTTCATTTTCGGCACTGGCTGAATATGTCCGAAACGTTGGCGGGGAACGAAAAACTCGACGACCCGTCCCGCCACAAACAATTCCTCTGCTCGCCAATGCCGAAAACGTGCTAATTGTGTAGTTGTATTAGAACGCGTTTGCGTAGTTGGCAAGCTGCACTTAACTAGCCTGTGCTACATTGTAGTTTCGCTAATCCCTCCATTTTACGGCTTGCCGCTTTTCGGTCCCTACCAATGCACCGCACCTTTGCAGGTCGTTGTGAAATACGCTGATGGCGTACGGAGGAAAACATGCACTCCCAATCGTTCGCATCCCTCCCCTTGCCCTCTAGTCGATAGACTCGTTCCCTGGCCGGCTTTTCCAGCGAGTGGAGCAATGCAATGCACCCTGCAAGCCTGCTAGCAATAATAAAAACTCCCCCGGAGGGAACATATAAAAAAAAAAACAATCCGTAACCGCAGCAGATTGTAGCAACCGTAGTGTACTGCACCGGCGGCCACCGTTTTCACATGCGGTTGCACTAAAGCCGACCAGCGATGATGATGACGACGGCCGACCATCTGCATACTGCCGTGGACTGTGGACGCAGTCGAAATCCCGTTCTAACATTTCGCATTTCTTTCTCTCCCTCTCTCTCTCTCTATCTCATTGCGGCATGGCGCCTTTCTCCCACCCCGCGCCCCGCAGATGGACCCGCCGAATCCGAGTGCAGCAGGGTCAGCATCCGGAGGAGCAATACTGCCAACATGTGCGACCATATCGTCCGCCAGCTCGCAGATGCACCCGCCGCCGGCGTTCGGCGCGATCGGGGCCACTTCCGGTCACGGTGCCACCGGAAGTGGGTCCGGCGGCGTGGCCGGCGATCCCGGAGCGAACCTGCTCAGTCCGACGCTGCTGTCGCCGGGGACGAACACCGGCACCGCCTCGATTGCGACCTCGCGCGACGAGGAGGACGACTCGAGCAATCAGGCGTCCTCCGGCAGCAAGGGTTCCGGCCAGCGGTAAGTGTTTCAATTACCTTCTCCTCATTCTACTCTCCTCCTCCTCCTCCACCTTCTCCAATAAAAGCTGTCCGGAAGGTGTATCCTTTCAGTACTCCCAAACCATTGCGTGCGTTTTTCCAGTGTGTTTGTATGTGTGTGCATTTGTGGTGCTGCGAGTTTGTGTGTATGTGGTCGCCAATTGGCACGCAATCGGTGGGAAGGATATCGCGCCGATGTCGATGCCAGGGAGCAGGAACATCCCACAGCTCGAGCGGAAATTGTTCCATTAAAACAATACCCTTGCAGTGGACGTACGTAGTGGAGCGGAAGTTGCTTGCAATGAGAACAGCGAAAGGGGGAAAGGCGTGCTGGGGACAGCAGAAGACGATGGTGGCGATAGAAGGCGTGCGCCAAATTCCCGGATCTGTCGCTGGCATGCAAACCCGAGCTGTTGGAGTGTGTGATCCTTTTTAATTGATCCTTGCATATTTCACCATCCGTTTTCACCGAATCGTTTTGCGGCATGACGCGGCGTTGCCAGCAGCTTTCTTCCTTAGAACATTTGCATAACTTCGAGTTCGTTTGAAGTGCACACCTAGACACACCGGTAGCAACACTCAAGGAACACTCTCATTCATATGCCACTCCATGATCACAGCCTCACTAGCAACACATCCAAGGAAAGCAGTGTACACTTTACACCTTTTACACTCACACGAACACACACGCACAAAACCCTGAGGCTCACACCTGCCGGGACCGGATATCCTTTGAGGCGTAGAAGGATGCAATTTATGGTTTCTGTGACTGCTCAATTAACAAGACGGATCGGAATATGGCTGCGAAATCGGGCAATGTTGACCATCGCCAGTCACTCCGGAGCCCTGTCTCCCCACTCTTTGATCCCAACACACGATATGCGTTCCCCCCCCCCCCCCCCCCCACACCTTTCGGACCCCTAAAGCGTCCACTCCTTTCTGTTGGCAGACGACGCAAACATCACAACAATCCATCCATTACTGCTCTCCAGACGGCCGTTCGAATCAGTCTGTAATTAATTGGGCCTTCGCGAGTGATGAATCAGCGTCCGCATCCATTATCCTTCGCCCCCGGTACCCCCCTGTCCGTTTCATCTCGCCCTGCCAGCGCGATGGAGGCGCACGATGTTGGTCTTTCGTGCGACCGCTGTCAAATGGGAGATTAATTTGGGCCGTTTCTCCGAAAGAGGGCGCTGTCATCGGTGGAGCGCACGGCGCATTCAGCTGGTCCCCGAGAACTGCTGTTTCTCAATCTATGTCTCTCCAAGCAACCCCCTCTCTGGGGCGCTTCCATTTGGTGTCGGCTCTGTTGAAGCGTCCTTTTGTAAATAGACCCTCTTTTCGCCCTTTCTCTCTTTCTTTCTCTCTCTCTCTCTCTTTCTTCACACCGACCCGTGTCCAAATACGCCAAACGCGCCAAATGCAAACGCTAGTTTCAGTCGTGCCTCGTCGTTCCGCACGCCACCGGAAGTTCGCACCTCGCTCGTGCCCCGCACGGCCAGTGCGGACTGTGGTGGCCAGCGGGGCAGCTACCAGTCGACTGAGCCGAGCCACACCGCCGGCCCTTCCAGCCGCTATCAGTCGATCGACCGTAGCCGCAGCTTCACCGACCACGACCACGACGCCATGACGCGCTGGTACCAGTACCACCAGCAGCGACACCCGCTATCCCGCACCGGCAGCCGCACCGGAAGTGGCCAGCGGCGGCGCTACTCGCTGCGCGACGACGACGGTAGCATGCCGACCGGGCTGGACCGGATGGTGTCGCTCGATAGTGTCGGTGGGCTGCTCATGCGCCACCGTGTCAGCCATCCGTCCGTGGCGTCCTCGTCACTAGACCGCTTCGAACCTTCGCTAGGGTCCATCTCGAGCCGGCAGCCAACCCACGGAGCCCAGGAAGGCCAACAGCAGCATCAGCAGCAGCAGCAACAACTGCTCAACAAGTCCGTCTCGAACGGCACGACCCGTGGCGCACAGAGCTGGAAGAACCTGCGCGCCGTCATGGCGTACTACTGTTCGCTGCGCAAAATTAAGAGGAACGGTGCCAAATCTATGCTTCTTCTTGCTCCTTACTCGTTTCTTTTCTCCTGACTCCAACCGCCTCTTTGGTGGTGGTATATCGTTCTTTATGAAATAACTAACTTACATACTAGTCGTCATGTTTAAATTAGCTTTTCCTAACAAGTACTTGACGGAGCTATAGCCATACTCCAGGAACGACAATCGACGTGACGTTAAAGATTTATTAAATTTTCCTACCTATTTTCTCTTATGCAACATCATTATTTGACCAAGTGCCTCGTTCGATGATGGGAGTAATTTTGTCACTGTTGAAGATAATAAGGAGTAATTTGGAGAGCACGTTACTTCCACCATTCCATAAAGTTCCTTTTCATACTAGCACAGAAAAATCGATTTCTCGCAGTCAAGAACCGAATCTCTGCAAAATGCAAAATTATTCCCTATTCTGTGCATTAAGATTGAATGCCGTTGGAACGTAGATGATGGATGCGGTAAAGTTAAGTTGATTTTCGCTCGGAACCATTGTTAAGCCCATTATGAAATGCTTTTTCCGCACTATCATTCCAACTAAATTATTCATCTACAATTGTCCGGAGCAGTACAATGCACCGAATTTGGGTGTACGCCTTTTTCATGAATCCGCTGAATAATTTATGCCGAATTATTTCAATTTTTCTTTCCATCAGAAAGTCTGTCAGAAGAAAGAAAATCTGTTTTCTATCATTCAAAAGTTGTTCATGACAGCTAATGTTGGATAGAAGGATTACACCTTTTTGATAGTATAACCCATATTACTCCAAAAGTGAACGAATTACTCTTACATCAAACATCAGGCCAAACGGAATACTTTTCTATCAACATTTATGATTTATTGACACAATACTATTGATACTACCGTACTTTTGTTGTATGTTATAATGTTTGAAACCTAAAAAAAACATAAATCTATCAATTTATAATGACACAACGTAACATGGATTGCTAAAGCGTATCGTAAGTGATGGTGGCTACTTAAAACTCCAGTCAAAAGCACCTCCAGTAGTCACCGATAGCCAACTAGTCGCCCAGCTCGTAGCGACCTATGCCCGAGTAGTAGCAAGAGACGACTGACCTGGTTTTGGTTGCTTGACCGTATTTGTGTGCGTGTGAATGTTTATGGACATTAACGACAGGTCGTCTATAGAAGAAGAATAACCCGCGTCTCGCTAGAATACCTGGTGCTAGAAATAGTCCGATTAGAGAAGGCTTATTGAGCCCAACAATACTGAACCCTGACAGATCAGTCTTTCCCATGAAGCTTTGACTCGATAGCACTCCTCCTTCCTGGAATCTGTTAGCTTTCCCTTGCACAACTGATGTACGGAACAACCAAACCGACAGCCTATGGAATCAAACACTCCTACACAGGCAGCACGATGACACACTACACCAGCTTCCCAATTTACCCCGTGGCGGAACGATTACGCAAAGGGAGCCTTTTTCTCCGAGTGGAAAAATTTCCAACACTACCACCTGCTTAGTAACGGCGGCCCTCCCTAATGAGCTTAGCCGGAGGACGCTCCAACTTATGATCCTGTTAACGGTATCAGGCCAAATGAGAAACGGGAACCAGCACGGAGCCATAGACAGAAAAGGAACCACGAAACGCCCATGAACACTACAGAGGGGTCCTGCGTCCATCTTCACCTTCTGGTGAGGGGGAAGGGCCCATTTTCTAGCACCAGGTCAAAGGTCGTTACGAGCTGGCTGATTTCATTCGGCTGGCCATCGGTTGCATCCACACGCGTTACGTCGCCGGTCGCTCCGCTGTGGTTTGGGACGCACGATTACCAAATATTCTGCTGGAACGTAACTCGCGCCACTCACGATGGCTTTCGCGATAACTGGTAGGGACAGTTCCGAGAACACGAAATAAAACTGTTCGCCACGGTATGTCACACGCGAGAGAGAAGATTTGTTCCCCATCGGTGGAGGAACGAAGGTACTCGTTAATTAAAAGCACTCAACTCAACGTTCAGGCGAACGGACGCCCGCAACAAAAAGATATTGGACCGCCATTTAGCCATTTAGATCTTAGATGCCTGCTCTCTGTGTGCAAATCTGTATCACCCAGTGACCTCGCACTTGGACGGTTGCCTTTTTAACACGGGGCTCCAAAGTGAACGAGCCTGGCTCCACAAAATGGCGCATCATAACTGGCCAGCTGATTGGAAAAGTTTTCCAATTTGTCTTGCGAAACCATCGAACACCGAGTGGCGTTATGATAATACGCGAAATTTCACCGCGAGAGCGATAAAAATGTCAAGCAATTAAATTTCAATATGCCAACGGGTCCTCTGGAACAGTGTTTGGGGTTATGAAAGGTTGGCTGGATTTTGCAAAAAACACCTATTTACGGTTTGCTTATTTCCGGCTTTTTCGAGCGCTGTCTTATGATATGTTTGGAAAACTCCTCGCTCCGATAGCGACATGTGTTTCGTTCAATCACATCTCTCATATCAAAACCTCCGACCAGATTAGTTTGCAAATGCGGCTACTTCGGCTTCTGCAAACGAGAGCCATACCGCGAGGAACTAACTGCCCTTTCTTCATTACACAGTCTTGTTTTTCTTTGGCCTCCGCCAAAAGTTTCGACATCAATCAACATGGAACACCCGCTTCCTGTCACTCGCGACAGCACAAGCTAGCGCGCTGGCCCAACTTTAAGATTAATTTCCTCACCCACGGCTATTTAAAGCGCAACTTAACGCCGGAACCTTTTCTTGGCGGCATTTAGGCAAATAATTCCTCCAAAAGACAGCCCAAAGGGTCAAAAGTTTAAGCTTAAGTTAACCGTAATCTACGAGTCGTCCATAAATCACCCACCTTAGAACTGAGCGTTCTTCTGCTCTACCTGTCATTAGCATATCTGCTACTCGCTTCCACGGTATGTTCTGCAAATTCTTCGGGCAATTTAATTCCAATGACAATTCTGTTACCCACCGTAATCTTTGATGTTTCATTTTCTAAAGCGTCGGGGTGATTTGCATACAAAAGAACGATCAAATAAAAACTTTTCGCAAGGTTATTCAATAGAATTGCAAATGAATAGCCTGATGAAGGGAATTGTTTATCGGCCATTTACATGCTGTTCCACAGAGGATTCTGATGTCGTTTCCATCAAACCGAAGGCTTCAACCGTTGAGTTGCGGCCAGTCGACATAGCTTTTAATTTTCAATTATTAGTAATGCAAACTTTACCACACACCCGTACGCACGGAAGGAGTCGTCCTTGTGGTCATTGTCCCGACGGTGACACTTGAAGACGGTGAAGGACGGTACGAACGAAAGCTCTAATTAAGATGGAATGACGTAGCAATCAGCTCGCAGCGAAGTGCAATCACGGCATCCGCTAATCCGGCTGTT
Source organism: Anopheles atroparvus (assembly GCA_914969975.1). Classification (NCBI taxonomy): domain Eukaryota; kingdom Metazoa; phylum Arthropoda; class Insecta; order Diptera; family Culicidae; genus Anopheles; species Anopheles atroparvus. The sequence continues at coordinate 32,393,743 of CAJZCY010000001.1, forward strand.
GAAGTATCTTCCATCAGGCAAAACCCAACCCCTACTACCTTCATTATCAGTCTGGCATCCGTTAGCGAGCCCTAGGGCACTTTAATTACATTAAGCATCCCGCCCCCGTTGCTTGTGTTCATAGTGGAAGAGGTCAGTCTCTTCAGGGGTTTGGGGAGGAGTTGCCCATTCCGTTGCAGGTGAGGATCACCTTTGCGGATATTAAGTTTTTCGGTCAAAGACACTGAATCAATGTTAATTGACTATTAATCAAACCCTGTCGATGCCAATTTTCATCAAGAACCTATCTTTCAATTTGGTTTCTGCAGGAGTATGATGAATGAATAATTATGTTTCGTTGAAAATGCAGATGAGATGAGATTCTTTTGCCTTTTCGCTCTAACATTGAATCTGTTTTGATGTTCTGGTCGATATTGCTACATCTTATGAAATTTATATCTATATCGCTTCAGTAATTTGTTGAATTTATTTATTCTGAGCGTTATTAGAATGTTTCGATTCAGCCTACATCCTTTTGGCTTTCCGAAATTTGCGAGCCTTGCGTAACTGATTTCAACATGCCGTGGCACAGTTTTATTCTTCCGAGTTCTGAGGAAAACACTTCTTTCGTTACCATTAAATATGACTTCAGTGAAGATAAGTTTTCATTTCACCATTAATGACTGAAACAGCTACAACAAAGACTTTATTTGTGTTTCTTTTTTCATTAGACTCAATATGATAAACATGATAGAATAAATTTTAATACTTCAAATCTTAGAAAGATAGAATAGCTTCAATTAAATTGATGTATTGTTACTAACTGTGTACTAACAACTATGAAAGCTACAGCAATAGTAAAAATAATCGTGAAGCAGCTGAAATAAACAATCAAGCAACATGAGCTGAACATGTGTTTATTCAATAAATGATTTTTTTCCAACGGTTGTTGAAGCTTTCAAGTTTTTTTTCGTTCTAAGCGTTCGTCCGATTTTTTTCTAGCATAAAACAGTGGTGCAACCTGAACACGATTGGAATTTGTGCGTTTATATCTGTTGGCGTGCGTTCGTCTCTGTCTCGTCTCTGTTCCGATCTTCTTAATCTTTCCTTTTTCAAGGATTGTTCTTCTCTAGTAACCTCTCTGTTTCTCTTTCTCTTTCTCTTTGTCTGTCTGGTTCCGTATGTTGATCTTTTTGTGCTCTATCATTCTCCTTTTTCTCACGACAGTGAAAATAACTATCTATCTAACAACTAGTCTTTGCATACTGTCCGATTGTGTAATGTTGTGCGATTTCGTTCTGTGCAAAGCAACTATTTATGATGGAGTTCATTGTTTTAGCCCGCCTCCGCACTACCACCACAGGGTCACAAGTTTGAGCCTCCAGCACACAAGCAAGCGTTCATGGGAAAAAGGCCAACGATAAAATTTACTCGGCCCAATTTTCCGGTATCAAACGAACCGATCTGAATTCGACACTTGTACACTAACACCACCAACAAACGCACAGCATCCCTCACTCCATTCAAATCAGTATTCAATCGAAGGTGATCGCGAAAGGTCGGCTCATCTGGATTTGGAAAGGATGTTCATGTTTATTTCGTTACTCTTAACATTTTCTACTTTCATCTCTCTCTCTCTCTTTTTCTGAATGTATTCTATTGTACCGTCTCGTATCTCCTCACTCACACCGCCCCATGTTGTTGTGTTCTATTCGTTGCAAAATAATAGCTCGCCCATTCTGCAGCGAATAATTGGAACTCGAGAATTTAGTATGTGTGAAGGTAGAAGTGGGTTACAAACAAACCTAGCTGCATAATTAGAGCGTCCTTGAGAACACAATTCACCGTGTGAACACCTCAACACCAACACAGCAAATCTTCACAACCAGTGTCCGTTTCCTTTTGCATTGACTCCCTTTCCTTTTAGCGTATTTTTCGTGCCCGAGTGTGTGTGTTTGCTTTAGTAATCTTTATATTCGTAATCGTAACGATAAATTATACCACAACCAGGGATTTATTGGAGAGTTATAACATCTTGTGTGCTCGAAATTTGATTCTTTCACTAAGCAAACAATAACGGTCCTCTTCTTAAACTATGTTTTCTTCGTAATGTATGTGCTAACAAGAAAAACGATCTAACAAATCGGAGTGGAATGGTCGGTGTCAAAATGTGTTTTAACAAACAATCTTTTCCTCTTTGTGTTTTTTTTTTATTCGTTCTGTGCCATTTCTTCCACCCGCAAACCATCAGGACGAAGTCGAACCAACGCTGGATGAAGCTGCGGACGACGGTACAAATTTCCTCTGCCATGCAGAAGAAACCGCCCCTCAAGCGGGAGGACTCCTTTTTGAAGCGTTTTTCCACCCGTCAGATACCAGAAACTCAGGTGGGATTTTTTTTTTTCAAGAGGCGCACGGTTGATCGCCTGGAGGAGCTATGGTTTAAACATGTGTGGTTGCTCTTATCACACAGGAAACGGTAGAGGATACCGGCTCGGAAGGGGCGACCGACGCCGAGAAATGCGTACGGCGAAGGCGACGCTTCGCCAAGATTCCCCGCACGGTCGTGAACCCGGACGAAAACTTCTACTTCTACTGGCTGATGATGTTGACGATCAGCATACTGTACAACCTCTGGACGCTGATCGTGCGCCAGAGCTTCCCGGAGCTGCAGAGCAACGCGAACCGCTTCTGGCTGTCCTGTGATTGCCTCACCGATATAGTATTCATCTTCGACGTCGCGGTACAGCTGCGGACGGGCTACCTGGAGCAAGGTCTGATGGTGAGTCTGGGAGCGCTCCGTTTACGTTAGCGGTTGAGAAAGTGAGAACCACGACGGCGTGTGCGCTTTGCTCCGTTTTCACAGGTGTACGATTCGAAGAAGCTGGCCGGGCACTATCTCCGTTCGCGTGCTTTCCTGCTAGATCTGGCCGCCCTGGTGCCACTAGATATTCTTCAGTTTCGGTTGGGCACCCAACCGATGCTACGATTTCCGAGGTTCTTCAAAGTAAGTGCACCTTAAGCTTGTGAGCATGGCTGGGTGGATCAGTTGTCATTCATGTTCGCTCGCCTCGGCAGGTCTATCGAGCGGTCAAGTACTACTACATCGTAGAGAGTCGCACCGTGTGGCCTAACCTGTGGCGTGTGGTGAACCTCATTCACATTCTGCTCATCCTTGCGCACTGGTTCGGGTGCTTCTACTTCCTGCTGTCCGAGGCGGAGGGCTTCCAGGTAGGAGACCATAGCGGCTCAAGTTAACAAAGGCACCCGGTGCTAATTTAAGACGCTGGTTCTCTTCACACAGGGCGACTGGGTGTATCCGTACCGGCCCGGCGACTACGCCACACTGACCCGCAAGTACCTGGGCAGCCTGTACTGGTCGACGCTAACCCTGACGACCATAGGCGATCTTCCAACGCCGGAGACGAACGCCGAGTAAGTACGACACTCCTCCTTGAAACACCTAATGATGGTTTTGATCTATTAATGGTGTTATTAATATACTTTTTTTCGAATTTGCGGTCGGACAATATCCTTTCACATAATATGCAAAACTCTCACACATGTTACTCACATTGACGCAGACCTTCGCAATCGGCGGACGGCCCTAGATCACTTCCCAGGCGTGGCCTCAAGTCCAGATTGCTGCAGTTCAACTCGGCCCGAGGGTACGCAGCATTCAAAAGAAAACCCGTGGCGGCTTTATTGTTGCGGTTCTATAATCTCAAGAACAATGCTAACTTCAATGTTTTCGAATATAATTAACCCTCACATCATCGTTGTGTTTTCTAAAAAGAAAATTGCAGCGAAACACTGTACCATCACGAAGAGTTGAAATAACATAAGGAGAGGAAAAACACACGAAATGGTTTTGCGGAGCGTTTGGAAGTTTTCTGGAGGCTGTCCGTCGATTCGTCATCCGTGCTCCGCAGGCTCGTGCAATATCCTTAACGCATTGAATTGTTCTCGGCATGTAAAAAGAATGTTTCATTTGATTGATGACTATGTAGTCGCTGGAGAGCCAGGGTAAAGTTTCGAAGATGATGTATAATGTATTGCGTGGGATTCAAAGCACGAAAAGCAAATTTGCTCTAGCGCTTTGCCTATTCCATCCATTAGTGCAAGTGCAGAATACATTGGAAATTCTTCGCCTTCCGAACAAGAAGATGACTTTTTTACACCACGCGAATCAAATCAATCAAAGTTTTCGAATATTAATCCTTAACTTTAGTTTCACATTGAATCCTCGAACCATACATGCTCTGCTAAGGAATCAATTTGACTATCGAATGATGTCTTCATTTAAAGTGCTTCGAGAAAAAACAATCGAGATGTTGACATTAAACGTATTTCAAGGTCCAATTCAGTTTCGATGGCAGCCTTCAGTGTAATAATAACAACCATTTTTCCTCCCACGGTACAATTGTTGATTTTCAAGTTATCCTCTTCCCGTTTAAATCCTGGACCGTGAATATATAAATAACATGGATTGTTCCATTCACATCCTGTCACCGGCAGACGGTTTATGAAATTTGTATTTTCATTGTCGATGCTTTCCCAATTTAACCGAGGCCCTGCCGTAAAGGGCCTCCTGCCGATGAATCAATCTACCAATTTATCGACCACAGTTGGAAGAACTTTCTTGTCGGTCATTAAATAAACCTGCCATCACCAACGAACGATGGGATTATATTCGAAAACTTTGACGAGTAGTATTTTTAAAACAAATAACCATCGGTGTAATATCAAAGAAGATTGAAAGGAATTAACTTTTTCCATTCGGCTGCGACAGGTACGTGTTTACCATAGTGAGCTATCTAATAGGAGTGTTCATATTTGCCACCATCGTTGGCCAAGTGGGCAATGTTATCACGAACCGGAACGCCAACCGGCTGGAGTTCGAACGACTCCTGGATGGCGCAAAGACGTACATGCGGCATCACAAGGTAAGCAGCAGTTGCTTCCTGAGAATCGCTGTTGGGTGTGAACAACCATTCCCTCCCCTTCCAGGTACCTGGGGGCATGAAGCGGCGCGTCCTCCGATGGTACGACTACAGCTGGTCCCGAGGGCGGATACAGGGCGGCGGCGACATCAACACCGCGCTCGGTCTGCTGCCGGACAAGCTGAAAACCGAACTGGCCTTACATGTCAATTTGAGCGTGCTGAAAAAGGTGACAATATTTCAAGAGTGCCAGCCCGAGTTTCTGCACGATCTGGTGCTGAAAATGAAGGCATACATCTTCACGCCGGGCGACTCGATCTGCCGGAAGGGTGAGGTCGCCCGGGAGATGTTCATCATAGCCGACGGCATCCTGGAGGTGCTGAGCGAAACCGGCAAGGTGCTGACGACGATGAAGGCTGGCGATTTTTTCGGCGAGATCGGCATCCTCAATCTGGACGGGTTGAACAAGTAAGTCAAAAGGAAGGGTTCCGGGTTTCGGTGCGGGATCTAACCTAAGCTCGCTGGCTTCAGACGAACGGCCGACGTGCGCTCCGTCGGCTACTCGGAGCTGTTCTCGCTGTCCCGCGAGGACGTGCTGACCGCGATGAAGGACTACCCGGAAGCACAAGAGATCCTGCAGACGCTGGGTCGGAAAAGACTGATGGAGGTGCGCTGCGTCAACAAGAAGCACGCCACCAAGCACGCCGCTAAGGAACACGCCGGTGATCGTAGCTCAAATACCCACAATAACCAAGGTGATAGTAGTGATAATAGTGCCTCAAAACGTATCGTAGATAAGCTAAAGAGTGATGTTAAGGGATTGAAGAATGTGCTGCGCAAGTCCAGGTACGTTTTCGGGGGCGACGATGCCACCGATTGTCGCTCCCTCTCTCTCTCTCTTTACTGTGCTTCCTTGAGCGTTGATCACTCTGCTTCGTTCGCTAGGACGGGAACCCACAGGCGTAGCAACGAGTCCATCGAGATGCAGCCGCTGCACGGGAACGCAGGGGCTGGTGGAGGCGGCGCCGGCGGTGGCGGCGGCAGTGGCGGCAGCGGGGGAAGCGGCGGCAGCAAAACCCCCAAGACGATGCTGAAGCGCATGGCCCGCGTCAAGTCGGACGACATCCACACGGAGGACGAGGGCAAGGAGAACGACAAGGTGCCGAGCCCGATCGGCGCAGGACTTCCGCTGCTGCAGCGGCTCCGGATGCTCAAGGAGAAACAAGTCAGTGGACCGCACTACACCACCACCACCACCACCACCACCGCTCATCTCCATCACGCGCACACGATCACGATCATCCGTAGGGCATCTCATGTTGGACAGACAGTCGTTTTTCACCTAACCACACCATTGCCTCCCACTCATCAAACCGCGCACCGGCAAAAAGCGATGCGGCGCACCTCTACCATACACCCAACACTCGCAACACACTCACGCTGACGCTTTCACGAACATCGACACGAAACTCGTCACGAACCACCCATCTTTTCACAACCGATGGCCAGAAAAACCACCGTTTCTGATTTCTCAGTACACAGTCCGTGTGTCTTTCCCCTACTTCCCGACAATAAAGAGTTCCCAGCCTGCTGTGCATTAGCGCCGTTACAAGTAGCCCTGATACTACTGCACCCCCACCACCCACTTTCCCCCAGTGCTATTTGTAGAGTCGTTCCATCGAAGCTTACCGTAGGAACCAGCCCTTCAACCCACCGTTCGTAGCGCAGCCGGCGAACCTGCACCCCAGGGGGCCGTGTTTCCGGTGTTAGTTTTTACTCCCACCCTCCTCCCAGCTGCCCGATGTGTCGAGTGGCGGAGTTGTAGCGTGCGTGTCGTTGGAGTAGTGACCCGTTGTTTGTCTTCATTCCACCCACTCCCAGCCGCTAGGTTTGGGTTTCCTTTTTTTTTGCGCTTCGCTAGGACTCCGTACGTTTAGTGTTGACCGGTCCAGAAAGAAGTCCCACAGTTGGGGCAGCTTGCAGCCGGATGCATACATCCTTTTACAATAAAACAGTAAGAGTACATAATGAATCATACAGATCATCATTATTCATCGAGAAAACTCAGTTCTAACCTACCATCCAGATTGTTCATTTAGAACCTTTTCCATCTCATCAACATCAACACGCAAGCATCTCACCATCACATCTCGATCAGGCATTCACACGTTGTTGTAAATATCCTCTAGACCTGCCGCCATATTAGCAACATTGTTTTTCTCTTCTTTTTCTCTTTTTTATTTCCACGTACCCGCGTAAAACTCTCTATACATATGTAAATGTGTGTGTGTGTGTGTTTGTGCCCGTCTCTGTGTACGTGTGTGTGCGTAAATGTGTGTATAAAATGCACGTGTACCCCACCAAATGAAAAAAAAAAAACACCATCACAACTTTCACCTACCACCGTACCGTTATTGCAAAAACTGCAAATTTTCTCGAAACTGCAACAACATCACTGCTGACCAACGCTGCAAAACCAAAAAAAAATAAAATAAAAAATAAACCAAATGCACACAATAACAACAACTACCATATTTTGAACCAACCGACAAACGAACAAACAAATATGCATCAAAACACCTCAAAAACAAAACCGATGCCACCAAACCACCAGGATCGGGAGGAACGGGCCGCGAAGGCAACCGCACAAATAATCTCACCGCCGCATACTCACGTAACCTCTGCCATATCACCACAGGAATCGATACAGGAAGAGCCGGAACCGGAAGTGATCGGCGCCGGGTTGCCGCTGATGCAAAGACTGAAATTGCTCAAAGCGAAAGAGGATCGGCTGGCGAAGGAAAGCCAATCGAAGGTAATGGTGATGCTGGGGTTCGCCGGGCGGCTTTGTGAAACAGGGAGAGACTGAGAAAGAAGCCTCAAGGGTCTGAAGGTGGACGATTTCAACACCGGTGACGACGAGTGACACTGCTTAACAGATCGGTGTAGCAGTTGAGGGTTCTAGTTGTCAGTCAAAGAAGATCTTGGCTAAATATGTTGAATTTTCGGATGATGGAATCGTTGGTGATGGTTAGCTCAATGTCAATTCTGTTTTTTTGTCTATAACGATCATTAAATCTTGAAATTATTACCGCTTTCTAATACATGTTGTTAGAAAAAAAATTAACTGATTCGATGCGGTTCTGATTTACCTTAAAGCTAGCAATATGTTTAGCCCGCAAATCTTTTGATCGCCCAGCTAACCAACCCGCAATTCGTCTGAGCAGCAATGTTAATCTGCTTCGCACAGATTAGTTATTCTATTCACATTCTTCAGCCGTTAATCCAGGCCGGGGAGAAACATTGCGTGTGTTTTGAACATCTTGATACGCAACGAAACTTCTGGAAGGATAAACGCCCAACGGCTAATGGTGTTGGTGTCTTTAGCAGGCAATCTGCTTTCCATGTGAATCCATGCAACATCCTCTTGCCTTTGTGGAAGGCCCGTAAAACTAACCTACATTGCAGCTGACGGTACCACACGTCGTTTGTTTTATCCTGAAAGTGAGACAAGGGAATAATAGTGGTATCGCAAGTGGATGCTCAACTAGGAACTTTAGAAGAAAAAACAAACACAATCCCCTACCTACTTAAACTCCATCCGATGCAAGCGTTTTGAATGAAGGGTGCAAAGGTTTGCTAACCCCAACTGAACTTGGCAGTTGCATGCCGACGTTCCAGAAAAAAAACCCTACCCTCTAGCTTTCTAGCATCACATCGGTTTATCAACCCTTAGAAATCGTTCCGTTTTATTCCAGTTGTGATATATTCTGTAACGAATCTGACCATCCCGTGCTATGCATAGATGCACCAACCCGTTTGCCTTGGCGGCACAGCGAAGGAGCTATTTTAGAATAATATCAAGCCCCGTTGCACCTAACATAGCCAATGGTTGTATAGTACCACCGGTGTACATTTTGTTCTATAATAATGTAAATCACAACCCTTGGGATCGGACGCGATATGCATAGATAATCTCTAGGTTTTCCGTGCACAACCCCCCACAACCTCTTGTGCAAACTAGAACACCAACCATGGGCCCGGAATTCAATGTCCAAGGCGTCGGATAGTCCCGGCCCGTACAATCCTGTGCGAATGCAAATTAGTGCATCTAAACAAGCAAACTAAACTCTCGTGTAGCCGGATACTAACGAACCCAACCCACCAGAACTAGTCACGCATCCCGGTTCGACCGGAACGACCCGCGACATGTTGCCATTTCGCATCCGACTCCTGGCACCCGCCGTCGGCTCACTCGGCGCTTGCTAAATAATGTTCTGTCCATCATTGTGCTTTCTCTTTCCGACGCACCGCAGCTGCAAGTGACGTCGAACCAAGCGTCGAGCTCGCCGTCGATTGTGCAAAGCATGAGCCCAACGTCGCCGACGGTGAAGGCTCCGCCGAGCCCCATCCTCAACACGTTGGGCATTACCGGCCATCATCCGAAGCCGACGATGCGCGTCTCGTTCAAGGATCGAATACGTAGCCTGCACCACCAGGACTCGAAGCACCACGGGGAAGCGAAGGTGCCGTCCCTTCCCGGGACGATCCACGAGGCCACCGACATAAAGCAGCTCCTCCTGCAGCGGAGTGCGTCGCCGCAGGCCAAATCGTTGCACCACGGCCCGCCGCACCAGCCACAGCAACACCACAGTAAACCGTCCACCGCGCAGACGCTCAAGGAAAGGATTCGCTCGCTAGGGCACCTGCAGCGGGACGACCAGCTGAAGCCCTGGTCCAAGCTGAAGCTGGCCACGGTGGTGAGTCTGGGCGGGAGCTACACCAGCCTGAACAACGCGTCCGAGGAGTCCCCGATCCTGAAGCAGTCCAAGCGCAGCCGCATCAAGACGTCGATCCCGGCCGATCTGAATCTGAACTCGCTCGTCTCGCTGACCCCGCCACCGATCTCGTCCGCGCCACCAACCACCTGCGCCCCGCAAACAGCCTTCCTGCCCAACCGGGTGCTGTCGTGTGCGGCGGGAGAGAAGGCCTCCGTCAGCGACAGCGAGGTGGCGAGCGGGAGCGGCATCCAGCGCACGGTAGGCCCGGGTCCCGCCTCCGCGACCGGACGCGCCAGTCTCCCGACCAGTGGGTCGCCCCGGGTGCGCATCAAACCGAAGCCGATCAAGCTGGACAGCAGCCCGAAGAGCTACATGTCGATCGACGACCTGTCACCCGAGTACTGCGGCCTGCCGTTCGTGAAGAAGCTGAAGATCCTGAACGAGCGCCAGAAGCTGGCCGAGCTGGAGTCGGCCATCAAGACGCGCAGCCTTAGCCTGGACTGCACGGACTCGAACACCAGCACCGGCAGCGCGCACGACCCGCTCGACCAGCTGACGCGCAGCCAGAGCGAGGGCTCCGGCATGGCGCACTCGGTCCGCTCGAAGAGCGAGTCCCCGCGGCGCTCCGACTCGCACGGGCTGCTGCCGCTCAGCCCGGAGTCGAACGAGACGCTCGAGCGGCGCCAGCTGAAGAGCATACTGAAGAAACTGTCCGAGGACAAGGCGGCGCTAGAACAGCGCCCGACGCGCGATCTCAAGAAGCTGATGCGGGCCCAGACGGTCGAAGGGTACGTTGCCAGACACAGCAAATTCACCAAGAGCGTCACCTTCCATAGAAACACACTCTCTAGCCCTCCCAGCAGCGCTACCCAGTGTGACTCTATTGAAGAACGTAGTCTTTTTCCCCTTCTTAGCGCACAAACGATCGCCGGTTCCGGTTCCGGCTCCGGTGCCGTTGCCGGGGTCGGTGCCGGTGTAGCACCGCGGGCCACCTTGTCGCCGGTGGCCGCGGTATCGACCAGCGACGACAGCGTGTCGGTGGCGACCACCATAGAACAGCAGCACGAACACTACTATCAGGTGCTCCACGAGGAGCACCACCACCACCACCACCACCGGGAGGAGCATCACCAGGTCCGCCGGGTGTCTCCTCCGGGGCCAGCGGGGCCCGACGTGCCACCGCTGGCCGATGCGGACGGTACGCGTCACGCCCTGGCGGTCATAAGCAATGGCGACGCACACCGGGGCTTCCCGTACGATCCGCACGCCGACGCGGGGATGGACCTCGAGCCGGACGCTACGGAGCCGGACACGAGGACGTCCCTCGCCGCTCTGGCCAACCAACGCAAGCTCATCAAAGGTAGGTGGCCGAGGTAGCAAAAGGTGTTTTCCGTAGGAATTTGGCTCACACTGCTCGACTGCTGGTGCTGTTCCATTCACTGAAAGTTTCCACGCAGGCTTTCCGCTGCTTTCTCTTCTCTATCGCCACGCTTCCATTTCCACCCATCGTTGTCTATGTTTGCAATTCCCTTCGTAATCCTTTCTCTTTCGCCGATTTGCGCGTCTCCACTTGGGTGCAATGTTGTGTGCAATCTTGCAACCGAGGCGCGTACGTTTGCTTCCCAAAACGATATGTCCCTTGTTGGCCGAATCCAAAACGATATGTCCGTATTTGAACCGGTTTACACGTAGCAGAGGGGATCTGTCCTAAAAATCCCGCCTTGATTGCTCGGTTCACGAAATTGATTTTCGGACATATCGTTTTGAGATCGGAAGCGGTTCTTACCGGTTCAGCGGCGGATCGATAAAAACGATAAATTAAGCCGTTGTTTAACAAGTTGCAGTTAATCGAAAGACATCGACACGTGTGATCTTATTATTTTTAAGCAATCTTTAACTGATTTTTGTGGCTGATTTTGTTTTTTGGTTCGAACCCGTAGTGAGGTGCTATTGCAGTAAGGGAGGTGGTAAATTTTGTATGAGAGTTTGCGTATTTCTGTACTTCTGCATTGTGACTTTTGTTTGCAAAACATCCACAATATATAAGAAAACCTTTTTACACACCTTAACTAAAAATGTTAAATCAATCCGACTTCTAGAACAAAAGTTACACTTAATAAAGTACGGAGCAGTGCAAACTCACATACCAAATGTATGGCCTACCCGAAAAGGCAATCATAGACACTCGTTTGAAAGCTCTATTCCATTTATTATTTCTGTCAAATTTTCAGTTCATATTTAACGAAATGCAATGTTTGCTTATCATATCTGTCGTTCAATTTGTGCTGAGTAAATTACTGTTAACTATTGCCCGAGAAGCCCTAAATTGTCACCCCAAACCTATTAGATCCAACCCACCACCATTCTGTTTCTCATTAACTATGTCGGTCATGCATATTGATTCGCCTCGAATCGTGCATGGAATGGTAAGTTTTTTTTTTTCAGTAACACATTGAATATGAAATTGGAGACGAATCAATTAGACACCTCTCCATATCTAGCGCTTTTCCCGTACGGATCTAATTCATGAGGTCTATTCTGAATATTTACTGTGTTCGACGCTTGCGACGTGCCACAATGTAAAGCAAGGCGAAGATTCACGATATCCACTAGAACGATGCCAAGATAATCCAATTCCAGCATCACTTCCATATGCATACGTTTGCTCCCTACACGAAAAGCACTTCCTCTGGCAAGAGGTATTCCGGGTACCAGCTCGAGAAGCACCAGCTCTTAATTATCCTTCGATAATCTTTTCCTTTCATTATCATCAACACTTAAAGTGAACCAATCTTGTTGCTATCAGCTGGGAGGACTGTCGGATATTGGGATTCCTCGTTCCGCCAGGGCGTGATGCTTGATTTGCAATGCAGGAGCAGATTTCCGGACGCAGTACTCAGAGTTTGCGAAGGATGCATTCTCTTCTAGGACGGCAAAACACTATGAGAAGCATTTTAGCAAAGCATCATTAGACGTATCTTGATGGAAAGGACGCACTTGGCCAACGAACTACCCGATAGCCTTATTTGCATGCTCAAACATATCATTCAACTCATCTACACTCAGCCTTCTTGCTGCCTGAGCTTGGTTGTGCTTGTAGTATCGATGTCCTTTCTCAGGAACGTAGAGCTCTTGCGTACGACCGCCTGTTCCCTCCCTCCCAACGCACCAAAATTCTATCAAACGCAAGCTTCCTTTCGCCATAAAACTCTGCTAGAGATCGTCCATGCCCAGCCACATCCCGTTCCTCCTTGCCACTGGTCCCCGAACCGGCACGATTTGTTGTTGATTGGCCGAACTCAATGTCTGACGAGGGAGGGAATTGAATTCGGAACGCACTCGAACACATCCTCTCGTAACACATCCGACGGAATCTGAAGTGGCCGTTTTTGCAAGGCACTATCACATGCCTGTGAGTGACCGGGACTGGCGCAAAATAGTTCGAGTGAACGTAAACTTCGTTACGCCGGACGTGAACCGATATCCGGGGCAGCTGGGCTTTCGATTATGCCCATTTCCGGTCCGCCCCGCCCGAAGACATCGAGAAGGAGACAATCGACAACAGGCTTCCGAGCACTTTATCGCATGCAGCACGATAAAGAATGTCGACACGAGACCGCTCCCGCACGCCTGTAGAACTCCCCCTGCGCCAGAATCTATCTGTCCTTCTCCTTCTTGGAACACGGGAAGTGGCCAGAAGCAAACATGAAACCTCAGTACGACCCGATCTACTGGCGGACGTGAAGCACTTGGGTAGGACGGCGAAAGAACGAACTCTAATTAAGTGTTTCTTTTCTTTTGTTCCTCTCGCCACTGTTTTCTCTTCTTCTTTTTTCCGTCTCCTCTCGATGCTGTGTTATTTATTTTTCTTTTCCATACCTCGGCTCTCTACGGAATACTTCGGGATGCATCTATCGACGTTCGAACCTTCGTAATGCAATTATTTGGAACACCTCTCGCCCACATTGGATCCGTTCCTCATACACCCCGCACCAACCGTCTCCTGCACCGCTTGAACCACCTGTGGCACCCGTTCCCGTTTTCCGTTGGTTCAATTTCCGTCCACGCCGGCTCGCTGGCATCCGCGGCCAACGGCACGATACGAAACTCTCCCAAATTTAACGAAATCGAACCAACCGAACTGTGTTCCGACTATGCGCAGGTTCGCTGGAGGAGCAGGAATTCTTCGGCGAGGTGCTGCTCGGCATCAAGCAGGTCATCCAGACGCATATGAAGGAGATACAGGTGAAGTTTCAGGACGAGTTCTTCAACCTGGAGCTGGAGGTGAAGAAACGGGATGACATCATATCAAAGCTGCAGAATCGCATCCTGGAGCTGGAGGCGGAGCAGCATCAGGGGCTGGTGGGGTTGCAGGTTCAGTTACCACCGGAGCAGGGCGGCCAGTCTTCCGGTTCCGGCAGTACGGGTTCGTCCAACGAACTACCGTTTATGGTGAGTAGCGGTTACGTTTCGTGCAACATAGATTAACTGTTGGGAATGAAGGGAAGGAAGTCCGGACCTTATTGAAAATTTGCCAGCAGAAACTCTTAATCTGTCCACTGTCCACTTGGTTCTTTCTTCGCAGCGCGGTGACTCGCTGGACACGATATTCGCCTCTTCGCCGCACTCCGACTCGGACGCACCCCGCCAACCGAAGGTTCGCAGCAGAAAGCCGCGAACGTCACCGCGCCACCGGCAGCTACGCAACCGACCCACCTGGGACGAATCGACCGACCAGGACAGCTTCGATCGCAAGGATTCTCCGCCGCTCAGCCATCGCAGCCAGCAGCAGCAGCAGCAGCCTGGGAATGGCGGCCACACCCACTCGACCGGTCCGTTGGGGCCACCACCGCCGGTTCCACCCCGGCGAATGTCAACCACGACGACCTCAACCACCACGTCGGTCACTATGTCGACGACGAACCGCAGCCCGTACCGCGATCTGGTCATTTCGGAGCTCACGGGGAACATCGTCTCGGACAGCGTCATCCTGAACATCGAGGCAACGTCGAGCTCACAGTCGGAGAACGATCAGCCGTCCGATGACGATCGGCGCAGTCTGCACCGCAGGAGTCTCCGGCTGGACGATGAAGAGCAGGAGGGCGATGAGGACAATGAAGCGCGACGGCTGGTGCGACGAAGGCGCTCTCGAAGTCGCGATGACGAAGACGACGACGACGACGACGACGATGACGATGATTGTGAAGACGAGCAGGACATCGGTGAAGAGCTCGAGGGAGAGTTGGGCGAAGAAGAAGGCGAAGGGGAGGAGGAACAGGACGACGAAGCCGAACAGGGGATGGAGGAGGAAGAAGAGGAGGAGGAAGGGCTGGAAGAGGAGGAGGAAGACGAGGAAGAGCTCAACCACAACGACTGGGAAGTGCGAATGCTGGCGGCGGAGTTGAAGAAGCGCGAAAGCATTAGCACCGACTTCCCGACCGAGCTGGAGGGTGGCGGAGACGGGCTGGTGCGAAGACGCAGCCACCGGAAGCGCAGCGACACGGACACGGACGGCAGCATGGAGGGCAGCACGGAGCGGGACGCGTTCGGGAGGCCCCGGGCAGCCAGCTTCGATCAGCACAACCTGCAGCGGAGGGCGCCGTTCGGAGTGGCGGGACGCGGCAACGGAGGGGCCCCGTCGACGGCAGGGCACTCGGGCAGCGGTGGCGGGGGCTCCCGGACGCGGGGCGGCATCTTCAAGGCGCTCAGCTTCGACCGCGACAAAGATCGTCTCTGAGAATTAAGACTTCACTGCAAGGTGTGCATGTTCACCAGCATCACCAAGGTCGTCGTGATCGAGTGGACCAGCAATAGAAACAGCCCGAGCCTCGTGCAGCCTGACGAGTGTGTGCACAACTAGTGAGAAGGCTGGACTCGTGTGCTCACCGTGGAGGGGAAAAGGGGAGACGATGTCGTCGGAAAACTATTCATTAGTGAGATGCACGTATGCAACAAATTGGCGATTGTTCGAAGCAATCGTCGAACGGAGAAATAATCCTTTACTCACTCCCGTCCAAGATTTCACTAGGAGGCAACTTTAATTTTAAACCTGGACATCTTTCACGTCGAAAAGAAATAATATCGGCATAAAATAGCACGCCTAAAACAGCTCGATTGGCGAGTTGTAAGGAGTTGATTTCTTTTAAATGCCTTACCATTCAACCACAACTCACGAACAACCCTCGAATGATTTCGTCCTTCGATGAAGTACTAAGCACAAAACTTCTGAAAATCTATCAACACAACAGCGATACAGTTTTCTTTCTTCTTCTTAGTTTCCACTGAACACGCGCGTTCCATTCGGCTCATTCACGTTACCGGTTTACTGTTAGTGTAGGATCCTTAGGTTGTAGGGTTAAGGTTGATTTTAACTTAGACTTTCATAAGCTGTAGAGTGGAGCTAGCAATCAATTACAATTATATTCCAAATGATACTTCCAAACTAGTGGGCCTAGCAAAGCGTTGGCGTGGCTTCATTTCGTCGGTAGCGATTAGTTTGACATTGATTTGGCATGCTTTCTGCACGAAGGTAATAGGGAACCCGGGACAATTTCGCAGAGAAATGTAGCACGAATCAAACCACACACCATACTAAACCGTATCTAGTCCATGTTCAAGAAAAAAAAAAACAAACACGAAACGTAAAGTTGCTAATGTTCGAGTACTGAAACTTCTATAAAATTAAAATTCCTATTAGAATTGAAACAGAGTTTAACGCCTAGTGAAAACAAAGAAAAGAACGCAAGGAAAAGAAGGAAGGAAAGAGAGAAAGAGAGAGATGAAGAAAGAGAAAGCCGGCAATGAAGAAAGAATATGTAGAAAAATACAAATCTAGAGTATAACGCAAACCAATGCTGTAAGTGCTACAGAAGACAAACAATAATAAACCGCAATGGACCGAACCGTAGACACAAATATAACAGAATTTAAAAAAAAATACAAACGTACCAAATGAGGCAAACTAAACATACAAACATACGCAAATTGACCAACTGTACTTATTGCGCTAGTCTAGGGGTGGTTAAGATGTACGCAAGGCAGTTATGGGTAGTAGAACGAATAAGACAACAAACCAACAAAAACCCCACAACTATACGAACAAAAATTGCAAACGACAGTTTTTTCTATCCTAACATAGAACACTCTGTGTTGGTTCAGTTTAAAGATTTAAAATAAGTCCCAATACCAAGTAAAATATGAACCAGGGAAGTTGAACCAGGACAAAAAAAATTCTATATATTATGATCAGTTTGCCGTTGCGTTTCATTTTTCATGACGATTTGTTCCAACGAAACACAATTCACTAGGAAAACAAAACAAATGATATAACTAATAAATTGAAAAAAAGCATAGGAGTAGGCGCGCTATTCGTCAGAAAATGGTAGAAAGTTAACTTTGCCAATTAGGAAAGAGAACGTAATTGGGGGAAATCTGGAGCAGTAATAACCAAATGAAAGTTGTAAAACAAAGTTAGGCCTGAACCTGTAGGAATCAAGACCAAAGCAGATTTCGATTCAGGAGCAGCAAACAAACATAATAATGTTACACACAAAAGGGGCGGATTAAATGATAAAGTAATAGTTTGGATTTGAAATCAATAGATAGGGCGAGTGAGACAGGTGAGGAAAAGGTAAGCTAAAGTGAATGAGAGCAAACGCGAACAGGGAGTGAGATAGTACGTATTGAAAAAGAAAGAAAAATACCGAACTTCAATAGCTTTAGTTTAATTTGTTTAGCAACAGATGGAAACATGGGAAGTTATCAAACGTGACAAAACATTCGATTACCTTGGTAAATTATGTTATCCTGTTAAAGCTTCATCTCGGTTTTATTTAACCTGCCATTCTTCTTGTCCGACACAAAATGATTATTGTTCTCAAATACTCTGTATGTTACGTCTGGAGCCTTCTCTGTGTTCAGTTAACCAAACAAAGCTTCATTAACCGTTGTTTTGGGGACAGCATCGTCCCGAATCCACCGATGGCCATCTCTTGCTAAATAAGTTAACCCTCCTAAGAAATAAGATACGATTTGTATTTGGTAGCACTTTTAAACGAAACTTATCCGCAATCTGGCGCATGCTACACAGCATGGACGATCGAGCATGAAAGCACACAATCACAGGTACACCGGTGAGGTTAGGCACTAATAGAGGTGGTTGCAATATTATCAATTCTAGCCGAAAGTGTGAAACTAAACACCTTCACGGGAGCGACACGCGAGTGTGTCGAGAAAGCGAGCATAAAAGGTAGACGATTCTTTTACCCTAGAAGGCACATAGTATGAAACTACCAATTATATAAGTGAAAGGGTGATTTCAGCATTACAAAATAATAATAATGAAGAAAAAAAACTGTGAACAAAAACAACAAACAACCACTAATAAACTTTCCTGAGACACGAATGTCGATCCATTGAACGAACATGTCCATTCAATTGATAATAATTAGTTTTATCGGAAAGAAATTGATGGATATTTCCAGCGTTAAGGAAGTATATGGATGCTGAAAATCGTTAAACGACTCTTGTAATTCTTTTTCAAACTATCGCCCTGGTAGAAATTTATCCTTCTCCAATTATCACGCATCTCGACACGTAATGAACCACGCGTTTTGGATAATACGAGTAATCGGAAAATCTAATTAATTATTCGACAGTTCCAAAGTTACGGTAGATGATAAACGAGCCTCGAAGAATCACTGGCAGCAACCAAATTATTGCCACCCATTCAATGCGCTTGCCCAACGAGCCGGATATTTTCGATTAAATTTCAATCGATGAGCTACACGCTTCTGGCTACTTGCTTCGAAAATTGCCTTCGGTAGCCTTTGGCATTGGAAACAAAGTTGTACCACGAATTGAAAGCATTTCTCTAGGTATTTACAATTATGAGTCTATGGTACCGGGAGTCTATTCCATTTCCGTCAAACGGCTCGGCTCGTTCGACAAATGGATAAGCGAGTTGCTGGTGCAGAGCACGACTGCGGCCGTTCCAATCCAGCGATGAAATTAATTGTTGCAATCAATGAACTATCGTCGTTTTGTGCGAATTATTAAATTCAAATCGTTACCATGGCCCGCTCTTCTGTTCTACCGGTCGTCCCGGAGCGAGGCTCAGAGCTGGTTCTGCCATTTTCCAACCCCCGAAGGTACGTCGGAACCTGCTGGGCGATGATCATAATCAGCATAAACATTATCATCACCATAAATAGATGCTCCCCGCAACCACCGAGCCGCCGTTTTCCATTTATGGGCGAAAAAGCTAGGCACTGCCCCGACGACGGCCGGAATATGTTTCCATTCCGATGGACTACGCCCTTGGCAAGGTTGGTCCGGTTCTGCGCTGCTCAGGGTTGCCGTTGCTCCCGCTTCGGAGAGTCATTTTTTTGTTTTCGTTTCGTAGTCGCTACCGCTTGTTTCTTCGTCGAAGGCGGGAAGGCTATGAATTATTCAACGCGTACGCGTACATCCACTTTAATTATGAGCTAGAAAACGCACCGGTTTCGCACCAAACACTACCGGTGGGCCGGGACCCGGGAACAGGGCGACCTCTAGGAGAAGGAGTTGTGCTTGTAGTGGACATGCCACACTACGGCAGGAGCACAGGGGCACAAAAGTAAAGCTGCAAATCTCGCTGCCCAGCTACAGCCCGCTGCTCGCGAATCCTCTTTCCCTGGGCCGCGGGAGGAAAGGTAATAAATTCACTAAACTTTTAATTAATCGAACAAGCGCTGATCCAGCCTCGTCCTAGGATGACGGGACAAGTGGCCCAGCGGCCAATCAAGCGACCCGAGAGGAGGTCCCGTTCGTCACTGATTTGATTAATAATACATGCCGCGATGATTGGCGAGCAGGAGGGAACTCGAAGGACCCTTTTTTTTCGACTCGCCGAGGACAGAGCGAGCAGTATCAAGAAAAAGAAGGAAGAGGAGGAGGAAGAGGAGCAGTAAAGTAAACCGGCCCCGTGCAAGGATGCTGAGAAGGAACGAAGAAACGGGGGTACAAAATTGTCACCAATTGATCTACGCCGTGTGTTCAGCTCAGTTTGGAGGCAGGATTCTTGAAAGTCTCGCGTGCCTCCGACCCTGAAACCACAGTCGCCTGTGCACCAACGGACTCTCTCTGGGCCTTTTATGGCAGGCGTTCAGGGGCGGAAGGAAGGGCAGGGAGGGCCAGGAACGAATGTGATGAAAAACGCCTTGCGTGAGCACGTCCACGGAATGGACCTGGGGCAAGGTGGATCCAGTTTTGCCCCACACGAACCGGTGCCGCAGCATAGACATAAAACATAAACGTTGACAGAAGCGCTGACGGACGGCCGGCTACCGGTCTTGAGCGGTGGACAGGTTGACCACCGAGGGCCGCGGCCCGTTTCCCTTCGCCCTTCGAGGCCGGTGGTTAAATCAAAGTGTCCACCATTTTGCGACCCGCAGCCTCGGCGAGCGATTAATTGCGCCCGGCGAACATTTTGATCGCCAGAACCTTGATCTTCTGGTGACGGCCGGCCCTGGATCCCTAGAAGCGTCGGGGATGTCACTGGCGACACTCGTCCCACCACGGTTCTCATATGTTTCTGCATGTAGAGCGATAATTTAATTGCTCGTTTATCAACACCGGTCCGGCCGATGAAGTAATGCTTTTTAATAATCCCTCACTGCCAGCCTTGACACCGCGCTGTGTCATCCCGTGCTTCCAAAGGTTTACAGCCACTTAACATCCGTTTTTGTGTGTGTGTGTGTGTGTGTGGTAAATGGTCATTTAATATAAAGGCAGGCGTCTTTCCCTAGCAATGCTTGCGGTCGAATCGATAATGGTGATGAATGTTTATTTATGTTCTCTTGGTTCTAGGCCTCCAGCGATGATCTACGTTCTGTGAAGCTGCTCGGTCTTTCTTCTTGCCTACGCCGATTTATGTTTCCATAAATTTCTCCGTTTCTCAGCAAATAAATTGATCGGAGGAGGATAACTACGCTCGTTTATTCTGTATTTTTATTTCAAAACCATGCTTTCGCAGAACAGTGATCCTTTTTCACACGTTCTGTACTAAAATACGTTGTAATAAATCTAAAAAAAATCCTTTCGAAACATTCAAAACACCCGATGCGTACATTAATTCCTCACAGCTCGCCTGTCGAACATCCGGCTTCGACCGGACTGCATTTCGAGTGATTTATTTGATCACATTTAACACTCCACGCATCTCCACGATGTGGCGTCTTCCCAGGCATTAATTCTGCTTGCTTCGGTGGCACCAGCACCGAGCGCCATTCGTCAGACCGCTGATGAGCTGGAGCATCATGATCTACTAAACAGAATAGGGCCATTTAGCTCCGGGAACCTGTTCCCGCCGTGCGCCAACTGACCGAACGGCCAGAGAACGCAGGCGAAGGCGAGCATAACTGCACCCGCGATGTCGTTGCATTGCATCGGTTGCACTTTGTGTCTCCGTCCCGGCCGGGAGGAAGCTTAACACTCGCGTTCCCGGCGTACGAAATAAGGACGCAAGAAAGAATAAAAGAGACCCGCGCGGTAAGACACTCGACCGTTCGAAGGCAAGTCTTGCCCTATTGGATGCTCGTCCGAACGGGTCGCGATTTTGATGCATCTTAATGCTTAACAGTGCACTATCATTATGGTTCATTATTAAATTCACCACCGCGCGCCATAAAACTAAGAAACAAGTTCTGCCATCAGCTACACGACGTGCGAACGGGTTTTCATATTTTCTTGTTTTTTTTTTATTTTCTAGAGGACGATCTCTCTTTTTCTCACACACTCTTTTCGACCCGCACAATTTTCATCCGTTCTGCTCATGTATCTGTGTGTTTTGTGTGTGTTTTTTTTAACCTACAGCAATTTCTGCAAAGAAGTCTGTTGGTTTATTCTCTTGCTTTTTTAAGCAACCCTGGCCATGTTGGATTGATTTTTTTTCAAGATTTATTTACAGATGGGTAAACACTCCCATCAAAAGACATCTACACTTTAAATTTGTTACCAAGTTGGTAGGCTGAAAAACTAGGCTGATTTCTTTGAAGATTAATCACGCATTGTATGACTTATCGATTCAGCCAAATGCTGCTTTATCATCATCGCGAAGAAACCCAACAACAGATGATCAAACAGGTAAAGCTCCCATTCGCAGACAGACCAAGCAGTGCAAGCAAACAAAATGGGAAAATCCAACCTAGATGCTTTGGCCATCGACTGAAGTCATCTTTCCAAGCAGAATGCACCGAGAACGAGGACGACCACAACCGGCCTAAGACACTCGATCCAAATAGGAGACGAAGTGCACGAAGCCACAAGCCGGTTTGGGATGGACTCTTAAGCCAAACGACGGCCAGCTACCTCCCCGCACCGAAACGAAACGTCCGGCTGATTACCGGGAAGGGAATGAAGGATGGCGGACGCAAGGGACAGAGGCTAGATTCCGTCGTTTCGATCAATTTGCGAGAACGCAGCTGCGGAACACGATGTGCAACCCCAGCGGTTCGGCTGGGTGAAAATATGGCCTACGGCGGGTCAAAGGGGGAAGCAGGTGGAATGCAAACACTTGTTAACTGTAATTAAAATTAAATTATAGAAATTTTCTCTCCACAGATTTCTGCGAGCGAAAATGAATTATGATTTTTATTTAATGAACGCAGTTTGCCTGTGGAGCTCACGAGCAGCGAACTCGTTCCTCGCAAGGGCTCGCCGTTCTCATCCACCGAGGTGCGACGGAAGAGTCGGGGAGTCAAGCACCGAGTGCGACCGTGCCGGAAGGCCATGCACAACGAAAAACTATTAACCAGACCGTTTTCACATGACAATTGGCATGTCGACGATGGCGGCGTCGGAGGAGGCAGCACAAAGGTGAAGCGAACAAGAAGAATGAGAAGTGTGGCCGGAGTGACGATTGGCCAGGGTTTGCCTATGACATCCACACGACAGGGATGCTCCTCACCGCTCCAAAGTTGGCATATGAAGCACGTTAACGTTAAGAGAAACCAGCGCGCAGACAGCAACGCGACGGTGCGGGAAAGACATTTATGTTAAGGATGTTTCCTTCCTCTTGGCACAAACCGGGAACCGTTGCGGCTGACGGATCGCCCAACTTGACCGAGGTATTATTTGCGCCCGCTTATTTATGGCGATCGACTAACCTCGACATGTGAAACGTTTTTCTCCAGCGCTTCCCCCTGTTTTTTTTTTTTTTTGCTTGCACCTCCCTTAGGGCAAAGATGGAGCGGACGGATGTTGCATTTCCTCACAAAGGATTGCTAATGAAAGATCTGTACATCATTCAACAGATTGCGTCTAGTGTTGTACCTTAATCTAAAGGGTGTTTAAACTGGAGCTTCAATCAATACATAATGTGTTTGCTCGCATTTACGCAAGATTTGTTTTAATTTGTTAACACTTTCCTATTAAGTATTATACAAAGCAGAGCTTATTTAAGAACAGCATACATTAAAGAAAAAAAATCACGCAAAGGATTAGATAAGAAAGAACCCGGTTGTGACTATCTCTGTTCCTATCGACTTCATCGGCCGCTTCATTCCTCGTTCTTTATTTAGTACCGGACAGGGGCGACAGTCCTTTTTGCATGCCACCTGCGAGAGCCTCGCCCAACATGGGCAACGGGGCATCTACGCAGGGAAAATAAAGAAAAAAGACCTAAACACGCATCCTCTATCGTCCGGAGGCTTATCGAAGGCATCGATCGATACCATCCGGTCGTACGAATCGAGTGGCGGCGGATGGATAGTTTCGATAAAAGGCTTCCGCGACGTTGATGGCGACATTCCCCGAGTCGACAAGGAAGGACATTTGTAATCGACACATCAGTGTCACCATGCAACTGGGCACGCTCGACCCGTAGGAGGATCTATTTGCGATCGATCGGCTTCTGGTTTAAGCGCTCCAAGGCAGTGGGGAAAAACCTTCCAGCACGGGACTTGTCCGAGTTTTCGCCCCGCAGAGATTCAGGAGGCCCTGGGAGTTTGCCGCGAGCTTGACGGACGGACGGAACGACGGGCCTCTTCTTCAGGGTCTTCTCTCGATCAGTCTCGATACCGATCGCGCGACAGGAGACGATGATTTATAAGGAATAATT
The DNA here is from genome assembly GCA_914969975.1 of Anopheles atroparvus. NCBI lineage: Eukaryota > Metazoa > Arthropoda > Insecta > Diptera > Culicidae > Anopheles > Anopheles atroparvus. Next base: position 32,417,544 of record CAJZCY010000001.1, read on the forward strand.
TTAATTAATCGCCATTTCAGGCTTCCCGGCCGTCGCGCAATGCGTGGACCGTGGACATCCAGTGGCTTTGACCTCGCGCGACCACTGGGGATGAAGAAATGTTCCTCCCAACCGCTCGCCACTCGCTTTCCCTGCCCAGCACCAGCTAAAAGAAACGTCGGGTTGCTTCCAAGAAGTTATCCTCGGCCCGTCGTCCCCGGTGCCTTACGCGAAATCTCGTCCCGACCGAACCGGCGAGCTGCTGACCATATCGGGACCACCTCGGGGGCCCGGAACCTCCGGGCGGGCTTGTGCGCGAGCTGGAACCCCGGCCCATAAATAATACATGTCGTTGCGCAGGCTGGCAAAAATTGCGCCAACATTGCGCTCGCACACCGCATACCTTCGAGTACGATCAATCGACGGTCGATCGACGGGCGCGTCGGCTCGGTCGCGCGAGAATCGATCTGGAGGGTCGCCATCAGCGGGACAACATTCTAGGACCTCGAACCGACAGCATCCAGCATCCGCCCGCGGGCCCCGATCCCGAACCTACGACGGGACCAGGGTCTGGGAACTGCGAGCGAGTTATCTGCAACTGCAAACTGCACCGGTTGCTACGTGCCGCAATGCTGCTCCCAGCTCGACCGCGTTCTGCCCTTGCACCGGACGGGAACGGAGAGGTCTAGTTTTTAGCTTTTCCCAATGGCAATAGACTAGCAGCGCGGTCGCCACGCACGCATCGGTCCTGCCTGGCGACAAACCAGTTTTGTCCTTGAAAGCAATGGACTCCACCTTTCGAGGCTAAAACACGGCATGTTTGCGGAGGGCTGCAAATGTTCAATAACCGTTTAAGATTAAACCGCAAAATGTCGCAATAAAATCGAGGATTCCGTGGCCAGTTTGAGCGCGCTTCTCAAGATATAACTGGCAGTAACTAGTTGGCATATGTAAAGGATAACTATTTGAAATAATAGTACAATTTGTATCAAGCAATCAAAAATAACACAGAATATTTAATGTTTTAACAAAGCTAAAGGTGATTGACACAAAACTATTTTAAATCATTTAAGGCATACAATTACCAAGCAAGAAAACGAATATAAATGTTACAGTTACACGGCTTTAAGAAAACTGTCAATGATGACTATTACATTTAAACTACCTAACATTAACCACTACAAAACTGCGTATACAAATTAAGCATCATTTTTCTGTTGGAAAGCCCGTAATCATTACGCTATTGATCATTGAATCCAAAAAGCTAGTGAAGTCAGCAGAAGCAAACAAAAACTCCGAAGAACTGGCAAAACATTCCCTGGGGATTGAAACACTGATAAATGAATGGCAATAACAGGGTTCTTACGATGCACTGGGAAGGCCTTAAATTTATGCCTAGCGAATGCTAGAACGTTCGCATGATGCTGCAATCGAAACCAGTTTCTGTCTCCCTGGTGGATTAAGAAAACCGTTGCAATGCACTCCAACGCACCCACTGCATTTTCCGCGTAGAAATCATCGCGAACGGCGGGGGTCGGCGTCGGTAAAAGACGTTATTCCCTGTGAACATTGGTTACCTTTCATCGCCACGCAAGTAGCTTTGAAAATAGGCATTTGAAAAGTGTTCTTTCAGTTATATTGAAGAGACAAATGACCGTTGCAAACCATTAAGTGAAACTAATCATATTTTCATTAAATATTGCAGAGCTTTAAATAAAGAAAATTTATTCCATTATGCTTGAGGGAACCTGATCACTGGTGTTGATATTCGTATTCATCAACAGACCTGAGCTATCTTACAATATTCTTTTTTTTTAATCAAATAACTTAATTGCAAGTCAAGAATATAGTCTCAAACCTGACATAACTGCTCGAATCCGGTTTTGAGACATCATTTTCCCACTCGAACTCGCCTCGATGGGAAAGCGGCCATTCTGCGATCCGCTTAAAACAAGAGCGCTAGCCGTCCACCACACCGAAAGGTGTTTCCACCTGCCACTCCCGTTTGAATCTCCTACAATCTCCGCAGGGAAGGCTACGCTTAGAGCAGCGCAACTATGCCAAACATCCAACGGTAATGTCAATAACTGTACCTCCTCAGCCCATCTGTCGGTGGGCCTGTTCCGACGGTCGTGGGATGCCTTGTTGGGCTAAATTACAAATAACTGCGAACGCGACGAGGCTCATTACCACGAGACGAGACGAAGATTGCGTGCCTAATCTTGCCAGTGTTTAATTTTTTTGTTTTTTTTGCAAGCGTTCGTCTTTCCCTACTGTGCAGGAAATGGAAGGCAATAAAAATGCGACTACACGTTAGGAATTAATTACCCTCGCTGCAGTTGTGCAACGCACAGCGGAAGCAAGAAAAATGAAGTTTATAGTTATGAAATTTTATTTCAACACAGTAGCGCCAAACTATAGAGATTTCACTATTTCAAACACACAAATTTCACGCAAGCAAATTTAAAATACATTTCATTTGAATCGATGGTCCGTCACTGGAACCAACAAACTGCTAATGTATTCATCGCCATGATGTCATCTCAAATTTCCTTCAAATCATATATCCCGACCGCCGTGCCTTTTATACTTTGCCTTTGTTCTTCGCTCTTCACTTATATAACGCCCTTGCTGGGGTGCAATTTCGAATCCACGCACGTCCAATATGGCTTTATTTGTCGCCGCGATGCTATCGAAAATCTTGTACTTCCCGTTTTCCGCTTGTGTGCATTGTCATTCTTCGTTTTCCCCAACGCGGCCGAGTGTTGTTTCTGGCTCCTTCACGGTTTTCGCGGCTCTGTGCGCCGTATGTGTCATTAATTCTTAATTTTTCCTCCGGTGCCCTCGGCAGGGACACCTTTCCGGCCACATGAGCGTACGGCCCAAGTGTGTCTGTATAGACTGCGCCACTTGTGTTGCACTTCAACCCACATGTTAGTAATTTTCAGCGAGCAATTGTCAGATTCGCAGCCCTTCGGTGTCATGTGCGCGGGGTTTCGGCACATTCGTTTTTCGTTTGCTCATGCTCGACGTATTGTTCTATTTGATCTCAATCGGAGGAGGTACAAGTAGACGACGAGACGGAACCTTATACCTTTCCAAGCTCCATTTGTGCCAATAGTTGTTGAAGCGGTGATCGAGCAGAAATTAGGAACTAAAACGACGGAGCAGATGAGTCGAAGAAAAGGCTTTTCACTAGAGCTCCCGATTCATTTCCTCCCGCGATAAATATAACGATCGCAAACAGTCGGTGAGATTCGTCAACCGCTTCCCTACGTCACGCGCGCGCGACCGGCGTGACAGTTTTTGGGTTTTTATTTTATTTGAAAACGTTTCGACCACGAGCGTACGGCGTCTCGCGAGTCTTCTATCGCGCCTCCGTCACTCTTTCGCTGATTGAAGCGTGGATAGCGGAGCTTCGTTTACTTGATTTCGCTCTTTCGTTGCGGATGCAGAGTACGGCACGAGAAAAAAAAAACCCAACAAACGAACAAACAAACGGAAAAAAACAATCAAAAGATCGCGCCATACCTCTCGCTCGCTTTTATCGCTCCGCCATATCCTTCGCAGACCCCCCGAGCGCCTGACGGTTGCGTTTGCCGGTCGCTGCGTGGTCAAAATGTCGCGATACGCGCGCCGTGACAAGGACGGCTCGCAGGCCGCAAAAAAACACAAGAAAACACATGCTGCAGACACAAAGGCGAACGCCGACGATGAAGACGACGACGTCTGTACCGTACCAAACGTTGGGCGCGGTGCACTTTACCGCTGGGTTGAGGTCCGCCCCTTCGAGAAAGCCGAGTCAACTAACTTTAGTAACAGCTACCAACACCATTAAAAAAAGAAGAGAAAAAAACATCCCAAATTGACTGCATCTCGTCGGACGTTTAACGGGCCATGGCGCAAAAGCGAACGGAAAGGATACCGTGGGATCGGGCGACTCCGGGAATACGCATACTTCCGAGTGGGTCTCCTCCTATTTCGTCAGAAAATGTCGCCCCACGCGGAGGTGTGATACTCCTAGAAAAAGGGTTAGACTGGGATGAGGATGAGGGTATGGTTTTCACCCCCCCCCCCCTCCCTTCCGTTTCCTTTGGACTTATTCCATCGCGTTGCATCGTTCCTCTTGCCGATCCTCTGGACCCAACACCACGCCGGAAGTTGACAGCGAGGACCAGATATTCGACCACAGCGTTAGACGAGCGGTCGGTCGCCCGGGAAGATGTGCGTGTGGTGCAAGACGACCGGCAACTTTTTCCCCCATCTTTTTGACAAGTATCTTGACGAGAAGGAAGCAGTTGATTCATTCTGCCACAATTTACGGGCTCCTCGTACGGGGGAACACTGCGAATACAGGTTTAGCACGACTCCCTGGTTGCTGGTTGAACGTTGGTGGCCTCCCTCCGTATCACCACCAGCGGCCCTTCATCCCCCCCATGCCCTCTCTCTCTATAACCCACCGAGAGCTGGAAAAAAAATCCACTTCTGGTAGCATAATGGCATCCATATACATGCATCCAATGACGAGATGCACACTAAAGCCCACACACACACACACACAGCGAAGTGTGAAATGAGGGAATTGCATCGTACCGCGGTGGAGAAAGGGAGCAAAAAAAGCGGCGCGAGCGAGAGAAAGATAGGGAAAGGGTTAGCGAAAGAAAAAGGGAATACATGGAAGGAAGACAGACGGACCAGAAAAAAAAAACCAACAACAAAAACCACACACATTTTAAACGGCAGGCGCGAAACGGAGGAGAATGGAGAAAAATACATACTTACACACACATGCACGTGGAAGGGTAAAGGAGGATGGAGCGATGGGGCGGCACCGGGCGACCGAGCGAGACACGCAGAGGAATGCAGAAAGAATGGAAGCAGAACGAACACACAGCAGCAAAGCAGAAGTACACAGAAAAACCGGGAACGGCGGGAATCGACAAACCGGTGAAGAACCCCCATGTCCGAGGGGTGGTAGGAAGGGAAGGGCAGGGATGGATGGGGGGGGCGGTTGTTGCGGAGGGACACGCAGAATGTTGGGCGATCCATTGCATAAGAGATTTTTCAATTTTTACGATCAGTCTCGTGGTGGATCTTCTAGGATGCGGTTGAAAAAATCGGAGCCTCTGGCAGACCAAAGCCGAAACCGCTGGGAAACTGCAGGATCCAGGCAGACGTTCAACAACTGTCTCCACCAACGTCGAGCAGCGGAAAGAAACGGACCAGAGCGACCGGGAGAAGCCCCTCGAACGCACCGGAACGCCGAATTGGCGAGGCGAAGCCGTACAAGGTTCCGCACATCATCGGCGCAAGAGATAGTTGGTGGAGTTTCATCGCAGGATCAACACTTGCGCTCCCAACGATCGACGAACCAAACGTGTGCAGGATCTCGTTCGGTGTCTAGTGGTGTCTGAACAGTTGCCGTGTCTTGTGATTCTCGGGGTGCTCGTTCAAGAGCCGACCGTTGCCCCGATGTGGAACGCAGTGAACTTGAACTTGTAGTGACCAAGCGGACTAAGCCAAGGAGTTGACAGTGAATGGTCACGGTTTTGCCCCAAGTGTAAAGCAGATATAAAAAGTCCAGCTCACCTACTTCCTACGGGTTGCCTCTTGCTTCATCAGGTATGTATAAAAATACAAGATAGACATTGTTGTCATTTTCGAAATGGTTGGGTTGATTTATGAATAGGGAGAGATCCTAAATTCAATTTTCGAAATTCATTCCGAAGACCGAATGTATCTATAACATTTTTAATTTTTAATTTAACTCTTATTATTTGTTGTTGAACAACTAAACTCATTCGTTTTCCTTGTCATCCTGGATCCATCATGATCCTTGATGCCATTTGGGGTACATGAGGCTTATAGTAAGATGTTCTACAACTAAGATACATATCTTCACACTGCAAGCGTGTTATAACTAAAATTAGAACCTTGTACTTCGTTTCTTAAATACATACAACGTGTACGAGCCTCGCAAGCTGAATTGTGCAAAGCATGACGCACCGCATCCGTCCAACTCCGTTTCTCAGCGAACTTTCGTTTTCAATTCCCGGCCTGTAAATTAGCACGTACTCGCATTTGCAAATATTGGGGTTTAAAGAAAAAGGGGGAACATACAACAAAACACACACACACACACATGCATACATAGGCACGGATGCATTAAAAAAAAAAAAAGGGAAGTCTTGCCGACATCTTAACGTTCACGAATCAAATGCAACTGCAGCTGCACTTGGAGATTAGGAGCAGGGAGGTTCACAACGCAAAGACAGGGAGGAACATGCACATAGCCCCATACACATACACGCGTACACAAAAGCACTCGACACGTCCCAAAGCGGGTGGGGGGGGATACGAGGAGGGCCGGGGGCAAAGGATCGTGTTTGTCAGTGTCGCCTTCTCTCAATCAACCCCATGTCTGTCGGAAGGCATTCGGCGGAGACACTAAAACGCCCAGGCGTTTAAGACAGCATTTTTTTTCCCCCTGTTGGTTTCGGTTTGTTAGTTGGTTTTTTGTTTTTTGTTTTTTCATCGAAAGAAGCGAACGGGAAGAGAAGGATGGCCACCAAACGTGCAGACATCCTCGATGCGCAACGGAGCCGCATCCGGTGGGGGTTGTTTCGGTTGCATGTGCATGTGCAAGAGTGCACGGCCAATGAATTGCGCGTCCCGTGAAGGGACGGCGGACGGACCATCCGACGACGAGCGAAATGAATGATGAAACATTAAGAAAAGAACATTGCAAAGCGGTGGAAAAGCAAAGTGAAAAGGTAACGATCTCGAAGCAGGCCCGCGACTCTCCGGAGGAGATTGGGTGGGTAGCATAAAACAGCATAAGAACCCCAACGCTTCCACGAGCGGCAGCGGTCGGCAGCAAGCGCGGGGGGCTCGGCATTATGCATGAAAATGTTCGCCCGTTGCATTTTCGCATTCTTTGCTCTCCGACGACGACGTTGCGACGCCCTAAAAGGAAACTGTATGCGCAATTTTTTTTTTGTTTTGTTTTACAAATTACAAATGAAACATGATAACCATGCTTAAATACCTAAAAACGAAACATGTACGTATGCATGCAGCGGAAGCAGATGAAAGGGAGCAGCATTCATCAGTGGATTGATGTGACAACTGCCAGCATAAAATCGTTCCTCTCTGCCGGCGAACGAATTTGCAACGAAAGGGGGCCAACTGGGCGGCAATCATCATTATCATTATGGCCGGGTAGCTCACCGTGACTCGACTGGAGGGGGGGGGGGGGGGGGGGGGGGGATTGGAGGAAAGGACATTGAAGCAATTTATTCTGCTCCAAACATAAACGCACATCAACGGAATGTGGATTATCTGATGGAGCTGGCTTTTGGAAGCATATCTTTTTCGCTTTCTTTTAATTTAAGGGTTATCTTTCGATACGATCGTTTTATGTTTGCTCCTTTTACTGATGCCTCTCGATCGTGGCTTTTCCTTCGAAACAGATTCTTGCGTTTCGCAACACGTTCTCACATCATGTTCGTGAATATTTTCTTGTCACCGTTTCCCTATGCCGTTTTCGCGAATTCGCTTCGGTATATTCCTACCTTCCAATTTTCCTGTTCCCGTGCAACGCCGGATTGTTAGATGCACCCGAAGAAAGGAACGGAGAAGGTTTCTCGCGCAATGCATTCCGCCCCGGGAAAGGGAGTTTGGGCCAGGGTTTTGGGGCGGCGGTTCAGTTGCTGCAATTCAATTTGCCACGACGAAGCTGGCGAGCAAGGAAGGGGGAGGGGTGCCAAATTGGAAGGTTTTTTTTTGTTTTGTTTTTCAGTTCCTTTTCTGTTCTCACTCCCGTTTCAGTGTGTGGTGCAATAATACTGCAGTTATGCTGCTGCAACCGGGACGTTGCAACCAAGCCCTCTCCGGTTGGTTGCCGATCGCGTCCGGATAAAGCGGGCACGTTTGTGTACGTGTACGTGGCACTGAAGCCTTAACCAATGTTTCGTTAATATATGCAGCCTCGTGTTGGCCGGCATAGGGCATACAAAAATGTTTTAACATGAATTGTTAACAAAAACAGGAACGGAAAAAAAAACATGCTGCTCCGTACCGAACGGGAACGGGAGAATGCTGACGACGAATGCATGGTGTCACAATGGCCCACCAGTATGTATGTAAACGCATACACACACACACACACACACACGTCCCGAGCGCCATTGTAGCTACTCCTGGGCGTTTTTGTTTTATTTTTCGGTTGACGTTTTTTAAAGTTTTCTCTGCTGATTTTTTTTTTGTTTCACATTTTCCTTTTTGATTTGCTTTTTGTTTTACTTCGCTTACCAATTGGCCATCCGGGGCCCCGTCGCTCTTGCCTTCTTCTCGCCCCATTCCGCTCGCTTGGTATTCATTCATTCGCGCATAATGTATGCTACGTTGAATGCATGGTCTGCTTTAATATAAAACCTTTTTTTTTTTTTAAATCATTTTGCTGCCCTCCCGGCTTATGCTTGCCGTGCCCTTGTGCTGCGCTCTGATTGTTCCGTTCTTTCGCTCTTCGCATTCGCAAATACCCGCGCAGTTGCGCAAAGGGCTGCTTGTATGTTCCAGCATTTTATGAGTTTGTGTGTTTTTTTTTCTTTTTTGCCAACTCTTCAGTCGCGCAGTCGGTTTCTGTGCAAGATCGGTGCGCGCGCACATGTGCACGTCGGGAGGTACCGGGCACGATCGTGGGGCGAAAAAAAGAAAGAAAGAATGGAAGAATCCATGAATGGTGGTCAACTGCAGCCCTCCGCATCGAAGGGCTTCGCGCAACGCGTTTGCTACCCGGTCGGTTGTGTGCGTGAGATTTTCATTCCGTGGTTTTTTTTTCCCCTGCGTCCTGTCCGCATGCTCGCCTGCATCGCGCGTTCCTGTGTTGGTGAGCATAATTTTCATGGTCAAAGCAATTTTCGATGGAAAATTTGTGCACGCTCGAGACGCAGACGATGTTCATCCTTTCTGCCATAATGCTGCACGTGAAATAATCCCGACATTCGATCTTGCTGAAGCCAAGCACGGAAAATAGACAAAGTTGTCCCAGGGTTGGCTGACTGCTACTTTGTAGGAAAAAGCTGTACGAAGCGGAATCATTGAATTTAATGGTTTATTGCATCCAGCTTTCGAGCACGTACGGCTGCAGACACATTATTAATATATGCCCGTCATACCTGCCATTAAGCTCGCTGCTCGGCAGCGGAACCCCGCGCTCCTTTCCTGACCGGCGGCCGCGCGAGCAAAGTGTTTGAACCCTTCGAAGGTTGCGCGATAAGTAGGAAGATAAATAAATGGGTAAATAAAGTGCCAGACTTGCCTCCGACAAAGGACTCGCCACGACGAAGAAGGCATTATGGTCCTCCAGCCGTCGCAGCTCGCGGAGAGATGCAAAGCGAGCCAATTGTCCATCGATCGTCCGATCGGGCCGCATGTCTCGTGCATGTCGGTGCGTGCGGTCTCTGCGGCTCTGTTTGCCTTTTTGGTTCATGTTTGCACCCGTTGCTTCGCGGGAAGAGAGCGAGGAAGAGTTTTGTTTTACTGCCCCGAGAAGGGCCATCTTCTCTGTTTGCGCTGCGCTGTAGACTGCGGACATCACCATTACGAACCTGTTTAAGGCTGTATATTTTAGAGTACGGTCTCTCGGACTTGTGAGACTCCTAAAAACATACTAGAAAAAAAAATCCATCAGAGCCTTAACGTAATATTTCTTTGTGTTCATTCGACGAAATAATAACATTCACCTTCATTTGAAGTAATTAAACCAGTTTCTTCCCTTATCGAGATCGGTTTTGCCGTGTTCCTATAAATAATCCGTAAAGAGCCAAATCTGAATCTGAACACAATAAATATCAAATAACATCTCAATCCTTGCCCAATGCACTGACCGAGACCGATATCACTGTCGTCCGGCTGCTAAAAAATCTGTAGGCTGGATGTCTAGACGGTTCGACTGTGGTGCAGGTAGAGGATCGCCAGGCGAGTTCATTTTTTTTTCCAAGGTTCCTTCTGCAAACGGACCCTCTTGTTAACCTTTTTTATCCCCCAGTTTTGCACAAGAGGGCGATGGACCCGTCATGAATTTGATCCGTGGGGCCGACCTTATTTCTGCTCGGTCGTTAATTCTTCAAAATAGTAGCAATTCCACGCGAGGAGTAGGATGGATGCATTTTGGGATCCCAGAGGTCCGACACGTTCAAGGTCAGACAAAAGGCTAAATGCGCTTGCCCCGCCGGAATGCACCGCGGGCATCGTTCGGGCCTTGGGTTCCCGTGGCTGCATTAACCTTTGGCAAAACCCGACGCGAGGAAGCGTTGCTCTCTGCTAGCCCAGCGCTAGCGAAACAGGATTCCGTTCTTCTGCAGGCCGCAGAACTGCAGTCGGGCGGCCGAAACAACAGGAACCAATGCACGACGACGCAAATGCATCTCGATCCTCGGCCCAGATCCCTTTCTCCCGGCGAGAGCTTCTTGCAAACATGCTTCGATCCGGGGGCGCTTGGAGTCTTCCCCAAAGGCTTTTTTATTGCTGGCCTAAACCGGTTCGCAAACGGAATGCCCACCGCATGAGCGCGTCGTCCGGGTTTGCTTCCCGAGCGGTTTCGAGTAAGTGGGCATTTCGCTAATGGGCTGGCCGGAGTGAAATGGGTCTGTTCGCGAGTCGTTCTCGTCTGTTCGCGAGTTTTGATAAGTTCATTGCATCCCGCCGAAACGGGGCCTGCGCAGCTGCCGTTAATGACGATCGTTTGGGACCTGCACGATCTCGCCATCGATCGACTCAGACCTCAGATCGGATGAAACAGACTTTTTGGTTTTATTTGACCCATGGCTTTGGACTCAATCTGAAATGCTTGAAATGATCAAATTTGAATCGGTAGGTGAACGTTTCACGTGTACAAACGTAGGACTAATTCTGTGGTAAGTTAATAACTCCGCCATATTTGTATTAATGTCCAACATATTAGCATAATTCAATTGATAAAGATGCAAGCTAAGTGTGGCATTGAATTCAACGCCGCTTTGAAACAGGATTATTGTTTGAATTGCATTAATAAAATTGAAACACAGTTTTCATACTTCTTGTATTCACACACATATGGCATATGGCTGAACCAGACTGTGTTGAGACTGTTGAACACACGTGATCTCGCTTTTTCTATTCGAACCTGGCTCACGGCAACGAAATGAGGTGAGATGAGCTTCTTTCATGACCGTTGGCGCAGACAAATGATTAGAAGAACTAAAAGTAAGACTGTATTATTGCGTCTCGGGGTATGAACGCTACACGTGTTCGAAAAGAAAACTGCAAGCCACCATTAAAAAATGGCTTTTTATCATGAAACCAACAATCCCGTTCGTTTGGATACCTGGAATAAATCGTTCCCAGGCGAAAACACAACGATTCTCGAGGATATGTGTTTTTTTCTTTTTCTTTTTTTCTTTTTTTGCCGTCATCTCATTCCCGCCCTACTTATCCACCGGGCGCAACCGTGCGGCCAGACGACGAAGAAAATGGCCGACCGAGGCGGCGAAGAAACCGTCGCCGACGCCCCCAGCCAAGCCCCGCCGTGCTGCAATCCGCGCTCGCCCGTAATTATAGGGAGTCAAGGTCACTTTATTGTCTCGTCTCGCCGTTTCGCCCGTCGGATCGCAAGCCGATAGTCGTCAATTCGCAGAATCGGCTGCATTCGTGAGCCTGGCGTTCCGGCGTGCCCTCCATCCTCCAGCTTTCGTTCCGTTTCATTTCCTTCCCACATCTCGCTGCCCGAGCGATGGAGCGAGAAGGCGGAAGAATGGCGTGTTTTTTTCTTTTTCTTTTGCTGTTGTTGCTTCTTATGCAGTCCGGCCCGGCCCCCCCCCCCCCCCTCCGGCATTGTCTGGCAGCCCTTTGCAACCACCTCCGAAGTTGCCTCACCGAATTACCGAGCCGCGGACGGCGTTGGCTGAACTTAGTTGGCAAGATTGGCGCACACTTCCTTTCATTTTTGTTCTCCTTTGTTCCTTCGCTTCCCCGCTACCTCATCCGGTGCGTCTGTAACGGGCCTCGCTGCAACTCCTCCCCTTCGTCCATCGCCAACATGCAGCCGACGCACTTGACTGCAATTGAAAGGCTGCGAGAAGGAAACGCACACACACACACACATGCACCCAGCGAGTGGCAGGAAAAAGCGATCGGGTTGCAGCTCTGGGTGGGAAGCGCAAGATGCAGTGAAATTAAAAAATGGAACCGGAAGGCAAGTGGGACGAGGCTACGACGGGAAGGAACAAGAAAACGACGGTCCTACGGCGGGGACCATCATCGGGATGGGGCTGGCTTTCCAAGAGAGAGAGAGAGATGGAACTGGGCGAAAGTGATTTTCAGAAAAATTTCAAAAAATCACTCAACCGCGAAGGATCGCACGCCGTAGCGATGATCAAAAGCGGTCACGGAACCGAGCAGGAGGAGAATTATTAAAACACGAGAATGTGAGAATGCAAAAGGAGACGCGATATTAAAATCATAACGTACCGACAACTTGTTAAAGCATAATTATTTGGCAGTTCAAGGCATTCTAAAATAAAAATCTTGTCTTTTTTTTATTTTGTGAGGACGATTGCAAAAATTGAGCTTGTCTAATAAACATTTAAGAACATGGATTTACATTTTTAAATCAATTCAGCAAAGTCTTAGTACCAGTAAACAATGCTAAAGAAATCCAAAGAATCAAAATAGGGTTTCCATTATTTTTAGATTAATTCCACCGCTACAACTCACCGAATGCACTGCCGTTCTTTAAGCCATTGCGTCAGAAATGCTTCTTAAAGTAGACATGTTGGCAGCTGCAGTTGCTTCGTTCACTTCTCTTTTCTTAACTGCGCTTAACCATTCGCGTAACGTTCTTTTCCCATGTTTCTGCAGTTTCTTTTGGCCGAGATTTTTCTTTTCGACCTCTTGTTGGAATCCTCGTTCCCTTGGTTATTTCATTTTTTTTTTGTTTTTTCTTTGCTCTCGAGACGTGAACCGGACGGCTCCGTGCAAACGCAGCGAAGGTCTTGTTCAGCCAAGCGCACCAGCGAAGCCACCAACACCACCGTGATGGGTAGTTTGCGTCCGTCCAAGGCTTGGGCTTTGGCGTTCCTGGAAAATAACTCCACCTTTGCTGCTGCTGCCCTTTCGACGCAGCTCGGCTTGGCTTGGCTCCGTCACTCCGTGACTCCGGGACCCTGCACCATGATGTATTATGCTTGGTCTTCTTCCTCACGTGTGCCTTCGTGGCCCTGGGAGCACAAATTACGGGCCTACCGACCAGTTCGCCGGGTCTCGGCCTTCCAAGCGCCTCTAAATCGTGCACACCAACACGCGGCCCCGCGGAGCCGGAGCAGACGCCGGTACGCTGATTTTTCGAAGCACTTCTCTGTAGGGCAGGCGTTTGTTCGATCCTTCCCTCCTTCCGTTTGTTCGTTCCAGGTTTGTTCGTGTTTCTTCTTACATCGAAGTTGGTTGTCTTGCGCTGTGCAAACATTGTCCTTGTTTTATCGCCTTGTTCTGGGGAGGCTTGTTGGACCCTCCCACCGTCTGCCAGCCGGTCACGATTTTATTCCCTTGGTCCACAGCGACACAGTCTTGCACTGAAAAAGAAGTGATGCAATATCGAATTTAGCCGATGATTTCCATTTCGGACTGGACTGAACATTTTGCATACGAACTGGATAAGGGTTTTCCTTCACCTTCATTTCTGTTCTGTCATGGGTTCAAAAACATAAAATAAATTATTGTCGACGTATTTTTCAACGTTTCAATTTTCAAACGCTCTACAATACACATAGGAAAGATGTAGGAAACATATTGCCCACTAATTTAAACTCAGGCATACCAATGGAGACGCCTGGTAGTTGATGTAAATTCCGCTCAGTTGCATTATCATTCGTTAAATGGACACTGATTGCAAGAGCGAATCATCATTACGGCTCCTAAAAAGATTTTTTGTATCGTTTATTCACTCCAGTTTACATTAAATGGTGTAACGCTTACAAAAGGAACTTACGCTTGTGGAAACATCGTCTTCCCTTTCGACCATCTTGCAACCCTTTTTAAAAACATAACGAAACCCCCGTCAAGTAACGCCTTTTACGCATTGTATGCACATGCTCCACATGCATCGTGAAAGGAATATAAATGCCTCCGTTCCGCTAATATTCCGCACCAGCCACGATGGCGATGCGGGCCTTGCTTGAAAGAAGGGGGAAACGCAAAACAAAAAGAAAACCTACCAGCACCAAACGGCACGTCTCCGAGCACTCGTGTGTACTGCTCTAAGCTGCATCTCCTTCCCATGGCCATGGGTACACATGCACACAAAATGGGCGGTTGACTGTGAACTTGAAAAAATGCGTCTCGATGTCGCGAACCAGCCGGCAAACGGGAAGACGCTCGAAATAGATGCTGTCCCTTGGTGGTAAAACATGTTTCTCGAGTTTTTCCTCCTTTACTCCCCACTTTTGCATCCCCATGTTTTAGCTTGCCTAATGAAAAATTAAAAGCAAATGCATTGGCACCATGCGAGCACACAAACACGCACCACATGCGCACACTTCGGTCTTCAACAAGGGCTAGATGGCAAATAGCTCGAACGAAAGCGAAATCCTTCGCCTCCCGTCTGCCATCCGGCCGTCAGGGGAAGGGAGGGGTGTGCGAAGGCAATGTATGGCATTTTTATTTTCTTCTTCTTTCCATGCGCCTTTCCTTCTCGAATTGCATTGTGCAAACCCTTCTCTGCAATGCCACGGCGCATCGGGGCGGAGACACATGCACTTTATGCGACAAACTTTTGAATGTTCGGCGTGACAACGGCGATCTTGTGTTTGTGCAACGTGGTGTTGTTTCTTCTTTTGAGGATGTGTTCTCCCCTAATGCTAATGAATTGATCGAGGCAAAGAGGTGCGAGGAAGACGGAGGTCGTGAGTGCTGCGTCGTGCGTGGATCTCATTAATGTAAAAGTGTTCCGGGCAGAGGGCAGATTTCAATTTCACTTCCAATTAAAATTGAAGAGTCACATTTTTGTTTTGCCATCTCTTGCAAATTGGTTAATGGAAGGAAGGATTGGAAAGGGGGTTTGCTAAAGAAGCAGATGCGGTTAAAAGAGGCTGACAGTTAAACGAGAGTCCCTTGGAGAACTTCCAAAGTAGAAGCCAACTAAATACGCTTGACTTCTCGTGAAGCAAGTCTTTTCCCCAGAGGCAATAAATGAAAAATCATGCAATGGCGTGATGTGAACCCGTGTGATTCTCCTCAACTCATAAAGCACGAGACGAAACGATGAATTGTGGGATTTGAAATCAATAATAACCACCGCAAAATGGTTCTGGCACGCCGGATGGTTCATGATTGCCGCCAAGCGAGTTCCACCAGGTTTCCTTCCATTTCCACTAACCACACTTGGATTCTTGGTGGGAACAAGAAAAGACTTGCGATTGAATCGACCAAAGGATGTCGGAAAGCATGAAAGATGCACTTCGATCCGGTACCGGTTTCACCTTCGTCCGGCTTGTCGCCCACAGAGGATGCATCTCATGCATCCATTAATCTCCGTAATGGCAACAATGTTGCAGCACCGGCTGCCCCTGATAACCGTGGTCTGGTCTACGTAGGCCGTGTCCGTTACGGTGTGGGAATCGCTGGGGCGTTGGCCCCGAAGGGCTTGCGATCGATCATCACGAGTTTGATGCCGCAGCTGCGTCGATCCTGGACCGGAAGGGCCTTACGAAGGGGAGTCCCGGGAGGGCGGGATGCCTGAAAATTATGGTGCAATAAATAAATGGAAACTTGCTCGGGACGAGGTTGCGTAGGACTACTCGCAAGCAACTCGCGCAAGATCCCTTTAATGGGCTGGATGGAAAGACAAAGTGGAAACGGCTCCTCCGAGAGCGCATGGGATGCAGGGTGCGCGAGAATGTTAACCACTTCAACGATCAATCGGGAAAATGGCTGTTAATTTACGCCGCCGGTGCCCGTGGGCTTGGGCATCGGCATTTTGGCCGGTTTTTTTTTTTTTCGAATGCTGCAGCCATTTTGTGTCCACAGGCGTTTTGGTGGTGCGACACGATTGGATGATTGGCTTCCAAAAATTTACCTTTCACGAGCCTGCGGTGTTGAATCGATCGGCACAAGTGAAAATGAGCACGCTCTTAAAGGGATTTAATGGGTGAGAAATTTATGCAGGTATTTTGCATATTTTGCCATTTCAGTACAAAACATTATTTACTTCATGAAGATAATTTAAGTGATGAGATGAAATGGTTTCGTGGTCGTCAAATAATATCAACCCCGTGGTAGATAAATAAAGTACTACACTACTACAATTTTGCAGGATATTTCTAATCAATGTTCTGGTTTTTTTTTGTTCAATTTGCAGCATGTGTTAATTTCTAAATTCCTCCAACTCAAAAAGATGCTTATGAAACGTACATTTATTCAGTTGACCCTTTTTTTTTAAGACACAGAAACGGCTTGTTGAAAAATGGTCGGCTCATCAATGGCTCCGGCACTCCGATCACGTACGCTGATGAAACTTGGCAACACCGTCTGGAGCTGGAGATTTGGAACACGGGAACACTCTCCGGGAACGTCAACCATGAATTCGTCAAACCGGACAACCACCGCCGGGGGCAGTGCACTTCGACGGAAGGTGATAGATTTACGGAGCAGAGTGTCTTTTGGACACATGAGTTGTGATTTCTTATGCTTTTTTCGCGACCATCTAGCTGCGTTGTGTGATTTACGTTCGCCTTTCAATTTCAATCAGACGTTACCGGGGCCTGGTAACTCCACCACCGTTGGCGAGATTTGACTGCCAATGGGAGTTGGAGTTTCCGCGTGCCGAACGTCCGTTCACCAAGCAAACAAAAATAGTGATATTTTTAAGAACTTGCGTAAAATGTGGTGATTTTTAATCCGTGACAGATTTGTAAGCCCGTATCGATATGTTATAAAATATGTGCTTAGTAATAATTTGAAAATTGGAAATTTATTTGAAAAATATTTTTCACCGATCTTATCTAGTCCGAAAAAATCTAGTCCACGAATTGTATTGTGTGTGTTAAATTACAATAATGTGATCTCAAAACTTTTCTGTTCCATTAAATTGTGTTAAAACTGATCCTCCTTTGGCGAATGCTTGCGAACAGACTCTACCCGTGGGAGCCTCTTAAAACGACCGCCAATAAATGAAGAAGAACAACACAAGCTTAAAGACAAACGGTTAAGACAGAGGTCTCGACTCTCAACAGAACCCCGAACTGCAGTGGCGCAAGAAAACACCGCACGAAACAAGGGCAAAAGGGCAGTTGGCTTGAAACTTGGTCGAGCTGATTTCCCTTTTTTTCCACCCTTTCCGGCATCATGTGCCGTCGTCGCATGGTAGCCGTCGTCCTTCCTTTGGTCCTTCGTTTCGCATTGTCTTTGGCGCGACGGGCGAAAACGGAAAACCGGTTCCGCGCTAAAATGCCAGTGCTGCAGTTGGTGCAGGGAATCAGGGAAAGGAAGGGAGCTCCCAGCCCTTCCCAGGAAGGTCCTCCGTGTTGGCGATAGACTCGTGTGGGCAAAGGGCAGCAGTACATGGTGTGTGCCCTTGTTGAGCGCCGCCCTGCAGGGTCGCTCGTATTCCAGCCAAGCTTGTCGCCATGGTATCGAACTGATCGAAGCAAGACGTTTTTTCTTTCTTTCCGCACAAGGACTAGCACAGGGAAGGTTTGAAAAGCCGACGTTTAAAACGGTCAGGTAAGTTAGAACGGCTACCGACGGACAAGGAGTTGCGGCAACGTGTTCTCATCACTGCACCAAGGGGACGGTTGTGTACGCGTGATTATGCTTCATCCAGTCGTCGCGCTGGACACGACGTTTTCCAACCCGAAATATATTGGCAAACCGATGAGGAAGATAGAGAGCAAGAACGAAGCAAAAATAAAAAAAGGAGAGAACGAGAACGATTGCCAACAAGCAACGGAGCACGCCGGAGTAATCGGTTCTGAGTAATTTTCCTTTCTTCAACTCCTTCGAAGAAGGTCTCGCGCTTTCACAAAAATCATCCGCGGCAGATACTGCATCCGCAAGAAACCTCCGCAAAGAAGATCTTCCCGACGACGAAGCCGATGGTCAACACAAGGGATTCCACATTCCTTTCTGGTCCATTTGATCAACAAGGTTCGTCTGTTTAAATTTGATTTTTTTTCTTCCTCGTGATGAAAAGCAACCCCTTTTTCACCGTTTCGCTCCATCCCTGGTCTGGATTCCTTTGTATGGTCAGGAGCGATCCTTTCACGGAGATCCTAGGAGATCCTCTATCTCCTTCTTTCGGTGCTCTTCCTCTCTCTTCCTCTTACTTGCCCTTTTCGCAGCCCCTTGTGGTCATTTACTTTGCGGTATTTCGAATTAGCATAGGTATGTAAATTAACCTGCCTCGGGTTGAGTTGGGCGTGATCGTGGCCCTTAAAGAGACTTCGCCCTCGGGGTTCGCTTTCATCGCTGGTGAAGAACGAACGCATCCCAAAAAACTCTAAATGACCCTCCGAAAACACCTGCACATTTGGGGAAGGTGGGCCTGAAGTGGGAAGTTTTTGCTGTTAAATCTCAAACGATCGTCAGAAACAATTTCGAAAGCGACGGAATCATTACTTAATGATACGGCATGGTTTCACCGATTTAGCAGAGCCCGATGGATAAGGGCCAACCGACACCGGAGTACCTTCAAACGCCGTTGGCGATCGTTGCCTTCAAATGGTAGACCGTTTACCTTGACGCCGGTAAGAAAAGGCCGCCTGACTTCGCTGGCTTAAATCAGAGGAAAGAAAACAAAGAATTATTCAAATCTGGAAAGGACGGAAATATATGTCAATCATGCTGAAGTAATTTGATTTGCTCATAAGAAAATCCGATGATTTGGCGACGATCCATGATAGAATCAATAAATTATGTTGCACATTTATAGTATGTTATTGATCATCCGAACGAAAGATAACATTAGATGAATCGTTTTATCCAACAAATACTAAAAAAAAGTTCCCTTATCTTCCTACGAACAAACTATTAATTATATCTTGTTTATATAAACTCCTACATTATCCTTCTTTTTTTTATAAAACCCTATAGTTTACGTTCTTCGCCTTGGCAGTATATTCTAGCCACGATCTGATGATCCTCTTCATCCGCAAAGCCTTGAGAGTTCACCAAGAGCCAAGCGCTTCTGAGCCGCTTTCTGCAGCAGGGAAACAATCGCATCACGATAAACATCTCCATCCATCCGCCAGCCAAGCAGCAAATCCAGCGGCACCCATCCGAAGGCGAGTACAGGAAGGTGAAGACCGCGAGAGCGCCGGATAAATTGCTACCGCTTCCCGTCCGCCTACCGAAAACCCGTACGATCGTGATCTTCAACTTGAACCTCGCCTGAACGCCCGGCAGTTCTTCCGTCCCAGCTGCCGTTCGGGTCATGCCCGGGTCTTGCGGGTAGCTTCACCTTCACACCGAACCAACTGGCAAAGCGGCAAACGCCCCGGCCCCACCCTCGCACTACCCACTGAGAGCGGCAAGCCCCTGTCGGTCGTCCGAAAGGTTAGCGAAATCGAAGGGCACAACGATGGGAGACTATGGGAAGAAACTGATACTTGGTTTGCTGTACCGACGAACACGAGACCCCCGGCCCTGCCGCATCCGAACGAACGAAGGCGGGTGTGCATTCAAATGTGCATTCGCGCGCACAGAATGTATGCTGTACAGCGTAGAAAACCACGAGAGGATGGGGAACCACCGGTGCAGTTTATATTCCATTATTCGCCGTTAATCTTGCCGGCGAATGATTAATTCGATAGTGATTAAAATCTATTACATCTACCACGGGGCAAGAAGTTGCGAACAGAACAGAACGCAGCGTGCAGCCGGCCACAACAAGAAAGAATGGGATCCATTTTCGTTCGCTTGGAAACCTCGCTAGAGACGGTGCTGCATGTCTAGCTGGGTCTATATCTCTTTCAGAATCGTTGCGAATCTTTCACGGAGATTAAGCGACTCTCGACTTCCTGCTCGCCTGCGGTGGTGGGTTGCCCGAGCCTGTGCTTGTGGTACTTGCGGTTGAGCAAGAAAGAAAACAAAAAAAAACGAGGTACAATGTGACGGTCTAGCTTTACACAAGCCTCACCAAGGAAGCCAGCCCGGTTGATGTATTGATTTGCGGCAACCTAACGAACCAGTGCAGCGAAGCTTCGGCCAATGTTTACGACTTCCTTTCCGTCATCCTCGACAGTTTCCTGATCGCCCGAGATGACTGAGATTGGCCTGGTGTCGCTTGGTGTAGCTGTGTGTGTTGGTTTTAACGATGGTTTATTTTTACGCTTTCCCCGTGGCTTGTACGGTCATCTGTCGCCTCGCATGACGGCTTTTGGCGGTTTGCGGAGGCAATCCGGATGTCAGGTCCAGGTTTTGTAGGTTGCCATGCATTTTTTTTTTATAGTTATGTATTGCTTTGCCAATGAAATAGATCTCTGCATTGCTCCTTAATTGCCACGTTAATAATACACCGTGGTTTCTGTTTATTCGCTCCGGAATAAATAGCTCACAACGGTTTAGGAAGCCTGTAAAATCACTTACTCGACTCTCACAGCTGCCTTCTGGCAACTAATACAACAGACGTACTTTTTTTCGGAACGCAGAACATGATTTCTCTTGTTTCCTCTTTTTTTATTATTATATTCGGCCTTTAGGTTGTTACTTTAAATGTATGCTGAGGGTTACAGTCAGTTATTAATCTACTTGGAAGTGGTATATATAATCAAAACAGAAGTAAATAACCTAAAATTCATATCATCTTAAGTATATTCCTTCCGAATTCATATGCTATAATGGAAACGAATAGACTTATTAGACCAGCGAAGAGAGTTAAACTGTAGAATTTACAAAAATTATAACGCAGACCAGATGGGTAAGCGCTTTCGCTTAGCCTTTTTTCCACACTCTTTCGAATCAATGCATATCGGGTAACTGAATGGGACTACACACAAAATATAACAGATCAATAAAGGCGAGTTTAAAGCAATCTCTAAGAGTTGCCAAAAGAGTATGAATGAATGACGCGAATTACGTTTTCGAGCCGGTTTAGTCCAGCAAATGATCCAGTAAGAAGTATTTATCCATCAAACACTAAACTGCAATGCAGCATTGCACCGTTTTTTTCTTTCTCCTATTCCACAGACTACATCATTCGAACGAAATAATTTTTTGAATAAAATAAAGATGTTTAAAAACAAGAACGAAGATTGTTGGCAAAAACGGATGATTCCCGCAACGAGTATGATGATGGTCGGTCGGTATTGGAGGGTGTTCTTGTTCGGTGACACTTCAGTTTGCTGCTGGACGTACACGATTTCTTCTTCGTCATTTCAAAATCACCCCGGGGCGTGGTTATAAAAACCATACCTTTGCGAATAATTTATTAATGCTAGCTTTAATCACATATAGTATGTTGGCAAACTGGGGAAAGCGCAAAAAAAAAGGAAAGAAACAGACAAAATAATGCAGGAAAACCGTACATGAACCGGACCGAAAGATGTACATACCAATTGCATTAGAAGCTAACTGGCCCGACACATCGCCTGCCCAGGGTTAATCTCCTCGAACGGGTCGATCTTCATGCGGGCCTGGTTCTCGCTCACGGAACCGTCCACGTTTTTCTCCTTGCGCTCGAACTTGCTCTCCGGCGACTTTGGCGCCCAGAGCCGTATCTCGTTGTCGATGCCGCTCGTCGCCAGGAGGCAGATGTACGGATGTGGCTGGACGCAGTTGACGATCAACTCGTCCGCCTTGTAGACCGCCGTGACCAGGCCACTGTGCCGGTCCCACACATAGAACCGGCCGTCGTCGGAGCTGCATATAGTATAAAAAAACATAAATATCGCAAAAAAAAAACAAGGAAACCAACTGCTGGTGACTATCGAATCTCACCCGGCAACGATGTAGTTGGAATCTCCAAAGAAGTTCGCCTCCTTGATGTCCGTCTTGGTGTTGCAGTGGCCGACGAAACGGTCCTCGTAGTCGAAGGAATTCGCTCGCCAGCCCTATGAAACGAACAGAGAAAGTGATGCCAACAAATCCAGTATGATGATCCGAAAGAAATGAGATTTACGCGACTCTCACCATTTCCTTCTCGTGCAAATAGTTCACTTCTACGCTTGCAAATCGGTCTTCCAACGTCAGCATACGCTGCTTGTCCAGCTCGATCCCAATGTCCTTGCCCAGCAACAGCACGCCCTGATTCTTCGCGTACGAAGGAAACCGGCGGATGAGTTCGTCCAGGCAGATCTGCGCGTCTTTTGGTTGTTCCAGCTTCAGTAGCGCGCGGGCTAGCCGGAAGTACGCCTTCACGTAGTGTGGATCGAGACGGAGCGCTGTGTGACAGTCACGGACAGCTGCATACGCATCACCGTACCTACGAGAGAGAGACAGGGACAGTTTAGAACCATTGAGAAATTGGCCACTCAAGTGTGAATTGAGAGAAACCGATGATGCAACATACCAGTCACGCTTCATCAGTGCGGTGGCCCGGTTGAGGTACAGGATGGCGCAATCCTTACTGTTGGCCATCCGTATAGCTTGAGTGTACTTGTTGATCGCCTGCAGGTACTGCGACCGCTCCTGACTGTCGTTGCCCTCCATCTTCAGCTGCTCGACATCGGGCGGAAATTTGTGTTTCATTTTCTCCCCTCCGACACAGCCATTCGTCTCCCCGTTCGTTTTCGGGGGAAGCTTTGGCAACTCTAGGAACTGGAGAAAATAAAAGAAAAAAAAATTGGAAAAGGCATCATTTCCTGCGTGTGGGCGTGAGATTGTCCCTCGCTTACCACCGGTTGGCGGGAGCTGTTGATGTTGTACAGATAAATGTGGTCCGTGCCCATGTTGACCAACAGTTCCGTGCCGTCCGGGCTGAACGTGAGGTATGTAATAGTTTTGAAGTACTGAATGTGCGTCTTTTCGTCCGAGTTCAGATGGGCCGGACAGAAGTACCGTACGCAGCCATCCTTCGGGATGTTATCGTTCCGTGGCGACATGAGCTCACCAAATTCACGTGAGTCAGAAAGCTGCAAAGGAAAGAGGAAACAAAGGCCAAGCCGATCATTATCATCCACCCTGAAGCGAGAGAGGGGGAAAAGGGGGAAAACCTAGTATACCCTTGTCAACGACAGCATGCGTCGATCGTACACCCGGGCGTAGCAGTCGTTCGCCCCGATCGCTATCTGTTCTGGGCGCTGGGGGTTGATTGTGATGCACTTAACCTCCGGCGAGGTCCTGAGATAGCATCGTAGATCGATCAGGACGTTGCTATCCTGTTGGTTGCACGTGTGCGACACTCGCATGTCGTGCTGCAGAACCAGCCCGTCCTCGGCTGCCGACCAGAACAAGTGCGGGTTGCGGGGTGCCGTGGCCAGCCGCTTGACCCGCTGAAGGTGGCAGACACACCTTCTGGTTGGGTTCTCGTTCTCTCGGTTGATGTCGAACACGAACGTCTTGTTGTCGCCGGCGCAGGTGGCAATCACCGCATTGCCCCGTTGTGGAAGGAACTATCGGGAGGGTAAAGGAAGCGGTACTAAATATGTATCACCAAAAATTGTGCATTTTTCAGCCAACTGCGCGCATACCTTCACCGAAAAAATGTTCCCCTCGTGCGGGGTCATCAAGTCGTGTAGCAGCGTGTGGCGGAATGGATCCCACAGCTTGACGTGCAAATCGTCGGAAGCCGACGCGAGGATGCGACCGTTGTCGCTCCACTGCAGACAGTTCACGCATCCATGGTGACCTTTGAGCTCGGTTTCCAGCTCGATGGATTCGACAAACTGGGGCGCCGCCCGGAGCCGGTTTCGAAGTACGTGCTCGACATCCCAGTAGCTTCGATCCGACAACATTTTCGTCACGTTGGTAACGTACCCATACCGCTGCTTCCTCTTCATCTTGACGGAGCTGGTGGTGCTGACAGGCGATTGCTAAGTTGCTTGTTGATCTGCTCGTGCGACGTGGACTAGGTGGCCACCTACACGCACAGGCTAGCAGCAGGGTGATGCTAAACTGAACTAATCACCTTCTGCTGTGTAAGTGTCCTGCCTGTCTCCTCTCCGGGAGGATCCCAGCGCAAAAGCAAAACAGGATTTTTACCGATGTCAGTACGTCACAGTGACAGCAGGTGTTTTTCCATCGTTTTGCCTCCGGTGCATCCCGTAAACTGCATTCTTCTGCCGAAGCACCTCGCCTTCTCTTTTGCGCACGCACTACGTCACCGTATCGAAGGCGAACGATGAAAATATGGCCAACGCTTGCACGAAGATCGGAACCGAAACTACACCCTAACTTCCAGAATGTTTAGGCGGCTCGATTTTATTCCTTTCCTGGCTGGGGTAAGTAGCGACATGTGCCAGTCGCTCCCGGGCCCAAGCCGACACCAGTGTTCGGGAGAGAATAATAACTTTACCAAAAAAAGATGCACGCTTAAATGTTGCTACTGTACTGAAACGCTCGACATTCTCAACTATGCCTACATCGATCTTGCGACAGCGTTTGCACTGCTGAATCACCAACAAATGTTGATTAGTTGGCAAGCTCTAATTTTCCGAGTCTCCGATAATGCTCGCGGTCCCTACGCATGGAATCTAGGACTTGCTATCTCCATATTTATCGGCATTCCTTGCTTACTTACACAACTCGCAGCGAAAAATAAACACTTTCGGCTGATTCCGTATCGCTCGGCACTATCATCAACCACCGTCTTGCACTGCCACAACATGGATGCACCGACAATGACAACAAACCACCATAATTGCACTGACAAACCAAAACATATCAAATCGGGGAACCGGGTTGACCGTTGTTCACCGAATCTACCTGCAGAATCCGATACAAACCCGTTCATGGATTCAAACAGAGGGCTGATAGCCCCAAAACTTCGCCCACCCAAAGTCCTGAAAAAAAAACCCGTGTTTTTCAATCAAAGGCCATACTGAAAAGAAAAATTAAAAGAAATTGTTAGTTTTCCCTCACTGCATTCGCGTAAAAACATCGCAACGGATTGTGGTCAACTGTGGCATTTCATAGACCCGGATCAGCTGTTTGCGGAGGATGGAGGAATTCAACGACAAAAAATCCACGTGTTGAGGATGCAACTCGAAGCAAACGCAACGCATTTCCTCTAAATTCTTACTCAAATATACTTGCAACGTATATTTGCGGCTTGAAATGGCGTTGAAAGCTACGCAAACGCGATGAAGTTTACAATTTTCAAACATATCATCGCCCGGTGAGTTCGCTGAGCGATGAGTTGTTGCTGTCATTTCGGAGCCGCCCACCGTGAGTGGCTTTTGTTGACATCGACGCGAATGATGATGTGTCAAAAAACGTAGAAAAATCCGCAGTACAAAATAATGGTGTGAATTTTCGTGTATTATTTGTGCGTGTTTCTGGTGTCGTTCCTTTCCGTGCGGTGACTGTTTTGTAATGCATCGTGCTACCACCATGGAGGACAACGTGACTCCCGCAAGGGGGGAACTATTTAGCTTGCCGGCGGGTCCGGCTACCTTGTGCTTCGATAAGAACGAATTCATGAAGGTATGGG
Organism: Anopheles atroparvus; assembly: GCA_914969975.1. Lineage (NCBI taxonomy): Eukaryota > Metazoa > Arthropoda > Insecta > Diptera > Culicidae > Anopheles > Anopheles atroparvus. The sequence continues at coordinate 32,443,144 of CAJZCY010000001.1, forward strand.
GTGTGTGTGTGTTTGTTGGGTTTACCGTGGCCTCATTTAAGGCTTGTTTCCTTTCTTTATGCTCCACCCAGAAAACGTTCTCCGTCGATGAATTCCTGCACGAAAACCGCAACGCCGGCAGTTTGGAAATCATCCGCGATGATCTGGGCATGTATCTGAAGGTGCTCCGATCGGCCATGATCGAGCTGATCAATCAGGATTACGCCGATTTCGTCGATCTCTCGGCGAACCTGATCGGGCTGGATCAGCAGATCGCCGCCATCGGTGGTCCGCTGGAGAAGCTGCGCGACGAAGTCGGCCAGGTGAAGAGCGCACTCGAGGCCAGCATGACCGAGATTGAGAGCTGTCTCGAACAGAAGAAGGTGCTGCGGGCGCACAAAAAGTCCCTCCAGAGCCTGGGGCGCGTGCAGGGTTCGCTGGAGAAGCTGGACAGCATGCTGCTGGGCGAGAGGAAAGACCTGCCCATCGATGCCATCCTGCTCGAGCGGGCGGCCCTCGAATCGATCCAGCTGCAGTTTAATATCAAATTCTGCCGCGATTTCCTCGACGCGCGCAAGCAGCGTCTCGCCCAGGAGCTCTGGAGCGAACTGTTGGCCCGGTTGCGGGGCTACTTCCTGCGGGCGCTGGAGGACACGGACCCCAGGGAGCTCGAACGGTGCCTGCGCATTTACTGCACGCTCGACGAGTGCCGCACGGCCGAGGATGTGTTCCGGAAGGAGATCGTGGCGCCGTTCATGAACCGCGTCGTCTCGGAGAGCAGCCTGCAGAATGCACCGCAGGGGCTCACGGGAATCTACAATCAGATACTGGACTTCGTGTCGATGCGCATGAAGCAGCTCTGCCAGCTGACCAAGCGCAACGGCAAGGTGAAGGGGTACAGCTTCATCGTGAACAGCTTCTGGACCGAGGTCGAGCGGCGCATGGAGACGAACATGTCGTCCATCTTCGCCCCGGGCAACCCGGATGCGTTCTATCAGAAGTACAAGTGTACGCTCGAGTTCCTCGAGCGCATCGAGCAGATCATCGACGATCCGGACGATGTGGCCCAGTTTAAGGCGCACGCGCAGTACCGCAGCTTTCAGGTGCGCTGGAACCTGCCGGTCTACTTTCAGATACGGTTCCAGGAGATCGGTGCCAGCATCGAGGCGAGCTGCGCGACCGAATCGGCCACCCCACAGCTCACCCAAAGCATCTCCGCGTCGCAGTTCAACGTGGCCCAGTTTTCCGCCGCCCTCACGGCCATCTCGAAGTGCTGGCAGGAGGGCATCTTTCTGCCGCAACTGTTCCATCGGTTCCTCAAGCTCACGCTACAGATTCTTGCCCGCCTCACGGTGTGGTGTGGGGGTGCTTTCCAGCTGCAACCGAAGCAGGACGGAACGGCCGCCACGCCGGAGGAGCAGCAGTCGGCCCGGATACGTTTCCTCGTGGCGCTCTACTCCGACCTGGGCAACATTCTACTGAAAGTTCCCTCGATCGTGAACCTGGTGGCGAAGAAGAGCCCGCCGGGAGTGGACCAAAGCGAACTGGAGAAGGTAATTGGCGAGAGTGGGGCCGGATTCCGCGAGAAACGATCGCAACTGCAGCGACTGATCGTGCAGGAGCTAATCGCGAACAGTTTGCCGCAGCTGCGGCAAGTCAGTGACATCCCGCGGTTGTACCGTAAAACGAATCGTGAGCTTCCCAGCCGCTGCTGTCCGTACGTGGAACAGATTCTCGCACCGACGGACACGTTCCGGAAGAGTTACGGCGCAATGGTGGGCGAGGACACGATGCGTGAGTTTCTCACGGGAGTCTACAGTCACGTCACAGTTCAGTAAGCATTACCACCTGTATTTTTTTCATTATGAACGTCGCAATCAAATCATAAAACAAATTATCACCTCCACAGGTACTACCAAGTGATCGACGAGGTCCTTACCTCGGTGCAGAAAACGGAAGAATCGCTGCGACGCTTGAAAAACCTTCGTGATCGTTCGGCAACTGCCAGCTCAACCGCTACCGCCACGGCAGCCGCCTCCACCGATCGGACGGCCCCTTCGGATGATGACAAAATTCGACTGCAACTGCAGGTGGACGTTATGCACTACGTGCGCTACGTCGAGGAACAGGCGACCATCCCGCGGCAACAGGTGGACCAGCTGCCTCAGCTGATACAACTGGTCGACGATGCCATCAAGGGACGTCCAACCGTGGCGGGCCAGTGAGAATGAGCGTAAAACGAGTATTTCCGAACGATTGCCTTGTTCCCCCAATCGGGCAAAAATCTGCATTTCCTACTTTCGGCGCGTTATAGTCAAAAATAAATCGTTACACAAGAAACAATTACTTGGCGTTTTAGGCGGCCTGTTCTTCGGCCTCTTCTTTCATTATTTGTTCGATCAACCGTTTCCGCTCCTCGGCTTGCCGCAGTTGCCTCAGCACCAAACTCTCGTAGTCCCGATCCGTAATGGTTCCGCCCCCACCCGATCGGGACGCCTTCTGTTTGCTCTGCGCGGGCGCCTCTCCCACCCACTCGAGCGTGCACGGATTGTCCAGCCGACCCTTTTCGTACGTCACGGCCATTTCGGCCGCATCCTTATCGCGAAACTCCACCAGCGCGCTGCCAGTCTTTCGCGGGCTCATCACCAGCGCATTGAGGTCGCCGTATTTGGTGAGAAATTTACGCAGAATTTCCTCCGTATACCCCCCGTTGGCCGAATCGCCCTTGTCCGCCTTCCAGCGTATTTTCACACGGTGCTGCGACGGATCCCAGCTTGGCGCCGTCGCCGTTTGCATCATGCGCAGCTCGTCCTGCATCTGTTTGCGCATCAGTTCCTGCTCCTCCTGGATCAGCTTCGAGCCCTCCTTGCGCAGCCGCTCGAACTCCTCCTGGAACAGCTCCTCGGGCGTTTTCGCGCTTGCCGCTTTGTAGCCCCCGCCGGCCGCCTCCTTTGCTTGCCGTTCTCGCTCCTCCAGGTCCGCCTTCAGCTTTTGTCGTTTGCTGTCGAGCTGCTTCGTCCTCAGCTGGGCTGCCTTCTTGGCGTTGAGCATTCGGTCGTACGCGGCTCGCGCCGATGTGTCCATCAGGATCTCCAGGGCCTTCGAGAGCTCCTGGAACAGCTGGGCCGCCTTCGGGTTGTCGGGGTTCTTGTCCGGATGGCATTGTAGGGCTTTCTTGCGGTACGCTTTGCGGATCTACAAAAGAGGACGCACGGCAGCACGTTAAACAAAGTTCAGTGGGTATCGTCGCTGAGGGCGGGCTTACCTCTTGTTCGGTGGCTCCAATGTCCACCTCGAGCAGACCGTAGATGTCGATATCACTAAACTTTTTAACATCCACCATGGTAATGCCGGCGTTTGAACACGGGCGGAGGCTACGAACGGGAAATACACTTTGTCGGGGTTGTAAATATAAACAAACCGCTGTTTGACAGCTCGACGAACGGTACCAAGGTCCAATTAAGAGGAGGTCGGTGCATTCAGTGTATTTTGACAAATTGCCGTGGGAAAAATTCTTTTGGACCAACCTGTCAAATGTTAATGTTAACGTCGCACGAATATCACTTATTTTTCTTGTATTTATTCACGAGCTATAAAAAAGCGGAACAACTCGTCAAACTACTTCGGCATGGCTAACCAGCAAAACCTTGATGCAAAATTTCTCGTTTCAACACTTTAAAACGTATGTTTAAAACTTTGTTTGTAAACACCTTTGGACCTACCTGTCAAAATTACAAAACCAACAAAAACCACCTTTGCGGCAACCTGGTTATTTCAAGTATCCTTGAACGGTACGATCCCAAAGTGAAGATATAATAACGTAAAAATGTTGCAAGCGTTTTGACGTTTGAGTTGAACTAATCCTTGAACAGAAATTTTCAAAATGCCTCCGTTTGCAGTCTTGTTGAGAAAAATGGTTTCACATACCTGCTATCACGTTTCATGCTAGTGAAAACTATTTTACAAACCAGTTTCGCAGGTTTAAACGGTTCAGCTTTGATTTTAAGTCTACCATGGTTGGTAATGTCAAGCAGTCATGTTGTGAAATGACAACAAACATCGGTATTGGCAAACCTTACTCTATAACGTTTTGGTCGAAATTCACAACAAAAGTCATATTTAGTTGTTGCAACTCATTCTCGCCGTTAAAAATTACCCGGCTCCTAATATTCTTAGCGTACACAAGCAAATTGGTGTTGTAGGGAAAAAAAAACTAAACAACTCACAATGTTCGCGTTCAAACGGGAAATCGATTTCACCGGCTACAGTTTCATCGTACCGTCCGTGAGTGTCGGCAACGTTCCGCAGCTAGCCGTGGATGTGGTCATCGAAAACCTGCAACTAGAACCGCTCGGTCAAGTGTGGCACCCGGCCCTCATACCCATCGTGGGACCGGCGGCATTCGAACACGAACCAAACGGTTCCATCACCACCTCAGCCGAACTGTACGCATCGGAGGAGAAAAAGCTGCTGGTGCTGCAGATCCGCGCTCCCCTGGTCGGATCCCTGCAGCGGGCGTTCTTCGCTCAGTTGGCCGATTTCGTGCGCGACCGCAAGCTCGCCCGTGTGTTCGTCCTTTCGAGCTGCTTTTCGCACGAAAAGTTCGACATTCGCACCGGCCCGTTCCGCTACGTATCCAACGAGCAGTACGGTCAAACTACGGATGCGTCCCTGCTGGAGGATGGTCGATGGACAAAGTACACCGGTGGTGTGATTCACGGTGGAGGGTTTGCGCTGAAGCTGCAGGAAGCGCTGACCGCGCGCAGTGTACCGGCACTCGTCTTCTTCATGTACGTCTCGGAGGGGGACAACACGGCCGAGGGGTTGATGTTGGCGCGGATGCTGCACGCGGTAAGTGGACAGCACTTGCTTCCCGTAACAGACGACCAGGCGGACGTCCGAAGACCCAAATCGTGGAAACATCTGTTTGGCAGCGAACACCCGAGAGCTTTATATTAGAGGGGTAAAATTCAAAAGATGCAACTTAAAAATCTGGTGAACAATATTTAGGATTTATATCTTTGGGAAAAGGACGAAAAAAAACCTACAAATAAACTGATGGTGTCTTGAGGAGGAAGCATTTTAAAAACTTAATCATAAATAAGCTTTGAAGTCCAATTTTTCGGATGGAAAGAAAAGACGAGCGAAAACGGACGCATTGAATTTGAAAATGAAATATCTTATTTCGAAACGTTACATCAAAACGAACAAAAAGAGCTTACGGGTTGTTGCATCGAGCCATCCATTCGTGGCCGGACATACCAGAACTCTCGCGGTTCGTTCCATTTGCTGCGACACGTATTTCTTCAATAATATCAGCCTTAACTGCTACGAAACGTGCAACATTAGTCGTACATGAAATAAAAGCTCGCAGTTGTTTTTAAACGATCTCTTTACGGTTCGCTTCCGGCAGGATAATGCACCCTGCACCGCACCACGTGCATTTGTGTGGAACAAATTCCAGATCTCGTTCGTCCGGATGGGAACGCTGGTTGCAATTTACTTTGCTTTCCTCCGTTGACGTAGTTACAAACTATTTCATTGTTAAAGTATTTACAGAAAATTTACAAAGCAACGGAAACGAAAGAAGAAGTTCGGTCGTTTCCTTCGTGTCTACATTTTTATCCTTTTCACCGTTCGCTAGTTCTATTTACACGCTCGTTTGAATGTTTCACCGGAAAAAAGAAATGGTTTACGCATCAAGTAGAGCAGCTGCAAGCTGAAATCTTTCCTGGCCTTAAAGAAGCACCAAGCTGCAACTATTAATGTGACTTGCATTGAGTTACTGTAATGGTGTTCTGCTTTTCTATTGCATTACGCGGATATACAGCCGTTCGCAGTTTCTACCGTCGTTTGATCAACATAGTTTGTCGTTTGATCAACATTTATTGTCGCTTGATCAACATTTACTGTCGTTTGATCAACCGTACCGTCGTTTGCGCGAACTCTACTAGCTTCTTTGCAAGCAGTACCGTCTTTTCAAGCAGAGGCGGATCTGTCAAAAAGACGGTAGTGCTTGCAAAGAAGCTAGTAGAGTTTGCTCAAATGACGGTACGTTTGATCAAACGACAGTAAATGTTGGGCAAACGACAATAAATGTTGATCAAATGACAAAATATGTTGATCAAACGACGGTAGCAACTGCGAACGGCTGTAAGTGACTATTGTGTGAACTCTAGCTGAACTGCGCTGCAGGATAGGAACCAATTTCGTTTCGTGTAGAGTTAGTAGTTTTTTTTTCGCGTCAATCAGTTGTGTTTGTAGTACTATTTATTCAACTTTTAAGACAGTCTATTGCGTGATCAATAGAAATGTGTGTGTTATTTGATTTCTGAAAAAAAAAAACTGAATCGTGATCGGTTTACGTTGGAAGCTTGAGAGTGTTTCCCTCTTCTTGGCTGGCTATTTCCGTTGTAGGTTGGTTTCTATTTTTTGCTCTGCTTTTCTTTCAATTTAACTGAACGAAAGTCTACATTCCGAAAGATTCAGTCCGAAACAACACACTGGTCTGTTTTCAAAGATGAACAAATGCAAATGATATAACTTTGTCGTTTTTTTTGCTGCTTCTCAAAAACCCACCCTCTCTCCTCACCTAATTGCTTTCTGGTTCTCCACCGGCCAGAGTCTTAAATCTCAAATATTGCACTTTATCCTAAGCAACAGCCTTGGTTTGACGTGGGATTGATCCACCCCGTTTTCTTCACTCGTTTTTTGCAAATATTGGTGGTATAAATTTTGTCCCATCTTGTATGGAAATTTTGTTTTTGTGTTTGGTAAGTAAATTTTGTCCCGACCAGTAAAGTGTTTTCCTGTTCATTTTCTTCGATAATTTTGGATTACTTTTGTTTTGTTGCACATTTGTATAGCAGAGGTATTCTTGATTTCTCCCAAAAAGCTCTTCGTCCCAACTGTCGCCGCACGTTATTACACTTTTGTTTGTTTTTTACTGTTTTACTTTTCGTCCTAAATTCTTTTCCTACATCCGGAAAACCAGCCAACCAACTGTTTTTTTTTTACGTACAAAACAACGGAAAATGTCAACACACACACAGACATTTTGTGTCATTTATTGCCCAACCGTTAAACTTTCTGCTGCAAGATTTCTGTCGGTATAAATATCAAGATCGCGTAGAAAAATATAATTTTCTTCTGTTCCGTAAATTTTGTGCATGCACGTTTCTCTTTCAACTGGGCCATTTAATTTGTCTTGTATTTTTTAACCTTTCGTAGTATATTTGGGGTTTTCTTTATAAACTTCTCTTCTCTTTCTCTTCGATAAGATGATTAGAATCAGTCGTATAATATGTTGCCTATAACCTTCTTCTTCTTCTGATGCTAGTAGAGCCTTTGGGCAGGGGGAGATAAATAGACACTGAATAAAACTGATTGATATAGCGGTCACAATTGGTTTGTTGCTCGATTTGTTTTTCCGGCCTTGTCGCTTACGTCTAATGCTTTCTCTATGAACTATTTGATGGATTTGTACAGCTCACTCGCCAATCCGGCGTGAGAAGGAAAGATGGTGCCGTAACTTATGAAAGGGATAGCGCACTTCCGCCAATCCTACAATTATGTACACATATCTACAGCCTTGAGCCTTCAAATTGCATTCGAAAGGTCGTTTGGGGGCGTTAGGTCCGATACCTTAGCGATACTACTTATGCGCTACATGACTTATTGCCACTTTTGGAAAGCGATCTTCTAGACTGATTTGTGATTTTCCTCCCGTTCTCTTCAGTTTCTGGTAGCTCTTCTAGAGCTATTAAAGTACTTTTCATGTGTCTCGATACTAGGATGAAAGGAGGTTCCCCCGGATCAGCAAAGGAAGTCCCCGTTGGATGATATTGCGTGTTCCATTATTTTGATTGCTTTTTTAGAAATAAGACAAACATTGACGATTTGCGATTCGTAACCTACGACGTTGCGCCAGCGTTCGAACCTCCGGCGCCGGCGCTATTGCTTCCTTTGGTGTTACCGCATGCCGTCGTGCCCGCCATGATCACCCACCGCTCGTTCGCGGGAAGTATTTCGATTTCCGGCTGCATTTTGATTGCCATCACCGTCGGGTCGTAGTACCCGGCCAGATAGTACGTGTCGTTGTTGTCGTAGATCGAGCTGTACTGCTTCGGATCGGCGCCGAACTTGGCGGTGTACTCGCGCAGTGCCAACACCTCGCACTTGTGCGATATCGTCTGGACGTCATTTTCGTCCTCGTGGGGCGATTGGAACAAAGCGCCCTAGGGGTAGAGATAAAAAAAGGAGATTTACTACATAATTTTGGCGAAAAAGTAGTTTTTCCCTGTTGAAGGAAGGGTTGACCTACCGGATATTTAAGATTGGGGCAATCCTGCGTCTCCTCAGGATGGTAGAACCACTTCACTCGCACGACCATGTTGTTCGTGGACGTTTCCCACATCGACTCGATGTGACCGATGTACGGTCGATCAGGACGTCCCGTTGAGAGGAATACTGCAGAATCACCCACCTACAAACGAACGAATAGGACAAGAAGATAAACGTTAAACATTCATCAAAAATTCATTCGGAACACTTGAGATACTCACCGAAATAGTTTCCTTGCCCCGCTGGATCGATCTGTAGAACTGTTTCTTGACGCGCCCGGCCGAACGGCGGTAGCCCTTGCCGCACCAAGCCCAGAGTTGTCGTGCCGGCAGGAAAGCGGCAATTTTACTGCCATTCTGCTCGGCGGACGGCTTCCTTTCTCCCGGGGAGGACTTTTTCTGCGGTTGCTGAAAAATGCCGAACGAATGGCGGAATACTAATATAAGTAACCGTTCCTAGGGAGATCCGCGAACCCGCCTTTGCCAAAGCACTTACATAGTACGATCCGGAGCTTTCTGTCACCGACGAGCTCACCTCTTCCTCGGTGAGCGTGTCCTCTTTCTCCGCGGCCGTCGGTTGATACGTGGCCGGGCTGGAACCGATGGGCATGGTGGCCGACGGGAGGCTGTAGTGTCCCGCGGTCTGCGATGCACTGTCTCCCTGCGAAATGTCGTCATCCATCGACCCCGCCACTCCCACGCCGTCCGGTGACGAAGGTACCTCCGAGTGGCCCGCTGCCTCCCGGTGATGCTTCTTGTGCTTTCGCCGTTTCTTGTGCTTCCGGTGCTTGCAGAATTCGTCGTAGCACTTTGATTTGGACTTCTTGTGCTTGTGCGACGACGACGAAGAACCACCCGGGGGGACAACGGCCGACCCCAGTTCGGCGTTGTTTGCTGCCAGCCGGCGCAGCTTGTCCTTGCGGATCTTCTTCAACCGGCGCCGCTCCTCCCGGTAGGCTTCGTCGTGGAGGCGCTTCTCGGCCCGTTCCGTCGTCAGGGCGAAACTGTTGATCGTTGAGCCACCTCCTCCTCCTCCGGCCAACGGTGAAATCATGGGCGTTACGGTCGCCGTGAGTGGCGTGGTGGCGGGGCCTGCTGGCGCCATCGGTGACAGACCACCGGCAAGTGTGGCACTACTGCTGCTGCTGCTGCTGCCGGTGGATAGTGTCGTCGAGGCGTGGTTGCCACCCATGGATACCGGGCCGAGCGTTCCGAGCTGGGCGCACGGGTCGGAATGGCTTGGCTGGCGCTTACGCTTGCCTAGCGATAGAAGAGGATTGGGATCGTATTCTGGAGTGTTCAAATTGTGTTGTTTGACGGTTTTGCGCAACGGTTGGATTTGGGTTGTTCGGAAGAAGGATCGGTTCGGTTTTGGTTGTTACAGCACACACACACACATATACACACGGGGTCGCAATAACAGGATGCAATTGGGAAACAAGTAGTAGTAGTAGTTGTTGTAGTAGCAGTTGCAGTAGTAGTCGCAGCGTCGTAGTCGTTGATTAGGTTTTGAGTTTTGGGGTTTTTTGTTCGTTTGGAGTTTGACACGCAGAGGGTGGCAGGTTGGTTGGTTTTGTTGGTTGGTAGTTGGATGTTGGTGGTGGTAACGCAAAAACCGAGAAAAAGAAAAAAAGAAGAAAAGAAAAAACAAACGTAAACAAAACGAACACATCGTTCCGGGGCGAACTCAACACCGCTCCGTACCGCGGACACGGTCTATGGATGAGGATAACGAGGAAGTAATCGTGGAAAGAGAAAAAGAGAGAGAGAAAGAGAGAGAGAGATACATAGTGTAATCAAGAGAACTGAGAGACAGGAAGAGTACACCACACGGGTTGGAGTTCAAAACTAATGGACGTAAGGACGTACCAATCTCACTTCCCATCGTCTCAGGAGCAGTGCAGGAAAAGGACACAGTATATTGAGGAGTTTCATTTGTTTGGTTATAAAAATTCTCATTAAAGATTCTCAGAGCAGAATCGGTGAGTTCGGTGAAACTTAGGACTAACATAATTGATAATAATCGAGTTGGGTAGGCTTGGACACATTCCGGAATGGCGACACGGCGAGGAATGTTGATGGATAGTTGAGCGGTGGAGTGGAACTCCAAATGGGGGAAGGTTGACGGATGGACGGACGGTTTGTAGTGTTGGAGCAATGGCGGGTGATCTTTACTTACCGACTATCGGATAATCGCTCATCAGAAAACGGATGTCCTCGAGGGCGATCTTGCCGTTGTCCCCGTCGTCAAACTCGACGTTGACAAAGCGTTTCTCCGGGTCGGGCGAGGCCGGTTCGGCCGCTACGCCAGGGTACAGGCAACGGTACTGTTGGCTCCAGTAGGCGCACAGTCGCGTTCCGGGAATGATTTCATCCACCGTCTTTGGAGCTACTTCCAAGATCTAAATGAAAAATAAAATAAAATGATAGTATGCCGATTGACTTCTCCTCCGTAGTGATTAACGCCGAGCGCTTACTTACCGCATCCCGCAGGACTTCCTCGCGCGACATGATGTGGGGTCGATTGCCACGCTCTCCATCCAAGGTGACGGCGTAAATATCCGGTGGTTGCACGGCACTTAAGCATCCGGCGTAGAACAACCCACCCATGGCGGTGAGGACGCGCGTTTTCTCCTTGCCTAGGTGTTCGCTCGTCAGCAGACAGCGCTGATCGATGCGCTTCTTCTCCGAGCTGCGCCGCTTGCGGTCCTTGCTGCGTGACTTCTTATGCTTCACCGGTAGGCTTCCGTGACTTCCGACCGAAGGCGCTCCACTAGCGGCCAGGTGATGATGGGGCTTCATCAACGGCGTCACTACGGCCGCCTTCACCGGGGAAACCTTCATGCTCACGAGCGAACTGACCTGCGGTCCAACGGTGCCGCTCGTCTTGACCTTATCGAAGATCGACGGTTTTCCGCCAAAGATCGAGAAGGCCGCCGGCTCGGAGGGTTTGCTGTTTTCGTCCTCGAAGGCGAACACTCCACCGGCGGGCGATTTGATTTTCATGCCCTGCGGCTTCAGTGAACTGTCCGAGAGGTTGCTGGTGTCGTCGCTGGTTGCGCTCTCGAACTTGGACGAGTGAATCGGGGACTTTTTGAACTTGGACTCGCTGATGTGATGCTGCTTTGCGAGCCCAAGCGTCACCGGGCCGGCCGCCTGATGCAGCACGTGGCTCCAGTGGTTGTGGTGTTGCTTCTCCGGTTGCTTCTGGAGCGTATCCTTCACGTTGCTGTCCGCCACGCGGGTATTTTTCGAGGCAAGGATGTATCCCACTAAACTCTTCGGTTTCTTCGCGACGATCGTTTCGGTGAGCGTCAGTTCGTCGTGCTTCTTCGGAATGCCACCCTTGCGCTTCGAGTAGGACAGCCGCTCCATCGAGCAGGCATCGTCATCCTCGCGCTTGCCACTCGAGTCCGTGTCCGAGCTGAGCTTCGGCAGTTCCACGAACGTGGTGGAGTTCGACGAGGAAGAAAAGTTGGGCGATAGGGCAGGGATCGTACTGAACTTTTGCGCACCGAGAGCGCCGGATCCTGCGAGCCCTTGGCCGAGCACGGGACCTGCGCCAGCGACACCACCGAACGAACTCAGCAGTCCGCCGGTGCCGGTGCCACTACCTAGCATACCACCGGCCGCCGCGACCGCTCCAAAGCTTCCAAAGTAAGTCTTGCCCATCTCCGGTATGCGCACCATGCTATTGTTGGCCATCGGCTTCACCTTCGCCACCGTCGCCGTACTCATCTGCTCGAGCTCGCGCTTCTTTTCCTCACATTGGCGCGTAATCCGCTCCAGGCGCTCTTTCATGTCCGACTCGATCACGCTGAACAGCTCGTTCGCCGTCGGCCACTGGCTCCGGCAGCAGCGGTGGTCCTTCTCGTCCGCATCCTTGCAGTTGCACTTCTTCAGCTTAGCCTTCACCCTATGGAGGCTTTCCTTGAGCTCCGCATCGACTTCGCCTTCCCCATCTCCGGCGCCGGTGGTGGCTGCCCCATCCGTGCAGTGCTTCCGGCGCTTCTCCGCCCGACGCTGCTCTTTGTCGTGCTTCGACTTCTTGCTCGATTTCTTGCCCGAGGAGTCTTTGGAATGTTTGTGGTGTTTGCGCTTCCGCGAAGCGTTCTCGGCTCCGTTGGCACTGATCACCGTAGCCACCGTCTGGGACGTTGCAGGAGAGGACGAACCCGCACTGAGTTCGTTAGTGTGGTTCGCGAGACTCTTTTCCATCGTTTCGTGGGGAGAAGAGGGCGCCGAGGATCCACTGCTTGGGCTGCTGGTAGATGTGTTACTTATGCTGCCGCTAATACTGCTGCTACTGCTGCTGGTACCGCTGTTGCTGATGCTTCCAGAGCTGACGGAGATCGTCGGGGAGTCCTTCTTGTACATGCCCTCTTCCTGGAAACGCTGCTCAGCGAGAGCGCACAGCAGGTTCAATCCTCCCATTGGCTCATCCGTACGCAGGAACGCCTCTGGGACGGATGGCGGTAGGGCGTTGGGCGTTGGATGATGTGGCGCGGGTGGTTGGGGAAGTTCAGTACAAACCACGGCCGCGGGTTGCACAATGGGAAGCGATGGCACTGGGTTGACAGTAGGGGGATCCACTGGAAGTTGCGGCGAGATCGGTTCCTTCTTGATTAGCGATGCCTTCTTCTGGAACACCTCGATGCTGTGCGAAAGTAGCTCCAGCCCACTGAGGTCCACCGGATGGTCCTGTTGTGCTACCAAGGGAGCCGCAGGAAGCTGTTGCGGAGCGAGACCGTGCGTTTCCTTTTCACTTCTCACCAATGTCACCGACGTGGTCGCTGTAGTCTCTAGAGCGTTCACCGGCATGGTTGGGGGATTCTGCATGGTTGGTGAGTGTACCTCCAGCTTTGGCATCCGGCGTTGCAACGCTGGTCCACTGGCCGTTATCGGCAGCGAGAGATTTTCCGGTTCCACCTGTACGGCGGGACCTGGCTGCTGTTGTGACGCCGCCGGTGTAACACGCTTGTCGATCGACGACTCGAGCTCCATGTCGACCTGATCACAGTTGGAAGCGATGGTTGCATTGAGCAGCGCGGACGAGGACATGTCCGGTTCGATGGCGGAATCAGCGCTGCTGTTCATGAGCGTACTATGGCACAGGGGCTGCTCGCTGGAGGCGAGCGCGTGGAACGCTGAAGCTAGGGTCGCTTCGGTGGACATTGGCAGCACCGCATCCGGCACCGTGCTCTCGGAGTCGGTCCCGCAGGGAGGCTGCGTAGTTTCGTCTTCGCTCATGAGCGGCGTGTCGGTTTGGATGTTCGCGTCCTGCACCTCGGGAGGCTCCGGCACCTCAGCCTCGGCAGTGTCACCGTCCGCTCCGTCGTTCGCTTCGACCTGGCTGCTGTGCAGGGTTGTCGTTGTATCGGGCGGTGGCGTTAGGCAGGTCGCCGCAGGCAACTCCGGGGTCGTATGTTGCTGTGGAGCTTGATTGATCGATTGGTGCTGCGGTATTTGTCCCAAACCGATCAGAGCCGGTGTCATGGACGTCGGAAGTGCTGACGGAGGTGGTGTAGGGTTTGCCACGACCGATCCAAGTCCGCCACTTGCAGACGAGCCATCTAGCAGGGTGGAATGAGACTTTGCCGGGTGATGCGGCGTGATGTGGATCAGATTCCCCGGTTGGAACAGCAGCTGGGACGTGATGTCGCCCGTCGTCGAGAGGGCCAGATGGTGGGGATGGTTTCCCGGACCACCGGGTGTCGTCGTCGTGGAGGTCGAGGTCTTATCCAGTTCACTAAGCGCCCCGAACAGACTCGACGATAGATGGCTAGGGCCACCGTTCATTCCTCCGGTCGTGCCGGGGTTCGTTGAGCAATCCTCAATCTTAATAAATGCGTGCGAGGCGGGTATCGGCATTGGGATAGTGGGCTGGCCACAGGATCCCCCAGAGGCTGAGCCCGTCGGGCCGGTCGTGGTTTGCGATTGCTTCCCGGCGGCGATCGTCGATCGTTTGCCGGTCGAGTCCGACGTCAGCGCTAGGTAACGAGTGCTGTGGTGAGTCTGTGTGTGTTGCTGTTGGTAGGAGAGATTTTAAGAAATATTTAGGGTATTTCCACAACTACGGTCAAGCATACTACGGGACATTCTTCTTTTAAGCGCTTCTTACCTGGTGCAGTGTTGTACTGGCGGTAGAGAGATAGTCCGAGTTGAGCACCTGCAGCGGGGCCAACGGGGGCGGCTGCAGTTGCTGCTGGGGGAGCTGGGGCAGGAGAAGGTGGGGCGGCTGCATGGCCGCCGTCGATTGCGGGTACGAGGGCCACACGACCGCTTGTTGGAATGGTTCTATGCAAGAGATATAGATTTTATCTAGCAGATTTGGCGGATTGGCTGTGGTGATGATCGGGGGGGTTGGAGGTCGTGGTTGGTGTGATGGTGTATTGGTGTTTGTTTGAATAGTTCGGTGTGTTGCACCGTCACAGATTTGTCGTTTTATATGCGGTTGCGTGTGATGGATTTTGTCGAAAAACGGTTATGCAATGCCGAATTATAGTTGGTTCATAGGGCGAACATATATAATCGAAAGAAGAACGAGAGAAAAAAAAACGAAGAAAAGAAAGAAAGAAAAAAGAGAAAAAATACAAATTGTTTAGTAAAAGCGGTACAAAGCGAAAATTAAACAAATTTCTCTTTACACTATCAAAAAAACGACGAATGATAGAGCAAACGAGGAAGAAAACGTGAATCAAACAATCGAGCAATTTTGATGAACATGTGTTTTGTTAGGTTCCCAATCACCATTTATTACAAATAAAAAGCTGAGCAGATATGCTGGTAGAGATTACTTCAATTTTAACACAATTTTCCAAATAGTGAACTCATGGTTCCGTTTGAGCAAAAGAAAACTACATCCAAAATCTATCCTTGCTTTGCTTGGGCAGCATCAAACCGTCCCTACCAAGCTTCTAAGCGATGTTGTGTTTGTCTTGGTCGATAGTTTTCAGAATACCGATTAGATTCTACGTCCCAAATTATGGTAACGGTGTATGTAAGAGCTTCGTGTAAGGCGGATGGTTGCTGGATGAGTACTTACCGATGGTAGTCGCGGCAGGAAGGAACAAAATCTGACCGGTGCTGGGGTCTCGCACCAGCTGGAAGCCGACGGGCGGCAACGGGGGCATGGGAAGCATCGATTCCATCGGCAGGGGAGCTGAAAAGATTGAGCAATGGTTACGACATTATTGAACCAATAATACCATAAATAATCCCAACCCAGCGTATGCAAGCCAGGTCAGCCGTTGAGTTTTTTGTTGTTGAACTTTTTTTTAAAATAATCCACCCAAAATCCCCGGACCAAGTGGAAGCGACCAGTTATCATTAATGGGAAGATCAGTGCGGACACAAGACGAAGAGAACCGGGGGCAATAAAATGAGTGTCATAAATTCTTCAGTGCAGCAGCGGGTGTTCGAAGGGCAATAACGCGTCCACCCGGGCTCGGTGCAATAAAGAACATTCGGGTTTATAGCAGTGGTCAAGTCACCCAAGGTTTAATTTTTTTGTTTGGGGTGTTTTGAATTTCTGTAGAAGATTGCACATGACATGAAGCGGAAAATGATGTACGTGTTTCAAAGAAAAAGGATTTAAAAAATGTTCATCTTTTTTTGTTTGTTATAATTTTACCTTCACGTCCTACTTCGAGTAAGAGCTTCGTGTGAGAGCTGATCTCGTTATAAATAAACTTACACAAATAATTTAAATTAATTGTAAAGGCTGCTTGTAAAAGTTGCTGTTAAATCCAATCCATAATATCCGACGTTTTTGGACGGAATGCCTCGAACAAAAATTCCGCACTTGATAAATACGAAAAACGTGTACAGCAGTGTGGCGGGCGTTAGCGAACACGACGCGGCGAGCACGAAACCGAACGGAGCCGAACGATTGGCGCAGGCCGCCACTTCGGCAGACGGCGCTCGTCGCTGATTGGTCGTCGCTTCAGGGAAGGCGGAGCTAGCTGACGAAACCGATTTCGAAGAAAAACGTGACACCTGCGCGGGCTTCCGTTGCTCGCGTGCTTCCGGCTGTGGAATTCCCGCTCGAAGGAAGGAAGGGTTCGTCGCGTGCGACGTTCCAAAATTTGCCATCCAACCCATTGCGTCCTCCTAACCCCCCGCGACCGCCTTTGGAGGGCAAAAGGGATGAAAATAGATTGAATGCATGCGGATGATCAGACACCTGAGGCCGATAGGACTTCAAGGATAGGTTTTTTGTCCTATAAATTAGGGGGATAGAAAAAAAAGGAAACCAACGGAACCGTTGCGTGAAACCAGACGTCTCTCGCGTTGGGGATTTTATGCAAAATTAACATTCGCCTGGGTACACGGCTCCTTAACGCGCTGCCAAAACGGAACATGATTAGGGAGGGGTGCCTCTCCCAGTAATTATATCCTCTCGCGGCAACAGGCCCACACAGACACACTATCGCGATGCACGTTTGCTATTTCCACTCTAGCATCAGTGGAAACCGGAGGGTCGCGCGCTTAACCGCAGCAACCAATTTTTAATTAGCGCCAACAAGCACCACCGGGGACGGCGGCCACCTGACAGAGTCGCGGCTTCGGCCTCCGTCCACCACACCTCCGCACGGTTCCTCCCATTCGAACCTGTCGGCCACCACCACCGCCATCTGGACGGACACCGCGACGTCAATGTGTTAATGAGTCTTCGGCGAACCGTTCTTTGGACGCCGGGCGTGCCGTAGCCGTGCGTTTCAAAATGCATTCCCAACTGCGCCCCATGTTGCACCGGCTCTAATGGGTCCGGCTTCTCGCTGCCCCCCCATTTTCCTTCACGCGAGCCGATCAATCGACTGTGCGCCAATGTTGCCATCCCTTGGGGGAGGGGAGAGGAAGCGAGAGAGGTTGTGCAAATTCGATCGCGCAAAGGTACTACTTTTCAGCGCGAAAATTAGCATATTCATTATCCATCATGTTGGTTGCACTACGGGAGGAGAAAAAAAGAAGAAGCCAACGAAGGGACGACGACTACGATGCCGATGATGATAATGATGATGATGATGGTGGTGGCTTTAACTCTCCTACGTGTGCATGTGCATGCGTGCATAATGAATGGATTCGGTTGTTGTTCCGATGTAACTGGAAGGATGATGCACCGGAACAAAAACAAAAAAAAAAGCGAAGGCGCGAAACGATCTCCCTTTCGCTCGATTCCCTAAAGCAACTGCTTCATGTTGAATTCCTGCATTGTTTGCTCCAGGTTTTTGTTTGCTTCTTTTCCCCTCTCTACTAAACCATTATTGTTGCATTCACTAGATGAGCTTCTTTGTTGCTCATCATTGTTGATGGGGGTTTATTTTTTGCCTATTTTCTTCTCCCTTAGAGGCGTTCCTTCGGAGGGTGCGTTTGGTTGCATTCGTTTAACTTTTCGTGCATAGTATTTAAAGGCCCTTAAATATAATGGCGCGCCGGTTGCACCGCTCGCCTGTGTTGCTAATTTTTTAAAGGAAATTTTTAATTATAATCTTCGGTTTTCCATTACGGAAAATAAAACTAATCAGATTCATAGGCAGCCAGCAGCAACACACATTCGCGCACCGCCATAACCTTCACTAATAAGCACGTTCGTGTGAATAAGGTGCAGTGTAAAGAGGGATTTCGTTTTTTTTTTTTTGCGACACTCTTTCTGTGCTATGTCCACACACTCCGTTAGGCCATAAATCTACTCGCGCTCGCGCCTCCATCAAAGTGAAGTGGCACGCACGGTACGAACGGATGGCAGCAAAAACACAGACACAAAAAAAAACTTGAAAACACACACATACACTCCCTGGGGTGCATATGCTTTTTTTTTTAGGCTGCACTTTTATTTTCTTCGTGTTTCTTCATATACTGAGCCGCGCTGCACAAGTGTTATTGCACAATCTGCCTCGGCCGTGTAGCATGCGTGGAGCTTCGTATGAATTATTTATAGTAAAAATATTCATATTTCATCGTGATGCAATGGACGCGGTGTGTGCGCAAAATGCACACGCCAAATCGCCCTCCCTTCCTGTCGCTCCGCTTTGTCACTTCCTCGCCAGGGTGCAGCAAAAAATCTCCACAAAACAACCAATCCTGTCGCTCGCATAACCAGCGGGAAAAAGCGAGCGGGAAAATTCAATATACAGCACACCATCAGCTATATTTCCCACCAAGGGGAAGTGCAGTTGCCCGATTCCTGTACGAACGAATTGAATTGGCACACCATAATTGGACGAATTGTAATCGAAATGTACATCTATAGACGAACCGGAGAACGCCATCATTTTTCCTTTCCCTTGGGTGTGGTCTACAAGTGTTTTCGATGTCGATGCGATTGGAAATCGTGTGCAGAATATGAAAATTTTGCGGACGTTGATTATTTCCGCTTTAACATCATTCATGTCGGAACAGGGTGTTATTTCATATTTTAATACGATGCATTTGACCACATCTTTACCATCGAAATGAAACGCATTTCCGCGTGGTTTGAAATCAACATGCTGGAATAAAAATCCGGAAGCATAACTAGGCAAAAAAAAAAAAAATGCCACAACTAGTGCTGGAAGCAGCCCATCATATCTGGGACTAATTGAATTTGATTTCTGATTGATTCGCATTCACGATTTGGGCCGATGATTTTCCCAGCCGTCAACCGAATGACACTGGCCTCGGTGTCCATTTACGGGTCCATTCAGATTTTTACGCACCACTAAAAAGTTTCCTATAAATTGACGTTTTGGTGCTCACTTGTGTTGTTTTGGTTCGTTGTGTTCGGTGCGAGCTGCGCAATAGGCCCGCACAAATTGCATTCATTTGAGCTAATAAGAAGCTATTGATGCCGCCTCGGCTGGAAACAGGCATCGTTGCAACAGTCCGCAATAAAAATCAGTGCGCTTGGAATATTTAGAGCTTTTTATTTGTGTCTGGCACAGAAAATAAAAGCCGGGCATGCAAATGTTTGACAGTCTCATAGTTTTCTCATATTGCTGCCTGGCGAGCTTGATTGGGAGAGGGAATCGGAGCAGGGTCCGGGGATTGCCGGCATCGGTGGCAAATGGAAGAATTCATTAGAATTCAATTCATAAATTTAAAACCTTATCTCGACCGGCTTCCATGGCATACCGAGGCTCGTACGCAGGCACGAACTCATGGGAAGGCTAGGTTGCACGACTACTGTTTGCGGGGCTTAGTTCTCTAGCGCTGCGTGCTCAAATCGTGTCCTTGGCACTGCTTATCTTTGCAACTGTGAATGTCTATTGCTAGTAATTCAACCTCTTTTCCTCTCTAAACGAGGTTTGCGACCGCTCCGCTGCAATGCGACACCGGGCGTTAGGGAACTTAGATTTAATGGGATTTTTAATCGGAGCTTAGAATGGTCATCCACCATTGTCGACGCTCTCGTTTTGCCTGTTAAAAAAAAGCACCAGAAGTAGCGCGGGAAACCCCCCCCCCCCCCCCCCCCATCAGGCCCCATAAGAGGAAGTTGCGCCGACACAGCAGGCCTCGGGAGTCGACGACGCCCTTGAGGCAATCTCCCTCCGCCCTCCGAGCGGCTTAGGATAAAGTTTTGCATAGAGAATTATCTGCCTGCGGGGGATTTTCGCAACAGAGTAGTATGAATATTTCATTGGATAAATGTCTAATTTATGCTAACTTTTTTTTTCTCTTCCCCTAAGCCCTATCCTCCAGCCGCACAACGCTGCTGACGGTACATTATGAAGCGTGAATGGCGGATATGCATTAGTGGTAAACTAGTTTGGAGGTAATGAAAAGGGATTCCATTACGATATGGATGGCGGCAGTGGATGTGCGAGTATTTATTAGAAGGAATTAAACTTTTCCATTTGTCCACAAATCCCCTTTCACAGTCTGATATCGCTGTGAGGTGTTTTGAAAAAGTGGCGGTAGGAGGGTTTGTTGCGGAGGAAAATATGATTATATTTGTGACGATGGACGTTCCGTCAAGGCGGACAGCTTTATTACGCTGACAATTATTGATCGTTTTTGGGATTTATTTTTATTAACATCATAATTTTCGGAACGCATCTTGATGTGTGTACCCCTTCTGGAACAGACACCAATATTTAAAAGTTCGCTGGAAGGTCTTCATAACAAAACGCTCCTCTACGGAATCATGAAATCCAACCGGTCCCAAATTTAATCCCTCCACCTGCCTTTCCAAGCACCACCGCTCTGACGATACCGCTGCTCTGGTGGCACGGGGTCATAAAAATTAGTGGAACTAGAAATGAAAAACACTCACTTCAAAGGGCTTCGCTGTCTGAGGTCGACCGGCGGGCCGCTCGGAAAGGGCTTCGGTGACTTTGTCGGAAACTATCGTTTAACGACCGAATGCGAAGATCGACATCGAAACCTTGTCTAGCTCCGGTTTCGGGGGCTGTTGCTGGTATGGCGAGACGGCGTAGAAAAGGAATGGAGCGGGGGAGTTATAACTTTTTCCCAGTCAATTGTGCAACCGTATCAGATGGAGAACCCGGCAGTAAAAGCGAAATGGTTCCGTGGTACCGGTCGCTTTTTCGATGCCCGACGATTATGCCCGTGAAATCGTGGTGGAATGATGATGATCAGCTCTACGATCACTTCACTGGAATCGTCTCATTTTTTTTTCCGGCCCCAAAGATAGCAATCGTAACGAAGCGCGGGCAAAAAAGGAGGTTCCCGTCCATCCGTGGGCAAAGCCGGAGCCACTCTCCGCAAATAGGCTTTAGACGAGCCGATAGACGTTTCCGTTCGAGGTTCGATTTGTACCTCCCGACGACGCAACGGTGAAGGCAAAATCCAATAAACGTCAATGACTTTGTAATGTCGCACCGAATGGTAACCATTTGCGACTGCTTTTAGATCGACTAGGAAAAAAAAATCGTCCCGCTAGGTTGTTATTTTTCTTTTCCCCTCCTGAACCGACGGCTGTTATCAGAAATGTCATCACTGCAACTTTTTGCATTCGCTCCATGATGCTTTCACGTTTCCCGTCCACGGCGAAGTAGTCGGCTAGATTTTTAGACTGATATTTTACAGACTTAAATAAAAGACTACCGCGAATGAAAGTTAATGGACGTACACATTTTGTATCTGCAAAAAAAAAGAAATCCCACCCCAATAAGTTTTGCTTGTTTCGTCGTAGACTGTGAATAGTTTTTCTTTCCCCTTAAAAGCACTGGTCCAAAAGTGTAGCCTCCTTTCCCCATCAGCCATATGGTCCGGTTTCGCATTTTACAACCACTTTCACGCACCAGAACAGAACGTTGTGTACAAAAACCGTGTGTGAAAGAGTGTTGCAGAAGCGCTTGATGCGAGTGGAAAATTGACGGACGACGATGATCAAAAAGCGCATCGAGGACGTTCGGTGCAATTAAACGCACACGTAACACAAGGGGGCGAACGCTTCTATCCCTTCTTGCTCGTTCCACACTAACTGCCTCCAATTACACTTAATTGGTTATTCTATGCCTTCAGTTCGGCCGGCCGGACGCTGATCCGGCCAGATCCCGACGAGCGAATCCTTCCGATTAGCAAGACAGCAACAATTGTTTGATGTTCTTTTGATGACGCGAGTGTCCTGTGCGTAGGATGGATGCAGCCTACCGAAAGGGTAACAGGCCGACACGTGCAATGGTGGCCAAGTAAGAAACGGAGCGGGATGCTGGCTTAACGGTAGATTGGGAAAACTGAAGGGAAGCATAGCAATAATGTAAAATCGTTCAGCGTTTCACAAACGTGAACGTTAATCTTCACTTTTCTTTTTCTCGATCTGCCTTTTTGCGATGGACAGGTGGATGGTGAGCAGTTTTGGGAGTTATGCTAGCCCGTTGTAAAGTTTGATTGGCACACGATGCTCCAAAATTGATCCTGATTCAGGCAAGGAAGTTTCACAGCAATGGATCAAATAGGGCTGGACTTAACATGCATCCCAGTTATGCCATACGTTAGCTACACATGGTACTGGAAGGTACGTTTGTAATTAAAAAGAAAGAGGATAAAACACTATCGAAATTCTGATCTGCCTTATTGTGTGAGAGTTCATCGGAATGACTGAGCAAGGCACAGACTTCCAATCATATCTTGATTAAAAAGTTACTTGGAATGCAATTGCTTAAACAAGCTTTCAGTAATTTCAAAGCTTGACGTAGTGAAATCTGATCCAAAAAGTGCTCTCTGGTCGTGATTTTTATCCCAAGGATATTTCAACAGCTTCCTCCTCACTCTCAAAACTAAAATTTATTGATCAAACAGTACCACCTGAAGCACGAACAGATTACAACAGACATTTGGCCACTTCCTCAGGAACGTGCCTGAAAGTTATGAACAATTTCCAACCCCTCGGGCCGATTTCCGCCTTCTCTCTCAACACAACAGCACGAACGGATTTTAAATGGTGAATCTTTTAATTGGAAAAACCATTGGCAACAATATTTGAGTTTCTTCCGTACTTCACAATCTCGTTACTGCGCTATCCCGGTTCTTCTGGACCGACCCCTAAACGGCTGCGAGGACAAAAGCCTTTCGAGTGCTCACTTTTTCGGAACGCAAAACTTTCCTCCGAAACGTGCCGTCAGCGGACAATGAAGGCATTTCGAATCTGTCCTCAGCCCGAAACGAATGCACAGATTGTCGCAATATTGTCCAGACTCGATCATCATGAAAAAGACAAGCGCTTAGCCATTTCTCTGCGAAATGGCAACATTTTTATTAGTCCCTTCTCCCACACCGGGCGCCCTTACGAGGATCTCCAGGGTAACGCGACGTACCTCCCGGGCGCACCGACGACAATCCAATAAAGGATTAATTTGCCATGCTTCGTAAATTGTGAACGCCGCTCATTCGCTTTGTCCTCCAGTCAATGAATCTTTGGCTGGATGGAAATTAGACCCTGACCGTTCGTTCTCGTACGTGGCGCTCTCTCGGATGGAGTGATGTAAAAGTTTTTGCTCGTACATGACGACGGTTGGCGAGGACGCGCGCTAAACAAGTTGTCATTCGACGGTGGATTAAATATTACACCATTTAAAGCGTGTTCCGGCGGACGTAGCAATTCTTCCCCTTTGGATGGATTAACTGGTTTTGGACCATAATGTAAAATTGATTTCAAATTCTTTCGCTAATCGTAGCACTGTTTGATAAAATAAATTCATTCGTTGGAATAAAAATACATAAAGAAACGGTAGGAATTTAAAGCAAAAAACACAGATTAACAGCTAAGCGACGAACAAAATACTTGACAAGTGTCACCACAATACCAACACACGGTCAGGATGCACATGGCACAAATCAATGTGACGTTTATGATGTGGATAATTGGATTGGATCGGCTGTTGCTTTTTTCATTTAAGTGTAGGTCGAGGCAGGGAGGTGTCACGCATCTGTCCAGAGTTTTCGCGAGGCATAGGCAAGTGACAGGCGTGTAGTATTCATCAAAGAATTCGTTACGGCCGGAACCATCATTCGGGTCCGGGTCAGCAATAAATTCGGGATACGCACACAGCATCGGGTGGCAAATACCATCAGCGATAGTACCGAGGAGTACGCAAACGGCAAAGAGGGAACAACAACAACATAACAAAGCTTCTAAGCACCCTTAGATAGGGAGGTTCCGCGGCCATATTTAGCGCCATCAGGCATTCCCCTTCCACTCCAGTTGAGAGAAAACTAATGAAATCTCAGCAGAGTGACAACTTTCTGTCAGTCAATAAGCGTATTTGCTGCTACATTTTTTTTGTCCTTAAACAGGGAAATCCTTGCGTTCTGCGCGGACAAGGGCAAGGGTGAGAAAGGGCGCAATCTTATCAGCACCAATCGACCGCATGCGAAACGAAAGGGACGTTTATTATCTGCGGTTTCGACTGAGGGCAACAAAAGCGTATCCCCTTCATCGTGACACACGCTCCGTTCATGGTTAGAATGGCTTCGTTAGTCTTGTTTTGTGCCACGTCTGACGATATTTATCAATACGCGGTGTCTGCATCATCATCGGTAAGGATTCCCATATTGTTACATTCGGTTTCGGGAGTTTTTCGCCATGCCAATTATAAGTTTTCTGCTTGTGGACAAACAAAACCGTTGAATGGACTTATTTGGCACCACCCTTGGGGTTTTACGCGAATCATCGAAGAATAAAGCTCATTTCCGGTTGTCACAATCCGGACGCGTGGTGGAAAATGGAAAATTACACCGTTACCATGCTTGGGTAGCTTGCCAACGACAAGGCTTCGCTGCGATGCATTTCAATCGGCAGTGCCACACAATGAATCGTGCCGTAACACCTACTAACAATTTCAATACGTTCACGTTGATGTGTACAAATTTCATCGAAAATTTAAAGGTTGTTATGGATAACTTTTCCTTTTGAAATTCTATAGAGCCAGCGGTTGCCATCATATCTGAGGTTTCAATTTGCAAATATCAAAAAAGGGAATGGTTTTACTGGATGATTTTTGCATGAAACTAACGATGTTACTTGTTGAAATAATGCTAAAAAATGTCAATTTTTTGAAATTATTGATTGGATATTTCCTTTTCTTCCTTTCCTTTGAAAGATTAAGCAGGTTTCAAAAATTTTCATCACTTAAATTTCTCATGTTCTAATGAAATCAACTTCTAACTTCCTAGAAGGAAAACCTATCGTGTAGCGACAGACAAGTATTCATTTTTCCTAATTAAATAATATACCGTCATTGTGGAAGCTAAAAAAAATTAAATGCCTAGTCGGTGGATGGATGGCATCATAGAATTTCAGCATTCGAAATGAAATGAAACATGTGTTTTCGACCCGCTCGTCAATTAATGCTGCAGGATCTGCGTTGTGGACCATTCGGGACAACACCATCAACGTCATCAGCCTTCTCAGCACGACGTCGATCGTTGGCCATCATTGGGCGGCGATCCCGCATCCAGCGCACCGGTTTCGATGATGTAATTAATTGCCGCCTTGAGATTAACTGTTGTGTTAAATATATGTTAATGCCATGTAGATTGCCAGCCCGTGGGGAACTGGACATTCCGCGCCCACCGAATCGGACGACGGAGGGCAGCAGTTGATGCAGAAGGTAAATAAATTTCCGCCTGAATTAAACGAATACTGGCCCGCCGAAAATGGCTTTGTCGGTGCAACGAGACATTTTT
Source organism: Anopheles atroparvus (assembly GCA_914969975.1). Classification (NCBI taxonomy): domain Eukaryota; kingdom Metazoa; phylum Arthropoda; class Insecta; order Diptera; family Culicidae; genus Anopheles; species Anopheles atroparvus. The sequence goes on from CAJZCY010000001.1 coordinate 32,468,595, forward strand.
CTATCGTTACTCATGCTGTAAAACGGGACATAAAAATAATTGTGATTCAGTCAGGCTGCGACTACGGGTTCCTATTTCTGCGAAGCAATAAAACCCAGCGAAGATTTTACGGAGAAAAAAATTTATCCGATGGGCTTTATAACCTACATGCGAGGTCGAAGAGACATGCATATTCATATACGACCTCTTTAAAGTTTCAACCAGCGACGAGTGATGGACAGCGTTGGGTTCCTAATTGCAACTTTATTGCATGCGGTGCGATGCATTTTTATGACGATGGCGCATTGCGTGACGATTGCCAGCATCGATTAGGCCGTTGCGAAGATGCGAATCGCGCAGGTTTCAATCCTTTCACATTTAGTGAGAATAATTAAATTTAAAAAAAAAACCCGAACATGATGCCATAAGCATGCGGTGCTTGAGAAAGTGTCAGAAGATCAGATTTCACAAATTTATTCCTCGAATGACTCATATACGGTGTTAACCACCCACTATAAACCGAACACCTTCAAAAAGACCGATTGTTCATAACGATGAAAATCGGCCATTAAACGGTGACCATCGCCTCGTTGGCAATTTCTTTTCGCGAGTACGAGAACTCTTTAATAGTGCTTATATTAATGCCACGAATTATCACAAATCGTTTCACTTAAGAAAACGTTGCAATCAACGATCGCAACGATAAACAACAACCAACAAATCGGCCCCGTCCAGCGACAGGGTGGAGACGCTTGGTTATTCGCTCGATTGTCGGCGATCGCTGTGCGCCTCGTCATTGGTGCCGTCTCGCGCAAGTGATCCCCAATGGGAGGAGCAACAAAAGCCCCCCTTCTACACCCTTTGGGCCCCAATCCACCCCCCCCCCCCCGCTCCCCCCGCCAACAGACGAGAGAGACAGAGATGGACAGAGCCCTTTCTAAGACTATTTTGTGGAGCAGTTTTAGCGCGTGAACCGGTTTGAAAATAAATTACCAAGCAAAGATCGCGAGGGATCGCAAGGAGATGAACCGATGCCTAAGAGTGTGAGGGGGAGGGGGTGGGGGGGGGAGAGGTACTTACCAGGATACTGCCAGAGGGCCGGTGGCGTGCGGACGGCATTCTGTACCGCCGCGTTGGTCACGCCCATCGTGACCGCGTCCGACGAGAGAGGAATCATGGTGCCGGAGTTGGTGCCGGTGAAAAACATGTTCTGGCTTAGGCTCGGTGTTGCACAGCCTATCCTCACACAGGCACACACACATAAACGAGTCAGGTACAGTGGAGGTGATGATCGCGTGACGTGGTGTTGGTGTTTGAGGCATTTTTTGTTGTTGTGTGTAATGCATTTTACAACCGTCGACGTTTTGGCCCGGGGGAGAGCATAGAGACGAGCGTGCGTTGCGTTCGGTTTTGATGAATCGTTACCGTGCGGTGCATATGAATGAGCGTGAATGCATCGTCATTAACATCATCATCATCATCATCACCAGTGTCATTATCATCACGATTGTCAGCATCATCACACGTGGCGTGGGGAAACAGAAGCGGCGATCGGCGAATGAAGCGAACGAGAAGGAGAAAAAAGAAAAGAAAAGTAAAAAACACTGTAAGCGACTGACTTAGACAGCGAATGCTTTATGTTGCACGGTGGAAAGTACGTTTGGAACTTTCGGCAGCAGTCGATCCGTTTGGAATTTCACTTCTTGAACCACTTCCTCTGAAGCCACCTAACTGTTGGAAACGAAAGCGATAAGATGCAGTGGACAATCGTCTCACCTAAGTCCGCTGGTGTGCTGCCGGTGCCGTTGATCGAGCCACCGTTGGCAGCGGCAACCGCGGCGGCGGCGGCCGCCAGCCCGATGCCGAACCGATTCAGCTCTTTGGTTTGGTGCAGCTGCGGCGACGGCGTGGCCGAGCTTTCCTGGAGCCGCTGGCGCGCGACGGCAATGCCGACCGGAATCGTGGCGGCCGACGACGCCGAGCCCGGGATTGGGGGCTGATGACTGGGGTTGGAGTGGACGGCCGACGCGATCCCGAGGTGATGGTCCATCGTGGCGGCGGCACTGGTTGCGCCGGTGCCGGGACTCGAGCCGACGGTACCACCGCCGTTGCCGCCTACGGCAACGTTGCTGATGATGCTGGCCCCGCTCAGAAGGTTGGTGCGCGCTGCGCCCTGGTTGCTGGTGAAATGGTACCCGGGACCGCTGCCGCTACCGTTCGCCGACAGGGAGGAGGCCGCCGCCTTCGGAGAGGACGCCTCGAGCTTTATGATGGCATTCAGGGCCGTCGAGTTGGAGCTGGTTTCGAAGCTGTTGGAGGTTGTCACCTCGGACACCTGGCACGGTTCACGCTTGATCTGTAGATGTGCAGAAGTAGAGAACCATAAATTAGTTTAATGATGCTAAGGAACACCTTCGAAATAAATGCATTGCTTCCTTAATTTAGAGATTTCGTCACGGTATTTTTAAAATACGCTTTGCTTTTCCAGTTTTAAAACACGTTGCCTTCTGTTAGGCATTGCTTAAGGGAAGGGCAGTAAAACTGGAGGATTTAACACAGCGTGGTTTTTCTTCATAAATGAAACGCTCAAGACGAGCAACCGCGAAAGGGATTACATTACGCTTCTCAAGATCGAATACATTTAAGGCTTAAACTTAAAAAAAAAAGCGGACATAAAATTCTACTGGTCAATGGGCGCCTTCCCGCATCCCGGATTGAAAGGGATGGTCATAAAAACAAAAAACGGCCCGTAAACCCTAAAACTTAAGCATGAAAGCCGAAAAGAACGTCTCAGTACGGTCGATTTTGTGCAGTCAAACAACCCAGAGCAGAGGGTGAACGAACGAACGCTTCCTACAACGGACGCGGATGGCATTCTTTCCGCACACAGCCACACGCAACGATTTAACGTTACGGACGTCAGAGGAGAGCTTATAAATAATTAATCAAAATCACCGTTACCGTACGGCCAACGTGCAAGATTTAAGGAAATCCGAAGCCACGGTCGCTGTTGAAAAGTGGCACGTAAGCCGCGAAGAAAGACCTGCCTTACCTTCATCCACTAAGGGGGGAAGGAGGAGAGGATATTTTTGGTTTAAAGTAAAAAAAAAAAATGCAACTTTTGCTAGAGCATGAGGCAAGTGTTTCCCCAAAAATTCTCTTTAAAAACGCGACCTCAATGATAATCTTCTCAACCGTGCGGTGACGGGATATACGCTTCCATTAGCATTTTATGCGCTTTTGGCAAGGTGAAAAGTCAACTCTAGCTTATTCTGGAGATTAAGGTCACCCATTTTCTTCGCGTACCTTTCCATCTTGCACTTGGCAAGCCATTCTATTCCGTGTCTGTGCAAACTGAACAACCAACAGAAAGAAGGGAAAGAAAAACCGATAAACATTATAGCATCCGCTACCCGAGCTGCAACGAATGACCATCCCAGTGCATTTACCATGAGAACCAAGTGCACTTGCATTACAGGTTGCATTTAATCTCTTCGCTATAAAATGCATTATCATCATCACTCCATCAGCTCCGATGTCGGTGGATTGTCTTAGTGTTTTGCTCGCTAGCGAAACGATCGTCAGTTAAAAAGTTTTGCTGCTGTTGAAAGTAGAGGAAAATAATTTAACATACAAAGTTTACCAGATAGAATGCAACTTGAGAGAGAAAACACAACCGAAACAAAAAAACAAACAAAATACATCAAATAAAATAACTGCAAATGCCATCCGTCAACCGTAGCATGCAATTCAGATGCAATTGCCCCGCATCAGTCGCAGAAGGCAGTGACCGAACGCGGGCGAATGACGAAGCTTTGTTAATAATTTCCCGAGACCTTAAAATGACCAGTAGCAAACGACAAAACTCAGAGCAAAAAAAGAAGTGCGAGAAAGATAAAAAGAAGAGAGGAATGAAAACAAGAAGCCCTGCTCCTGCAAACCGATGGCAATAACCAACAAAAAAAACCTGAAATCGGCTACGGCTGGCTCTACCTTTCCCGTCCACGGCAGACGCAGCAGTCGCAGCTTTCGGTGAACTATTCGCGGAACGTAATTAAAAAATTAACAGCCCGCCTGGTCCGCGCAGCCGACGACTCGGTTATGGGGTTTTCGCGAAATAATGGACGGCCCTTGGGGCGAAGAAGGAGAGGTTTGTTTTGCGCGACGGCAGCGTATATAAAATGCAGCAAAAGAAATATGAAACTGAACGCGTTGGAAGAAAATGTTTGCTAAATACAACCAACGGGTAAAAGTGCGGTTGCAGTTGCATGAGATGCCCTTTTCCGACAAGCAGGGGAATGGTCAAGGGAGGGGGTGGAGAGAGAGGAGAGGAGGTTCTTTACTGGGAAGAATGTGGGAACTGCTTTTAGGACACAACACCACGGGATGTAACGATTCGATGGTAGAATTCATTTGCGATCCACCGGAACGGTTTCCCTTGGTTTCTGCAGTCGCTTTCAGGCGAGGTCCTCCTTACCTCCTAGTGGCATTATGTTTTTGTGTGACACAATTCCTGCCCCCGGGTGTAGTGTGCAAGGAGTTGTTGCAGGCGGAAGATGCAGCAACTGGTTGCAAGCAAACAAACAATGACATGCATGTTTCTGTTACTGCACTTTGGAGTTGCGTTTTTTCCCCCACTGCTTAACACGATTTCCACATTGTGAATTTATAATTGTGCCACGAGAAAACAAAATGCATTTTGCGGGTGCAGCGCAGGAGGACCGCAACGAGGGCTCGACCGGAGTGAAGGCCCCTCCAAAACATAGAGCAATAAAAAGCACTCCAAATGTTTCACGAAAGATCGCCACCATTCCTTCGCTGGAGCGCTGAGAATGGAAATGCCAGCTCGGAATGGGCTAGGCCGGACAGCGCAGAGAACTGGAATATTTTTCTACCGGGCCCGGTTTCTTCCTGATGATCGATTTTTCTTCTTCTTCGGCTCCACGCCATGCATTGTGAAAAAGGAGTTGAAGGGGGAATGAATGAAAAACAAAACCACTGACAAACATTAATTAGAACCATCGCGTGGAATACTATACGGGCTTATTTGCATTAGGTTTTGTAGTTAGAAAATAAAAACCTACACTCGATTCCAGTTTCTCCGCGACTCTTGAAAGCGTGCGAAGCTGTAAAAGGAGCAGACGGTGCAATGGGTCAAGCTAATAACCGGCTCATTGTTCATGGGGAACTCTTTAGAGGCGTTGGAATGTACACAACAATATGAAAAGCATTTCAATGCGGAGTGTTGCGTTTAAAAAATCAGTCAAGCTTCTGTGGTTGTAGGTCCTCCAGGGTAAGATTTGGAATAGACCCGCGTTGCAGGAGACACACGGAGCAGTTCCTGTCCATATCAAGAGGATGGTGCGTATGGAGCAACTCGTAATATAATCACCAAACGCTTCAGTAACTTACGTGAACAACGGCCTTGGTGTCCGTGTCACGGCTAGTGGCGAAAGGTTCGTCCGTTCGTTCGAACCTAATCAAGCGGCGCTTCTTCGGAAGTCGCTGTTCTGCGGCCGATCCGGTGGCTGGTGACTTGGGTCGACTAGAGCTTTGCGGAGCTGGAGCTTGCGGAACGCTGGCGGACGGTGAAGGCGCCTCCGCTTTGGCGTTGACGAGCGCCGAATGTAGGGCAGCCCAGCGCCGCCGTGGTCTATGATTGACGGCTTCGCTGGATGGCGCTGTGTCACACGGTGGTTGAGACGCGGCGGCAGTTACCGCCGTCCTCGATGCTTGGCTACTGTCGCAGTTCGGTCGCTTCGACGTGGTCCCGTCGGTAGCGTGCTTCCGCGCTTCGGTAGCTGACAGCGGTGTCGCCTGGTGATGTCTCGACTCCTCCGCAGTGCGGAACTCGGGTGCAGTGGCTGCCTCGAGCTGCCTGGGGAACCCGTCGGGAGTCGGCTGCCGAGGGGCGTGCGATGTTTGGTGCAGCTGCAGTAGCGATTGGCTGACGACGCGCGACGACGGCGTCTGCTCCTCGATCCGCGTTTCCAGGAGAATCGAATGGAGCTTGCGCTTCAGCCGACCGTACGCCGACGGGGATGACGTTGGCGAGGTCGGGCTGAGCAGCGCGCTTGTCTCCTCGGCGCTTCGCAGTCCGCCGTGGACGGGCTGTTCTAATGGGAATGATTTATTACGCACCGGACCGGTCTTGGTATCATCGGCGAGCCGGTGGAGGCTGTGATTTTCACTGTCCTTCTTTGCGTACGCTTCGTCGTGCAGGCGGTCGTCCTCGAGATTATAGTGGCTCGGGAAGAAGTACCCGTCGCGATTGTCGTTGCCGTCCGTTTTGTACCTGGCGTTGTACGGGAAAATCTTGTTCGCCTTTTGACCGGGAACGTGCTTGTAGTTCGGTATCGGAACCAGACTGCCGGAACAAACGCTCTCGGGAGAGTTGAGCGCGAAGCTGCCAGCGTTGGCTGCCGTGGGAACTAATGTGTTTGGTGGTACCTGAATCGGAGACAAGTACGTACAAATGACATCGAATGGAGTTTGGCTTTCACTTTCACGTTTGCTCGGCTGAGGAATTGGCGTGGGTGAAGCGAGACAAACAAAATCAAACACACGCTGCAGAGTAAAAATGATGGGCAATGTTGACGACGCTTCTAGAGCGGCAAAAGTATTTGTCGAAAATAGACGTAAACTAGCACCCACAAAAATAAAAATAAAATGAGTATGGGGAAAAAGGGAAAAACCAATGCGCAAATACAATAAAAGTGTTGAAGGGATGAACGAGGCAGAGGGACAGAACGTCGAAACGAAGGAAAATGCAGTTCTGCTTTTGATTTGCCAATGCATCGATGCAATCATTTCAAAAGCTTTTCATCGTATTGTTTTTTTTGTTGGTGAGTAATCGGAGGAAGTATAAATTGGCGATAAGTTTGCTAAAGTTCAAAACGTCGATGTTTGGTATGTTACAGTAAAAATGCCGCATCACGTGAACCTTGCCCGTGTACCAAATTTGCCTAATTGCAAACATTTCACAGCATTGGGACAAAGCTCTCGGGCATGATTTCGCGCCAGCATGTTTGGTATTTTTGTTGCTCTCCGTATACGAGAACTGCCGAATGTAAACATCGATTTAGAATGCTTCTCCAGATTAGAAACCGGCCAATGCTGTTTGTTTGTTCGTTCGTTTCGACATGGAAGATTTTTATCGAGAATTGTATTCAACTTATAATGAATGTTGGTGCGATGAAGCATAACCGAATGTAATGAGGATGAGCTAGAAATGCAAATTCCTTTTCTCCAGAAATGATGTGCAATGGGTGGGCGTTTTGCGAACATTCAGTCCATTCCCGTCAAAGCCATTCGTGAGCTGCTCGGCATTTCACCCTACATTAGTTTTCATATATTCGTGGATTAAAAGATAATCCACAACCTAATCCACCCAATGTCATGTTTTAATGTTCTAGGGAACGGCTTTGGCGAAACAAAACGACAACACATGATATCTAGAGAAAATTATGCTCTCCCGTCGGTTGAGGTTTTTTTTTCGATTCTCGATGCATTCCCGGACCATCGCCTATAGACCGAATAAAGTTATCTTACACTAAAGACCACAGTTGATGCCGAATCTTGCATGCATTTATAAAACTAAAGATAAGCACGGAACGAAACAGGCCAAACGTACAGCAACTGGGAAGCGTGGTAAAGATGGGTTCCAGCGTGGGACTTACTTGTATCTGCAGTGGCTCTATGGTGCCATGTTCCCACCGTCCGATGCAGGTTTCGGTTTTCTTCGCAACCGCTGTGGTGCCATTGATGAAATCTGTCTGTGATTGTACAAAAATGCTGCTGTTGGCCTGTTGGGTAGGAGATAGGAAAGGTGATGTTACAATTGAAAAGGCTACGTGAAGGCTTAATTTAATCTCCCCAGTTAGCACAAAGAAACATTTGCATAGTTTATGTCAGCTGACAATGTTTTCTAACAACCAAGGGAAACTATCTCCATGTCATGTGCATTTACAAATTTGTCATGATGTCAATACTCTACAAAAGATCGGAGAGCGAGGCAAAATATAAACATTTTGACTCAAGATGTTGATGTTGGCAGTGGATCGTTCAAATAGCACCTTAAAACGGTTCTATGGGAGGAACAGAACTTTGCCTCACAACATCTCCAAACAAAAAGCCAAATAGGCCGTAACAAACATGGTACTTTCTTCGCATTCGGGGAAAAAAATGTTTCCACAGCTCATCAATAATCTTCACGATACGAACCCGCGGCGTAGCAGGCGGCTCTCACCTCCCGGGCGGAAGCAACGGAAAGGATCGCAATGTGTGCGTTCCGCTTCGACACCACGTCGAGAGTCTGTCCAAATGTGATCGAAGCCGGGGCAGGCCGAGCTCTTTGATTAATGACACTTTTCCTTTTTCTTGAGGTAGTTAGAGTTCTGGGGCTTAGAGCGAATGGCGAGGGAAGAGTCGTCGGTGCGTTGGGTGAGTGACAAGAACAGGAAAAAGAAGTCGAACTTAGAGAAGCATACACAAACACACACAAACACTCACAAATAAGAAAAAAACAAACCCCATGCCAGCATGGGTTTTCGAGCCATCATCGATCTTCGGTATGACTCGCTTGGCCAAGTACAGAACTTGAACACGATTCACTGCCAAAATGCCTGAATGAGAAATCTTGATTGACGTGCAAAACTCTGCGGGATATCAAGAACAGATTATGCTTGAAGGAACTGAAGCTTCGTAAACCAACGAATCAAATCAAGGCACAGCTGGGACAAACAATAGTGTAAGTCATGTAGCGTTTTCTTAAATAAATTAAAATCCATAAATATAAAATCTGTGTGCTATGAATACTTACTTGACTAAAGGAAAGAGCGGCGCCGGAGCTGTGAAAATTCTTGGCGACAAGTTCTAGCGGAGAACAAGGCAGAAATGGAGAGCTTGCTGGTGGTGTGTTGTACCCTCCGGCCGCATATAACGATTCCGTCACTGAAAATGATAGAAAAACAACAACTTTCATTAGTTTTGATTATTTGTTTTGAGGCTGCTTAAATCGTATTTTTATTATTAAAAAAAATTAAGACTTTAGTTATAAATAGCGGCATAAATGTCAATCCAGAATCCGAATTTCGATTAGACGCGAGTTTAACGGAGTTGCTGAGAAACTCACGGACCAAACGGCGACAAAGCAATCGATGCATGTCACGCACTACAACATGCTAAGGATGCTGAGAAATCGTGAATGGAATCGAGTGGAAACCATTCCACCAGCGCGAACGGTCTGAGAAGGAAACTCACTTGAGAACACGTTCACTGGAGTAGGCATAAAATAAATGAACAAAACATTCAAAGAAGGCCAACAAGAAAAAAAAGGAAACATAACAAGTAAAAAGACCCCAACAAGGCGCGTGGAATGAGATGGAGATAAGATGAACCTCCTTTTGGGGATTGGATGGATCGAGCCGTGATTTTCGACATTTTGAAAGCGAGACGTTCAGGTAGGAAGGTTTTCAGGGGCATACGGTAAGCCTTTCTTAGATTATGGATGGTTGGAGTGAAGGAGGTTCAGGTTTAAGGTACCGAAGCATAATATGGAATTTGTACTGGTAGAGAGAATGTTAACTATTCATCTTTACTTCAGCAACTTAAGTGGACCAAACTGTTTTGTTTTTTGTTTTTTGCAGTACACTGTGGCCTTGGGACTGGCATTTGGCATTATTCTCCCGACGTACGCGCTTCGCCAAACAAGTACCTCGAGAAATGGCTTACTTAATGGAATCGAAAAAAAAATAACACGAAATGCACAATAAGACAAAAATCAGCAATAAATAAAGTGCACCGTTGTCGTGGCTCAGGTTCAGTCGTGTTACTTCCCGGTCGGATCGGCCCGGGGCTCGTGATGATAAAACTACTGCAAGCGAGCCGTAAATAAGCTGCTAAACGGTTACGAGTGCTCCTTCCCCGGGGAACCTTAGACGACTACAGGGGAGGGGCTGAAGGAAAGGGTGGTCTTGTTGTTCATGCAACACCGGCTAACTAGCGCAGACTAGAGTGTGCTGTGTTGCCGGTGTCGATGTGGACTGATAATTTATAACGAGCTGCAAATAGTTATAGCGCCCAGAACACGGCAGAACTTGGCAGCTGGAGCCAGCATTTGGAATCGGAGGTGACGGCTCCACACCGATTGGGGCAGCTCCTCGGCGGCTCTGCGCTCGAAGGTGGCGTCGGTGCGCGAGCCCAGTTCGGTAAATTTGGGCACCGTGGCTGGTTGGCGTATTGAACCGGGGGTTGATTTACGACCCCGTGGGCTCGAGAGCTCCGACACATGTATCGCTTACGGCGCGGAAGAAACGGAAGAGCTCTTTCGGAAGGTACGCAGTGTCAGAGGGCCCCCAGAGCAGGGCGTGTGCCATTTTGGGGTGAATTCGGTAAATAAATTCTGCATCGCAAGTCACAGGCTTACCCCGTACGGGAGGCACGGACGGCCTGCGGTGGAAAAGAAATTTGCTCCGTTTGGGGAATGTTTTTGGTCAAATTTTCGATTAGCATTCTACTTGTCGTTGGTTGAGGTTGGGACACCTTTTCCCGTAGGCCGGCGGCCTTTGGGTTACGGAGAGAGAAGGCGGTGGGGTTTTTTGGCCACAGCACGAATGTCACAAAGTTTTCCCAGAGGCTTAGCCCTCCGCTTGGCGCAGACCGGGGAGTGAGATCACACCGGTACGACACCGGTCAAACGGGAAAGTTTTGCCACTCGGGTGGTTTCCCGGGTGTACACTGGACGCAGTCGCCACTTTCATTAGTCTAGCGGAGGCTGGGCAAAAGTAAACCAATAAATCCCCGGTTGCGTTTGACAGAAAACCAGGGCCACCGAGTAGCTGTACCGGTGGGTATGTGTACTGTTTCGATTTTTTCTCTGTTTCTGTTTCATTTTCGTTTGTATGCGCAACAAACCGGAACCAAGAAAATCTCATTTGCGATTGCAACCTTTGCAAGAGCCGTACGGTCAGTTTATCGCCTGCTGTTGGGAAAGAAGTGAACAAGAATGCAGGAATACATTCCGACAGGCTTTTAGAGTGTGGGAGTTGCGCTCAATCGGCTGTCAGGGCAGGAAGGTGCAATAAACCTGATTTGCCGTTCCATCGCTTATTACATTTCAGCCGCGTAGAGAAGCTGGTCAGGCATGAAAGGTATGACGATCAACTGTAAAGGGAGTTGTGAAGCATATTGGTTCTTGATGGAGGTGTAGAACATCCATAATCAAAAGACGAATTTGATAAAATATAAAAAAAGAACATTTACTGCTAATAAGGGTATATTATAAACTTAACCCTTACATTACTGCCTACAAATCATGTTACAATTTGCTATTATTCACCCTATGTTAGAATTGCAATGAATATTCTTTAAAGCTAGCACGTCTACGAACACTTTAATATGTAAATTCATAGCAATCTTCGAGCGAAGCCGTTCGATTTATATTTCCTTTAAGGAATGTCGTCCCCGTCTCAAAGAATGATTATGCTACGAAAATGTGCAAAAATATGCAAACGGACGTAGGTACGGCCGTATTTTGCAACAGTGCACTTGCCGACGCGTCTGATGTGTTTTTCTTTTCTGTCCATCTTGAGGCAATGGCTGGATGAGCATTCCTTCCGGCGTCCGGGTGTGGGACTCAGAGAACATGACAAGAAAACCTAAGAATGCCTATTCTTGTCCCCTCGACAGCCAAGCTTTTGCTGGACGCTCGGATCAGGGACATTGTTACTAAGTCAACGAAGTTGAGGACTAAAGCAAGTGACAGGTCGGAAAAGGCTTTCAAAGCAAACGCGTCTGGATGTGTCTTCGGTTACGTGCAATCGGTCTGGGTCCGTGTACGTAATTCCGATGTCTTGTTTTTGGACTTCCGCACCCAAGGAGCTCCTTCGTATATCCCTCGGGTTCTAGAGGCAATCCGTATGACGTGGGGTGTGATGAAACTGGACATGAAATAGATCCCGAACGCAGAAATGATGTGACAGCGGGGTGGACACTCTCCAGACGCTGCTTTAGACTTGACCTGTAGGTCGGGCTGTTCGTTGTGGACATCCCGGAGAGTAATAAAATTGAAAACGATACCGTCAGGAGCGCTCGAAAGAAAAGAGTGAAGATCCCAAGGCACGAGATGATAAAGATGATGGTAGATTGGCCCCCTCATCCAAACACAACCGGCCGGCATCCTGTCCATCTCGATGATGGTTCAAAATTTTACGATCCCTCCCTAACGACAGGGATTTCTAAGAAATTCTTCTACAGCAATATATCTCCATTTATCTTAACTCCAGGAAGTTTTGTTTATCTTGAGAAACGCCCGCTTTGGCTACGAGACCTGGCACGAGAAGCTGGTCCGGTTAGTATGTTCCGGTAGCACCCTCGACCCGGAGTAAAATGCCTACCAAGGTCCAACGGCAGTAGCTAGCTGAGCGAGCAAGAACAATACAATGCTCTGTCTTCAGATAAAGGACCAACTGCTTCGGTTCGATGATCTAATGTTGGTGTAGTCATAAGCTTGAAAGCATTTCTCAAGGCACCTTCTTCTTGGGGAAGACAATTTTAACATAAGATGGGCCATCGTGCCTTAGCGGCCCCCTTTCTTATCATCAGCCCGAGCTAGTGACCAGTGGCCGAACGCACCTATCTCGCTCCGGTGTTTGACAGCGCTTGTTCTTCGATCCAATCGACCAGAGGAACATTCTAACTCTGGCAGCCAAGGAGCTTGTTTATTTTCGTAAATGTCTACGATGTTCTCGCAACTGGCAGCCTTACAATAAATCCCTCGAACATGAACAAGCAAATCCAATCGGTAGAATAGTTCGCAGTATGCCGGAGCTCTATCGGGGTTCAAAAGTTTCAAGTTTGTTTTTGTCAGTTCGGTCTTGTAGATAATAATTTTAAGCCAGACTGAACCGCAAGATTATGTCGCATACATGGGAAATTGTTTGGGTTGAACAATTATAGTATACCCTGCGTGTATGAGTTAACTTGTGATGGAACCTCGGAAAAGTTTTCCGCTTGATTTCTTAAGCGATGTTTGAACAAGTCAAAAGGAAGGATAATGTTCTGACGGGTGTGAGAGGTCCTTGGCATATCTTGATAGCATGTTTATGGATTCTCTAGATATACCGGTTTTCTATAAACTCGAAGACAAATTTATGTCTATCAACTCGAGGACGACGATGTAAGAAAGATGACAGGTGTAAAAACATACTCAAAATATACAGAAAAAACTGGGAGCTGTGATAACAGGGGGGTTTCAATGAATGAGAATTTTTTTGAGAATATATTTCATTTCATTGAAATTGACCCTACCGTCCACCTCAAACCGCAATTCGACGATGGCACTGTCAATACTATGACGAACAATGTTTATAAAAGGAAAAGTCTAAGGCAAACATGGCCACCCATGCATGCCAGAAAAAAAGAAAACATCAAAGAAAACTTATTTTACAGCAAACCCCAAGAAAATTGAAAAGAAACCTTTAAAAAAAAACCAAGTTTCATACAAAAAAAGGCTTCCCAAAAAGGACACGTTTTGCAGGAAACGGACTGTTTAAAGATTGAAGGGCGCCGATAAGGGAATAAAAGATTGCTCCTTGGAAGATAGATGCCGAGTTGATAGATTCTATTGCCTGCTCCCCCTGGCCCGTTTCTCTTCATGTTCCTATTCTTGAATGTTGCTTTCATTTTCTTTTTCTCACCCGCCTTTGCTCATCGGTCATGAAAAAAGGGCATTAAAACTTTGCACGTTATCGAATAGCTGCCATTTATCGATGAAAGAACCTTTCATCCAGCAAGTGGCGTGGCCGTTCGGTAAATTAGGAAGAGTTGAGGCACTGGCGGTAGGTTCACCCGAGGGTAGAAGTTCACAGCAAAAGTTTTCTACTACAAAGCCATAAATTACCATCGATTGCAGCGTATCGAGTCGGCTTTGTGGATCGCGAGACACCATGGACAATTTCGCTAGTCACAAGGAAGAAAATACAGGCACGATTGCGAACGATGTGCTGGGTCTTGCAATGTAATCGAACTAGCTGCGTCGTTATCGAATAGGCTCTAAGACCAACCGGCGGCTAGAAACGCAACCACCGGGCGTTTCCTACACTGTCGAGCCTATAAAATCGAAACCCATTCGTTTCCGCCGAAAGTCTCGGTTCCGCTAATGGCTTCCGTAATTACCGTACAACTCAATTTCATGGGGAAATTTATTGGAAAGTCTAGAATATGTGAGCTACCGATCGCATGTTGCTCGTTTCCCGCACCATGGACATGGTTGTACGATGCAGTGCACGAGAATCCTGGCCGAGGAAAGACAGGTAATCGTGTTTCCTTCGTGTAGTTCCGGTTTGCGGCTCTGTTGACTTCATGCGACTATAATTAAGGAGTCTGCACTTGGTTTTTTCACATGCATCTGATCACTGTTGCGTGGCTGAGCCAAACGAGAAAGGCGTCTGGTAATCAACAAAGTTCTTGAAATTGCCCAATGTATCTTCCCTGGTAAAGGATTGTTGTACACTTCGGATGATGTTGTTATGGGCATACGCAAGGAAAGCACTCCTTTTTTTATTCGACCGTAAATCCATTATCTATCATTAAGGCAACGCACCACATGGATATGCTTGGGTTGCTCAAACAAACGCAGTACAAAAAAAGAACATTTGTCTTCTATTCTTTTGTAGCGAAACGAAATTTTAAACGGTTAAGATTATATTGAAGCGAAACTATACATAATATAAAATAAAAGTTTAAGAAATGTGCTGTATTCATGCACTTCTATTTCTTACTAACATGTTAGCTCATGTGCGTGTCTTTTAAATACCTTCTAAACAAAAGAGAATAGCTGCAAAATTATGGATACTCAACATAAAAGATGATTATTAGTATTGAGTCTCGATGATCTGCACGGACAATTCTTTTGACGGAGTAAATTACGTTTTTATTTCTCGAATGCCCCCGAAGCACTCGATAAATTGGCTCTTCGATTTGTTACCGTCGATCGAATGGATAAGACATGCTGGCACCTTAACAAAACCCAAACCTTGTCCGTGGTCTGGGCTGCACCAAACATAGGCATGGGAAATTGTATCTAGGCCTGGCCAAGTGATGGAGTGGTATGTGTTTATGAATAATTCCACAGGAAATTTCGTCCGTCTACGCCTTCGTGTTGTCGGCTTATCGGTTGATTTATTAATCGTAAAATGGGAACTTCACTCGTAAAACGTTAGAATAACGCACGGCAGTGCATGTCAATTAGGGCCGCTTCACAGGAGGAGTCGTCGTCGTCAGATTTTTCGGTATCTTGCTTTTCTTTGAGCTTCTTCCCTTTGCTTCGCCTTCTAAACCATAAACACCAAAGCCACACAACGGCTCGTGAGTGCACGAATTGTGCTGTTTAGTATCTCATCGTTTCGTATGTGTCCGTTGTAATGCTGTGGCTGTGGTTTTTTTGGTGCAGCCTGTAAAGCGCCTAACCTTCCGTCAAGGCAGTCGTACATTACTCTCCCCCGTAGCAGTGGCTTTTATGAGTTTCTTGGGGAACGCACCCGGTCACGGTCTTGGCCACAGCCCGGTGACGACGGCTACGACGACTTACGTCAGTAAAGTGTGGCCTTTTGACGGATAACATGCGTAAACATAACCTACTGGCGGTTGCCGCATATTTCGGGACATCCAACTGTTACGGGCAGGAAGCGAAAGGGTTTTCAGACTCGAAGATTACCGAATCGTTATAGTCGTTGAAAGAGCGGCGCAGCGGTGATCTAGGGGTGCTGGCCACGATCGTGGAGATGGAGACATTAGCTAAGAATTAACCGAGAACGTGAACATGTTTCGATGGCCGCTCGTTGGGCGGCGGCTTGGATCGTTTGGGAAAGCGAGGTCGGGAACGCGGAACATAATCATTCGAAGGAATGATTTGCGACTAATCTTATCGCGCTCTCCGGTACAACTGGTACCTGTTACAAGCAAACGAAAGCTTATCGAAAGCAGATAAGGACGAACCAAAGCAACCGAAAATGCCACACAGGAACACACCAATGGTAGAACGCAGTAGAAAGCTGACAAGAAAAATGCGAATAATCTTTGAAACGAGGATATTACATAACGACTGCATCGATCTATCAGTAATTCTGTCGCAGTTTGTTTAGTCTCAATTGATGACCCGCGATTGAGTATTTTTTTTAAACGAAGAAATGTGCCATCGATTGGAGAGAGAACTAATAGGATCATAATGTAGAAATGTTGTCAATGTTTCAGATTAGTCTACCGAAAAAAAAAACCGTGGCCTCACGTCGCCACGCCGATGCTGGAAACCAATCAATATCACTTTCGTATGATAGATCCGGGTGATTCTGGCTTCTGGCCGTGCCTGAAATGTATTGAGAGGATAAGGCAGCGTCTCGTCTTTCCGAACCGACCGATGGGCACAGCAATATGTAAACATAATTCACGGTTGCGGACAGCAGCTGCAAGGGATGAGAAGCGGGCACAAAAATCTTTCCATAAATCACCCCAACACCCACTCGGAGCGTGCTGCTCCTCGTCCTGCGTCGGAAGCCGCGATTTTTTCACCCGCGACGATAATCAATGCCCGACATTCAATTTGATTAATGAAGTCATAGCTTAATCCCTCATTAATTTTATTCAGGCTCGAAAAATGTGGACAACGATCGAGAGAAACCGGGAAAGCTGATCGAAGATGATGAAGAGATGAACGCGTAAGCGATAAAAGAAAAATAAATCTCCCCAGCATAAAAGAAAATAGACGAAAGTAAGTGGAAAGAAAAAAAAGAGAAATCCTGAAACGAATTCATAAAAATCATCTGCCCATGCTCCTTAGTCTTCCGTTGGAAAGCTACGTAGGAGGCTTGGTCCGGAGCCAGTGGGCAAAGTTCGAGTGAAATCCTATGGAATACAAGACCAACTTTGACTTGCAGCGTTCGATTTCAACTGCCTGTCGATTGTTTTTCCCTGCCGCCCAACGTTCTCTCATGCTGAGACTAGACCAGATAATTCACCGAGGGCGGAGACCGAGCATGCCCTGCGAGGGATCGATTTGCGAACGATAAAAGTGCTTCCCATCCACCGTCGGCCGCCATCATCATTATTCATAATTATTTCCCCCACGACGGCCCGCTTCTCCGTCGGCAAGCGTGTCGGCGAGCACTGGATTCGGGATTCTTTTTTCCTGCTCTGCTCGTTTCCCCCTTTCCACTGGTGGGTTGAGAAGGAACATCCACACCAGTTTGTCTGTTTCGTTCTGCACCAAGGCAGCAGGCTGCAGCTTACGCTCTTCCACAATACGGTGGCGGCTCGATTGAATCATCGACACGATACACGGAAGCGCCAACATAATCTGCCGGGGAGAACGTTGCCTGCAAGTTGATTTTTATTTTACCGAAAACCCCGTATGCCCCGGAATAGGGCTGGTGAGATGCTTCATATGTAAGCAACGAGCGAGCAAATTATTTGCAAAATCGATTAAATCGTTTCGGCCTGATTGGAAGCTGCTTAAACGCCCGGCAACTGACGGACTGACTGTCGTTCGACACGAAAAGGTGGCTTAATCCTGGGCCGCAACACGCTGGGAGCCCACGGTGTAATCAGCTCGGTTGGGAAAGGAAAGTGTCCCGATCCTGCCGGTACACTCAGGATTCGATGGTTATGTGTGCACGCGCGCGTCGAGAATGCACAGAGACCGGCATCAACAGGAGCCAATCACTAGAAGCATCCCTACTTCTCGATTCGACCAAGAGGCGAATGGAAAGGGATAGGGAAAGCGAGAGGAAGAGAGGGAGAATGAGGGCGCGACCGGTCCCGCATAACAATAGCATCAATAATTAGAGACTATATAAATAATTAGCCCAATCCCCGACGGGCACACAGCGGGGCCGTAAAGTTGAGCCGTGCCAAGTCAAGCCTTAAAACCGTGCAGTCACTTCCCGGGTCCAGATTGCTGTGCCGGTTTCCCCTCCGGAGTGAAGGGCCTCCGGATGGGAAAGGTAGCAGGTGCACGAGGTGGCTAGCGCAAAGAGGCAATTATTATTATTATTTTGCTACATTATCTAAGGTACCGCATCATCGACATCGTCGGTTGCTGCGCCGCGATGCTGCCGAAGCTCGTGCCAAGCGCCAACGGGAGACGAACGGCCGGCTGGGCTGGGCTGGAGGTGCGGCACCGAGTGGCATAATGAAAACCGCAAATACCCATTCTCTCGCTGCAATGTTGCTGGAAAGTTCATGTTTTTTGGATGAACGGTGCGGCGCGCCCCTTTTGGGAGCTGCAGTTTATGAATAAATAAAACGCAAAAGGCAGCGTGCTCTCTCTCTATCTCTCTCCCTCTCTGTGTGTCGTTCCGGCTCCTAAGGGTCGCCTGCACAAGATGATGGACCGAGCGCAGTGCATTTCCATCTGACAGCTTCGCTGACCACTCCGAAGGTGGCGAGGAAAGGCTGGGCGGCTGCAACGTTCCGTTCGTAGGATGCATCGGGAATCGGCGTTTCCGTTTCTTCTTGCTAGCGTAGCCGGTAAAGGGTTCGACGTCCCCAAAAGACCGCGCGCAACGAAAGCATAATTCAGGTTCAATTTGCATACAATTAAATAGCTAAACATGTAAACAATGTTTTGATGGCGCGGATAAGCTTGCGGCGATGGGAAAGGGCATGCAAAAGGGTCAGAATTAATCAGTAGGATAGTGTCCACTGTTCTAGCCGAGGTGGTGTTTTGGTTGGCCAATGGGTAATTGGAGAAAAAAACTCGTCAGTTGTGAGAATAACAAAATTAAGAGGAACATTTGATTTGAGTAGATCTCCAGGACTGCAAGCAATCGGAAGCACAACTTGCACTACAAATGTTTAGAAATGATTGCAGGATACACTTTAATTCCTTCAGTTGATTTTTAGTAAAAGAAGAAGTTAATTACGGCTGCAGAGCTGAGACATTATGGCTTCCACAAGTGAGCTGGAAACACTGCAGAAAATAGGAGAACCATCCCACTCCGTGCCTCTTTCGTTGGTAGCCCGTAACAAGCGTCAAGCTGAACCTCCACCACACCACACTACTCTTCCATCGGAGCGGATAATTTACGCCAAACTTAAACGAGACGCCATTACGCATTGGCATCAGCGAACGTGCGCGGAAAGAAAATCAAGTGATCTAGAAAAACGAGAGAAAAAAAAATCGAAAGCAATAACCCTTCCCATCAGGCGTGTAATTAAATCTTAACTTCTTCCCCGGCGCGGAACGCCGATCTTCTTCGCTCGATGAAAGTGAAACAACGTTCGCCCCTGGAGCGAGGGGCTTCTTGCTTTACGCGCTGGAAGAATTAGTCTTCCAAAAGAATATAACCTAGGCGAGCTGAGCTGCTGCAGTCTGGCTGGAGTTCATTGGCGAAAATTAAGAAACCCCCGAAACAAACGGTCGTGGAAGAAAGGGGGAAATTTAGTCAAGAAACGGCCGCCAGTTGCGGAGGCCGACCGGAACTTCATCAGCTAAACAGCGCCACGCGATACGAACGCAAGGACGAAAGGGGAACACACGACGGGTGCAGCAAGGAACATGGCTTTTGGATGAGTCATTTTCGTGGACGATTACCATCGGTCTTGAAAGGAAAAGGGTCGGTCACTTGCCCCAGTTAGGGAGTTTCGTCTCTAAGAACACGTTCTTGGCTTATGAAATAAACGTTTCCATTGGCAGAGCGTTGTTTTTCACACCTTTTTGGAAGCGACTCCCTCGACAAATTACAGGCGAGGAGCAAGAAAGGTTATGGTGGTCCTTGTGGAATTCCAGCACATCCAGAGCGCTAGGAAAAAAGGAAATCTTTATATTGATGTATAAGAGATTGATTGAAAATGTGAACTAAGTCCTGCAGTCGTTGGTAAAGTTTTGTGAAATTATGACCGGGCTGCGTTTTCGTATCCATAAAATACAAATTTTGTTACAAACAAAACCAACAAAAAGAGCGACGGAACGACGCTCAAAGCAATTAAACGAAGCTTGTTTCAAGCATGGCCGGAAGTATTCGAAATCGTGTGCGTAGTGCTCATAATGGCCGTCTTGTAGGGTTCTTCGAAACTGCACGCAATGCATTCATAGCGTAGCTCTGAGTCTCCGGAGAATTTATTACGATTCGCCAACCCTAACGGAGTATTTCATAAACAAACATATAATATTTATTATTAATTTGCATATTCATATTTCCGCCATGGCCCCGTAGCCACATTTGCATGCAGGTGATATGCTGGACCAAGGATGGATGCAGTTCTGGTGAGGATTAACGGAAGCCTTTGTTACGAAGGGCGATCTCGTAAACCACACGCCCAGGGATGCGGGTGTCTCGAAGCATGGGCGATATGATAAAATTGACCGGAAAAGAGAACTGGAGATATCTAGCATCAAACATTACCAACGTCTCTACACACAATGCGAGAGAGCAACCCGGAAGTCTACTGTGTTGGTTCCTGGACAAGCCGTTCGTTAATCGAAACTCAAAGCGGTACAACACGCCTCTGTTCGATGAATAAGTGCAATTTAAGGAACAAATTTACGCTCCATTTGGGACTTACGGCACCGGACAGCATTCGAACAGGAGTGTACCTACGTGTTTTTGAGCTGGTCCTCGCTAGAAGTAGATGATCTCTAATAGGCGCACCTTTCGTGCCTCCGAAGGAAAACTGGTTGCAACCGTTGCACAACAATACGCACTTCGTTTGTATGCGGATTAAATATTCCATTTTAAATGCTGTTGAATCCGTAATAAAAAGCCCCCTTGAGCCCTCCCCCCGGGGCTGGTTCTACGTTTGCCCATTCGTTTCGTTTGTTTCCAGTTGTAGTGCAACATTTTCTACACTAACAGTATACAAACAGACGTCTCTGTGCCATCGCCAGCCTTGGTGGACTACATCGGAGGAATGTGCATCGGTAAGAATCTACCGCTTTCCATTCCTAGTCCTCTTCTCCAGGTCACCCAAGCTTCACTGGTGTCGTCTAAATTCGAAGTACAACATGCAAGTAGTTGAGCCTGCTGCCGACTTCCAGGGTAGTTCCGGGGGAAGTGACCTGGCAACTATATTCAGGCTGTGTGTCGACTGACGGCCGCCTGTTAAAGCACCCGGAGTTCATCGTACGCTGATGTAATTTGGCGCTCGCGCTTTGTTTGAAATTTCACTCCAACACCAGAAGCCTCCATACAACGACGCGAGATTGCCATCACTATGGGTGCATCCATGGGGGCAAAAAAGGATGCATCCAAAAAAATAAAAGGATCCAACGTTTCTAAAAAAATACTATCCGATACTCCGGCTTGCTCGGAAAGCCGGTGTGTTTCTGTTGAACTTTCATTTGTTTTTCATTATGCCGCTGCATTTTGCATGCGTAACGGACGGTCGACGTTCAATCCATTCGCAGCCCCGCGTTGCCCACATCCTTTTGGACGCACAGGGCAGACGACACTGAAAGGCTATTCAATATTTTGCTCAACTCGCCTGGGCTCCCTCCTCGCCTGCGCGCCTGCCATAAGAGGGTGCCATGCACTTTCAGCTTCAATGTTTGCACTCCCATCCGAGCATAATGCTCGTGAAATGACACAAAAAACGTACCGGCAAAAACCGACGGCAACAGATGAGCAAAATGTTTGTCCCTGGCAGCAGGCTGCCTGGTCCATCACCAGCATCTCTTTTTCTCCATTTCGAAAGTAGAAGGCTAATTTTTTTTTCTCTACTGGCGGAATCGCGCGTGTCACAAAAATAGTATTCCCGCGGTTCGAGTTCGGGGATGGCACGGGGCCATGAAGAGGTGTTTTTTTTTTAAATTCTGGCTCACTGATGAGTTGCGCCTCACCTATCTTCCCCGTTGGCTAAAAGGCGTGCATCCTTCCTACATCGTGGCGTGGGAGTCATTGCAGCACGTGCACTCATTGCATCGCCCGGGTGACATTGCATCTACCGACAGACGCAAGTCGGTCCAAAGCGTGGGCCTCATGCATTCAGGTTTCTGCGGCGTCAGCATCTCGTTGCAGCAAATTTTAAACAAACCGAGCGCATCCAGTATTCAAACGCTGGCGTGGTCGAAGCACGTCTGATCTGTGCGCAGTGTGCTGCAGCATATCGGTGAGCCTGAGCCTTATCAGACGGTGCACAGGCATCTGCATGCAGCTGCAACCAAACTCACTAATGTTTGCCACCATCAGGAGCTTTACACGTTCGGTCGACGTTTCTTCGCATGAAGGGAGGAAGTTTCAATGAACGTTAGGTTAAAATATATAGGTAACACACGAGACAGCCAACTACACGGCGGATAATCGTAATGTTCGCGAGCAGATCCGCCGCCGCTCCGACCCCTCCTGGGACGTTCGAGCTCGTTCCATGAGCAAATGAACAAATTTTCTCCGGTTGGGAGCCTTCTTCTCTGTTCGAATACGCACTTGAAGCTGTCCAGAACTGCTGGTCAATCAGCGGTGCTGCCTGTACGCAGACGTACGCTACCAAAATCCTTTCCAGGTGCTGGAGGACTGTGACCCAGTGTGGGCTGTGGTTGGCACAGCGCGGCGTCAGTTGTGTGCAAATTAAATGGCAAAGCTCAGACGACCACGGAATGTCGACAAACTACGGCAGCGTTTTGATCTCGCCCGAGAGAACGACTGCACCAACTCATTCACCAGCGGTAGGCCATTTCGTTGGAGGATCAGTGAAGGCAGCGTTCCGATAATTGCTATTGCAGCGCGAATTGCATTCATCCAACGTTGGATCCGTTTGCCGAGTTCTATCGTACCATAGGTTCGGAGGGCCTACAAGGGCATTTTTCGGTAAATTAAATATATTTGGAACAAAACTACAAACTCCAGTGGCACAAGCGAACTCCGAAGCGTCCACGGTAAGGTTACCGAAACAGAATACTCAATAAGGACCATTGGTCGTGCAAGCCATTTCGACTCCGGATAAATATTAAACTACAGCCAAAAAGAGCGGATTCGTCGGAGCCGGATGACAGGGATGAAAACACAGCACAGGATATGATATTTTGCGTCACCTTTTCACTTAAGAGACAACCCCCCGGGGAGACACCCGAAGCCACATCGCCAGCAAGCGCATCATCCCCTGGAGGCAAATGTACGGGCTTGAAGTTGCATTTCGGGGAACACAGGATGTTGGTTTGAGTGTATCCGAGGCTGCTGCTACCGGGGATGCATTCCAACGGTGGCAACCGGTGAATAATGGCAGAAAACAACCGAACACAACTCCACCGTGCGTAGGCCGACGTCCAGCGTGCATCGCCACCATGGGAAAAAGGGGAAAACTCTCCCTCTCCTTCAAGGATCACTCGAAACGTGTGCGCGTGTATCTGTATGAGTATTGAAGGAGGTGCCGCGCGAGGCAAGGGTGAACGTGTCACAGGAATGCATTCTTCTTCTAATTTACATTTATAATCTACTCTCGATGTTTGCACAAGTCCGCCCGGCCGCAGCCAGCTCCCAGCGGTCCATCGGCAGGACGTTCGGCGATGTACGCTCGGCTTCCAGGAGTGCACCGGGACAGCCGGGAACCACCGACATGCATCAGCTGCACCGGCCGTTGCAGCATATTTCAGGGGTGCGTGGACCCGTGATTGGAGGGTGGAGGAAAATTTACAACTCGGTCAGCTTGGGTTTCGTTAAATACAGTTTGTCGTTGCGTTGCGGCAAACTGACGATAACAACCTTAGCAAGAGCGATGGTGTGGCGATGATGATGACGATGGTGAGGACGTCGACGACGGTGGAGGCGAAACAACTGATGACGACGACGATGATGACGATGATTGCGAAGGGAGACTACCGGGCTGTGTTAGGCGGTTTCATATTTCATTCTGTTAAATGGGCAAACGTCTAGCCTCGCTCATCCGATGATGGAGAAAAGGAGTGGTGCGAATGCATCTGCAGCTCCAGTGCAATGTTGGCGATACCAGGGGGAAACATCGTCGGGATCGTCATCGGAAGCACCACTCCCAGCCTTCATGCTTTCAACCTCGCTCCGGTTTTCCCTTCATGTGCCATGCGCCATTTCCTTTTCTGGTGGCCGTATTTATACCCAAACCGCAGCACAACACAGCCGAACCCGGCTGGGCAGATATTGTGTACGGGAAAATTTCCCATTTCGTTGCCAGCTTCCGACCCCGGAGTGCGTGCCTCGGATCGCATACCAGCCGCCCCACTGTGGTGGAGTTTTTGTGCTCAAGTATGCGTGCGCAAAGACGATGCTGGTCCTGGTGCGTGACCGGGTGCATCGTGCTTCCTGGAGGGTAAATGCAGCATGCATACGCACACACACACACAGACATACACACATCCGGCAACGCCCGAACGGGCTCCCGAGAAACGGGAGAAGTTGGAAAATGTACACTCGTGCAAATAATTTTAGACAATCGGAGAGTGATTGAACTAATGCTGTGGGCGGCGGGCTTCCCTGGAAGGAAAGGCGATGAGCAACGGGTTCGTTTGATTGTTGTTTAATTTATTCGACCCATCGCAACTGGCCGGGCGTCGGGCCATGGCCAAACGCTGGACGCGGCATGCATCGGTAATCGGAGCTCATAACAGAAGCTAATCAGGTTTGGCTTTTCATAACCCCTTCTCCTTTTGACCTCCGGGGTAGTGGTGTGGCTAGTAGGGAGCGAAGCTGGGTAACGCATTGCCGTACACCTGTCCTCTTCTTTACGGTACGCAGCTGCACTACGCACTACGTTGTTGGTCCCGTAATCGGTTCGACACCAGATGGAGGCGCCAGGTGGCTCTTGATAAACACGTGATCGCTTCCTAACCTCCCAGCGCGCTTCCCCGCCTACCGCACGCAAACCGAAACATACGGCAGAGATAGTTATGGAAACAAATGGCCCGACAAATGGCTGTAAAAGCGTACCACCCGGTCGTGTGATGAATGGATGTAACTATTTGTAGAAATAGCACACCTTGTCTGCCAACTCTTGCTGGAGACGGAAAGGACAACGCTCAGTCTCCGGCTGACGGTACAAAATGTTGAGAGTACTCCACCGGTGGGCGGTGGTGGAAATTCAAATGATCTGTGCACCAGAGTTGGGACATTTACTATAGGACGACACATGTAAAATTAATGTCCCCCTGCAAAGCTCGTTTGACGAAGAAGGTGAGTTACTTCGAATTGTCATATCTTTTCTCCGCTCGTGGGTCGAATGCCGTCGCAAGACTACCAGAAATGTGCAAATAGGCACGCGCTCCGGCAAATACACAACTAAATTGGTCAGCAAAAGCATACACAAAACTTGCTAGCCTCATCCCGTCGAATGCACCTACTGCTGCTGCTGCTGGCGGATAGGATGATGCCAACGGTGTTTACCATTCGAGTGTTGCTGGCTGGCTGGCAACACCACATTAATACGGTTCGGGCGAGCTGGGAGCCCCGCAGTAGATTATGATGAAGTTGTAGCTGAAATAATTACCGCACTATATGGTGTCCGGATACTCTGGTGCAGGCTCTCGCAGCGATGTTTAGCGCGCTGGAAACGAGGTAAACATTTACACTCGACCGGTGAGCATTAAGTTGTGCATTATTTTAGCGCCTGCACGTTTCCGGCAGGGTTTGAGGTCGTGTGTTAAAACGAAAGTGTGTGTTAAAACGATTAGCACATTGTAGTACATAGTAACAGTGTCTTTCGCGAAGATTTGCCTTTAGTAGCAACAAGTAGGCGAAAAAAAAATGCATTCCATGTAAACAGATTTCACCGGCAAATCCAGTCGCATAGCAAGCTTGAAGTTCGCGAACCGCTCTTGATCCGATTCACATTCAAACGATGCGAACGTTGGGAGCGCATATTTTGACGAGGGCAGCCTCATCATCATGATGCAAATGAAACGATGGTAGGTTAGAGGTCTCCCTCTCTAGGACCATAAATCAGTCAACTTCTTGATGAATGGTGCCTTTTAATGATGCGCTGTTCGCATCTGCTTTTGCTGAGAATTTCATGTTTACATTATCACTGTTATCAGGAACGGTTTCGAGTTAATGCCGTTGCTGTTTGTTAATGCAATTAATTCAGATTTCCTGTCGATCAATGGATTTGCATCTTAGACCGACAATGAATGAGGTTAGATTATCAATCTACGGTTCATGGCTGAGTAAAACCAATTTCGGTTCATTAGAATATGATTTTTTTTTCGTTTTTAACCCCTTATTTTTTTAATTCTCTTTTAAAGTTCAGATTTTTATTGATACACATTAAAGAGAAACAAAAAAAAAGAAATTATTATTAGACTTCAATATTGAACTAACATTGTGAATCATAATTTGTTTATCGGTACATGGCGGCAAGAAAAGATGGTTATAAAGAAATGGCCGCCATTTTCGCCACTAGCACAAAGAAAAGTCCCTGGAGCAAAAGATGAAAGTAGCGCTAGCCATCCTCCAGCAGCTCGCTGACAGTTGACTGATGAAGGGATTCAACGATAGAATCGAGTTTAGCTTAAAAGGATTTATCTCCCCCCGTCGTAGGACCGTATTGCGAAGGAGGAAAAATTAAAGGATACACAAAAGAATCGTCCATTCGTGGTGTACGACCGAACAACCTTCCATTGGACTCGATGAGGGTGGTATGGAAAACCATTTTTCATACGCCAAACAATGCCCAAACGACAGGGTAAGGGCCAGTCTTGAAGGTTCCAATGAGCCTGAAATAGTTATCATATTTTTTCCATTTACAATCAAGCGTAGCGCTAGTTAGCCTTTCAAATGTGTTAGTGCCTCCCATTTACACTTTCATAGTCATTTCGAGCGAAATGCGTTTTTGAACTGGGGGTGACGTATGGTGCGTCGTAGTAACTGAAAAAGGTTTTTCCGAGATGAATTGTTGACCATGACACATTTGTAAGTGTGATGATAAATATTGATATGCAAGCCGATGGACAGGCTACTCATTGGGGAGGAAATTGCTTTGCCCCCGTTCCAGAAGATGGCAACAAAAGTTCCAACGACGGCACTGATGATCGGTGATGATGTTTGATGATGAGTTGTTGATTGCAAAACGCATGTCGGCTACTGATGAGTAATGAAGAGGACGTCGTGTGGAGCGGCCACAAAAAAGGACATGCGGACAGACATGTCTTGTTCTCGTCCGTGCTCGTCAGGACGACCGCCTACGATTCCACTACACGAACGTGTCGCCCTACATGAATGTCCTTGCTCGGTTGCAAGTACCCAAGGCTGACGTACTGCACGGATCATGCTTCTCGCGCTCAGAATCAATAATCAGGATGCCGTAACGCAGGCAAAGGATCCCTTAAAGGATCACGTGCGAGGGGTCGAATGCAACCGAAGCAGTGGATGGAAAGGGAGTGATTATTAATGTCCGGTGACGTGCGACGGTGCAGCATCACTGAGTGATTGGCAAGAAAGCCGTACATGATGGTGGCTGAAAGGGATGATCCCACTAATACGGGAGGTGTGCGTGCAAAGCGCATCCTTGCAAAACTATGCCCAGGCAATCCATTAAAGATCGGACCGGGACATGCACTCATTCCTGACGAATGTTTCCCTCCTGTTCCATCCCGTTGTGGTGCGCTGCGGCCTGTGCCATATTCCTCCCGGCGGGTGGTTAATTTTATGTTCTGCTCCCCCGTAGAATACCGAGACACAGGAACCTCCTGGTCAGCCGTCGCAGGCGCTCGGTCTATCCCGGCGTGTCGGATGCATCTTGAAAAGCTTCCTCTACGCGTCCTCCTCGGGACCATGACAGTGCGACACACATACACACACACACACACACGTCACCGAGCTGTGCGGAGGCACGTCAACAACGATGGACGTACTCCTCTTTCACGTCAACAAAGGCCTGGCGTGGTCGTGAATAATGTATTATGCTGGATTATGCCCAGCCGAAGGGAGGCATTTCGAATGACGAAAACGATTGTTTGGGCGATTATTCAACTCGGCTGCGCGCATGGAGCGGTGGGCCAGCGGACACCAAGGAAATTTATTTCTCAGTGGGAAAGTTTCAAACAACAACAGCGTGCGAAGGGAGGGGGGGGGGGGGTCAATTGTCAGGCATGGGTATGGATTTTGTTTGTGTACGAATATTTCCGAATCGGGCGAGAGTCAGCGGAAGGATGGAAAATTAGTTTATTCGCTGCTGTCTCTCGCCAGGAGTAGAATGCATTATTCATGCCGTGCATCCGATGATGATGATGAAACTGATGACGCACATGTTGATGGTATGGATGGTGCGTCTTACTGTTCCTGGTGGGCGGAAACGGCATCCTCGAAGGATGCATGAGTTTTGAATAAACCAATTCATCAACCAGCCCAGATCAATAACGGAGCGATGATGATGATGCTTATGCAATGTCTAAGGACGGTTTAAAGCCAATGGCGAAGACATCAGCGGATCATTATGCAATCGAATCTTTTAGATAAACACATTTTCAGCATTGAACTGATTTTCGTTTTTTCGCCGAATCGCTAAACTAATTCCCTACGATAATTATTTGTCGGCGTTATTCCATAAACACAACATAGAACAGATTATGCCCTGCACAAGGTAATTAATGTATGTTGTAACAATGAGGCCTTAAACGTTGGTTAATCAGGCGAAAAATGGTCCCAGAACGGTGTGCGCAATCGTTAATAAATTATTATCGCACGTTTGGGACTGACCGGGACCGGCGCTTTTTCCCGGTTTCCCATTGGAATGCGCTGATTTTTTTTTTTTTGTAATTGTTATTGTTGCAGCACTTTCCCTTTCACGCGCCCCACAATTGCCCTCTCGCTTTCGTGCATGGTTGCAAATAATAAAGCATTTAAAACGCAATGAAATTGCAACGGCTCATACGGCGCACGGCAGGCACAGGAAGCAAATGAAAACGGGCCGAAATCTGATAAATCCACCCGACTCCACGTCAACGAGCGAAAACAAAAATGGTGACAACAGGAGCTTACCCGCTCCACGGGTTTAATTCTTTGTGCTCGATAGGCAAGGGATTTCGTAATTAATTGAAATTGAAGCACCGTGAAACGAGCTCCAACCCCCCGCTTCCGGGATTGAAACAAAAAAAAATGGGATGGAATAAAATTATCATAACTCATAAAAAATCTCAATGGTGAGGAAAAGCCAAAAAAAAAAAACAATAAAAATCACTATCCTTAACCGCATTTCAATACTTCGCCCTCCCGACAGGTTGCTACGACGCAATTTCGTTGCTGACTCGGAGAGGCGGGAAATTGTTTTCCCCAAAATATTTCATTTCGATATCAGCCTCCGACATCGTCAAAATATTGCGTCAGGGCATTTTGTCGATCATAACAACAGCAAACGGCCACATCCCCATTGGTCTGTCTGTTAGCTTCGATTTGGCAATTGATAGCCGGCTGCTGGTTGTTGCTGCCCACACCCTCGCACCCTTGTTCTTTATTAATGAAGAGAAAAAAAATGCTGCTCATTTATATTTGTTTTTATGGTGCTTTTCATTAAATTTCCCTCCCCTTTTGCTTACGTTTAAGGAAACGATGAATCGGGGGAGATTGGCTGGCATGACATAATTTCCACCAAAACTTTCACCTCCCGGGTTTGCAGACAAGAATTATCCTTTCCTTGCGCCTAGGAGCCCCGTCGATTTTGAATATTAGAATACTTCCAGGATTTATTTTTAGTACAAAACTCCAAAATACGAATGAGGTACAAACGTTCAAAACACTTTAACTATCTTGGTAATGCATTGGCAACCAATCACCGGTTCGAAAGTAATGTAACAGTATAATTCACTCCAAACTTCCACGGTGTTGCCCGTCCGAATCGCAACTGCACCGAACGATGGGATCTGATTTTTCACACATTTTGCTTTCCCTGTCCTCTGCCTCGTTTTCCCGCATCAACCAGCCAGAAATTATCGCTCTCCCAGCGACATTGCAACCGATTATTCGTTCGGTTGTTTGCAGTTCATTACCGAAACCCCAAAACGGGACACTGATTGCGGTGTTATCATTTATTATTGGGTTTTTTTCCGAGTCCTGCCAATTCTTTCTCCCTACTTTATTCCGTGTTTTTTTTTTTAATTTCAAACCGAACGAGGACGGGGAGGCAGTTGTTGCAAACTCTGCAACATTGTTCCCAGTGGAACACGCACTTTAAAAATATCCCGTTGCTCGTTTGCATTGCAACATTCCTGCCGTGGCTCAGCATTACCAAAGAATTTCCGCAACGAGATTGAACATTCAAGTGTTTTTTTTTAAAGCTCGCGGCAAATATTATAGCTGGTTCTGTTTTCCGCAACCAGATTCAGGCCGGGGATAATTAACAGCAAAACCCTGTCGCTTCGCACAGAATCCAGATTGAACATTGACGCATGATTGAATTGTCAATATGTGTTGGCTATATGAATAAGGAATATCATCTGAAAAATTAATACGATTCGGTTCTAAAGCCTTACATTTCCAAAACGTTTTATCCACTCTCCGAAAACTTCATTGATTTCAATCGATTGACCGATGTGCAATGTCTTTCACTTTCTTCCAGTTGCGGTTGGAAAAAAATCAATCTGACCATCAGAGATCGGATCGAGGAACCTGTGTGGGCAGGTTGCCTTTTTATTTATACTCAATTCACGCGCGAAGCCAAAATGAAACGAAACCTGCGCCGAACGAAGTTGCCGGCGAAATGGGAAAACTGTTTACTCAACTACTTTGGGAAAGTTTCCCCAAGCCCCTCTTCTCGCGTGCCCCTTGTCTGGCCAACCGGGCACGCATCCGGTCTGCAACCGACCAGTGCCAATTTTTGTATGATTGGATACGAACTGCGCTCGAATCGATTGGCAGCTTTGTTGTGGAATTCCGTGCGGACCGTGTTCAATGGCCGGTGGAGAAGGATCTGGCCAGCGAAATCAAATAGCAGCGCTACCGGCACAGTGAAGACGACCCGGCTGGTCATCGTGCGACGGGGTGTGATGGGTGGCAGAAGCGTTAGAGGGAGGAGGTTTCTTTATGCTGCTTTTCCCCCCTCCCCCGGTCAATGGCCGGAAGTGGTCAGAGAATTCACACCATGATTAAAAAGCAGTTTCCCTTTCGTCTCGGGTTCTCGCCCGCGGGTTCTGCTTGTTGGCCGGTTGAATTCACCTCCGAGAAGAAAAATTGGGGAGTGGTGTTTGGCGCAAACATAACGACTTGGAATGGAGAAGAGGATCTGGAATGAACGTGGAACAAAGTTCATCCACAAACACACATCTGTTTGCTTTCCCCCGCCGAAGGACCGCCACACCCTCGGAGGGAAGAAAAATCCACGCCCATCCTACCCTCTCCCTCTTCGTTGGCACAGAATTAATGCCAATGCACTTGGCCCCTCCAGCCAAGCTGGTCGTTGGAATGGATGAATTATGGTGCGATGATAGACAAAAACGAGCGGCCGTCCATAGTCGTGCGGACTGACCACGCTTCGATTGAATTTCCACGATTCTCCACGAAAGCATGAATTCGCCGAAGAGTGATCGAAAACAGGAGGAGCGGTCGGACTTGGAACAATCGCAGCGAAAGTGCTGCGGTTTTTTTTTTTCATTTTCATTCTGCTAGCTGTTGAGCTCACACCCGATAACAAATCGAATTTATTGACCATTTTCTTCGGATTTTACCGGGACGCCTTAGGCAAGATTCGGGATTTTCGCTGGTGAGGTTTGGAAAGAACCCCGGTCCTATGGTCAGCAAGGAAAGTAAACTTGGATTTTCCTCATGGCCCTGTACATGCCGGTGATCCTTGCCATTATTTCTTTCTTTTTTGCAGTTGCATCAGTTTTGGTCTCCCGAAGCAGCAAACAACAAACAAAGTGGAGGAATGGGAGCATAGCTCCCCAAAGGGGAAACAAATCGGGAACAATCTATTTTACGGGGTGTGGAAGTTTTCGTTTGCTTTGCTGCCCGATTTTCTTTCCCTTCGCACCTAACGCCAAAGGAAACCATGATCATTATGTCGATACGTGACGATGGCGTAGTCGAAAGTGATTATCGTACTGGAACGATGTGTTTGTAGCTTGGAATTCAAATAATGTTTGTAAGTAATTCCACCACATTGTGAGGATTCTGTTTTAGAAAAGAATAATTTAAAAACAATACAATAAAGCTCAACGTTTATGCCAATTCAAGAGCATTATAAATGGTGTTCACTTCCACACAAACATACACTAGTGTTACGTAAACTAGTTATGGTTCGAATCATCCACACCTGTTCCAGCACTAGCGGTGTTGTATTCTGTAGACCGAGCTTCCATAATAATCTTCTCCAATCGGTTTGATACGATTAAGCCATGGACAAATATTTGAAGTATCCAAAACCACCGATCACAACCACCGGATCTGAACCACAGTCGACCGGAGTTCAATGCTCATTATGAGTTCACCCGAATTCGATTTCGGTTAGTTATTTTAGAACCGTCGTGAAAGTAGGGCGACCCGGAAAAGGGGCGCCTGGAGTCCCCGATTAACCTTGCGGTGCAGGTAAAAACTTTGAGCGGAATTGCATGGAGGAACTATTTGGGAGGAAGTCAAAACGGTTAGGCGTGCATTTTGAAGCCCCCTTTCACACTGTCGAGGCGGAATAATGCATACCGGTAACCGGAAGTGCGCTAAGCCCTCAGCAAACCGTTGGCTGATACTTTGGATACCGCGATAATCATCGAAACCGATATATGCAAATTGCGTTCCCTTTTATCTAATGAATCTCGGACACTTAGGCCGGGTCAGGCTACCGAGGTGAAGGGCTGGGTTTGTTAACGAGGCCCGGTTAGTGGTGTTATCGTTATCGCCAATTGACTACCAGTTTTCACCAGGTACGCAGAGAGCCATGGCACACCACACACGCCCTGCTGCATACGTCACCATCGCAATCATCTCATTAAATCAAATGAAATGCACCATCGTTAAACTGCAATAACCCCCTCGGGGGTGATTCACTTTTCCGAGCGTTTGAAATTTGTTTATATGGCGTCCCTTCCCAAAGTATTAACAATAGACTCGAAAGCATGAAACCTACGCGGGAACTAGAATTTTCGACCATCAAAATCAAAGCCGACGTGCAAGACTAGAAAGAGGAAAAAGGTATGTTTC
Organism: Anopheles atroparvus; assembly: GCA_914969975.1. Classification (NCBI taxonomy): domain Eukaryota; kingdom Metazoa; phylum Arthropoda; class Insecta; order Diptera; family Culicidae; genus Anopheles; species Anopheles atroparvus. Next base: position 32,501,648 of record CAJZCY010000001.1, read on the forward strand.
TGTTTTAAGCCCGCCAGTTGGAATTGGGAGCAAAGGGCGGTGCATTTTTGGATCATTTGCGGTGGTTTCCATTTTAATGGCACGTAATTGTTTTCACTCAAGCGAGCATACCAGGTTGAATGAGCATTTTAAATGACTCTCACGAATTTGGAATACTTTAAAAAAACGGCTCGAAATGAGCCTTGATGGACAGAATGGGTTTGTCTGTTTTATTCAATACTGTGAAATGATTTAATGTATGCAAACTATGCTCTTTTGTCTCTTTTTGAATAAATCTAAACAAATGGTTATGATGATAAATCGGATTAACCTGTGAAGAAGCTGAAACGTTACATGGATTTTAAAAATATAACCGTTGCTTAAAATTGTCAGTCTTACTTGTAAAACAGTTTTTCCTTTTTTGTTGCACATTCATCCCAATTTTCACTGCAGTTTCCTTTAGAATGTGTTTCATTTTAAATACGAATACGAAAATACGAAACGATATTTTCTGCCGAAAACCAACGTTTCCCAAACAACTCTTACCGAGAATGCCACGTCGATCGAAATGATTGAGGTGTTATCAATATTCATGACGTTCGAGGTGTTTTTGGTTTGATTATTGCGATCCATGGGCCGTTGCTATTGAACCGAGAACCATTGTTGCTTTGAACCTGAAGTAAGTTACGTAACATGAAGGGTAACAATCTTGGGGGTGTACTTCCGAGTACGTCCGAGTTAGAACATTTTTCAACAGAAGACTCCATCCTGAACATTCGAGAGACGTGAACTTTCAAGAAATTTTCGTTTGCAAAGTACACCAAAAACAAATCCCCTTTGAGATAGGCCGAAATCCGATGGGGAAATTGTGTTGGCAGGATTTCCAATTTTCAAACTGTCAGCCAAAGTACGCGACGGGTACTCCAAAAACTTCCACACCAAACTTCGAACCCTGAAAATGGCCTTTTAACCGAGCGCCCAAAATCGGTGGCGTCTGGCGTGATTGCACGGAAATTTTAACCAATTTCCTCTCGAAAACCTCTGGGAAGCCTGTGGAGAGCGGCGCGAAGGCTCGACCATGGCAGGATGGCTTGGCAAGAAAAATTGGTGCGAAAAATTAAAGCCATTATGTGGAAATATTTCATACGACAAAAAGTTTACTCCAACGTTCACGTCCTCGAAAATTGGCGAGCAAGAAAAAAATAATACGCCGCTACAACATCGACCGACAGGAACCGTTACATAAATCAATCTCTTTCTTGCTTCCTCGCTCTTTCTCTCTTTCTCTCTCCCCTTTTCTCTCTCACTTTTTCTGTCCCTTCTTTGAGAGTTGGTCCAGAGTTGATTTAAAATTTCAACATAAAATATATCCCCTGACGAGCCGACGAGTAATTTTCCCTGCTTCCAGGACGGACGACTCGAGAGAAACCAGAAGCGGAACAACTTTTCCTTTTGCTCGACGTCTACTGCTCGGTTTCGGAAATCTTTCCCTCGAAGTGACTTTCATCGACGCTCGCGATATCTTCCGTCAAACACCAACCTTTCACGGTTAAAGAAAGGAAAAACTTTTCCATCCATTCTAAGCTCGGCCCAGGCGGCGTTTGCGAATAAATTTAAATTTTCCCACCCATCCCTGGAGCTTACCTCGTCGGGAGATTTGAATTCTGCGTGGCGTTCCTGAGAAGGGGAGATCAAATGAAGGACCTGCAGCTCAAAAAGGGAAGGTTTCGGTGCGAAAGTGGATGGTGTGGATTTTTTTTCTTTTCTATTTTGCTACGTATTTGAAATGAAGGGCGGTCGAACCTTGGAGGTGGAGAGGCATTGAACGAAATGAAAAGTATTCCCCAAGCGTTTCCTCGCGCCGCGGAAACTACTGAGACAAATTCCTTCAGAACATAGGAAAAAGGAATCCAATAAGCAAGGCAAGCGGCACGAGCATGGAAGTGCATAGTATTCCTCTTTTCTTCACACCATCGCATAACGATCGGGATGAGGTAATAGAATTTTCAAAATAATTCCCGCTAATATATTCTGATCGTCATCCGGTGGAAATTGAAGTGTTTTGATCCTGTTAAGGCAGATGTTGTTCACTTTTAACAAATTTTCAAAAAATTACAAATTTAAATAAAATTTTTGCATACGAAAATACTTTTATTTAAATGAAAACTATTTCATGGCATTGTAAGCCGCTTACGACTTTGATAAATCCGGAGCATATTAGGATTTGAAAGGATCGAAGTCTTTCAATTGAACTTGGCTACATCGTTCATCTCATCCATCGGGTGCCCTAAGTAACTTCCACAAATGGAAAATATCCAATATCAATACAACATTCCACCCCACCCCCGACTTTCCTCTATCTAGCGATGGCAACGATTGATTGTTTTAAATCGTCGCGATAAAATTAGAATAACGATTATTCGGTGCATCCGCACAGCATGAGCAGTGATGCATTGGCTTTGTATCTGTATTGCAGATGTCGACTGCAGTTGCAGCTGCAGTTTCCTGAAAATGACCACATGGCCTACAGCGCGAAGGGAAATGGCGTACGCTACCAAAACGGTCAACACGGCTCAAGAGGGCTTTCGGCAAAAAAGGGCAGCCAACGATTCAAGTGGAAAAGTGTTTATTATTTAGTTTACGATAATCGTTCGCATTTAGCCTGCACCCTTATGCACTCTCTATCTCCCTCTTTCTTCCTGCATCACAAGCAGTAGTTACTTGCATGTTTTGTACACATAGGCGGTACGCCGGGTTGCCTCGGGTAGGATGCATTTGGATGCATTTTGCGGCGGTTCGCTTCTGCGATGGCTTTGTTTGCAATAAATCGGTAGCGCATCAGTTTCCTAGGGGTGTGCCATTTTCATCGGATTGGGATGCACATTTCGGGGAAAATCATTGCACCGCAAACAAAATTAAACGAAAAAAAAAGTGCACACATCGGCCTGGTGGGAAGAAAACTCCCTATTGCTGTTAACGGTTATTGTTATTTGTTTGGAATTTTCATCGGCCAGAAAATGCATTCGACAAACGCATGTGGGAAGCCTTCCCTTGCACAAGGGCACGATGACGTTACGTTGTTAGTAGCATTTCAGGTTTGTTGCAGTGGAAGAAGTGCAGTGGATTTTTTTGAAGTGCATTGATCTGTTGCATCGCTTTTTGTAAAACCGTACAGTAGTAAAGGTTTGCGGACACAATTTCATGGCATCAAACTGTTGCATCTGGCATCAGCTTTATGTTTCCTCTGATTTTTGAAGAAAACGAATGAACGTTGTGAGGCTCTTGATTAATTTTAAATTACTTTTAAGATGTTTGTTGATGATGATAATTTTGACTGAAAATGTTTTATTAGCTCCTTCCAAGAAACATTGAAAGGATAGAACATGAATTTGTAGGCCTTAAAAATGTTAACATCTGGAGCTGCAATTGAACTAAAGTATTAAACAATCTTTTGAATATACTCTATTTGTTTTATAAACTATTTTTACACATACTGAAACACATGCATAACACAGCAAATTCTGTTGCACTAGCTTGAATATTTGAGGAAATATGACAAGTGCCTGTGTTCCGGGGGTTTATTTCAGATCGTTTGCTAATGCCGACCCTCGCTCCTCGATATTTCGCTGTCGATGTACGTTCCGTTCGGAAAATTTGTCGGTGTCCACCCAGCCCCAAACCGCGTTCCTAAATTAATGTTAAATCATTTAGAAAACTGTCACCAAATAGCTTCCATTCTGGTTCCGCCTAATCCTTTCATTCGGTGCGATCTGCTGTTGTTTGACAGGTAGAACGATAAGTTACGAGAAAATCTCGCTTAATCCACTAAAAACCGAACGGGTTGCCACCCCTACTGCCAGGTTTACTTCACCGCTCTTTCTAATTTTGGTTTCCAACGCGAACGAACGGTGCTGCATCACCGACCATGGAAATCGCCTTGTCGCTTCAAATCGAAATCACGCCACACGAACATACGTGTTGAGAGGATGAGAAAAAGAAAATCCAGAAGCAGTCGTATTTTAATTAATCCACGAGCAATATCGGTTATGTTCAGTAGCTTCATTAAAACAAGCTTACTCATTCTCCACGAAACATTATCCAACAAGTTCACGTTGCTCAGTAAGATACAAGGGCCGTCAAAACAAAAACGCTTAACATAGTAGAAATTATGGCTTGAGAAACTTTTGGACGCTGATTAGAACATTTCCGCAAAGCTGTAACTAAGTTTTTTTTTTCTATCAAAAAAGAAAAGAATATTACCTTTCCGTTCATCGTCATAACAGGGACAGGATAGGTTGGAAAAGAGTCTAGGCATTAATTTTAACCTTAAGTGACAGGTAAATGAAAGTCATCGATATTTGCACAAAAGACGGACTACTCATGCAGCTGGATTCGACAGAGGCGCAGCCTGTACTACTATTTAAATGTAAATTGTTACAACGCGAAACAAAATGCAGAACATTAACTATCAAAAGCAGTTATAGCCTCATCCTGATAAAAAAAGACCCCTTCATCTGACTGTCGGTCCGGGTTGTTCACGATTATGGATACTTCCGGTGACAGTTCAACGAAATTACTAGGTTCAAGAAGTAAACTGTCTCATTCAAGAATAAAGAAAAAAGTGAGTAAAATAAATAATTTAAAAATTCCCAAAATGTTATGTGTTTCACTCACTGTGTACTTAAACCCAAGCGGTTGCCTTAAAAAAAGATACAGGCATTGCTAACCGACAAACGTATTAAATTATCGGTAAACTAAACCACAGGATTTTAACTTTAATGTTGACAAATGGCCAGTGCGATGCCAAACTTTAAAGCAGACCAAGAACCGCATCGTAAGAGACGATCGGGAGCTAACAGAGTAGAAACATCCTGCGATATTCAACTTGCTTCGAGAAACCACCGGAATCGTATTAAAATCAAATGGACAACGATGATTTACTCGCAAAACTTTGGTTTCAATAATGTTACAACGTTGAAGGTGTTTTTTTTTTTTTATTTGCTAAAGGTCTGTTCTTTCTGAGAGATAGTTCCGACCATGGAAACACCTGGGTGCTCGATGATACCAGGTTCGGAGTTCTTGCACTTCGCGTATGTTGTGCAAGTCATGCAAGTGTGCTTGTCGGACAAAGAACAAAAACCCTTTTTGTATTTTTTCGCAAGGTACAAACAGCAGGCAATGTTAAGTTGCCTGGACATTCGACTGGACTCGGACGACCGCTGCACGGTATCTACACGGCGTATGCCTGCTCAGGGACCGATGCTCAAAAACCGTATAATCGAACCGTAAGCGTCGCAGGGGTTGTGGTTTTTCATCGAACTTGTGGTCAGGTCTTCATCATCGTTCGAGGACACTCAGCTGTTTCGAAGCAAGGAGAGAAAGAAATAGTAGATACGAGAGCAGACAGGGTTATTTCGCTCCGGTTCTGGAAGACCCTTTTTGTACCTCTAGCTCACACTTGCTCACCTCGGGGGAAAACAACATTTTTGCACGAAAGCCGAGTAAAAAAAAAAAACCTTCATGATAAACGCCCTGGTCTAGCGACGGCCCGAACGAAGATGGCGTACCATACGACACGGTTGACTGGGGTGCTTACCCAGGGGATTGCAATTTTTTTGATTAAAATGTGCGGTTTTTCCAAGTACTTTCGTTGAACAAACGGGCCACCAAACGAACGGGAAAAATGGTCGCGTCAGTTTTGCCGCCCTGAAGTGCTACAGATCATTCAATTTAATCCCCACTGTAATCGATGGTTCTTTTGGGGATCATCTCAAAAATGTTCGCTGGAGTGTCAGCGAATAGTGGAAGAGATCACATCGGAAACTGTGATCAATACAGCAAGTATTGCATGCCAGTCATGACGGTAATTTTCAAATCCTTAACAAAGGCCATAAGACTGAATTCAGCACTCACTTTAAAAGGCCTCCAGGTCGAGTGCTGCTGGTCGTTATCATCAATATTCATTTCGTTAAAGCCATCAACTAACATACACTTTCTTTTTGCATTGCGTTAGAATTTGTTAGAAGAAAACTGACAACATGCCCAACACCGGAAAGTGGATTCCGAGTTAGTCCCGCCTTCCACGGCCCTTGCTAGCCCATTCTCCCATGCTACACTGGAGAATCAGCCGTGGGGTAAGTTTGATTTATGAACTCGCACGGATGGTAGCGTCAACGATTACGCCGATTGAATACAGAAAGCCTCGGAAACGCACTCAGCGAAGACATTAGGGCATCCCAGTGCGTGATGTATTGGACCACTGAGGCAGCCACCGGAAGAACTCCCCACATCTTTCCAAGACCATCTCCACTTCTCCGAACAAACGGCAAGAAAGCGAAGTCATCGGCTCGAAAGGCCTCGGGAAACTCCATCGACAGCAGATTAATGGAGGCTTCTGGGATCGCTAGAGAAAGGGATACTGTAAAAAAAACCTTACAGTCATCCTAATCACTCTAATCGTAGCCATCAGCTACTACCATGCACACCTTGTTCCCATCCACGTTTCCGCTGACAAATTGCCACCGTGTTGACGAGCCATCCCATCACAGAAGAATCAAATCCTACAATGACAACCAAGTGGATGTGGAAAAGATGTGTTTCTTCTTGCATCGTCCATCAATTGATCTGAAGCGTGTTTTATTACTTTTAATTTGAATTTGTCAAATCACTTTGTACTTTGAAGGGCTGTGTATCACCAGGCATTTGTTTTGAGAACATCTATGGCATACATGGCCAACCGAAACATTTTCCAAAAACAACCAATAATTCTTCCAAGCGTTCTACGTCGTTATACTGTTAAAGAACGATGTGCTGGAAATTGGCTCGACAGACCCGTAGACACAACGGAAAGTGGCCAATAAATATCAGTACCTGAACTCTTTCCAGTGTTGTTGGCATCATGGAATGTTGCAGAATGATAGAAAACCAAAGCCGGCAAAAGCCGGAAATCATCGAGTATTAGAGGGCTCGTAGCGATGGATTGATTTTTTATTTTGTACCATTCTTTCAGCATTCCGGTGTTTCCGCTCTGCCGTTTTCTGTGGATGCAGAATATTTTATACATTCCATAGGTATTATTGGAAAATGTAGGATTGTGACCGGAAACACAACGGTGAGTTTTATGAAAATCGAAAAGACGATTGGGAAAAATCATGTACATTTTAAAATTATCGTTTGACGTGTTCGAGCAGCTGCTGTCGAAAACATTTTGAACCAATCGCCACTCGATGTATGGTTTCAGCACGGGGTAAAACATCTGCCCGCCCTCTAGGTGATAAAAATAATTTTCCGGAGCTTAGAATGCAATCGCTCCTCGAAAGGGGAGTTCAAGCAACGGTCGACCGGAACGGTCTGGCTGAAACGGACGGTTCAAGCGAAAAAAAAAGGCCATCAACCAGACGATGATAAATGTTCCAATCTTACTTTCCTCTTACTCGCCACGGTTCGCTGCAGTGTGCCGTGATGTCCTGCTGCATCATCGAAAGGGCTTGTCCGAGGAGGGAATTATACACATTTTTTTTTGTATATATCAAGTGAAAAATGGAATCAAACTATCACGGGAGAGGCTCATTCGAATCGGTGGACAAATGGAAAAATAAAAACCCCAAACCCCCCACACACACACATACGAGCTGCCGGGAGCGAGTTTCGTTTGTTAGAGTCACCCCGGGGAAAGCGAATGCATTCCTGTGACGTAAAGTGTTGCCATCGACCGTTGCGAAATGAGGGAACCTCTGAACCGTTGTCCGACCAAGGCGGAACGACACCTCGCATGAACATATTTCCCCCCTGGTGGCCCTTCCCCAGCACGGGCGGATTCTTTTTTCCACGACCCTGAACACTACATCCGCCATTCGCCGAGTCCAGCCGCTCCAAAGATCGAAATCTAACGGCATGGCGTGAAAGTTAGCACCTGGCGCGTCCATAAGCGATGCAATTATTCAAATTTCTAAGCGTATCGGAAGCGATGCAGTGCGAGGGGAGGTAGTGAACAAAAATCGTTTCATGCGTCCACTGTGGGACCTTCGGGAGACCACCCAGGACAGAAAACAACGACATTGCTTAGATCGTTTAGATTCTCACACAGTTGGCTTTTCAATGACAGGTTAGAAAGTACGAATTTTAGAGACGTCCGAGTCAATTACTGCTTTGCTGTATGGTGATAGAAAAGATAATAGAAGAAGTCGAGAAAGGCCGGCCTACCTTCGCCATTGGCTGCGGTTTGCAGGTCGAATGCACTTCTGCCGCTGGGAGCAGCTAGATTCGGCCATATGCTTCGATGGTGATGGTGTGCAAGGAGCGAGGGATGTGACTGCTGCAGCGACTGGTGGTGCTGCTGGTGGTGGTGCTGGTGGAGCGGAGGCGGAAGGCCCGGAAACTGATGGTGGCCGAAATGCTGCTGCTGCTGCTGCTGGTACTGCAGAGCGGCAGCGGCGGCGGAGGCTGCCGCAGCGGCAGATATCGACGACGACGACGAGGACGAGCTTGACGTTGATGAACCAACACCGGGGCCCATTAAACGACCATTAGCTGTAGAGCCCAACATGCCTCTGCAAGGCACACTGTAAGTAAAAAAAAAAGTTACAAATAACTGGTTAGGAACTTCGCTATTGCGATAAAATAAAAACTAATACACACACTTTTGATGGATATGTTAGTTATCTATGTTTTAAATACTTATACTAACTACACAACACACACTCCTAACCCAAGATTATAATACTGTTTTATACGAACGTAAAATTCCAAAATATCAAACCATACGCGTTCTTTGTTCTTTTTTTTAATGCTCAGCATTCTTCTCGGCTCTTTGTAACACTGTTGGCAAATATTTGATTTTGTATTTACGCTGTTTGCATACACGGCCCGGCTAAAGCACGCCACTGATAGGACTCCTTTCTATACATTCTTTTCTTGGGAATGAATTTATGTCTTGAAAAGAACAAACAGCATCCCCTCGTTTGCCCCTCGAACCGCCCCACGCAGTGTGGTGGACGCACTAACGCGGGAGGAAAAGAAGTTTTCCTTTCGGGCGCGAACGTGAGTTTTTCACAATTTGCTTGCCTTTATCATGGGAGGGGGGGGGGGGGGGGAGGCCCCGGGTAGGCTAAAAAATACCAGTGAGCCTCACTGCTTCGGGCAGCTTTAAAGGGTTTAGAACTTTTCGGCCCATTCCAGAGTACGGACGCCCGGTCCCCCGACGGCTATGGCGACTTGACGGCAAAGGGGAACCCGTGCGAAGTACGAGAGGGGATCTGGTTCATTATGCTTTAGTATGTCGCATCTTTGTCTTGTCCTGCGCTTTTCGGTCGAAATTTTCTGTACTGTCGTGATTTTCTAATCTCCTGAAAGTGTGTTTTTTATCAAGACCCTGCTCCTTCACTTGGTTTTACTCCACCCGTGTGCCATTTGTTGGATACTGCTTTTATTTTGGCTTCGTCAAGCTCCTGTTGCTGCTGTTACTGTTCCTGGCTTACTGATCCCAATTTGCAATGGAGGTCGTCTGCTTTTCCTGTGCTTTGGAGCTTGGCCCTACCGAAGGCGCGATTTTCTGCATTTTCTGTGAATCCGTGTTTCACCTGAAATGCTCTGGAGTTCCCCAGCAGTTGATTCAAGAGGTGAAATCAACTAATTGCCTCCATTGGAGCTGCATCGGCTGCACTACGGTGCTGAGAAATCCTCGCAGTAGACACTTCAAGGAGGTGGGGCAGCAGGTTGGCTTCCAGGCCGCTCTCACATCTGCCGTTGATATGATGAAGGCTGTGATCCTGGAGCCGCTGTCCAAGGAAATTAAAACTGGATTTGCCAACATCATGCACGCCACGCCCATAAGCATTAATCGCAATGTTGACGATCGTCCGGCGTTTCCCATCAGCAAAAGAAGAAGGCTTTTTGCCGATGTTGTGCAGGTGCATCATGCTCAAAACACTGGGCCTAGTGAGCGCGTTGAGCGTGTAAACAGTGAATTGAAGATCGGCTCATCCTCACTCCCTCCGCGCCTCACTGGAACCGACTCGACATCCTCGCCGCTGATTGCTCTGGTTGCTGAAAATACTGCAAAGAACCACATCTGGTTGCACCTTTCCAGAATTGCCCCGGTCGTTTCCGTTGAACAGGTGATCGCACTAGTTAAACGCCAGCTGGAGACCGATGACGCAATCGGATTCTGTCTCCTAAAAAAAGGATTGAATTGTGAGACACAGAGATCACTCTCATTCAAAGTGAGAATACCCTTTGTCCTGCGTGAGAAGGCTCTCACTCCCGGCACTTGGCCCGCCGGCCTTGGTATTCGTGAGTTTATCCGTGCCCAGCGCCCTCACCATCGACGTTATTCGCCATCGCCCCGCCCGCACTCTTCTGCCACCGGAATCATTACATCATCGTCGAAGCGTAACGCAGCGCCGGCTTCCTCGCAAACTGATTCGCCATACAACAATAACAACACCTTTATCGACATGCCTGACACGGGACACCACACACTCTCACCTCGGCCCCAAAGCTCAGCTATCACTACACACAAAACCCACCAAACTACGCTGGATACCTTTTTTCACGCCTAATTTATGCCACTCGTCACTGCCGCCTCCTTGCCACAGCATGCGCGAAAACTGCATACATGCCGGCCGTGTTTCGGCTGTCGATAAGATGACTCCGGTTTCTAAAGCCCCAGACGGTTTATCTAATGCTTGCCCAATCGTAACTGCATCGCCACGCGTTCTGCACGCTGTTCCTTCGGACAATACGAACGGCATTTCGTTTCTTTATCAGAATGTGCGTGGGCTGCGAACGAAGCTAGATGAATTTCATCTCTCTGTATGCGAGTCGGACTACGATATTATTGTGTTGACTGAGACATGGCTAGATGACACTATCCCTTCTATGATGGCCTTTGACAAGAGGTACTCGGTCTTCAGGTGTGATCGTAACCCAGGGAATAGCCTGCATGGTCGTGGTGGTGGTGTCCTGATCGCTGTTTCCAAAAGCTTGTCAGCTGCTCGTGTGCCCCTGAGTACTACTTGCCTCGAAATCTGCTGGGTTAGACTCTCGCTTCCCGAGCTCTCTGTATTGGTGGGTGTAATTTACATCCCGCCAGCTCTCAGCTCTCAAACCGAGACCCGCCGGTCTGTCGATGCTGCCCTCACCGAGCTGTGTGATCAGATGCGGGACAAAGATCTATAATCACTATGGGTTTGTAGGATTATTTTATTGTAGACGTGTGATCGGTTAGATTTGTCAACGCGGAATCATGTTGCTTCGCTACTGACCGGCTTATTTATAACCCGGTTGACTGCTTCAACCGGTTACCCGATTTACTACCGGTTACCCACGCTAAGGTAACTCAGTGACTGGGAACGGGTTGACCGCTTCAACCGGTTCCCCGCGCTAGGGTAACTCTCTGAGTTGGAACGGTTGACCGCTACATCACCCCCCCTTTAAGTATCGGAGATGGTGAACCTAACTCTTACTTGTTTTCCTGACTGGTTAACTGTTTCCAAACTGTAAGCCGGTTTAAGCCTGTCTATTGATACCGATACATGTTTGGTATTTATGTTGATAACAAAATATTTCCTTAACCGTTTAACAACTTCGTACGGTCCTTCATATGGAGGTTGTAGGCTGGTTCTAACTTTATCTGTTCTTAAATATACTTTTTTACACGTTGATAGATCTGTATGAACATATGATTTGTTTTCTTGTTGCCTTGGGGCTGTAGGACTGATTTTGCTAAATATGTGTTTCAAGCGTGTTACAAATTCGGTTGTGTTTGCTAATGGATCCTGACTAGACTCGAAGAAATCGGATGGGAGTCTCAAATTTTGACCGTAAACTAATTCTGCTGGAGAGGCTTTTATGTCCTCTTTGTAACATGCGCGAATTCCTAACATAACTATTGGTAGTTTTTCAGTCCATCTGTCTGACATGTCACTTGCCATTATTGAACTTTTCAATTGCCGGTGGAATCTTTCTACTAAGCCGTTAGCTTGTGGATGGTAAGCTGTGGTTTTTATATGATTGCTACCTAACATCTTGGACAATTCTTTAAATAAATTTGATTGGAACTGCGTTCCTCTATCCGTTGTTATTATAAGTGGACAACCAAAACGGGCTATGTAGTTTGATACGAATGTTTTCGCTACGGTTTCTGCTGTAATATCTGACATTGGAAAAGCTTCTGGCCACCGTGTATATCTATCGACTATTGTGAGAATGTATGTGCTGTTGTCAGATAGTGGTAACGGACCTACTATGTCCATGTGGACGTGGTCGAATCGACCTTTGGGAACCTTGAATGTCTCGAATGGTGAACGTGTGTGGCGTTGCGTTTTAGATTTTTGACAATTATTGCATGAGCGAGTCCACAAACCGACGTCCTTTGACATTGATGGCCAAAAATATTTTTGTGTAACCAATTTCCGTGTCGCGCGAATACCGGGGTGAGAAAGATTATGCAGTTGTTGGAATAAACATAAGCGAAGTTCTTTTGGAACATACGGGCGATTTGTCCCTGTCGATGATTCAAAATAGATGTTTTGATTATTAATGGGCAGCTTTTCTAGTTTATATGATGAACTTTTTGGCTGCTTTTCCAACAACTGTTTTAACTCTTCGTCGGAATTTTGTCTAGTTGCCAAAACGTTGTAATCTACGAGAGAAATAGTGCTGGTGTCACCAATGCGTGACAATGCGTCAGCGACTACGTTGCTGTCTCCCCTGATATGTCTTATATCACTGGTGAATTGCGCGATATAATCCAGGTGTCTAGACTGGCGTGGTGTTTTTTCGGTTTTGGACGAAATTGCGGTGGTCAAAGGTTTGTGATCCGTGCACACAAAGAATTCTCTACCTTCTACAAAATATCGAAAATGTTTTATGGCTAAGTATATAGCAAGCAACTCCCGATCGAACGTTGAATAACGTTGTTCCGTGTCGGAAAGTTGCTTGGAGAAAAACGCAAGTGGCTCCCAAATGTTGTTGTTCCGTTGGTGAAGAACGGCTCCTACTGCTACGTTCGATGCATCAGTAGTGATGTTATATATTGTGTCATTTAAAGGATGACGTAGTAAAACTGCTTGAGCCACTTCGTGTTTAAGCTGTTCGAATGCAGAATTGCATTCTTCTGACCAAACCCATTGTTGTTTTTTAACTTTGGAGTACTTTGTTATTTGTGTCTGTAGTGGGCCAATTTTGTCTGCGATGTGAGGGATGAATCTTCGGTAATAATTTACCATCCCTACGAATCTCTGCAATTGTTTTAAGGATTTTGGCTGAGGAAATGAATTGATGGCTTCTACTCTATGAAGGGCTGGTAAGATACCCTGTTCGGTGATCTCGTGACCCAAAAACTGTATTTTACTTTCCCCAAAAACACACTTGGATGGTTTAAGCTTGATGTCGTATTGGGAAAGTCGCTGGAAAACTTGTCTTAAATGATCCATGTGTTCTTCCTGGGTTTGACTGCTAATGAGGATGTCGTCTATGTAACAATAGACAAATTCAAGGTCGTGAAAAATGCTGTCCATAAACCTTTGAAAAGTCGCACCAGCGTTGCGTAAGCCGAAAGGCATCCTGAGGAATTCAAATAATCCAAAAGGAGTTGTTATAGACGTTTTGTGAATGTCCTCTGGAGCCACAGGTATCATGTGATACGCTTTGATAACGTCTATTTTGGAAAAGTACTTGCAATTGCGTAATCGCATTGTAAAGTTTTGAATGTGCGGGATTGGATATCTGTCGGGAACGGTGATGGCGTTCAACCGACGGTAATCTCCGCATGGGCGCCAATCACTGTCTTGCTTGTGAACCAAATGTAATGGTGATGCGACAGAAGACGATGACGGTCGACAAATGCCCAAATCCAACATGTGTTGGAACTCCATTTGAGCAGTTTTGTGCTTAACTGGGTCTAATCGTCTGGGTTTTGATACCGGTAGAGGGCCTTTTGTATGAATGCGGTGTACTACATCGTGTTTAATTGGTTTCTTAAAGTCGGGAGCTTCCATTAATGACGGAAACTCTTTCAAAAGATTTGCAAAGCTGTTATTGTTGAACGCAAAAAGCTTTGGAGAAACTATGTCTACACTAGCTACATTTGCTTTTATGGCGATGCTGGTAACTGGATCGATTAGTCGTTTGTTGCGAACATCCAGAAGTAAACCATATCGGTTTAAAAAATCAGCACCTATGATGGGATGGCTCACAGCAGCGAGTATGAAGGTATGCGCAAAAGTTCTGCGCAAGCCTAGTGAAACATGAATAAGTTTTACACCGTATGTGGCTATTGATGTGCCATTAGCAGCCACTAACGTGTCGTTAGTTTTAGATAAGGCTCCAAAAGTGGAATTTGGGATGACTGACACGTCCGCACCGGTATCAATAAGAAACGTGAGACGCGTCAGATCATCACACACAAAAAGACGGCAGGTTTTGGTATTGTACATCGCAGATCCTGCCTCATCTGCGGATTCTACTCGTTTTTTTGTTGATAATCTACTACAAAATTACAGGGTTGAGTGCACTTGATGGCTGATGCACCGTACTTTGCATGGAACCAACAAACCTCCGACCGACCGCGTTGTGATTTCGAACGTTGACGTGTGCGCGAAGGTGGACGCGAGCGCGAAAATGGACGCGAGCGCGGGCGCGAACGTTCACGGCGGCCAGACACCTGCATACGACTCAGCATCGATCGTAGCTCCTGGATCTCGCCACGCATTACGCTTATTTCGTTTTGTTCTTGGTTGCTGGCACACTCGTTAATCGAAACACCTTTCGTGGCTTCCCAAATTTTGTCCGCGAGGGGTAACAGTTCGCCTAAGTCCCGATCGGAATGGGAAATCACCGCTATTTCAATTGCTTTTGGCAATCGACCTAACCAGAGACGCTTAACTAGCCTAGCACTAATATCTGTGGATGTTCCTGCCAATTGCGTTAATCGCCTATGAAATTCCGAAGGGCTATTGTCTCCCATCTCGGTGTTGTATAACAATTTTGAAATACGCTTTTCTTCACTAGCGGATAAGCGCTCAAGCAAAATGCCTTTTAAGTGGCTGTACCTATTGTCTGCTGGAGGATTTTGGATAATATCTATAACCTTCTCTAATGTTTCTGGCGGCATCGAGGACAATAAGTGGGTGTATTTTGTTCGCTCGCTCCGGATTAGGGCATTTTCGAATAATGCTTCGGCCTGTATAAACCAACTGTTTGGCGAGTTTGCCCAAAACGATGGCAGACGCATTGATGTACCTATTTCAGCAACACTGCAAGAGGGCGACGGCGACGGCGATGGAGGGGTTCCGGTTGGTTCGGTCATTGTTACTGTTATATGAGTAGCTTACCGAAATTTGGGACAGAAAATCTGGATTCGTGAAGCAGATGTGATGGGGTTGTGAAGAAAACCTGGGCTCGAAGTAGCGACTGGTGTATCAATGCACGTTGTTCGTCGGCAATCGTCTGGATGTCGAAGGCGATTCCGTTCTTCGCAGGAAAATTGTCTGGCGAAGTCTCCCTCGACGAGTTGTTCGTTGGAAATCGTCTGGCGATCGAAGTCCCCTTCGCCGAGTTGTTCGTTGAAACGACTGGCACTCGATGACGATCCGGAGAACTCGTCGTTCGCGGGAAAATTGTCTGGGCGTCGACTGTTTTGAATATGGGGCCCACTTCGTTCCGGGAAAAACGTCTGGCTGACGATCGATGGGGGAAACGGCGAACGGCACTTATTCGTGGCACTTGCTGGATCGGTGTGCACAATGCGGGTTCCCTGAAGTGCTTGATGCTAGTTTGCTGGACAGGTGTGCGCAACGCGGGGTACTGGCGTGCGTGAGGCTAGCTCCAGGGCAGGTGTGCGCAACACGGGGTACTGGCGTGCGTGCGTGAGGCTGGCTTGCTGGTGTTCACCGATTTTGCACCAATTGTGAGCACAATTTTCCACTAGTACTTTTAACTCTTCTAGCACTTTTGGTGTGTTGCCAGTTCCCGGTATAATACAATTGTTGAGTGTACCTTCTCAACACTTCTTCGCGTGGGGTATTCGATCACGTCGGGGTCACCACTATAATCACTATGGGTTTGTAGGATTATTTTATTGTAGACGTGTGATCGGTTAGATTTGTCAACGCGGAATCATGTTGCTTCGCTACTGACCGGCTTATTTATAACCCGGTTGACTGCTTCAACCGGTTACCCGATTTACTACCGGTTACCCACGCTAAGGTAACTCAGTGACTGGGAACGGGTTGACCGCTTCAACCGGTTCCCCGCGCTAGGGTAACTCTCTGAGTTGGAACGGTTGACCGCTACAGATCTAATGCTCTTCTTCGGTGACTTCAATCAACCCTTAGTTACATGGCTGTCTGACGACGATGGCGACGGTTTCTTGGTGCCGTCAACTTCTGTTTCCACGCACGCTCTGTTCTTCGACGTGTTCTGCTACCATGGTCTTAGACAAATAAGCGATGTTAAAAATCACCTAAACAGGCAGCTTGACTTAGTTTTCCGTGCCAAAGCTGTCGAGTGTTTATTGGCAACGCCAATCGTTCATGGGTGCCTTCACCCCCTTGTGACAGCCGACCCACATCACCCACCCCTTGAGTTGTTCCTGTCTATGCCTCAAGCTCATCGTAACGGCCATCACCGGCACAATGCCTTAGCAACTCCGTTTAATTTCTTCAAAACTGACTTCTTGGGCCTTACAAACGCTCTCTGCGCTCTCGACTGGTCGTTTGTAGATAGCCTCGATATTGACGCTAGTGTGGACACTTTCACCAACAACATCGTACAGTTATTCGAACACTTCGTGCCTAAGCGTCATACCCCGAACTTTCCGCCATGGAGCAACACATTCCTGAAGAGGCTCAAGAAGTTACGGAGAACCGCCCTTCAACGATACCGCAAGTTCCGTAGCCCGGCTAATAGAAAGCGCTTCATCGACGCTGCGAACTTTTATAAATCGCACAACCGTAGGGCCTATGCCTCTTATGTTCGTCACATCCAGGGCAGCTTTAGCTCCAACCCAAAATCTTTCTGGGGGTATATTAACAAAAAGCGTAAGGACGATGCTCTCCCTTCTGTAATGCAGTTGGCAGGAAATCGATTCAATGGCAGTAAAGAAATCTCTGGAGCCTTTGCTGATCATTTCGCCAATATCTGCAGCACTTTGCCGTCCCACTGCCCGGATTTCAATGATGCTCTGAAATTTGTTTGCCAAGACTCGGTAGATGTTCATATTCCCGAATTCTCTGCCGAAGAAGTTTCCAGTGCTGCTACGTTGTTAAAGCCATCTGTCGCCGCGGGCCCCGACAACATCCCCAGCGTTATCGTAAAATCCTGCATCAGTGCCCTAGCTGCTCCCCTTGCGGCTATCTTCAACATGTCCCTACGGCTAAGATTCTTTCCGTCGGCCTGGAAAAATGCATGGGTTTTCCCCGTGTTCAAAAAGGCGGATAGGGCGAATATCGCGAATTACCGTGGCATTTCTATGCTGTGCGCCTCTGGGAAACTGTTCGAGCTTCTTGTGCATAGACACCTGCTGCACGGAGTCAGATGCGCTATTTCCCCACTACAACATGGGTTCTTCAGCGGTCGGTCGATCGCCACGAACCTGGTCGAGTTTTCGCACTTTTGTTCCTCCTACCTTGACCAAAGACTGCAAGTTGATGCTATTTATACCGACTTTCACGCTGCTTTCGACTGCATCAACCACGCAGTTTTGCTAATGAAACTGACGAAGCTGGGTGTTCACGTGGACTTTGTTTTTTGGCTAAAGTCATTCCTGTCTAACCGTTCTCTTAGAGTTAAGATTGGCGATAGCGTTTCGTATAAGTTTAGCAATAAGTCCGGCGTCCCTCAGGGCAGCATTTTAGGGCCATTGTTATTTATTCTATTTATTAATGATTTGACTTATGCTGTTCCACGTTGCTCAATGTTGCTCTATGCCGATGACGTGAAGCTTTTCTTGCCAGTTCGCGATAAATATGACTGTCTACTATTGCAGCACGACTTAGATGCGTTTTGTCATTGGTGTGCGCTAAATTGTCTGTCTTTAAATGTTTCGAAATGCTCCGTTATTTCTTTTACGCGCAAAAGAGCCCCTATACTATTCGACTATGTTCTTTGTAACGTTCCTCTTGCTCGATGCGATGTTATCCGTGACCTTGGCGTTCAGCTCGATACCAAGTTTAGTTTTAAGAATCATATTGACGCGACTATAACCAAAGCCAGCAAAACTCTAGGATTCGTGTTACGTGCCTGTAAACCATTTCGCGACCCAATTTGTCTGAAAAATCTGTACCTTAGTCTTGTTTTACCTGTTGTTGAATTTGCGTCAGTGGTCTGGGCACCTACCCAGCAATACTTGATTGACCGCTTGGAGAAAATTCAGAGAAGATTCACTAGGGTAGCCATCGCGCGTCTTCCCTGGAGGCCGGGAATGACTATCCCTGACTACCGCACTCGCTGCCTCCTCTTAGGGCTTGATTCGTTGGAGAGGAGAAGAACCATAGCTAAGCTCATGCTATTACACAAATTATTGCTGAGTCGTATCGATGCCCCTAATCTGCTCTCCGAAGTTTCGTTCTATGCTCCAAGCAGAGTTCTTAGGGCCAGGGCCACTCTGACTACTGGACCTCTTCGAAATGCGTTTTGTTCTCGTGATCCTCTGTTGCGTATGATCCATTGTTTTAACGAATGTGTACCGTCCTTGGATTTCAACATGTCTGTAAATGAATGTTTTCGTGCCTTAAAATTGTATGCGTCTAGTTTTTAAGTTTAATTTTAAGATTTATGTAGGCCGCGCGGCCCGATATTTTTCTCTATTTACATAAATAAATAAATAAAAGGTTTCAATACCACCGCCGCACAAACGGATGGCCATAAATAAATAATAATAATGATGAATATTGCACACGATAACGATCGCTTAAGAAAATGTATCCGAAACACTTTCGGGCAGCGAACGCGGGCGCACTCTCTTGCTTCTTGGGGGTTTTTTAGTAATGTTTTTATTTCCTTCTCTTCCTTGCGTCAGCGGTGAGAAGGTCGAAAGGCTGCCGAAAACCGGCGTAACTTCCGGGTGCTTGATGCCCGCCGTTCACCTTTAATGTCTTCTCGCCTTAAAGTGGAAAAATGTTCCTTCAGATTCTGTCGAGAAATCCCGTATGTTTGCGCGTGTGCTCTGCCCCTGAGGGAAGACTTTACGTTTAATTAAAGTAATGGATCACTTAACGAGCGGAACAAAAATGGGTGTGAAGGAATATTCGTAGGAAGAGGAATAGAATGCTTCAGAGCGTAAGAGATAGAAAAGGGAAGTAATTGAAAGAAAATATGGAAAAGCTACGCTTCCCAATGGACATTTGAGTGGACAGTTGCGATGGACATTATGTTGACGAGGAGCGTGTCTTCCCGCCTAGCAACAACCACTCAAAGTAATGCGAGAAGCTATCAATTCAAGCGCTGTTCGAAGGTATTGGAAGCAAGAATTTCATGACGATAAAAGCGGGGGTTTGATAAAAAAGAGCCATTTGGAAAATTGAATACGGTAGACATCAGAATCAAGCACAATTTTCAAATTTGAGAATAAATGTTTCCCTGGCACTTCATTTGTCATGTCGTTTAGGATGATTTCATAGGTTCAATCAAATGGTATAAGATTTTGACCAAAAAACAGTTTTGGTTTTTTTTTCTTAGCACATCTAAGCATTTCTAAGTGTACACGATCACTCTAAGATATGATTACAAATAAACTAATTCAATGAAACAAATAAAGAAAAAACGTGATGTAGCAATACAACGCTGTGGAAATAAATGAAGAAGACAGACTGTTATTACGCTGCATGTCATAGGACAAAAATAAGCTTGTGCTGGCTTGGCTATTTTCTCTCACAATTTGTCCTCCGTCATTGACTGAGATGTCATGCTGTGATGCTGTGTAGTTCCTGCTTTTCCTTTGCAAAAGAAATGGCTTATTCACCAAACCATGATCAAAACGGAAAGGAGTAAAAATTGATGAAAATTGATTGAAAAGCAGCTGGATTTAGAATAACGACAATTATGTTGTGGTTGACGCAAACGCGCCGAAGAAAATGACAGAATGTGGTCATTAATGCGACACATCTCGTTAGGAAAAGAATGAAAAAGTGAAAATTGAAAGATGAAAAAAAAAGCGGCAGCATAATACTGCTCAAATTCTCCCCCGATGCGGTAATGGAGTAAAATTAACGCAAGGCAACCAAACCAATGGGCATGCATGTTGTTTTCCTGCTCGGGAAAACTTGGCAATCAACCCCTTGAGGAAACATTGGCCAGCAGACGCGTGTCTGCCATAGTTCCCACGATCAATCATTTTCAGTTTTAATCGAACGCTTGCCATGCGTTTTCCGTAGTTTCTTCGACCCTCCCCCCCTGGGCGCGTTTTCTACTGCCTTATTAAGGCCTCGGTTTTTAATCGCATACCACAAAGAAACCGGCAGAAAGTCAAACAAACTGTTGCCAGTAATTTCCTGCCCGACCGACGTCTGTGAAGAAGTCCACGGGTCGGTACTCATTGGCCGTCGCTTGGAAAACCCCTCCATAACCTCTGGATAGTTCGTTCGTGGGTGAGCCACAGAAGAAGCCCGGCTAGACACACGGAACGTTAGTTCAAATCGGGCACGGGTCACGTTTGAGGCTAGGGATTAAAATGGAAATT
The DNA here is from genome assembly GCA_914969975.1 of Anopheles atroparvus. NCBI lineage: Eukaryota > Metazoa > Arthropoda > Insecta > Diptera > Culicidae > Anopheles > Anopheles atroparvus. The sequence goes on from CAJZCY010000001.1 coordinate 32,522,307, forward strand.
CAAAGAAAAGTGCAATACACAAACATACACACACACACACGAATGCACGCTCCACTCAGGGAAAGCACACGATGCCGCCTGGCCCGTGCCTTTTAAGGGCCGGACAGGTTTAATTGAGCTCGGGAAAAACTGGTTCTTTAGCATGCAACCGGGTGGAAATTTTTTAGCCTCGAGGTAAACATGCTTTCCCGTTTCCAAAGACCCAGCACCTCCCCATTCGTTGTCTTCGCAACCATCCCTGTCGGGACTGTACGGCTGAGCGTGGATAGGACAAGATAAGCTCATCAACGTGGGTGTGCTGCTGTGTTCGGCTCGGCTGTTCGCAAATTATCTGCAATCATTTGCAGGCGGCAGGGGATGTTCTGCGAAATTGCGAAAGTATTAAAAAAAAATCGCCTAAGGATGCGGCACCAACTTTGATGCTATCTCGCTGCAAGTACCATTCCGTTCGGGTACAGAGGCTGCTTGTTGGCTCTTCACGTCAACAATAGCGCCATAGGCGTAAAACAATGGATGCATTTTTATTGCTTCGCTTTGTACCTGAATTTTAAAAAAACCGTAGCACCATGTTGTGGATGTTTAGTTTTTTTAAAAAGACTTAAGGTTTTAGTTGATCGAACTACTATAACAACAAACAAACCACATTCGAGAGTATTTAAAAAAAAAATTAGCCCATAGCAAAGGGCTGACTAAAAAGATGGTTCTCGTGGTTTGGGTCTAATATGCTCTTCCGTTGGATGCTAGTTATTTCCATTAAAAAAGCCTAATATAACAACTTACATTCACATACAACCACAGCACTCCCCATTCAATGCTCAAAATCGTGACTAACCCTCATTTCTGCACTTCCTCTCACTGGAATACTCTTTCCGCCACCGCAAACCAGGAGCTGCCTGCCGTCGGTGTTCGCCGCCCTGCGCCGGCCAAGCCTTCTCGTGGCCGTTATCTTTTTTGCATAATGGTTAGCGCTGAAATTTATGTTTGCTTTCTTTTCCAGTGGGTGCACAATTTTCGTCCCAGGCAACTAAGCGCGGTGGAAAACAAAGAGACAGCAAGCGAGAAAAAAAAATCTACAGGTTTAATTTCGAAAAGGCACAATGCGGCCCTACACCAGTCTCGTGAGTGCCCCTTTTCCTTCGTTATTATTGTTGCTGGGTAGCGCACCCTGACCGACCCGGCTTAACCCGACTGTGACCATCGGTGGATGAAATGCAAATTCCAAATCCCACCTCGTGAGCGTCACAATAAGCCTCGCCACGGACGCTCACTCCGGCAGTGAAAAAGCTCTAGGCAGTTCTGCCAGCTGAAAGATACTGCAAAAACACCTCCAATTCCTCCTTCCCGACCACAAACCGATGGTCGAATTGTAGCAAAAACTTGAGAGGAATTTGTCAAGGTGCGGCAGATTGTGCAAATCAAGAAAGGATTCACTTTTTGAGCACTTGCTTCCTGGTTAATAGAAGACGGGAGACAAGTGGAACTATTTTACCCGCATCACTTTTTCATTGATTGTAAGAACATTATTTTTTTATAAATACAAAGATGCCTTTTAAATTATGATTTTGCTTTAGACAAACATTGATTATCCTTTTAGCCTGAGAGTCGAGGTTTCGAAAATGTTCAAGTCTTACATGTTGATGAAATGCATTCAAAATAAGATTGATCCCATGTAAACACCAGTAGTGATGTTTAATTATTTACGAATCTGCATATGTATCAGCATATGTAACGGGGTTAAATAAATGCGATTCAGTGAATTTGCAATTTGCCATATTTTCAAACGCAACCTCGCGTTTTATTACTCCCCGTCGGATATATTCATTAGTAAGCTGCATCGGATCGGGTGTGTTCCGCTGAGCTTTTGTAATGGATGCGAACCGAATGCATGGAATGTACATACTGGATTGAAATAACACTCATTTTCTACTCTAAAGCGGGACGCTTGATGTAACTAGTTTTTTTTTTTCGACACACATACAAATAATTGGCATTTGGTTGAATAATTCATCTTTAACATTAGGGGATCAAACGGCAACTGATATGAAAACAAAACTAGAGCTCGTTTAATGTATTTTGACTGTGATAGATCTGCGCGTGGAAATTGTTTCATTTAAAGCCCCATTATGGCGGTAGAAAATAACTTTGGAACTGTACTCCTGCTGAAACAGGAACTGAATATAGAATAATGCAGAAAACAATCAACTTTTCTATCGTAGCGTATCGTAAACATACGCCCCTTGAATGTCACAAACTAAAAGTAAAAGCTTAGATGTAAGAGGAGACGTGTTTCAAAACGCCTACCCGTAGGCTCATCAAGACAGTTCCGGTAGCAAATGGGGCTTACATAGTCAAAAACCCATCATGCACTAGCAACGTAGCACATTTATTTCCGGGCAGCATCAAAAACCAATATGTACACCAAACGACCGTTCGACGAGCATTTATCTATCGGAACTGCCTAATGACGAACGCTTCTTACGAGTAGGGAAGCCGTCCTGCTTACACCCCCGGAGCTACCCTGTAGCATTTTTGCGTGATTTCGGTACATCCTTTTCCTTGTAGATGATACACAGTGCCAAAGGAGCAATGTGCCCGAGCTGCGTCAGCAGAAAATTCAACGCAACCACAAAACATGCACCGGACAACGATGTGATACGCAAGGTACCTAGCAACCAGACATGCACCAGAGTTTCTCCCCTCGAATAATGACAATGCTGCACACCACGACTAGTGGATTCATCAAACGGCCTTAAGGTTTACTTGCTGTCGGCGGAGAGGTAGCACTTATGTGAGTGTTCTCCTCATGTACAGAAGAGTGTGTTGTTCCTTGTTTCCTTCTCAATTCTGCCCCTGATGTACACATTCTTGGTTCTTTATCTGGAACTACGTAACGATGCAACATAATGACACGTTGATGCTGACGAGCTCTATCGCTATAACCATTTGAGTTTCTTTTGGCCTCTATTTAGTTTGCTCTGGCTTGCTGTAATCAGTACTAAGTTCTGAAACTTGTCACTAAAGTGTCTCTATGTGGAACGGAACGCTGCATTTCGGAAACATGCATAGTTGCCGGCAAGCGCATCGCGAAGATGTGTTAGCCAACTTTGCATCAAGCCGTACTGCACAATGCAACGATTCGGCATTGCCTTTTTTTCTACACTCCTCTCGTTAATTTCTTTGTTCGTTTTTCCCTCCAGTGAAATAACTCTTTCTCGGCCGCTTGCCGTCATCATCGTCGACAGCGTGGTTGTCACAGTTTTGACATCTTTTGCCGGTTTTAACGCCACTTGCTGCTGATGCCCCGGATAGGGTTAATGGTGGCAGCAGCATAAACATCCTGGTCATGATGTTTATGATGCTTTTGGCGCTACTGGACACGTTGTTTGACTCCACAGGGAACAGAATAAGTAGTAAACGGCGTTTGATCCGACAACTCAAAGCTTTCACCTTTGTTCAGGACTTTTAAAGCACAGATGCTCGCGCTGGTGAATTATTGTTTTGTGCTGCTCTGGGAAAGATACATTGTGTATCCTTTTGCAGCATTTCTAAGTGCTTAGGAAAATATAAAAGACAATTTTCCTTCAGGAGAGCCCAATTGACCTTGGGTTAACCCAATCGAATTGATTTTGCGACATGGATTTTTTTCTTGGTTCAACCTCTGTTAAAAATGAATTCATGCGGTTCACTTCTACAAATAAGTTCACAAATTTGTATCAGCAGTAAATATTCAAGCAAAACCAAATAAAATAGAAGAAGACAAACCGGTTATAAGTTTTTGCTAAATTGTCCATCTCTACTGCACTGTTCCAATTCGCGCTCATTTTTATTTTCCTGAGCGCACGTGGCTACGCGACAGCCGGTATGGAATTGAAGTATGAATTATTTATTTGCGCCTGGCAAAAAGCCAACCAGCCATCACGCTAGATTCGGACCCGCGCACAAGCAGACAGCATAAACGCGTGCACTTCTGTCTGCAGTCGGCAAACACATATGGCTACGGAAAGCTATCTTCCACTGCAAGCTTGTGTAAATTCGCAGCTCACTCATCCGTTTAGCCGGTGCCGCCTCTCAACATCGGCCTTAAAAAGAACGCGATTTGCTTCATTTTTGCATCAATGTGCATGAGCATTGAACGAACATTAAAGCTGCATGTTGGAGACCAACAACATTTTGGTTCATAGTTTTGCATTTCCCATATCGAGAATTTAGAATAGTATTTATTTATTTGATTTTTTCCCGTTCACTATGGAAGCTGGCATTAGATACATGCCAGACGTCAATCCAACCTTTGATACAAACTGCCATAGGTCACAATAATTCTAAGGGTGACGGAATAATTCAGCTCAATCTGAAAAAACAAATAATCAAATTTTTACCAATTGTCCATTTCATTCGGTTTGTAAATGTAAATTTGTAAAATTTGCTATTCACCAGTTTTGTACCGTTTGTACTTACACTGGAAAACTAAGAAAGAGATAAGAATGAAATGTTCATGCAATTACACTTCAAATCGCATAGAAAAGAAGTCGGAACTAAGTAAAAACTTTCTATATAATATGTTGTTTCGCATACCGAATGTGTCAACGTTTATATAAAAATATAGAAACTAAGAAATTATCCATTTTTTAACCTACAAAATATACGCAGTCGTTTGGTGTTCTTTTTACAACAGAATGAAACCCAAGGTATAGTTAAACATAATGAAGAATTATGCCTGTAATCTATGCGCAGGATAGAAAGTAAACCATAGCAAAAACATGAAAAGAGAAGAGAATGATTAAACAATAGAACATAGTGATTGAACTTTATTTTTCTCTTCATTGCATTAAATGTCTAAAGATGCTAGAAGAGGCTTTGAAAACCGTCTCCTTGTGAAGATTCGGCCCAGAAGGGTATGCGAGACATATTTAAACCATTCTGTTGATAAAAGTTTAAGATAAAACCGCCGAGTTCAGAGACAAAAACTGCAAGTCTTTTCAGATCAGATTGTCTTACGTATGATAAATTAATTTGTTGTAAATACAATCTTACAACTGCTGCCCAAACCGGAATTCTTTTTTGATATTTGCGCTAAGGGTTTAGGGAGTAGAACTTTTCCATTTCTAAATAAAGCATCGTGACAAGAAACCTATAGCTGCACTGTTTACAACAAATTTCCTACTAAAGATACCATATAAATATAAAGAACGAAAATACATGCTTTAGTAATATTAAAAAAAGAAAAAAGTTAGTAAACAAATTACAGGAATACAGTGTAGAGATAACAAACTCAGAACAAAAACCCAGAACAATGTCAAATAATCACTACATTAACCAAGAAATCATTCGGTAGCGCGAAAGAGCGCGAAAGAGCACAAGAAAAGAAATTATGAACAAACAAAAAATGCTTACCAGCATTTACATAGCTAGAACACAAGGGATTATCCGCAAACGCGCAAAATATCTGTGAAAAACATTTGGAAGAAAATTAAAGCACATTAAAAACAAACAAACAATTCAAATAATATATAGCAACTTCTCGTTGGTGAATGAGAAGTTCTTAAAGTCACAATGAGCAGCCACTGCGGTGTGTTTAAATAATTAATTTCAAAGATATCCGCAACAATATATGTCTTTTTCAGTTAATACCGGTTATCTATCTGTAACCATCACATGTTATAAGCCGAATTGCGAAGTAGGTTTTTTTTCATCCATATTAAACCATTTTTTGCTGATCAACTATTTACACGCAACGATAAACCAACAATTTGTACCTACTTGTCACCATTAGAAAAATTGTCCCCAAATGATATCCCTTATTTGTTTACACTTAGCTTCTTCCTGCTTCGAGCCGCACACGAAAAAGAAAATATGTTACGTCATGTAGAATGTAGAAAAAAAAAACTGTCCAGTCATCACGAAACAAAACGATTCGGGACTAAAGTTGTCGTATCATTGGGTTTTCCTTTGCACTAGAATAAGTTTCCTACTCCATCTCTTGTCGGTGTTGTACGATAGGGTAGCCTTTTGTACAATAGACTAGGAAAACAACGCGCTGATGAACGGAATTATAATTGGTTAAGTTTTAATAGACTACCGGGAGTGACGGTGCTCCAACGTAAGTTGGTGGTTCATCATTTGATAATTAATCATCGAGATCATGTACATGTAAAGCACTTGCTTCTGTTAGACCCTTGTTTGATATTAACCCTTTTTTCTACTATACCAAAAATAAATAAAAAAGGCATACATAATTGCGCCGCCTTCGCCAAAACACGCACCATAGAGATTTGTATAAAATCGGGGGTCCTGTTTTCTTCCCTGCGCGCGGGATGCGTAAAACGTTGGTCACGACACTGCAGGGTAGATGAACAATATAATCCTAAAGCTGCATCTCGGATAGAAAATTAAGTCACTTTGAAAGTGTAATCGTTTCGAACCACTTACGCAGCTTCAACCACGCAAAGTCAACCGTTTGCAATTAACTGGAGCAAAATGCTTTCAAAAAATTCAATAAAAGACATACATGACATAAATGAGGATACAATTGTACCGGCTCGTCGCAAGGGAGGGATTTATTAGGTTTGTTTTATTGTCATTGACAGAAGTCGCATTTCTGCCCATTTACCGTAGAATAATTTGGTCCCCAATGTTTGCCTACCACGTCCCACCCGTGAATCAGAGATAGCCAGCATTTCTCCCTAACAACCACACCATAGCATATTGAGTGGCAAAGAACGAAAATACTCAACAGCTTTTGGAAAAGAAAGGGCGGACACAAGAACACATACGGTTGGCTCATCTTTGCCGAATTGTACGTAGAAGAGACCATGGCATATAATGATGTGAAAAATATCACAAATTAATGGCTGTCAGAGCCAACGGTGGCTGGTCTTGGAATAGGGGGACTTTTTACAAGGCTTAGGACATGAAAAAGAGCACCAAACACAGACATACAGAACACATATTACTATCATGTTTATTGTCCCATGTACGGTAAAATGCTTTTCAAAATACGAGTAGGAGAAGAGAAAAAAAAGAATCTTCAACTCGTCTGAGACGACAAGACAGCGAAAAGAGACGAAAATAATAATGCATGAGGTACAATTCTTTGAGCTCTGTTATCTTCCGTTATCTTTCTCCGGTACAACAACGTGCACATATTGTTTCTTTTTTTGTCTATAGCCAAATTATGTTCCTTTTGTTTCATGATAGATTTGTTGTTTCCAAATAAATGGAGAACTTAGTAAAGGCCAGAATTATGTAGGACACGAACTGATGCTGGGGTAGGCAGAATAAAAGTAGCATAACACCAGCATCAGAAAATAATAACCGCATCGTAAAAACCTCCTAACTATAATAAATGGCCTGTAGCAGGTCATGCGACATTATCCGATGACTCCTGCCGACTTTCACATCCCAGCGTCTTCACGTTGATACAGTTGCTTCGAGGCTTTAGCAAGAGAAAGCTTTTACAGCTGACGGTACGAGACAGGGCTACTCCACGTGGATACTGATGCCGTAGTCTGGCTGGGTAGAACAAATTGATTTCGTAACAGTACGCTGATCCTCACTTTGTAACTATCCCAGAGCCATGTACTTGGTAGAGGGAGCAAGTAGAGCGAGGGAGCAAACTGTTGTTTTGGTACCGCAATTGGGTAAATTGTTCTCCTCCGGATCGTGGGAGCATCTGACGAAAGACCAGCGAACCTCTTTGGTCTTAGTTACTCGGCACGATAGCCCGAGGATGAGGAAGCGTCCCAAAAAGCTTCAGTGAGCTAGAGGGATTCCTGCAGACATATGTTCCGTTCACGTACGATAGTTTTTTTTAACTAGTTGTTCCGGGCCACAGTTTTTTTAAATACCTTTTCTCCAAAACCCCATCGAATGGAGCCGTTCAGAACAATGAGATAATTTATCCATGTGACGGGCAGCTTCGGGCAACCAGAGTTGGCTGGCTGGCAGGGATTTTTTGCCACAGCACCCCAGTTTCCAACGGAAGTATGGATGTCTGCCCGCCAAACAGATTCCGTGTCGACACAAGCGATGAGAAATTCTGTTTTTCACATTCTAGATGGATTAGTTAGGTAGCTTGTGCGTGCCGTGTGATGTTGTTGGAGACATTTTGGGAAATTCGATTTCATTCAATTCAATTCTATTTTTTCACTTTCTGTGACTTTCATGAAATATTTCCCCAATAGTTTTGGTATCTTCCGGTGGCTGGTAACTAGAATGCGCAAAGTTGCTCGATTTTTCCCTCACTGTGAAAATAAATCTGAAATAAAGAGTGCCATTATTGATCCAAAAACCAATAAATTGGCATTTTCTGTTATGACTTGAACAGTCAACTATGTGCATTTAAAGCTGGCCGATACTTTTTGATGATTGTTCTAGTTTTATTTATCTGATAACTTGAATGCAAAAGCTCTAAAACTTATATTGAACCATCACCATAAACTGTTATCAAAATAATGTAAAAATGGCCCACATGCAGCCAAAGAGAACATAAATTTAATCACTTTCACCACCAGTAAAGTAGCTCATCAGTACCATCTATACGATATGTGACTTGCCTTTGCACTTGTACTCATACTAGCCTTTCCTTTACTTTTTTGCTTGTCTGCCATCTAGCTGTTACACTACTTCAGAAACTGGCCACTGCACTGAGTTCATAATCCGCTTGGTGGTGGAATTTTTAATTTTGAAAGTAAACACTCAACTTTATCATATCATAAAAATATGTAAAGAAAAAAGAGACTCCAGCATTCCACAACATGCTCACGCCAGAATGGACGCTTCAATCCCACTGGTGGAAGGAGATCCCCGAGCAGTGTCCTTCTCCCAGGGGTAAAGGTAATGATGAATAACGTTAAAAAAATGGAGGCAAAAGACAACGGGGAAGAAAAAAAGTAACGTCCCAATTTTGCATATTTGCATTTGGTCATTGCCGATGGTTGTGTGCCATTTTTTGCCCAGCTATCTGATTCCATGGTCACCAAAGCAAGTGGAAAAGGATGATGAAATTGCCAGAACGAAAGACATAGGCAAAGGAGAGAGTGGTAAAACTACGGAAAACTTATGCAGGAAAATATGAACTGAATGAAAATTCTCGATTCAACAGAGAAAGGGAAAAAGTAAGCTCAACAAAAAACAAAAAAAACTGGAAAGATGACCATCAGCGAATGGCTTCTGTCGCCTGCTTGAGCCGCGGCGGCACTCAACCCGGCTTTTCAATTACGAAAATTGTTCCAAAAAATGGAACGTTATCTCTTTCCGTATTGGATTCCTCGATTGTTGTTCATGTTCAATCTTTTTTGTGTCTGCAAAATGTTCGCATCCTTCCGGCGCAGACACGTGCATGTGCAATTCTGACTCGAGACAAAAAAGGGCTAATATTCCGGATCCAATCTGCTCATGTGCTATACCAGCATGTAGATCCGGTTTTCCCTTATTTTAATGATGGCAGGTAAACAAAACAAACGTAAAGCGATCATTTTCTGTTTTGTTGAGCTGTTGAGCACCATCGAATTTCGATTCCGAAACTACTGAGGCTTTTCGACATGATACTTATATTGTATTCAAGGCCGGGTTTAGTTATTTTGCTCTGTTTAATATACTGCAGCCAGACTGCACGCTTTGAGTCGCGTGAAAACCCGTCTGCTAGGAGAAGAAAGGCGAGCGAATATTATTTTCCAATTAATGCCCTGTCGCAGGCGTTTATTTTGTCGCAACCACGTCATACTGCGTCACATCAATTAAAGCTTAACTCCAAGCGGAACACAGGAAATTCGTTCCACACTGCCAGGATAACCCACCGAGCAACGACGAACGAAAGCAATGTGAAGATAACAGAAGGCACCTGATGGGCGGGACAATATGCTGTTTCGTGGCGCACGGATAACTGCAAAGGACTCCGGCGTGCTGGGAACCGGAGGCGAGAAAGGCAAACAGCGTGGTCGAATCCCAAATTCATGCGCAACGGCGGCACCGCACTCGAAAATTAATGGTCCGGAAAAGAAATTTAATCGCACAAGTTTCTGATTTAATTATACACATCTTCCCCCCTTCCTGCCGCCAATGGAACATATGTCCTTTCCGAGCATAACGTGTGCTCTAGAGCAGGGCTACAGGTCTTGAATTCAAACCCGTCGTAGTCATCATTCCATCACGGTTCAAAATCTCTACAGCTTTCTTTCGCTCGCACTAATCGATGAGCTCCCACGTACACCAGTGGCTATTTGCATAACTTTTCCAGGTGTCGATTCGTCCTACGGCAGGCGTATGGTGATGCCAAGCCTTTTAAATATTTTCTCTTCCTTTTCTTGTCCGCTATCTGAAAGGACCTGTAACGATTGCGCATGATCCAGACTCGTCATCATGAGGCAGCGGAAAAGTTTTTCCAACTCAAATTAACTGTAAATCATCGAACAAAATGCCCATGGACGTGTCCGTAGCCAACGGAAGGATCATGATCGGAAACGCAATTTTTCATTCGTCCGTTCTACTGAGGAGATAAGCGACCGTTTAATGATCGTCCACGATTTTGTGTTTTTTTTTCCTTTTTACTTTGCATCTTGCATGAAAACAGGTACACGATAAAGAAAAGTAATGAGTACCGGAATAAAAAAATCAAATTAAATATCCTACACTGGTGGCCTGCGAAACGCGAACAACATAACGATAAAATACGGTTAAAAGTTTTTCAAGTGCGTAATTTGAGCGACGTCGAAGTGATTCACAACATTGCGTCGGTTGTAAGAAATAAGCATCAATGAGGGTGGACGGAGTTTTTTCCTCCAGTTTTCTCACCTTTACTTCACGTACACATAAGAAAATACGTTTTTTACACGTAGTACACATAAGAAAATATGTTTTTATGATAGTTTTGAACAGCAATATAAAGGCTAAGCAAATGTATGATGGTTTCTAATAATGTCATTTGAAGGGTTGTGTGAAGCAGTTAAACTATTTTCCTAGCATTGGGAGTATCGCTTGATCACAAGCAAACACCAACTTGCACAGGGAGGACAAATATTCAGCGAATAAATAAACTTTGCCCTAATATGCAAACAGAGCAGCTCTCCGCCCGTGATAACATTGTGCTCGACAAATAAACAAGATACAGTTTCGTAAAGCAACAAGTCTGTGTTTGCTTACAACTACAACTGGTCCGGAAAGCTCCATCATGCATAAAAAATCATGTGCATCAACATCAAGCCTAGACTTACAGCAGCAGTTAAAAAAAAGCCAAGAAAACATTTTACCAAAAAAACAATCAACAGGCAGAGACACTACAAAAAAGAGGAAAGAGGGCGAGCGACAGTTCCCGGGAAACGGGGGGAGATCTGCTGAAACTAACACCTGTCAAAACTGGTCTGTCTCCGGTCTGTTTTTCTCCGAAAACACATATGTTGAAAAAGACCTAAACAAGCAATGACACATCGGTGGTTGAAAAATATATATAAATTTGCTCTAGGAGCCGACTCATTCTCCGCTTTTCCTCCCCCCGTCTGGTCCATCTTTACGAATGCTGAATTTCACTGTGCTCGAACGTAGTCGACTGCCGGACGGCATGAGTGAGAGAGATCAGAACCCATCGGAACCCAAACTAGAAGCATCCGTGGAGTACAGTACGAACTATAGTGCTGAGCCAAAGCGTGACAAGGCCAAGTTTTTTGACTCGTCGTGTGATGAACCATCGCTCCCCACCTCATACGACACCAACTATTAGACACGGATGTCTATCAAAAACTTGACTCGCTTCGCCTGTGAATTTTGGAATCATATTACAATTTCCATCGAGTCTTCTGGCCCTCAGTTGGTTGGCACGCTGTCCATCAGCCTGCAGAGACTGGCACCACGCAGCGGACATCGTAAAGAGGAACTTCTTTTCCTGCTTGGGACGCTCGAGGAAACGGGTTTTGGTGAATTAACCATAAAACTCAAAAGCAAGCTCTATGCTCTGTTCCGCGAAATTGACGAACATGCAATCAAGGTAGTGTGTGTGCTCGAACAATCGGTTTGATATCTAATCAGCATGATTAATGTCCATCATACGATCAACAAACCGGATGGCAATTGGCGCCATTAAAGCGGCCAAAGAGAGTTACCCGTAGGCTGTTGCTGGCAAAAAAGAAGGTGAGAACGAACATGCGAGAGAGAAGAAAGGGAAAAGGAGCTTGTGTGGGTAGTAAACAGATGTTGTATTACACTGCTATAAATATGTCCACAATATACTAACAAAAACGACGTGATGCGAGTAGGGCCAATAAATACATCAGTTTCGAATGCCCATCCAATAGCCCATTTCCTTCGAAGCTTCCCCTCATTATCCTCAAACTGCGTTGTTTGCTGCCCGCTACTCACCCCCGGACGTCGAAGGGGTCCCTCAGAAGTCTAAATGTCTCCGCTTAGTTTTGAGGCGAGAAAACGAGTTCAGGAAGCGTCCCAGCTTCATACCGAGACATTCAAAATACGCATTTCTACAAACCCAGCAGGCAATGCGAAAATAGCCAAAGGTCTTTCTTCCCTTTGACGCCTACCTACAGTCGAGTGAGTTATGGTGATAGCCGTGGTGGCATTTCGAGGACGACGATTTGGCTCACCAGGGAGGGGGTGCTGTTAATACAGAAAACGGGAGAGCAGAAGAGGTTGGCAAGATTTTTGGTAATTTATTTTCCGGGAAACACTTTCAGCAGTGCAGAGAGTTCACTGGTAAGGATGTCACTATCCCGCTTTCCAAAAGTGCAACTGAAATGATGACCATGATGGCGTTGCTGATGGCGATGCGAAGGGCAAAGAGGAAGGCGCCAATCCATCGTAGGCACGTCTAATGGAAATTGCAAAAGAAGGGCCGGGTGTGGTCGTCGGGGGTAGTACGGGTGAGGTCTGATTTGTTATCGCCAACGCCACGGGGTTCCTCCGTGTCCGAGAGGCGTTAAAATGGACAGTAAATTTAAGCTTAATGCTTTGCCTATTTCGATCGTAAATTTTTGCCGACTTTCGATGCAATCCCCAGCCCCCGTGCAATTCCTCATGCTCGGCCGTGGCGTGAAGGTTATCCCCCAAGAGACTTGGGAAACTAGAAAATGCGGAGCGAGAGATGGGCAGCGGCAGATCGAAGGAGGCAACCGAACGATAAATTTATGGGAATCAAAAGTGGCAATAAATTGTTCAAAACCATTATAAATTATTCTATGCAAATGTCCCTCGAATGGTTTCTCTCATGACGTTCATCAAAATCTCGCTTTAAAGTAGACTTAAATGAGTCCTTTCATGTCATGTGACAGTCGCTTGTTCGGACTAGCATTTAATTTTATATATAAAAAAATATATTTCCAGACGCCTGAAATTATTCTTTTTTAATAATTTTAAAATTTGTTTTATAAATTTGTACTATTAACATTATTTGTTAACCACATTGTACTTGATTGTATTTGATAGCCGCTACGAGCTGCCAACATATTTACGCCAGGTTAGGCTACTCACTATCCTGACAACAAGGATCTCTCTTCTTGGTTAATGGAATCTTTTTTATCAACAAGCCAGTTGGAAAAAAAACCAACAGAAAAACACCTCACTGAATCTACCGGCCGATGCTCAAACGGTACCTTAAAGGGTGACCTTCGTCTCCGGTTGCAAAATGATTCGTGGGAGAAAATCTCCACAGCACAGACACAACACAAATTGAAACTGTCAAATTCCGGTGATTTATTGCGATTCGCCTGTTGAATTCGGCTGGCCCCATCCATCCACCGGACGCAAACAGCTGACCCGATCTGATCCTTGATCCGGCTACCCTTCTCTGCCAACCATCAGGCTCTGCCGGGGCCCGGAAGGGCTATGATAAAAATATACGACTTTCATTAAATTGATGACTGGTGGAAATGCGGCCTGGCCAGAATCGAACGCGTCGGTCGAAAGAGCGGCCTCTCGATAATACGTCCGATATCGATGTGGAGCACCGGCAGCAACAAATGTCCAGTCCCGCCGCAGACGGCGACGGCGTGGGGTGACAAAACAAAAACCGGATTCCGGATCCTGGAGTCGGGGAGGGTTGATGTGCCCTTCTTTTTTGTGTGTTCTGCAATGTCGGGTCACCTATCGGAAAGACAATCGCATTTGCTAGCCGTGGACGATGTATGAACTGAGCGAGCGAGCTGGGCGAAGGTTTGCATTCTTGCCACAGCCTCTGAGTCCATTGGGTTATTTTGACCGGCAGCTGGCGATCTTCCTTCTACTTTCATGTTGCGAAAGCAATTCAATGCAAAGATAGAGCAGAGCCTTCATTGCCCAAGATTGTAAGCTGTTTTCGTGGTTACTGTGCCTTCGTTTGAGCTTGTTTTTATCGTTGAAACTGGAGTCGGTCAACCTTTTTAGTCACTTCCATATAGTAAATGCAAAATTTCTCAACTGTTTTTACGTAGGAGAACAATAGAGAACAATTTGGAAATGATATGCCTCTGCCCAGCATGTAAATTCCTTCAGCTTTGTGGAATTTCGAGCTATTTGGGGCCACAACTTTAGTCTCACAGAGTTTTTTTGTTAAATGCGTACATTATTTCGCCATCTGGCATGGACATTTCGTTCTAGAAGAGATTGAAACGGTTCCACATTCATTCTATATAAACAGGGACAGTCGTTTTTGTTTCACATGAGTATTCATTCGTTTACTATGTTAGGTGCTTGGCTCATTTCAAAGTTATCTTTAAACTGTATCCAATTAAGGCCATTTTCTTATTTAAAGCTAAATTGCCAACACCGATTTCGTGCAAATAAAATATAGCATGTTTGCCACTCTCTATAATCCAGCAAAACTCCCCCAGCCTGTGCACACATTTCCGTGCTAATCGTATACAAAAATCCCTCCCGACATGGGGATGCAGGAATAGGAACCCTTCCTAATGATGCCTTTAAGCCGCTCTGCTCGGGTGGCGATAACGAGCGGTCGGGTTTTTGGGCGGCCAAACGCATTTTCCAAGTGATTGATTAGCCCGATAGCTAAAACTTCGGCGGATCATTTTGGCAGCGTGGGTCGTGGCGGAGGAAATCCGTGCATGAAAGTTTGGTGGTTAAGGCTTAAAAGGCTCGTTGACTAAATAATTTCATTACACACCACCCTACCCCATCGGGCGGCGCGTCGTTTGCTGTCTGCGTTAAAGCTAGCGAAACATACATAGAATTTCGGTTTGTTCCGGACGTGCGAAGGGTTTGGGTGGTGTGGCGTGGTCGGGTGGTTGTTTGGCGACAGAACCCGCGCGGACACGCATCCCGAAAAATCAATCTCCATCACTCGATGGAAAACTGTCAGCCTGACCCAACTGACAGCAGACGGTCGCCCTTCCCCCCCCTCGTTCCTGCACAGCAGCACTCCTCGGCCGGGCCTAATAACGTCGTGCATTTCCGCTGCGGTATGCGGTGCGTCATTATCGGCTAGTTTGGAAAATGGCGCCCGTTTCCCCCTTGGCGTGCGAAGGGGAGTTGAATCCCTTCCCCGCGTCACTAACCTTCTTCGCTCCCTTAGAACCATTCCCAATGTTCCACCAAACGCCTAATGGGTCCCGCGAGAAGGGCGATGTTAGTCGGGATCATGCCGCGACTTTCATGAGTGGAAAGCCGGGATCGCCGAGCGCCATAAAATGATAATGATAAATCAATTAATATAAATTGTTCGCATTGATTTAGCCCATTTTGCCCGCCGTTAGACGCTCTGTGGTAACAGCCGCAACGCAAAGGCATCGCCAGCAAGGCAGAAGGGGACAGATAAAGGGACAGTTCTATCACCAGCAGATTCTGTTTGCTTCTCTCGCGGTTGCACGATGCCCAAAAAGTCCCGTACAGAAAAACCCTTCCACCCATCCCGTTTCGCACTCCATAAAGAAAACCATTTCTGGGCCTCTGGAAGTCCCGGAGAGGTGGATGACATTTTTCGTAAGCATGTTATAACATTTTCCCCATCAACAGCAAAAACAGCACGTGTTTTAAACGTGTTCAAGCTTTCATCGGGTGTCGCCGTACATTGGTTGCTCATCTTGTCTTAAATTTTACAACCATCGACACCCAGCACATCTCCCGAAAAAAGGCTGAACACATGTGTACATCGAGCGTTGTGTTGTACAGAATGTAGATTTATTTCAAACATCTATCAAGGAGCGAGCGAAAAAGGATCACACCTCACACCTTCTGCGCTGCTAAGGAAAGCGAAGATATCCTTCTCTTTATCCTGCGAGGAGCACTTATTCCAGACATCCTTGGAACGATCCATTTATTCCTCTCCCCTCTCCTGGCCAGCTCACAGACAGAGTCTAATGGAAAAAGGAACGGACGCGTCTTCTTTTCGATAATACAGCGTCATCAATTTTCTTTTGTTTTTCATTCCGCCAGCAACGTCTCCGGTTTTCGGCAGGCGAAAAAAAACACCGCGGAAAGAAGACGTGGGACAAACGGTCGATATTTTCGTCATTATGAGAGCAGGATTCATTTCGCTATCTCATGAGCAGTTTGCGGGACGATAAAAGTGCGGAAATTTATGCACTCCTCGTAGTCCTCCGCAGTGTCTTGCATGCAACATAAAAGAAAAAAAAAAAACTGAAGAAAGCCTGATGAAAAAACGCCCGGCACTTTGTTGCAGACGAAGCAAGGAAAGAGAGAGAGAAAAAATCTTCCCTAAATCCGCTTAAAACAAACGATTGCAATACACTCTAAATCTATTCGGTTCCTTCTAACGTCTACGCCCGTATCGATTCTTCTTCGTCGAGGATGTACCGTAATTCATGCGTCGATTGTTTAAACTGAATATTCATTTCATGGATCGAGGTGCTTGGGAACAATGTTTTGTTTTCCCATGCGTAAATGAAAGTGTATTGGTAGATTGTGCAAGGCGTGGCAATTTTTTGTTTTGAATAAATGTTACTTAAACATAAATTTTATTTTTTTCTAGCTTGCAATGAAATATATATTATTCCGTATCGAAGTCTTTTGATCTTTTTTTTTTGCAATTTGTATAAAATTTGGACCTGCAGTTAACTGGGATAGTCTTTAAAATGTAGCCTACCGATATTCACGTCGCTCAATATAAACAAACCCTCATCGACGATGGAACCGTTATATTCACGACCAAAACTCCAACCATAAACCTACTTTCATTCGCAGCCCGCAGTGCAAGCGCAGCTGCTTTCTGGAAAAAGGTCCTCCGCACGTTTCACCAATCCCCTTTGGAGCCGCGAATGATTTATAACGCACAATTAATCATATTTATTTTATCTTTATCTTCTTAAATGCATGGCATCGCGCGGGCCAAGCCGGACGTGTGTAAGTGCCATTCGAGTGCCTTGCGTGCGGGTCTTGGTGTGAGGGGCTGCGCAATGGCTCAACGGTATCCCAAACTCGACGAGCAAGTGAATCAAATTAATCGTTATGCAACAACGAATCGACTTCTAATTTTTTGTTCAGTTTCTGTTGAGTATAAATACTCTGTCGATGTTTCCTCTGAAGGAAAATAAACCCAAGCATCGACTGTTCCTGCTCTAAAAGAGCCAGACACGAAGCAACGTATAGTTATTGTACAACATAAATTTAGGAGACCTTCCATCTGCATTCCGTCCAAAACATCTCCATTGAACCAAGAAGTTCAAGGACAGCTCCTTCGCAGGCAGCTGCTCATGGCTTGCGGTGGGGATTGCTTTTGTGTTCTCAATACTTCATCGAGCATGATTGATGTATGGGCACGCAATTCTCTGCGCGGGCTACCAAGCGTAAAGAGGCGATAGGTTCGCTGCCAATTGGTGAAGAAGAAGGTGGTGGCGATTCGCAAATCATTAAGACCAATCCAAACGCCAGTGATGGCTGATCATAAATCTTGCGTATCATTACTTCATGATGAATTTTTAAATTTGCACAGAAGAAGTCTTGCATCGCGAAATGTTTATGCTGCTTTAAATATTGCACACACAAAATTGCAAAAAAAACATTGCAGTTTTCGTACACCCCATTGCGCTGTCGTCAAACATAAGCCGAACAATTACTGGAAGTTTTGACTGACCCTAACATGAAAACAATGATTAGAAATTTAACAGCAACACGATTATATGCCATCAAACAGCAGCTCTTGAAGTGCGTGTTTTAACTTTCTTCTAGCATTTTCCATTTTATCTGAACCCTTAAACTCGATTGTCTTTCGGGGTCTTTTCGCCGTTAGAATGCTTGGTTCAGAGACCTTTTATGGTTGCTACAAAATTTTTATTTTTCCCCCTCTTCTTTGGAATCCTCTGTTTTCGCTTTTATTGCTCTTAATCAGCACCTCACCGAATACAAAATGACCTATGGATCCTAGTCTACCCATCTCATTGGGTACCAATTTTATGATACTAAGAAAAAAAAGCGATGTTACGATGGAGTCGCAATGTAGTCGAAGGAATAGAAAGTTAGACCCCTCGCTGATAGTGAGCCTACTTTGTGCCTTTTCACGTTCGAGCGCTGAGCTGAGGCACATGGTGAAACCCTAGCCGGAACCTCAACCGGTTCGCTCTAAGCCAGCGAAGCTCCTCCAATTCGTGAGCTACAAAGACGCAAAACGAAGAGAAAAAAGGAAGGACATCCAACTGACTGCAGCAGGTCAGCTTAATTAATTCGTCAAAACAACAACTTGATTTTATGCAGCCCTCCGTCGTCGACCGCAAAACGACGGCGAAAATGACAAATCCGACCTTGTCCGGTTGTGGTTCCATGCCAGGACCAATCGGCTGCCTCGTCCGCAGGAACATCCCCGCCAAACCCGGTGGTGGTAAGGTAAGAACTTCAAACGAGACCATATCTGTCACGTGCTGTCCGGAGCGCTTCAGAAGATGAGTGGCCATAACGCAACGAGGGACGACAGGGGATCTACTTTATTTCTCAACCATGCTATTTTTCCTGCACCCCGCTCACCGTGGGTAAATAATACGGGTATAAGCTGAGGTCTGGTTACGGTCCTCTCCTGTGCTGCACCTGACAGGGCCGTGACATGCACCATGGAAGTGGAAAACATTATTAGAAAAGGCTGGCCATCATCGCTTGATGCGGCATGCTGCAACAGAAGAGCGAAAGGAAGCCCCTGACACAGGACATCCTTAAGCCAAGCTCGGTGCCTCGTCCTTAAGCCGATTAGCGTTGGGAAATAAAATTCAGGCAACGACCATGAGGGTCCGTAGTAAGAGTGAGGTAAATCCTTGCTGAAAGGTTTTGCAGTCAAATGGTTGAATATTTTGTCATACCAAGCGACAACTACTTTTCTGACCGAAATTCTCACTCAACGTACCCAGTTTCGTGTTCCAATGTTGTCCAAAAGCCACAACCATCGGTAAAATTAAAAACAATGTGCACCAGGATGATGCTGTATTCGGAGCTTATTAAGGAAACAACTAAAGATTATTGAATGTGGCAAGCTCCTCACTGAAATAAGCAATGCTTAATAATTTCCTGTACATGCATAGCACATGCCCCCTGACCCGGATTTACTGGCCCATGCATGCGCAAGGAGGCACAACCAGTTGTGCTGCGTGCTGCATAAAACTGAAGTCGGTTTGATTGTATGTCGTGTTGTGCTTTTTGTTTCTCTGGACCAACGCGTGCAATTTAAAACTATTGTTTAGCATGTAAAAGAGGTTGTAAATCATGAAATGGTCCTCATCGTTTTTGGAGCAGCAAAAAAACACATCCATTTAAAATTTATTGTGATATTGTAGGACCTTTTTCGGTGTTATATAAAAAGGAATACCCTTGCCTAACGAGGAGAGGATAAACTGACTCCGAATACTTACGTCCCCAAGACTACGCAAGTTAGTCAAACACAAATGCTCAAGATCCCATGAAAGAGGAAACCCACGGACCGGCTGACTTAGCAATAGCTTACAATCCCCCCACTCTCCCCCTCCTTCTCGCACTATTTTAGCAACACTGAGCCCCTTCTGGCGACAGCGTAGGGAGGGAAAAAAACTGGAAAACTTGGGCCGGCCTCCCCTAGATTGCTGGCGAAAACATCAGCGTCCGTCGGTGAAGGGTTTACGTGTGCCGAGCAGGAGGTTGCAAAGAAGGAGGTCCCGAAAGAGAAGAGCTAAAGAAGAAACGGTCACCGAAGCGATGGGCAAAAAACTTCGAAGATGGGACCAGCATTACGACGAAGGAGGGAGTAGGAGCAGCATAAAACAGGTTCCCCGATGGTAGGTATCTTTGCCGAGCCGAAGGGTTAAAGGGCGGGAGTGCTTGAGGGAGTGGGGGGGTTGTCTTAAAGAAACAGAAAGAGCTGAAGAGAGAGGCAGAGCATAAGAGACAAACGGTGCGGTGAACAGAGAAAAAGAGCGTTGATGGAATCCATGCGGGAGGCAATAAAAGTTAACCTCTCGAAATTCGAGCCACGGTTGCCTAGCAATTTTATATTTTGTTATGTTGTTTTTCCCTTTTTTTAATTTTCCATCGCGTTTCGCGCTCTTCGACCAACGCAACGATGCTGGTTTGCCTTTCTTTCTTCGGCCGACTTCGAGTCCGGCAAGAAACGATAGTGGCCATGAAGCGCGGTGTGAATTCCGACGGAAAGGATGACTCGACAAACCTGCTATCCTCTCCAATGGTCCTTTTCTGCCCGATCTTGCACTCTCTGGATCGGAAGACAGGCAGAATGATTTTGTAATACTGATTATGGTCTTCGGGCAAGCAAAGGAGATGCTTAAATCCTTATTAGATAGTATTTGAGCAGTTTCATTGAAGCAGTTAGATTAATGGAAAAGCATTGGCCCGATTATAACTATTGTTGCACTGTTCAAGCAATCTTTAGAAGCTTTCTAGGTTATAAGCGGTGCGTTGAATTTTGTTCCAGAAATTAATTTTGATTTGATTCAAAAGTTGATTTGCTAGAACTGCATAGCTACTTCATCAAGTTATGTTAAAACCCAAACGTGCTTCATTATCTTCTGGCATATGGTTAAATAAATAAACCCATTCATATTGTAGTCAAACGCATCTCAGTCTTTTTTGCGGAAGCTTCACAGACTAAACAAAGGTCCGAGCGTTTGTGACCAATTTAAAATAAAGCAGTTCCTTGGCTTGAGCGTTAGAAGGCGGGCTTACAGGGAGGAAATTTGATATCCACATTCAAACACAACATTTGAAATGTCATCGACTCAGTTTGATAGAAGGAAAACGGAGCACGGTGCTTCCATCAGGCTTTCGATGGATGGGGACTTAATCTCACGCCACTCTTTCGATTAGCAACGCTTTGGCGAGCATTGCAGCCAGAGGAACGCTTTGCAATAAACCAATCTATCCACCATTAGCTGATAACACGTAACGAATGATAATTTTCGGTAATAACAGGCCGATGGAGATAAAACCTATGGTCAATGTGAGTTGAACTGTTTTGTTCTTACAAAGAGGCATCTGTTCATTTCTCTTAAATGATTCAACGGGCACAGTGCAAAGGTAATTAAGTATAACGCGTTTGACACTGTACGGCGGACAGATGGACGCTCAAACATCGATTATGTGGAATGAAAAGTAAAGATCTAACAGGGAAAGCTAGGGAAATAGTGCACGCAAAGGAAGGTTTCAAGGCAGGGGTGTGAAACATCCCTCCATGAAAAGAAAATTACAGAAAGCAATCATTATCTGATGAAGTAGTCCAAGTATTTAACCACAGACTAAAGGAATTGCTCAATTAGAAGCTTCGAGTCGAGAAACCTGGAAGGATGAGATGGAAAGAAAAAAAAAAGAACCAACCGATGGATGGGGCACAAGGACACGGCCCACAAAATTCAATAATCCATATCAACGTTAGTGGCTTTCAAAGAAGCAGGATTTACCCTACCAGTACTCGTTCGAACCAATGTAGTTATATATTTGTGGTTTGCTTCGCTCTTCTTCGCAGTAAGGAAGATCTTTTCGGTTCCTGGGGATTTCGCACCTGAACTAACGCTTTGGGTGCAATCTTTACCGTAGCATCGGAAGTACAAGACTAATGCCAACTAAGTCCTTCGCCGCCGGAAGCAGCTAGCTGCAGGGGCACTTGGTGTATGAATCTTTTTCAGAAAGGTCAACCCATCTTCCACCGTAGGCTTCTTGGAAAAAGATTGCTCAATTGTCACGTCGTTCAAATCTTCCCCGGTCCGTCTTGCCCTGCCGGCAATGGACAACACAGTTTATCTCTTCGCCAGGATAGGTTGAGAAAGGTGCTTAATGCCCGGTTCACAAGGGAACCAACATAGGCCCGAGAGCATTGAAGAAGCTCGAAGTCTTCGCATCGGTTTTTCCAACATTCAAATGGCCAATCCAGCCGGCTTCAGACACGCTCCGGAAAAGGATTATGTCGTCCCGGCAATTGATTGCAAATGATGCCGTTTGTTGTAGGGACAACAGAAGGTGAAAAATAAGGGTAACCCTTGTCTGGCTTCGAAAGACACATTTGTAACAGTTCGAAACAATGGAAAGGGGGGTTTCTCAGCTTCCAGCAAAAACATTCTAAGTGTTGAATGTGGCACGACTATCAAAATTGAAAGAAACTGTCCTGCAACCAGTGGAACCTTCAAAGCAGCAGCTTGAAAAACATCTTTTCAAGAATCGAGTCCAGTCACGGAAATGGATTTTGTTTTTTATTTGTCGAATCTACTAAATCTTGCTTTATTGATCCATTGTCATTTGCTTTTCCATTTCTCTTTTTTTTTTTTGCGAAACACTTATATCCGGTCAACTTTGCGTCCTGAATCAATCGTCGACGGAGTGAGACAACCGGGAACGAACGAGAGTTGCTCGACTGTTAAAATATGGGAAAGCTACTATCCTGCGAGAGACGAAAGCTAGCAGAAAAATTGTCCCAGCGTCTTACCGGCAGCAAAAGAAAGATGTTCGAAAGACGTTGCGCCCTGAGTGTATCCGTTCATGCTGAGCGAAACTGTCTTGTCTCGGTTCCGGCGGGCGAAAATCTGTGTTCCGTTTGGTGGGTTGTCCTGCCAGCTATCTGTTTCGCCCCTTGTTCCGTTCGAGTGGCACCAAACCCGTACGTGGAAGCTACAAATAAAGGTTCCAATTCTAGAAACGACGATTGCCGTATCGAGCCAACAGAAGTCGTCGGATCAGGCTGCCGATCGAGGATTGCACACCGGAAGTGACTGTTGCAAATTACTCTTCCGGACAGATGACTTCGTTTGTAGCCGACGTTTTGAGCGTGTTTTTAAACTTATTTTATTTTATTTTTCTGCTTCGTTGTTTTTCTGAGCAGAGTTATGAGCAAAAAAACTAACAAGCTTTCCAGATGTTTTTTTTTCTTTCACTTTACGACACTTTGCATAAGCAATTCATACGCACTTTTGATATCTTTTCACCTTTACTCACGAACTGTGACTCTTTTACTTTACTCTTCTCCTGGTGGAACTTCTTCCTTTTGCACAAACACTTTATTGCAACAATATTTTAATGCACATTGATTCACTTTTCTTTTGATGCTTCCCGTGCTGTACTAAACCAAATTTCACTCTTAGCACTACTCACTGCTGCACGTTTGGTCCGGAACAATCAGCAAACAGGATAAGATGTGGGTTCCACCTAAGCAAAATATGACGATACCACGAAGTTAGAACTGTAATAACCAACCAATTTCTCCAGGAGAAGCATCATACGGCAAGATCAACAGCAACTGATACAAAACATCATGATCCAAAAGCAAGGGAACGGTTTAAGGATTAGTCACTCATGTTAATATTCAATCGTTTGGAGCAAACTGCTTTGATATTCTCTCCATTCATTAATCAAATCTTCTCAAGTCCCACAAGAAAGATGTAAGGATTATTTCCAAAGACAATTGTTTGTCATGTAACACGATTGGGAGTGTATCGAAAACCCACGTCAAACAAGATTTTTCTCGAAACACACAACACTCGGTCAAAACGTTCGAGCGGTCTTCGATTTGAACTGGAATAATAAATAGTTATTGAAAAGTCCCATTTGCATATTTCACAATTGCCATCGGTACCGGTACGAAACGCTTCGCTCTGCAACGAAAACATGTTGTGTTTGAGAAGACCTCCCCTGCTTGGCGCGTTGCTGGAAGCACTTGCATTTTAAATTCCTCATATTAAAAATAGCTATGACAAGCGAACCACAACCGGTCTCCAGCCGCGCGGCGTTAGGAACGGAGTGCCCATATATACTGCCACTCTTGCTTGGTGGAATACCAAGTCAGTGCTAGTCCTAGGAAGCAACAGCACGGGAAGAACGCTTGTAAGATCATCGGAGGGCAACGCAAAAAAAAACAGCAATAAGTGTTGCAATTGCGGCAAGCTCTCCCCCACTGGCCCATTTAATGACTGCGCTCTTTATAGAACACCCATTCGGTTTCGCGCGATGTGGTGGTGTTATATTTTTTCCCTGCCCTTTGTTTTGCCTCTCTTCCAGGGGGTCAACTTGATTTTCAACTCCCGGAAAGTTACATAAATCAAAGCCAGTTTGCACAACTCTGCGCGCGTACCAACGCAGGCGGGAGGACGGGATTGTCATTTTTTTGACACTTACTCTCACACGAACATGGCTCAGCCTTGTCCTGTTCTCGGAAATCTCGCTCGTGTCCGATCGCCGGGGCAGTTGATGCCTATATAGTTTGTGGACCACTCTAATCCACAGTCAAGAGCGTTCATTCCCAGGGTTAGTCCGAGGTTCCGTTGGTATGAGCTGCATACGAGCTCGTGAATTAAAGATGCAAATTGTTTCTATTATTCATTGCGCATTGCTTCACGACCCACGCTAAGAAGCGTACGTATGTGTGTGAAATGCAGTTCTTGGAATGCAGCAAGTCTAACCGGGAACTTGTGCATTGGGATTAAGAAGAAGAGGTACGAGCGCCAAACACACAATGCACCCACGAATTTACCATTTGCTATGGTGAACTTCCTTTTGGGGAAGGTGCAGTCATTTGTTTCGCCTTTTTAAATCTAGTTACTAACTGGCGCTGCTAGACCAGGCAAGGGTAGGTTGACTCCAGCTCATCCTTCATCTTGACGGGGACAGCTTTTAATTGAAGCATCTTTCCAGTTAAAGCGGAACGTTTTTTTTTTTCAAAGCAACTGTTCGAACATTATCTTTTACCTAATACAATCCAGTTTTTGTTTAGCTGCAGGATAGTAGATAGAAAGCTTCTAATCCCAATGCAAGATGAAGAGACACAGTTAATGGGATTGGGCCCATGACAGCCGACCGAACAGTCATGCCAGCGAAGACTTAAAGCGAATCCAAACTTCCTAGTCACGAAAATCCCCAGCGCGAGCTGAAGTTAGCTGGCGCCTCTGCAGTACAGTAAATCCACCATCCCTCGGTCCTGCCCATTAATGGGCGGGCAACGCTCGCCAGAGGAAGGCTCACCATTAAAGGCACACTGCCGTCTCGTAATTTTTGTGCTTTAATGTGCCAGTGTTTCGGGGCTTCGCTTGACGCACATAGAAACACACGAGAAACGAGTATAAACACGCGCTACGAACAGTACTAGCAACTTCGATCGAAGGGAAAATGTTTCACGTTTCTCGCAAAAAGCACCGGACGGCTTCAACTAATGACTGCCATATATTTTGCGTCGCTTAATGTGCAGTGAATGCGGATGAAATCCGCAGCCATTGAGGAAACGCTAGCAAAGATGTGTCATGGAAAATGCTTTGCTGAAAATTTCAAGCAAACATTCTTTCATACATTGTGTCAGAAAAAAAAGGTGCCAAAACGCTGATAATTTCAGTTGAGGAATTGCTTTTGCTTAACATCTTACTAATTATTCTGATTAATTTTAAAATATACTCGTTTAAAATTAATTTCTTTGCTAAAGACTATGTCCCGCCAGTAAACTAACCTTCTTCGCAGCTTATTGGTTCATCGCTGTTCGTCGAAAGGATTGCGCACAACACGGGCGGGAAAGTTGTAAATTCCCTTCAAAAAGTCGGCCTCCGTCTTATGAAGTTGTCAGACATTCGTTTGATTCCTCCGCATGCGAAGTGATTGCTTTGCATCAACTGGCAGTAATTCGAATTGATTGTCGGACGAGAGGTGATGCACTTCACACCATTCCACAGGATATTATGCACGCTGCCCTCAGAGCGGCCGGCAAGTGTGAGGAGAGATGTGATTACATTTATTTATGGGAACCACGGTGGAAAGAATAAAAGCGATGCTAAAGTGCCGGACGAAGATAACCAGATGCAGCGAATGTTGGGATGCCCGAATCGGGAGGCCGGATGTTTGGACGATCCGGTCGACTGCCCCACACCAGCGACCAAGCGATGGAGTACTTTAATTTCTTCTAAACTCCAATAAAGCTGGCTCGGAAATGTTCGCGCTCGTACGCGCGTCAATTTTTCGTTGACTATGGATGAGCGTTTGCATAATATACGGTTGAACAAATGCGTTGATCTTGGAAGCGAATTCTCCTGTATTTGCCACCCTGATTGTTGTAGATTTGTGTGTCTATCGTTACCCTTAAGGCTTAATTTTAGGGATTTAATGAAATAGTTTCTTACATGCATGCTGATGTAAAAAAGCGCTGGGAAATTGTATGTGTGTAAGTTGTTTTTCTTTTCTTTCACAAGCGAACCTTTGCCATCTACTGAAAAGAAATGTAGATTCTTTACAATCAGCAATCAGTTAAAAGTGAGTGCGGGTCATAAAAATAAAGGTCTGATGCAGGTTTTGGGTAATGATGGAACCCTGATAGAACAACGCGAAGAAAAGAGAGCGCACAAAAAGACCCACTGAACTATAGATCCTTTCATTGAATCTTTCATGGTGCTCGCAAAGATCTTCCGATGAGGTAAGACAAGTGGCTCCTTGTATGTGTGCGTTTGTCGCTGAATGAGTTCAGCCCTCGTCTTTCGACACACATCGGTCAGATCTCCGTTGAAGGAGTTTAATGTTACCGCCCGGTTGTTTTAAGATGCGGGTCCGCCACATCTCCTTCAACTGCTATTATTATCATTAGTATCATTAACAATATTATAGCTATTATTTGCATTATTATCATATATTTCTCTAATAATACGCTTTCCGCGCAACGGAAATAATCGCATCTCTTTAGTTGACGCGTTGATCGAAAAAACTAATCACGAGCGATACAGAGAACGCAAAGGAAGGCGAAAACCGCTGGCACAAAAGAGGCTACAGATTAAAAATATTCGTCTCAGTTTTTCATTTCACATTCTGTTTGCCTCGAAAAGAATGTAAAAACATAGAGACACCTCAATGGCTGCTACTCTGTAGGAAAACATGCGTTATACATATGAGTGTACATTAGTTCATCCAACGCAGTACAAAACGGCTACGGGCAGAAGAACCGGAAGAAATTGTCCCTAGAATGCATGCGCGTTTTCCGTACTGCGTAGAAGCACGAATCTGCATCGAATCTGGTAAAGGAGGAACAAGCTGAAGGATGTTCCGTACGAAAGGAGGCAAGGGCTAGATGTGCATGTCTTCTGACAGCGATTATCTTTCGTAGCATATCTTCTAACGGCGCTTCGGTCACCGTTCAGATGCCCTCTTTCACATGTTGAGGTTCTACGAGGAAAATGATTGTCCCTGATAAACAACCGAAACATAACCTCCAACTCGGGAAACCCTCTCGTTAGGGGAAGGAAAAATTCAGTGCACTGTTTCAGTACAGAAGCCGTAGTGCAGTAAATTAATTTTCTTTGGAACATTATTATGCTGCTGCTGCTGCTGCTGCATATCATTCTAGCACGTCGATTCGCCTGGCTCTCGGTCCTCCGATCGCTGCATGTGGCGAAGGTCATTTTTCAGCTAGCAGCTCATTAATTGCTTTTACCACCCGCAACAACGCCTCACACAAAACGGCGTGGCCTTCGTAGGGCGTCGTGGAAGATAGATCGGTGTGGTCGAGTTCGGTTCGGTTGGTGGTTTTGTTTTCTCGCTCCTCCCGGTGTCGAAGCCGCTGTCGGCCGGGCTAATGGTTTAATGAATGGTTTTTAAAGTGCACCAGAGAGCCACGGAAGAGACTGCATCTTTTAATGGCACCACGGCCAGCCGGAGCCAGAGTGCTGTGCCCTTGGACATCCGGCGAGTCCCAATAACTGTCGTGGGCAACATCCTCGGGGGGGTTGGTAATAAATGGCTTTACGGTTTGCAGACGGCTATATTCAAGCTCGAAATCCGTAACGAAGGCTCCTCCTGCACTGGTAATCCTTAAAACATATTCTTTAAGCTAGCCTGCACACAAACTGGTTTTGAACATCAAGCCGAAACAATTTGGAGCGCTGCTTGTGTACACTCACATGTACAGCTTGCCGAAAAAAAGAAATCTCTTTGGTCCAACGCCGCCTCTTATCAGCGCCACTTCCAGATGTACCCGGGGCTGCATGCAACGCGGCACATCAGCGAAGGAAGCATCAGATGTTTATCGAAAATCATCAACGGCGATAAGTATTTGTTCAGAGATTTGCGACCGTTGATAACGAGCCGGATAGGTAGAGATAGGAGCGCCGGAGCAAACAGTACTGGGCCTTTTCGACGTCGTCTGACACGGCATATATTTACGGGCCGTATGGAAGAAAAATGTCTAACTGTTTTTGTTTGTCGACAGAGCGAGCAGAGAAAAAAGCCAGGACTTTGTTCCCGACGGAAGCGGTTTGCGTGCGAAGTTGTACAAAAAAACACTGGTGTGCGTTGTCTTTGTTGACGTTTTATCATCGTGTTGCACGCTCAGCATTGCTGCATTTCAAAACCGGATAACAACCTGTCACACTTATCCGACAAACGACAACAAACGGGACAATCAATAAGGATTTTCACCGTTGCTTTTATAAACGAAAATGCCTGAGGAAAACCAAAACAAGTAAAACATAAACCTTGCCCGCCAGAATCGCTTAATCCGTGCCGTACAAGATTCCATAATTCAACCAAACCTGGTAGAAATCCACGCTCACTCGCACGCACGTGTACACATACATTTGCCCATCAGGATTACGATGACAGTTCTCAGGTGATGGATGTGGGATCCTTTTTGTGAATCTTTCCATCCCACCTCTCGCTCGAGGACAATTGAATCGAATCAATTCCACTTAACCTGAAATCAACTGAGAAGCGCATCGGAGGAAATCAAACCACACCGGACGAAGCGAGCTCTCTTAAAACCAACGAAGATAGTGTTGGAGAAATCAAACGTGAAACATAATTGAATTACTTTGCCTCGGGACGCGTAGTTATAGCTACGAGTATTATTTGTGCTTGCACGCAGTTGCGATACGAGCCATCCAAAAAAGCCGACGGCAAAACAACAACCCGCGCGGCAGACGAAACAGTTCAGTGTGGCCTTGCCGCCTCATTCGACTATCAGCTGTTATTCAACCCCATGCAATTCTGGCTGATTTCAATCCCTCGTCTGCCCTTCTTTTCCATTAATGCTCTTGCGGAGATGTAGAACATATTTTTCATGTTTTGCTTCTCAAATGAGTGTCGTCCGGGTCCGACCCCTGACCTCCTCCAAACGTCATCGATGGATCATCGGACTGAAGCGACGGTTGTGCGGCTGTTTGCTACGAATACTTTAGTCATACTCTCATCAAAACGAACCATATCCTGACTGAAACTCGTCTCACACTGGCTCGAAATAGATGGAACGACTTGAAACTCGCCTATGATCTAACTCGACTGCTTGCCCCGAGCGACACTAACGCGTAGGGTACATCGTGGAGAGAGAAAAAAATTCAACGGGGTCAGGCGACCCAACCTCGGCCATAACCCTGCTCGAAATTCCAATTTTACCCTTCCCCGAACGATCCCGTACGGGAAGAAAAGGAAAAGTTTCATGATCGGGCAGGATTTCGCCGGCCATAACTTTAGACTCGCCAAAGATTTTACTCCTTCGTCCAACACTCGGGCAGGGAGAGCATAACGTCGAGTGACAGCAGTTTTTGAAGTCACAGTGCGGACGAAAGCTGCCAGCCTGGCGGTACAGAATTTTGGATCCACGTTGTCCCAAAAATTGGGAGGCCCGATGCCCCATAGCCTACCAGAGTTTTCTCACTCTTTCTCCTTTTCGCTTTCGTTTCGATTCCTCCTCCTTCACCTACGTTCCAGAACCGACAACCGCCTACCGCGGTCCTTCAGGAACAGGTTTGCAACCGATGGCCCTTCTCACTTTTGGCCCGGTACTCTCTTTCGTGCTTAGTTCTCTCTAGGAACTAAGGAACGGTTTGCGTCAAGTTTTTGAAAGTCAAATAAGGCCGACTCTAGCGCGAATGAGTGTGGTGCACACACCCCAACGAAACCCCCCCCCCCCCCCCCCAACACTTGCACAAACCACTGCGAGTATGCGTGTGTGTGCATCTATTTGGCTTACTGATTACATACACCCTTCGCATAACAGAACCCCACCGCCATCGCCTGCTCTCCGTCGCTAGGCTGCAGCAGCATTCCATTCCACTCCACTTGCCATTCGCTGCTGTTGCTGCTGCTGCTTCAAACTTCCAACTTCCTAATGGATGTCTGGCCGCCTGCTGAGACTCCGGGAGACCCTTTCTGCCGCGCTGACATACACCCGGGCCGGTCTATCTAGTGGGGGAGCTTGAAAACTCCATCCCTCCATTTCGCTCTTGCATTCTCGCTCTCGCCGGCAACAACTACCCTTCGCTGCTTGCGCTCCCTTGAGATAATGCCCTACGCAACGGGGGACGACGTTATCGATCAACGGCAAGAACGGGTCGTCACCGTCGTCGGATGCGTGTGCTCGAACGCACAGACGACACACGCGCCGAATGTAGGTCTTCGGTACACTCGCATGTATAGCACGCTCTACCGCACCTATTTGTTCGAGTGTACATCACAAGCATTCGGTCCAATGCGGTGTTTTATGATGTTTATACACTTTTTGGAATGTTAAACTGATATTTGGGGAAAATACCAATTCAGTTTCAATCTTCAGCGTTTGTTTGCATTTCGAAGGCTGTAGGGCATTTAAAAACTAAAGAGCGCGACACTAAAGAGCGAAACATGGGCATGTTTAAACGTTTTATACTGCCCGGATCGTTCGTTCCAACCGATTTGTGCTACATTCTTTCTGGTATACGCCCACAAATATTAACTTTAAAAGAGGATAAATATCAACCCCCATTTCGCACACCCTTCGCCCGTGACTCTGTGCTCCTTGAGATCATTTGAAAATTTATTAACGTAACTACACCCGGCACCTCTCCACCTTACTTGCTCCGACTAAACGGTCACCCCAATGTCCACCTCGTGATAGCAAGTGGAAAGAGGGGTCGGACGAAAAGAAAGAAAAAGGGTAGATCGTGAAATTGCTTCCCATTTGCAAGCCCTTTTTCGCAAACGCCCGTGCAATCTCATAAGAAAAAAATCGAATTTTTATCCCTCTTCCTTCCTCCGGGACAGCGGGAAAACTGTTTATTATGGAAATCCTTCCAAAATTCAAATTCAACCACGTCCTGCAGGCGCATAAGGTGACAGTTGAAAAGAAAATCGAAGCAACCAAGGCATGTGCAGGGGAATCAGAATCCTTGGGCTTAGGATTAAGGGTTGAAAAGGTTTTTCTTGGTTTTTTTCATAGCTTCCGGTGTACTTCAAACCATTTTTCAAACCAATAGTTACAGCAGAAAAAAAGGTTCCAACACCAACACGCTATGATATTATTTTTGTCATTGCATTGGTTACTGTAATCTCTAATGTGTGTGCAGGCTCAGGGAAAATCTGAGTGCAAAAACGTATCCCTTTAAGAACTCTAGATCTGCATGTATACTCTTTCTAGCTTTCTATTACTGATGTTATGATCTACATTGACAGCTTTAGCTGTCTTTGACTGTACCGAAGGCCGCAAAGTGAAAAAAGACAGATTCAAACTTTGCTCCGTCAGTGAAAATGTCAAAAAGGTTTCTCCTACTTTTGGAAAGGGAAATTAGGTTAACTCTCGTTTTTTTTTTTTTTGTCGAACACTCTTTTTCGCATCTTTGACTTTTGTTGCTCAACACCCGCTAGACACACTGGTAAAGTTATCCAATTAGTTAAGCAACTTTGCCCGGTGACGGTGCAGCATTTCGCATTGTAATTTCACTGGCTCAATCGTCGTACAAAAGACTACTCCCATCCCTTCGAACCCCCTCGAGGATGGGCTGAAAAGATGGTCGTAGAAGACACACTCGAGAAAAAACCCGAATCCAAACCCAAACGCTTTAGCTATGGGTTAGCGCCAAAGCAGCGTTCGCCGGCTCGGATGGTGAATTATTGCAAGTCATCGAAAGTAAATAAGCCAAACTGCATGCAGACGGAGAAACTCAAGCAAATGAAAGAACTTCGATAATGTATAGATGTAAGTTTTTCTAACAAATTTTTTATCCCGTACTCCTTTCCCTCTTTCGCTCTACTGCTCCGTGTTTGGTTTTCGTCCCGAAATGTTATTTTTTCCCCTTTTCCCAACCATTTGATCCTTCCACAATTTGGCCTCTAGGGACACGGGTCACAACCGGGAGGAAGCTTCAGGTATGCCGAGGAAAGAGGAAACAAGCTAGGCAGCATAAGCAAAACATAAGAAGAGATTTTAATCACACTTCTTCTTCCGTTTCCCTTCGCCCGCTCAGAGATTTGTGTTCTTATTTTCCTTCAGATGTTCCTGATTGTTTGGAACCGGTTTCTTTATGTTCACGTTGGCCTCTCAACCACCTTTGATTCGTTCTCTGCTGCGCCTGTTCCGTTCCTTCTCGTCCACTTGATGAATTTGTTTTGCAGTTGCTTTGCTCTGCACCTTTCGGCCGAATCTCAAGCTCGCGGAAACTACCTGCCTTCCCGATTGTGTTTGTTGGGAAGTATACGGTATCAGCGTCATCGGCATGAAAGGACATATCGGTTAAAAAATATCAATATAGAGAACGAAAAAAAAATGCGGACCTTACAGCTATCTCCACAGGCATGGTTCACCAAAAAATAACATTGAAGAAACTGTTTTATTAAAATCACACAATCTTTTCTACGGTAACAAAAATGATGTATGGTTATGCAAAACGCTTCCTATTGATTCCAACTTCTTCTCCGGAACTTACAACTAGAAGGTAGGGCTCGCAAATGGAGAGGAAAAAGGTTAAGCTTAAGAACTCCGGAAGACATTTATCAAGAAATTTGCTAATTCTAATTACTATATTTGAATACTCTTGGAGAACATGATGGCCTTGGGAGAACAACAATAACTCATCTGTACCAGGCTAACGCTGCTGAACAGTTTATTTATTTATGTTTTTATTTTGTTTTATTTTTTGTTTTGGTAACAACATGTAGGCTGCCTATCCTTACTCATTCATCAGTTCTACCGCAGCAACTTTGAATTTCATTTATTAATCTTAAAGCAATACTAGATGGGAAAGAAAAATAAACTATCAATAGGTACAACTCAACGAATATCCCAAATTCCTTTTTCTACCATCACCAGTGTAACAACAAAGGGGTTTGAGTTAGATATAGATAAAACTGTGCATGATATATGTTTTTCAATGCAGCAAGATTATATGTTTTCATTGATTTTCGAAGCAAATAAGCAACAAAACTGGAACATTTTCGTTTATGTTGCAAAAAACCATCTCAATTGTTACGAATAACAGAAAGATAGTGTAAAACAGCAGGGAAAACTTGTTTACAAAATGACCTTTCGGATGAAGTTGAAGCAGATATTCGAAAATATTGAACCAGATAGTAGAAAGTTCCTGAATATTATCATAAAAATTGGCACATCAATCAGTACGATGGAAACGCAAAACTATGGTTTGCAAAAAGTGTGGAAAACTCGTTTGGGAAATTTATTTTACACATATTTCCGTTTACTTTCGCACTTTCTTTATCAAGCTTTCTTCACTCCATTTAACTTAGTTCGAAGATGACCATCAAGTCTATAATAGCAAATGAACGAGAGAGTACTGCTGGTAGCAACTTGCACAAGATTTACCATACTTTGGCGCAGCATTTGGCGATTCTTTATAGCTTTAAGAAAAACTAAAACTCCGGACTTCAGGGATGTTGAGAGCGTCTAGGTTGCTTGACCTCCTTCCAGATCATGGAGGACTGGTTTTTTTTTTTTCATGCTGGGTCGATTTGCGTACGAAATCAGCTGAAACGGATCCTTCTCTTTCGTGCACAACCCGCTCGAATATTCATGAGCTCCGGGAGGCCTCAAAGCATCGGACACCATCATCCCGGACGCTACCTACTGCGGCAGAGACGCAAAGGCTCCGGGCAAGTAGACACGAGCTTGAGGATAGTTTTGGCTAGATCCTCACAATCAGCGTCCTGTCTCAAAACTACATCTCTCCATCCGTTTCTCTTTCGCTCTTTGGGTAAGCCTCACTCTCTCCCTCTCTGTCCTGTCGTGTTTCTTTTTTGATTGACCAGTGTTCGTTGTTCCGACGCAGAAATCGGAGGCCGTTTTTTGGCTTCTGATGAGATCAGCTAGAGAAAAACAGGTCTAGATGGAACTACTGGCAGTGCCGCCTGAGCTTCAACATCGCAAATCCCAACCCGGGTGGATGGTATAAATTCAACATCCCATCCAGCGACGACGGTCAACACCTACACGCGGCGCAAACGCAATCCGCCGGGGGTTCGGATTCGATTTGGCGATAAATTTTCCAAAATGAAGTAAACACTGCCCCGTTTGGCACGTTCCATACACCCGTCGCTGACCGATTCCTCGCTCCACGGGATCGATGATGCCTTTCGGTGTTTTGACTGGCCCGAAAGCCGACCAGGCCCCGGCGGGAAAATGTAGTTCCAGAATAAGCAGCACCACCGGGCTGGGATGGAAATCTTTCACAACTTTTCTTTTTCTTTTTTTTAAGTGCTTTTTGTATCTCCAACAAACATCCACTGGCCAGTCGAATGGAGGGGAGCAATGAGATCAATTTTGGATGAACTTTCTCTCCATGCAAACGGTCGTAATACACAACCTTTCGCCTCTATAGACTATCGTGCAAGTGAGGCAAATTTCCCGACCTTTGCTCGTCGGTAGAGAAGAGAGGAATTTTAGAGAAGATTTTCCTCTTCTAAACACGAAAGGCAGGCTCCCAGCACACCGTTCCACAATTTTCAACGATGTCGGCCTGCTCGTCGTCGGCGTCTTTCACTTCAGCATATTAAAGTGACAGTGACAGCCTTTGCCGGTACAACCAGCAGGGCGTTTTGCCTGGAAAGCACGGCCGACACGGGGAGGAAATTCGAATAAAAAAAGAAAAAAAAAATCATTGATTTGGGTTCATGCAGTACGGCGGGATCACACCGATGGTGAGTCAGAGGTAATGCGGGAAAATCGTCCCACTGCACACAAAAAGAAAAGGGTAATGAACATTGATTGAAGGAAGAAGCGCTGCTGCTCGTTTGCGGGACAATTTTCAGCAAATTCTTTCCCGTGCCGCGCCCAGCGTACGGGGAGTTATGTTAAGCTGTCAATTAGGGATTTTGCGAAAATCTCCCATCGACCCCTTTCGAAATTGGCAGCGCCGTGGGATGGAAAAGAGTTTAAAGATATCTTTTCGACACAGCAGGCAGCGAAATTTGTTATTATTTAAAAAAAAAATACATGTCTTCATTTTTCCGGTACCAGCTCTTTTGCGCAACTTTTCCATAAGAAACAGTATTCATAAAGCCTCAACCTTCAAACAATTGTCATTTCTAAAATGCAAAGACATTCATTTTCTCACGATCAGATCTCTTTTTTTTTTTCACTCCACGAAGCTGGCGAGGAACACCGGCGAGCTGCCGCTCATCGACCAGTGTCAATTTATTTTCCTAAGACAACAATATTCAATTTTAATTACTTTAATTACACGCCGCACATCACCCGAGCGGGGCTAACACTCTTGAAACAGCAATTTTTTTCACATTCACGTCCGATCAGAACGGCTCGTTAGGCCATTCCACTCTGGGACGCCGTGCATAAATTTCCACTGCATGTGTTCCGCAGCAGAACATACAGCTCAAATTTCAAAGCCCGATGCATTCACCACCAGGCGGACCCGTCGGAAGATGGCATAAACATGCGATGCACACAGATGCAACAGTCCGATGCAAAAGATATCCCCCGCCTCTTTGTGCGAACCTGGAGGGGTAGTGGAAAAAAGAAGCAATGCTATCGTACGCCCAAGGCCCGAAGAATGTAACCAAATGAAACCGCACGGAAATGCTATCAAACTCAAGTATCAGCAGAAATTATCGCGAGTCGTGTCAACAGAAGACGATAACACTGAAGGAATGCACATCTTTCGGTTTACAATTACAGAAATGTGTTGCAGTGAAGGCAAAAGCAAATCAGCACCAATCAACGATGCATTCGAACAGGATTCTTGGCACGAAAATGCATCTAACATTTGTAGACCAAACATTTCAGAAGTACTTCGAAGATAATAATAATCAACTCTAGCCAAACTGACACTTGACAATTTAAATGTTGTATCGTTGTTTTAATTAATTTTAACTACCTCAATACATTTGTCAAATATACTAGACATGATGGAAGATATTTTCAAAAGCCCACAAATAACCTTCCGAAAGCAAAAGCGAATTCATCCATGAACATCCAGCGAGATCGCGTCAGATGAGTTAATCCAGTTCGCCACACGAAACAAAACGATGGAGTGCTTGGCAAACACAAAACACCGGCAGACGCTCTCCGACAAAACAGGTGGTTTTTAATTCTGTCCCTAACCTACATTAGTGAGCAACTTTATTATTATTAGTATTCCCCGCAGCCAGTGAACGCGCGGAAGACAGTGGCAAGCGGATCTGGCGGCGGCGTTTTGTTTTGATTCAGTGCCGACGAATCCACCGCAAATTTACCTCTCGAAGCGCGCCCAAGCAGCCGACGTCAACGCGCGTTGACAGCAGGTGAGAGCGATGCCCGAGCGAAAGATTGCTCTCGTTTTTCGGCAGGTGAGAGCGCGATAGTCAAAGGTGAGATACCGCGTCCATTC
Source organism: Anopheles atroparvus (assembly GCA_914969975.1). Taxonomy (NCBI): domain Eukaryota; kingdom Metazoa; phylum Arthropoda; class Insecta; order Diptera; family Culicidae; genus Anopheles; species Anopheles atroparvus. Next base: position 32,559,245 of record CAJZCY010000001.1, read on the forward strand.
GTGCATCTGGCTAGTGGTACACACAATTGGCGAGATGATGATCGACGCTGCGTCTATTCCGAGACGCCCGCACGCGTTTGGCGGCCAAAAACTTGACGATTCGCTACATTGCGCTTGCCGCGGGAAGCTTGGCAATGCTTTGACGGGTTGGTGCGAAAAAGAAACCGAACCGTGCTTTTGAACAACGTCCAACGTCGACGAGGTGCAGAAGGGCGGCGGCAGTGAGGCTGACCTCGGCGAGCTGCGGGGTTTGGGAGTTCCGCCTAAAAGTCATGGCCTCCAAATGTCCATCTGTGCTGCTGCTGTTGTCATACCGGCCCAAAAAAAAAAAAACACCGCAACGCCGTTGATTCCGTTTGGGTGATACCGTTTTTTCACATTTTTTTTTCCTACAACGCCGGGGCAGTTTTCAACTTGTTTTGTTTCAAACTTTGTCGTCGCTGTTACGTTGTACACGGTTTGCAACATGCCGCCTTCCAGCTTGACGGCATTGTAGGAAAATCAACCATCGACGAGATAAGAGGGACAAACGCGAGGACGAGTTCGATACGGGCGGCAAAACTTTGATCAAGAAACCATTGGACGCGGCAATGATTGCAAACACGTCGCAAAATATGTTATGGCCTTCACGCGGGGTGATAGTGTGGCCGAGGGTAAGCCGGCCAACATTGGTCATCATTAATTTTTGACTGAGTCAGTTCACAAAGAATCGCCTTTTTCACTCGCTGTTTGTTACTGATCAACTGCACGAAAATTTACACACAACCAAATATAAACGAAAAAACAACCAATTCCAAGAAATACATGCTAGTTCTGCCTTCCTGTTTCTTGCTCGGATAATTGCCGTTGATGCTTCTTTTCCATTGGAGTTTAAGGAGGGAAAAGAGAATGTTACCTTTGCTCAACATTTTCGATCACGGTGAAGTGAAATAGTTCAATTCTTTCCTGAAATAGCTTCTGCGTTGTCTCAACGGTTAGCTTCCCGACAGCGATATTTTCCCCCACGACGGCAAATAAGCAGGAGATAGAGCACTTCTTCAAGTCGGTTGTTTGGAAAACGCTGTTTCATTCGACCTCTGCACTTTCAAATAATTCCGATATCCCAGCCGTCGATGCTAGGATATTTTTTTCGTCTCGCCAATTTGCTTAGTGGTATTTTTTTTTTTTAACACTTACACATAAACCATAGAATATTTCCACAACACGAGAAAGGTTGCTTTGGCCTTTAACTAACTTGTTTTATTCAGCTTATTCACCTTCACTTGGGATTCTCGCGTGCACATAATTAATCCTCCTTAGAACTGGTACAATATCACCAAGGCGATTGTGATCCAATTCGCTTAAGCACTGACACCATCACTGTGGACGCTGCTGGTGTCTCCATTGCTCGGTAGGGAGGAACACTTATTTTCATGCTGTTGTTTCCTTTGAAAAAAATCACTCTTCACACACTATTTCCTTCTCAGGGTGAATTACGACGTCCACGATTAGCGCGTCATTATATTTTTTCCACATAGCAAGATGACATTGACTAGCTCGTGAATTCTTGCGTTTTTCATCGAAAACTACGCATCACACTAATCCGTGGTTCTCGGACAATTGAAACGTTTCACAATGCACAAGATTTACGATAAAAAGTAACACGACTGGAAAAATATGCACAGTTTTGGTGATGTTTTCCCGGATTTACAGATTTGTGGATACTTCAAAGTAATTTCACTCTGCATTTGGCTCTATGTTTCCCAACGCGAAACGCGGCACGCTCATCAAGACGAACCGCACCGTTCCAATGTTGTTTTGCAACTGATCTTCGTTCGCGCAGTATTTCGCGGAGAGCTCGAGAGAAAAGGAGCTCCCAACACGAAAGCGTTCACATCGCATGTGAAGAAAAAAAGAGATAACATGGGACAGAGAGAGACACAATGATCGGCACTTCCAATGGGCCTAGCGCACCACTGTTTGCACTCCATTTGCGGTTAGGGTAGGGTAAAGGAGATAGCAAACACGTTCAAAAAGGGATGTTGAGAGCGTAGGGAAAAGAGAAATTCAATGGAAAGAGAACTTCAGACGATGGATTGAGCCTGAAAGGTGCTAGAAGAGCACGGATGAAGTTTCAGCCTGCTCCTACACCTTCCAAAAGCTGTCGGCGTCTTCAATCGCACTCTCGCACACCATCGCACGAAACAGCTGATGATTGATGTGTGCTGTGTTGATTGTTTTTTGCAACTCGGTATTCGGTTCAGCTATCTCGTTCCATCTATCTTCTTGTCGTACGGCTGGTGCTCTAGCTATTACGGTCTCTTTTACGCTTTCCCACCGCTTAGCATCGAATTGCAAAGAGAAAAATGCGAAAATACCATCGCCTAGGAGAGAGAGAGGAAATATGGTAGAAAAAAAAGCTTATCTCGTGGGCCACGGCTTAAGTGTGACCAAGATGGAAGCGGCGGGAAGAGAGGAAAGCTCGCAAAATAAGAAGAAAAAACCTTTCCACGAGGCACGACGGAAAAGTGTTTTGTTTGCAGCTCGCCCACATCGAGGAGAACAGGGGGATACGATGGATGCGTTGCCGGTGGGGCATCGATGGTGGGCAAGGAAGATGCGATTTTTGTTTTTTGCTTTGCCTTGTTGGAGCCCCCGTGAAGGCGATGTCGTGGCGACGATGATCATGGTGGCGAAAGGAAGAAGTTCGAAGGACGACGTGAAAATCGCGGAAAAATGCCGTGTCCGCGACTCCCCACCGAGTCTACCGAAGCCTCTACCATCCGGTGCCCTTTCAACGCTTACTGCGTCATATTAGCGTTCGGTGGAGCATTTGTTCGCCGTTCGAGTAGCGCTTCACACATTTGCACACAAACGCGTTATGCTCCAGAATGGAAGTTGATTTTTTGTGTTCACATTTTTTTTCATGCGATTTGTCTGCCTAACTTGAATGAAAGCGCTTCGGAGAAAAACCTTTAACTCGGGAAATGTTAAGAGATGGTATTTTTCCATATGCCGTCGGCTCGCGATGCTTTAATGTGATGTTGTTGGACGAAGCGAAACATTGGGAGATTTTGTCGGGGCCGAGGGGGAAGGGGTGCGGTGAATTTCTAAATGAACAATAAATTTACTCGAGAGGATAAAGTTGATCGTTTCGAGCTAAAGTTATTCTAAAACCCAAATAATTGCATAACGATTTAAATAAAAAATTATTATTGTATTAAAGATAAGAAAAAGAAATAGGAATAAAGAAATACCAAACGCTTTAAAATTATTTTAGTTTTCCACGATTTATGAGCCGTGACATTTTTTTCTAAAAATTCATTTTAGGTAATATTGTGAAGAAACACTTTTAATTCGAAACGGAATTGCTCCTTACTAAGAGAGATAGCCACTAGCACATACACATATGGTTTCTATTTACATGAGGTAAATTTGAAGATTTCTATTCCTCTTTAGATGCCCCTTCGTTTCTGTAAAACTGCCACCCCTGTTTGGCTAGCATGCGAAGCATGGAACTGCTAGGCTGGAACTATTTTTTTTTTTAAGCGCGGATTTAACATTTCCAAGAAGATAATTTTGTAGGAATGGATTTATAAAGAAATCGTGTGCATTAAAAAACGAAAACCATCGCATTCTGTAAAGTTTACACTCTGTATCCCTTTTTTTTTTAATTTTAGCCCTCCGAAGTCACGGTGAAATGCGTCCCGTGTTGTGAACATCCTTGCTCTGGGTTAAATTCATTGTTTCATAAAAGTTAATTGTGTGAATCGATGGAGCCGTATGAGAATTTCTTTTAAAACGTTGTTTTGGTCCGCTATTTGCGAATACTGTCTTCATGGAGATGTCTCCATTTCGTGACTTTCTTGAGACAGGCTCCCAACAGTTAAGACTTTTATATTTCATCCGTTTCGTTTCGCTTTGTAAAGCAACTTTTCTCGTACGGATTTGAGCACATGGTGCTATAGAAAAAGTAAAGTGTGATTGGAAGAGCACTAGAAATGTTCGTGATTTTACGTAACAATAATCACACGTATTTTGGAGATTCGACCAGTCAAAAGAATAAGCTTATTTTACGCTCCGTATTCTGATACTCAGCACTGATGCACTTATATGCAACATATAAGGTTTTCTTTGCCTTCGCTGGCATTCATTCCCACTTCTTATTTCAAGACCTTTTTTCCCAAAACAAATGAAGAAGTTAAAAAACTATAATTGCTATACCAAATTTTGATAATTCGAATGCAAATGTTCATTTAAGCCTAGTTAAGTAATGAACTAATAACATTATGAATATTATTGAAATTATTCTTCACGCTCAAGGAAATGACCATTGAGAGGCGTTGATGAGCATGCACTTGTGAATTCATCTTGAGAAAAGTACACGCTTCGTATTCAAAGCAGTAGCATTGTTCAGACCATCATCGAATAAAAAACCTTAATCTGAGGGATTGTTAATAGCCAGCCGTAGCTCCAGAAAAATACGACAGATGGGTCAACCTAGACTGGGCATACTATTTTTAAACTTCTCCTCGCTTCCAAAGATTCGTAAGATCGCGTGAATGAATGAAATCAATCATGTACACATTTGATCCCTTAAAAGGTGGCTAGAAGATTGTAGCTCGAAAGTAGTCGAGTGTTTTTCCTTTTAATAAGGGTAACGGGGAAGCGAGAAGGAACTCCTCGAATCATGACGTCCTGCTACGGAAGACGATGAATCTCATTACCTCCGAGGATGGTGGAGAGTTCGGTAGGGACGTCTAACGAGCACTTCGCCTGTCGATTGTCCGACGCGCTGGGCATGAGCAAGAGCAAAAGAAATCATCATTAATAGGCAGAAAAGGCCGTCCGCCTGATGGATGGCATTTTGTCTGGTCAGCCTGTAAGCGCAAGTATTAATTTTCATTTCTTTTTTTTTCGCGGTAAATTTTTCTGGCACTCGTTATTTGTTTGAAGGAAAATGGTTTTCTTTATCTTTTAGAATAAAAAAGAAAATCTGCAAGCTGGTGATGGAACAGACAATTTTTGTTCGATAAGTAGATCTCTTTATGCTGGCTGTTACATTCCTTATGGTCCCTTCACTCTGCTCCTTTTTTTAATTCAAACTAATACATACCCAACACGTAAAAGATTACACTCCAAATAACTATGAATGAATATTGTTTTGTTCTTATTTCAATCTACTTAGCTGTGTTTAGATTTCCATCAGCATATAAGGTTCAAAGGCGGATTAAACGACTGACAATATTGCAGAAAATAACGTGATTGGAACCGAACCTGCTGAGCTTTACGTGATTCTTACTGACCCTTTAGTAGTGTTTCGTTTTTTTATCCTCCCAGTAGAATTTCGACACTCCCCACGATTTCACGTGTGATAATCCACCGGCTCCGGTCGGGAGAGCCTCACAAGTGGTTGAGGATGTGTCAAGAGCATCGATCATCATCATCATCACCATCATAACCGGTCCAACAGTTCGGGGGTAAGGTGGCGAGCATGTCCAACTGTCCGGTATGGCCAGTGAGGGCCGGAGTGCCGGATTGAAAGTTCTTCGAGGATGCATGTATGAGGTTGTATGTTTCTTTCTTTTCCTTTGCGCGTTCCAAATCTCACAGATTTTTTTTTCATTGCTCTACCTTTGGTTGAATCATTTGGGTCCACTTGAAGTCGCTCAAAAATCCATCAATCAAAGTTATGAGCCTTCGAGTGGTTAGCCTTCTACGGGACCACGGACAGCTGCCCGAAGAGAACAAGACCCCGGAATCGTCTTTGATGATAAAGTTCACCAGGAATCGAACCAAAGTCAACCGAAAGGCGCCATGTGATGTAAGTGGTGGGGCTTTGCTGGAGGTTTCTCTTTTTTTTGTGTTTGTCTTTTAGCCCTGGGCACCCGTCGACTTTAATCCTGACTCACACTGGGTTCCGAGCGACACCGAGAACCCGGTGTCGACTTCATAAAATCTAATCGAAAGTAACAAGTGCGTGACTCGTTAAATATTTACCAAGTCCTTCTCGGTGGAGACTTTTCTTTATTTCCCTGTCACTTCGCTCGGCCACCTGCTGCCCTCCAGGCCGCACATTCCGGGCCCGTGCGACTCGTGGCAACTTCCGGATGATGTTAGTAACGGTTCCGGTTGTCTGAATGTGTTTCATTCATTTTCTTCCAACCGATTGAGGAAACGGAGGAAACTCGTCCATCTCCGGGCGAAAGTAGGTGTCCCTTCAGTGGAAAAGTAATCGCCGTCGTCATCCCGTGATGGTTGTTGTTGTGTTTTCCCAGCCCGACTCCCGAGCGTAATCCACGATCTCTCTTGAAGTTCTTCCACGGCGCAACTTCGAGCGTTTGTTTAGTTAGACGAAAATTTGTCTCCTGAACAAGTAACACCGCTAGGCGAGGCGAAGAGGATGAGGAAAACAGTCGTAGGAAAATAAAAACGGATGTCTTTCGAAGGACGGACCTTTCCTCGCGGCGGAGACAGCGGTACGCTTCTCCGCCCCGTGATGGATGGGAAGTTGGAAAGGAAATGTCACTCTTAATCGAACTGAAATCTATTCGGGATGAACTGGGATGCAATAAGGACACTGGGGGCGACATTTCGCAGGGTAGGGGCGGTGTGCTGTTTGACAGCGGAAAATAAAAGTATAGTTTTTGCACAGGCTTCTTATCCAAAAGCTTGTTTACTTTACCCCTTCCCCACACGTCCATTCCCGCGCCGAAATAGATCCTTTTCGGCGTAGGGCAAAGATTCTATCTCGTTGTTTTTTTTTTAACACTTTTTGCGATCAAACGTTTCCTCATCGACTCGTTAAGGACTTGTTGGCATCCGGGAATGCCCTTACTTTCCTCCGGTCCCTTGAAATGAAAATGAAACAACCGGAAAGTCATACACCACCCCCGATTCGTCCCCATGCGCCACACTGGTTTCAGTCGGAATCATTTCCGTTCGACGTTCCGAAAGAAAGTCGAAGAATTTCGCTGGAATTTTATCGGGTATTTTTCATTTCTTTTATCAAACGAAGAAAAAAAAAAAGGTCGGAGAAAGGCGCTGTAGACGAACTACAGACGGCGGGACAGTTCTATCGCCGTACCGGTGGCGATAATTGAAATTTCACGGAAGTCAAACGTTTGCGAGTTTGACATTCTGTTGCGAGCGCCGTCGCCTCCCTTTGAATCCTTTTTTGTCTTTCTGTGTCAGGCGTTTCAATTTGAATTTGCTTTTCTTATGGTGGTTTTAAATTGTACTGCAAAAAAAACCCCCAGCATGCTCACGGTTGGCTTGGGACGGTGAATTGGCGTGAGGTAATGTCGCCTATTGAAAGAAGTGACAAGATCTTCATTAGATTTAAATGCTAAATGATCTTTAAGATAAGAAGACATTGAACGTGTTAATTTGATTTCTTAATTTGCTCTCTGATTTATTAGGGAATCAATCACAGGTAATTTGGTTCTGTTAGTCAAAATGGACCTTATTTGTTTTTGAAAAAAATGATTTTGGATGAGCTTTAGTCGGAGTATCTTAACTTTCTAATTAGGCAACTACGAACGTTAAATATTCATTTACATCGATATGCAACAGAGAAGACGTCATAAAAATCTTTTCGCTTCGGTTGTAGACTCAAATGACTCGTGAAGTCTGCGATTTTCTTCCCGACCAGCATTATCTTCGTTTTCCTAACCTACTTCCTACACGTTGCTGTCCCCTCCAAAAACCAATTGTTATTTGCTTCAGCATTAATTAGCCTTTTTAATGAGTTTATTTTGCATTTTTGACAAATAAAAAAAAACTTGTGCACCTCGAACCGGAACATCGATACTACCCGCTTTCGAAATGCTGACACTTCATTTCCCTACTTACCGCGTTCACGAAGGAAGCCTAGATGCTTTTTCCAGGGGAAACGATGGCATCGAGATCATTTCTTCTTCCTTGGGACGGGTGGGTTGGTTGGCTTATGCGTCGTTTTTTATGAACCATATCGTAAAAAGTGTGGTTTGCGTTTTCATTTTGAGATGACGTTGAAGTACTTCAATACTGCTGAAAAACGTAGCAGTGCCGATGGTGCTAGGAGTCTTGTTTGAGCGCGAGCCATAGCTAGACACTAGAAATTGATGGTCCACTCCATCCTGCCATTATTTCCGGTAGGCTGGGTGAGATTTTGCCATGGATTAATTAACGCATAAGGCATTATTTCCAGTAGTACTGCACCCCTCATCGAGGCTACTAAAACAGCTTGATTAGCTGCCCCGGTCAAAGATTGGCAGCACGTAAAGCCAGTTCAACTTTCGTACGAGTTGGTTTGAAATCCTCCACTTCTAGTAAAGCGTGTATCTGAAATGGTTTTCTTGGAATGAGGAAAGTGTACATAAAACCTTAATTAAAAACACAAATTGTTCGACCACTCCTTTTTTTGATCACTTCGAGAAGACCGGGGTTATCGATTTTCTGAGTCCTTGAATCGGGGTTAGTCCTCCAAACATTATTCCTAGGTACTGCCGAACCTCAGGATTCGGGATAATCTGGAACTGGAATTCGCCAGCAGTAGGATACAAATTTATTGTCTTTAATAACGCAACACCCATTTTTCGATGGAAGTTTAGCTATCGTTTGCTTGCATCAGAGGTCGAATAAACGCCAACGAACACCTTGATATGGGTGAGCAGTCAACATAGCGATTGGAATATGTATTCTGTTTCGTGCAAGCCTGAAACAATCAGCAACGAAACTAAATCAAATACTTCTCCAATGCGATTCTGTGGAGTCTTGTCCCTAGCTGTTTTGGGGCCTATGAACGTTCCCCCAGAATTCTACGACCCTCAAAATAGACATAGGCGTAGGCATCCTGGAACAACCCGAGGTTTTTAAATCATTCCCCTAGTTTCAAGCATGCACCCGACCGATGCACATTACTCTGGTTTTAATTAAATTATTCAAACAACAGTCGTTTGCCGAGTCCACAAACTCTAAGTCGCCAGCACTTGGTGAGGAGTACGTAGGATAGGCAATCTTCACCATGTTTATCCGCTGTGCTAGTCAGAACGACGACGCTTTTTTAATTCGTTTAATTTCCCTATCCGGCAGCGTAGCCGAGGTAACCCCTTCAGGATCACAACATGGCACGGTATGGAGAAAGAAGAATAAAAAAAAACAAACACACACACAGGGCACCCTCCATGAGAACCGTGAGAAAATTGTTGGAAAAATTCAAGGTGAAGTCATTACATGCCCCTCCGTCGGTGGAAAATTCTTTGGGGACTCCCTTCGGCAGTCGGGCGAAACGGGCACAGCGGAGGTTTGCGGGATGGGAGACCGGCTGGTTTGGGCCAGAATGTATCCGAAGAATCTGTCGTATGCGTTCGAACCGTTTACCTATCCCATTAGGTATGCTAATTAATCTCGCAGGTCCTTAATGTCAAGAGCTGGCAGGCCCGTAGGTGATGCTGCGAGGGGCATGGATGGATAGTGGGACGTAGATGTGAGCGGAATTTTACTTCGCACGTGTGAGCCGAAGCCAAATGTTGCCAAACGGGAAGGACTTCAATGGGATTTCGATAAGTGGGATCGCTTGCAGCGGCTTGTACCTTTAATGAGTTCCTTTTTTCCCTCCCGTAAGTTGACGGGAAATGAGACTGCTGATGTCACTACAGCAGAAAAGGAATTTATATATTATTTTTTCACTTTATTAAAAATCCTAACACCGGTCTCGGTAAAGAAGGGGCATTTTATTAGTTATTATTCTGCACCATTGGGACTTTGTATTTACGGTATTTTGTCATATTAAAAGATAATAAACATGATTTTTTGTTTGTTTTAGGGGCATTTATGATTTGGAACTAATTTTGATTTTGTTTAAATTGTAATTTATAATTTTGTTTTTACCCTACTTGGTAGGATTCATGTTCAAATGTTAAATCGCATCCAAAAAGTAACAATAATTGTGTTTTACAAAACGTAACAATGGTACCGCACACATTAATTGTTACATATCAAACGAGTACAAAGAAACACTTGGCCTTTTGCTCATGACCATTGCATTCATACCTAAAAAAGGGTTTCTGAAAGCGTATGTTGACCACCGAGCCGCCTTTTTTCACCTGTGTGGTTTATTTTTCTTTTTACATGGGGAATTGAATTTTTCTGAACCAGACTTGGTATGGGGAACGGATCGGTGATTTTCCCATTCTATGGTCCCTTCATTGCTGACCCTTTTCCCGAGGATGTCCCAATGTAGAAGTAATTAAAAGGGTTTTGCTAATTACAGGTACGTTATATTCATGCAAAGTGTTGCTTGTCATAAGCGATGATGATATCACGTCCCAGTTCCTGATTGTCCTTTGCCAAAAGGTCTGCAGGAGCCGAAATGGTGACCGGGTTGGTTGGTGGTTATAAGTTAAATTATTTATCATTATACCCCGTTGCTCCCTGCCCGTTCCACTCAAACGAATGCCCGCCCTTACGTTAGGGACAATCAGGATCTGTTTACCTTTCCTCGGTGAAGGTGTCAGTAGAATTTTCCATTATTTGTACCACTCGTAATTTCATCGCTCGAAGGGAATCGAAATGAGAGATCGCACGAGAGAGGGAGAGAGAGAGAGAGAGAGAGAGAGAGAGAGAGAGAGAGAGAGAGAAGAGGGAAAGATTGAGGGAGAGAGATAGCAAACGTGACCGGAAAGCAGCGTGAGCCAGGATGGAGAAGTCGTCTGCTGCCGCCTGCCCCTCGACGAGCACAATCCAGGTCAATTTAATTTTGTTAGAGATTTATGATTCCTGTGGAGTGGTTTGGACCTGCCCATTTGGCATATGCTTTATGATTATTACACCGGGCTCGGTGGAATGTGCATTCGGCCGATGGATGCACCGGGCCAGCAAATGGTTGTATTATTTTCGTTCGCTTTCGACTCACGCTGTGGACTATGAGAGCTAACGATTAAACCTGCTAAAGGGAGGATGATCTAATCAGAGTCCACGGAACGGTGGAGCTTCTAATGAGCGAATGGCCGTTGGGTGCTTGAAGCAGGTGGGAAAGGATTGCGAGTCGGATCCGGTGTTTATTAAAACATTGATTAACGAATGCACTTTTCGTGCTGAAATAAATACCGATGGGTTTAAAGGGAGATATTTAATTAGAAAACTACATGAATTATACTCATTCCAAAAGTAGAGTTGTAGTTTTATCCATTCTCTAATACAATGAATAATGTTTTTTGTAGGAGTGATGGAAACATTATTCATCCAGGGCGAAGCAAATGAATAGAGATAAATTAAACAGGTGACGGTGCGGAGAAAAGCCCAGCATGTTTTATTTAAAAAGACAAAAAAGGTTTTAGGTTGACATTATTTGTAAAGTAAGCTGCAAACCAGGAATAATGTGCATCTATATTCAAAAATCTACAGCATTCAAAGGTATTTGAACAGCTTTAAACATCTCTAAGTAATCTTACAAGCTTCTTACAAGCAAGTATTATACTTAACAATCCAAACATTGCACAAGTACGAGAGACTTCCAGTTTTCCCTTGTAAAACACGTTGAAGTGAAGATGGATGAAGAGATTTACCAAGGAGCAGAAAGGATATAGAAGAATGAAACAGAAGCTGTCATTGAAAATGAAAATTTATCTCAATTTAAGCTACAAAGCCAGAGATGCTCAACACGGCGGTAGGATGAGCCAATGTTTCGTCTTTAGCGGGACAAGATAAGGCACAAGATAGAAAGAATGCAAGCACAAGAAAGAGTTCGCGCGCCTCTTGTGGGCCAACGGAACGCAGGTTCACCATCGGGCAGCTATCGACTCTCGAACGGTTTTTGGCGTGATGGTATTTCGCGGAAAGAAAACCACGAGCCTTCACCGACCAGCTTCACCCCCTCAGGCTATGTTCTACGCTTGCAGCGGAAAGCGGTTGGTAGAAGGGGTGTGAAAAATGTCTAAAAATGGTATGAAAATTTGATGCTTCGCACCGTGCTTCTAGGCGATGATGTTCCCTCTGGACTTTATCGTTCGTTGCCCACAAGTTGTTTCATGTATTTTATTTTTCTTAAGAAAAAAAGCAACATCTGCTTTAAGCGCGAGTAAATTTCATTCATTCTTATATCCAGTAGACTCCAGTAGGGACCCGGTAGTCAATTTGCACGTCACTGTTGGCACGAAACACTTAAAACATATTGAAATGCGATATCCTTCTCATCAATATGTTTTAACTGAAAATTGCCAAATGAATCCGGAAGTGCAGGACAAACCCCGAACCTGACAAACCCGTTTAAAGTAATTGTCTTCCTTGAGCATTGGTTGCATCTTCTCCATTGAATCTACCCCCTTCGTTCTCACAAGCCCGATTCTTGAATTAACATTGACGCCATTTTTTCCCTCTTATAAGAAACCACCAATTTCGCGAAACACGCTACCTTACCTGCTGCATCCTTCCGAGAGGAGCCCGATGACGATGCTTCCTAAAGCAATCGCAAGCCGGGAAATACACAGGGTTCCAGTAACGAACGGGAACGGGACTTCCGAAATGAGATGCGGTAGGTTTATGCAAATATTTGACTGACTCTTCGGAAGCGACGGGGGGTGTTTCTTTCCTCTCCTACTCAATTTCGCTGCCGCTTGCTGCTAATGAATGCCGATTTCGCTTTTCGCGTATTCCTGCGCGCTTGTTTACGTTTCCTTTTCCCCAGGACGGCACTCCATCGGAAGGATCGTATCGCGCGAGTTTGTTTTTCACCGGAAAAGAAGAAATGCAAGTCGGAGATCGGAGACCCCTTTCTCGGTATTTGTTGGAGGAATTCGCCTTAATTCGGTAACGTTTCGCAATTCGTTTGCAGTTTGCCCTATTTCATCACCCCGACTTTCTGGGTGTCTTTCTCTGAATACTCTATCCCTCTCTCTCTCTCTATCTGTCTTTATCGCTCCCTCTCTTGAATGTGTTTCATTCTTCCTTCATTATCTCTCTCGTGCTGCGCATAATTAATTGATGGCTTAAAGAGTTCAGTCTCATTGTCAGGATGATGCTAGAGCCCCGGAGCGAAACGCGGCTGAAATCTGCGCCCAAGAATCCCTGTCTGCTGTCGGAGGTTACGGCACGAGAGAGTAAAGATGGCAAATTTATTACAATTGGATATTAAATTATCATTCGAATTATGAATGAACCAGCCAGCTCGCCACTATGGTGCTCGCGGCCCTCGTACTTCTCGGGGCAGTATGTTTAATTAAGAAATGAAATACTTTCCCTTGCCTCACGGTAGAATCGTTTGCTGCGTGCGTCCAAAAGGTGTTTGACGATGTGTAAAATGCTCCCGCTATCGAGGCCGGTCTGTACGAAAGGATGCAAAATAAGTCCGCGTTAAGCTTTCTCGAGGCCCAACCCGCTGATGATTTAATGCGATATAAATGTAGGAATGAATAACAACTAATTAGATTATAATATAAGAAAGGGAATGAAAATTAACGGCATTGCTTTGTGCGTTATCAGCAAACGTCCTTGAGCGAGGATTTATTGTGTGAACTCTGCCACTCTTTTGCACCTTTGAAGAACAAATTTATAAGACATTATTCAACATTTTAGAAAAAAAGAACTAGTATACCAAGGAATGTTATAAGGTTTTCTTAGCGCACTTGTAGGAAAAAATATCTACAGGATTGATTTGACTAACATCAAAAACGGTTTTGCAAGCTTCATTGATCCAAAAGTCCGGGTTCCCATTCTCAAGATAATTCCGCTTGAATTTCTAATTGTTCATCGTCTTAATGAAACCAAGTTGGTAGTCCGATTTGAAGAATGCAAATGCGAATTTCTAATTTAAAACATTCCTAAGCCTCGCTGAAATGCATCCTAGTGGAACTAAGTCCATCCATCGAGACCGTTTTGGCTTAGATTGAAAAGTTAATGAGCCGGTAAATGAACCATCGCGTGTTGCGCAACAAAAATGCGGAACCTCAACCTGTTCCTATCATGAGTTGAAGTTTTTCGGGATGGCATGAACCGGGGAGCTTGGGTCATTTTGTTTCATTTGAAAAGGAAGTCGCACGGATACACGCGCAATTATGAATACGCAAACAAGTTCAATGGTGCATTGAACTATACCTTGCTACATGCTAAACAAATCTATAGACAAATTTGAAATGCATTATTTTACAACAAATAATGAAAGAACTTAAAGTGAAGGGTCCACGTAATCCACTTTTTTGGGTAAAATATTTGAGTGAGGTAAAAAAACGGAGACGGAAGACAAAATAAAACTGCAAAGCCAACAGAATGGGCTTAAAATGGGTTACGAATCAATTGTTTCATGCCATGATTTTTTGCTGCGAAAAGTTTGCCCATTGAACAGGATCGTGCAATGCAGGGGAATGATGTTCCCTCGCAAATGAAACGCTGCAAGGAATTGAAATATCTTCAAGATGTCTGAGAGGACTTTATCAGGCTTTAGGCAAAGTTTCTTCTGGATTTCAACATGCGTAGCAGGGCGTGGAATTTAATGTTCATGAAAAAAAAGTGTCGATAGTAAGTATGAGGCTTCGTTACTTAGGTTGAGTTTTTTGAAAACCAAAGAAGGAGAAGAGTATACCTCACTTAGCATGTAAAAGGATTGATTCTGGCTGGATGTGTGCAGCGATTCTATCTATTTCTTTAATTTTATGGTAAAACTTATACGCCCCAAGCTGGTGAACCTAGCCATGTGTGTGACGATGCTGAAATTCACGAATTATAAATTCGGTTGATTAGAAAAGTGTTAGCACGCTGGTTGCTGAGCTATCGTTTCATATAGAGTAGCGAGACATTGCTATGAAGAACCGCATGTTCCCTCTCGGCCTGGGTGGTTTGTTGTAACCTGACCCAGGGACGAGCGAGATGGCACTTTCTGCGAAAAGCAAGGGAAACCGCGCTTGGAAGCATTCTGAAAAAAAGTTAGGTCAGAAGATGCATCGCTAGCGTCTTTTTTCTACAACACCATGAAGCGAAATGTAGAACGTGTTGTTCGACGCCTGCTGGCACTGGGCCGAACAACTGTTTCTAAATTCCCGAGGGGCGTCCACGGTCCCTAGACGGGATGTTGACAATGCGGATGTGTTCCGGTTGTCCGGGATGAGATGCCCAAAAAACCACGCCAAAAAGTATGGCGTCGTCGGTGGCGCAAATGTTGTTTTTGTCCGCGTCAAGATATGCATACAACTTCCACGACCCACATCACGCCTACAACATCAACAGCCTACCTCTCACAGCATCTATCTTTGAGTCGTGCTCCGTGGCGAGGGATCGCCACGGCTGGCAACATAATTTTGTGGTCGCGGCATGGTGTGCTCTCGCGTGTGGAAAATTCTCAACTTAATATTCATGCAAAGTCGTCCGTCTCGATCTCGCGAACACGTTGGTATGACGCAGTCTCTGTTCTTTTTTAAAGGGATTCTTTCTTCAAACATTCCACTAATTTTCCAACCCACGGACGCACGTTTTCTTGTGGGTCGACATTTGGGGCGGGCAAATTCATTATGCCGACGCAATCTGTCCGTCCGCAAGACGAGGCGTTACCATCCCTGAAACCGACCAGCATCGACACCGTTTCCCATTAAACTAGGAATAGCGCAACCGTTCGGAGAAGCGTTTGTCGAAGAGAAGGGGGAGGTCTATAAAAATGGGAGCATGTCTAATGAAAGCCGATACAAGGGTAAGGATTATTACAAAAAAGAGGCCAAACTCGTGCAAGCCGCGCAAGATGGGCAACAATGCAAGATGGAGATGGCACGATAGCGCTGATAAGATCCTGCCATTGTGCTTCTACACATCGTCCACATCGTCTGACACGAGGTGGAGTTTTTTTTTTTTGCTGTATTAGAAAGGTTATATGACGGACCAAATTTTCCTACAAAAACCCAGCTCGCGCAGTGTTGCTCTTCGCCGTGGCACAGCAGATAATAGATCGCCAAAGATGCGAGTGAGAAGCAGAAATTTGAATAATTTTGAAACATTATCAGCCAGACGATAGGAGGCAGAAGATGGGATGCTGTCGCACGTTGAAGGAAGGAAGTGTCAAAATTTGGCCAAAGGCACCGCCGGTGGACGGCGGAACAGACTTCGCTGTCATTACTTTTATTTGCGACGAAATTTATCACACTTTTATGGTAGGATGTATCGCGAGGGTTTCTTTTTCTCAGTGCCTGTGTATGTGTGCGGCTTTTCAGGGAAGTTGAAGAGGTTTTAAATTGCACAACCAACAGCATATTCGAAGAAGAGCGTGTATGGGAGGGTGGATGAGGTGTGTCCTTCATTTGTATTATTTTTGTTTTCGTGATGTTTTGCATCACTTTGGCCCTTCTGGTATCTTTCTTCTGCTTTAAATCGGTCCTAAAATCAAGCGGCGTCCCATCGGTTGAAGATGGTCGAATGTAACAAGCTACAGAAGAATGGAACCGTCTCACCGAACGAGCAGAAGTTGGAGGTTGACAATGATTTTCTGTAGAATCGCTGGCTACTGCCACAAACGCAAGTTAACACTTTTAGTTTGGGAGGGAAGCACAATGCTATGTAGGCCCTTTCGGGGTCTTAAATCTTTGTCAGATCTCCAAGGCGCGATCTTGAAGGCGTGTCTGAAAGGCGACTAATAACTAAACCACATGGAGTGATTTTTAGACTTTCGGCTGCCATGCGTTCTATGTCGATCGTGCCGCACAGTCCTAAAGCGTGGACAGCGTCTGACACAATGTTAAGACACGCTTGCTGAATGTTCAAGAATCCTTCACCGACTTATAAGACACTGATTTGAATAGAAATGCCCTCGTAACGATGATGTAGTAGTGGAAGGAGCATAGGTAATATCAGATCATAACGCTTCAGGGCACGTCCCCTGCATCCTTTTCTAAGCTCACGGCGCTTCCTTGAACGCATCCTACCCGGTAACGAGTTTGAAACAGAATGGAAACAAGTTGCAGCAACTCCTCGGAAATCGTTGGACTGTCACAACTTAACGACTTCTCGACGTGTTGGACACGAAACTGGTGCGCTAAAGCAGGACCAGCCAAGGATGCCGACCGCAACCGCCACGGGAAACTTTTCGAAACCGCAAGGAAGTAGTTATTATTCTGCAAGAATATCCTTCCCCAGGTTGCGGAACGCTCCACCGAAAGGTTGTGATTTGGAGAAGATAAGAAAATGAAGACGACGAAGAAGACGACGACGCCCGGTCTGGACGGAATTTGGAAATTATGTGGTGCAGGATGTGGTACCAAATGGGAAGTATTTTCGATGGGTTGAGTTTGGAGTAAATTTTCGGGACGAAATCTTCGCAGTTGACCGCAAGGAGTATGTGAACAGGAAAACTTGCCGTCGCACTTCATGTTAGGCGCGTGGTCCATGAAAAGCAGACCATAAGGTACGATGTGTTTCAAAGCACTCCAGCGTAAAGCAATAAATATGCTTCCAACGTTACATTATCATTCGCAATTTTTCTTGGTGAGAGTGACGCAACACGAAAAATTGTCCTATCAAGGAACGTCCTCCTTTGTGAGCAGTATTCGGATTCATTTGCTCAATGTTGCGATGCAGCTGTAATTGTTTCAACACGTCCACTTAGGTGTTAAAACAAGCATGTTCGTTTGCTGCCTTTTGGCACCAAGAGAGTACTTTGGACGGCTGTGGAACTCTCTGCGAAGTAGTGAAAATGTTCGAAACGAGAGCTTGAGCTCATTTACAGCATATTTAATTTCATGCCCACTGGGAATGAAAGTGACTGGACGCTTAAGAAGTGTTAATGCCAAGTGATGAGCAGCGTGCGAGCCGAGAGGAGCAACGAAGAGGACCTTGCACAAAATCCGCCCAACTGCAAAGATTGCAAAACGTGCACCGGTTGCGAACGGACGGAATGTTGCATCGTGGCCAACAATGGACAATTCTTCTCTAACAAGCGCACTGGTTTAAAGTAGTTCCCTGAACAAGTCTCTCTGGAGCCCCTCGAAGGGGTTGCCAAGAAATTGAATTTCAATATTTCCGTCTAGTTGTGTGAGTAACTAGTCGTCCCCGTTTAACAAAAAAACACAGCTAAAAACACAAATTCGGATTTCAAAATATTATTCCGTCTAGAAATACCTTCACCCATCGTGTTTCCTCTCCCATTCGAAGTTTGCATGCAACCCAAGTCAAGTCCTTTTATTCGTCACATCGTTAGTTGAAAACATTTTTTTTCATTTTTCTATGCTACCTTCTTTCTTTCAACATCAAAAGAAAAAAAAAACTATTTTAACTGATTTAATCTAGTACTACGAGGTTGAGAGATGTTGTAATTTGGGAAAATAAATCTTTGTTCTTATTTTACCCATTTACAGGAGTTTGTAGATGATAAGAGGATTATTCCAAATGTATTTATATATTGTATTCACGCAAAAAAATTATACACATCACATTCCTTACAAAAAATTCAACATTTTTGTCCAAAATATGGGTGGAAAGCGTGCCGATGTTGTTACATAGTAAATTTGATGTTCAAAGAGTTTGATAATTTGAATGATCGTTATTAAATAACTTCGTAATCGGTTTATCGCTGGGACTGGTTATCATTTTGAAAACCCGAATGAAGTTGTAACAAATATGAAAAGGAAAAAGATTATACTACCCGTTAGAAGCAAAAGTGTCAATAGGCACTAATGGCGCTGAAAAAATCGATCCCGTTCTGCTTCAATACGTGATAATGTATTTATGCTCGTTTCCCCTCGCGAGGAGTGTGCTAGGATTTTGTCTCCATTTTTAATGCTGAGCAACAAAGATTCTATGGAGGAGTTGTGAGTTTCGGTCTTGCTCCAGTGTTTGAAGCAAACCTTTCCCATTTTCATGTATCCTGTCGTGCTGCGAAATGTTTGTTGATTTCGTTTCTCCAGCAGTCAGGGAATTGCTGTCGCAGTGGCCTTCCGCCAAGGATAATGTGATTGCGAACATGTGAGGTGATAATGGGCCATTTTTATGGTTAACTCCTCTTGAGCGCATTCTGTACGAGAACGACACATTCAATACAGAGAAGTACGGCAAACTACAAACCCCTACCCGCTTTGATATCCCGATTGCAAAAGATATCGTACAGGACATTAATAACAATCGCTGCAGGATGCGATTTAGTAAAAGAAAATCCCCTGGACGGTCGCATGGAGCAAGCATTGGTTTAAATTCCAGCACAGTTTATCCTCAGCAGCTACACCGTTAAGATACACCGTCTTAACGATTGCAGTACAGCTGATAGTTCCTTCGGGAGTGGGACGTGTGATTTCCCCCCCCCCCCCCCCCCCCCCCCCCGGTTGTCTAGCAAGCCTGGTAAAAAGAATACCCGCAGAGTGAATCGTTTACAATTCCTTCAAATGACCATTCATGTTGTTCTTTGGATTTAAAGATGTACTAAGTTCCCACCATTCCTAGGCCCCCGTTCGCCAAAGGCAAAAGAAAGTCCTGTAATGGAGTGGTAGAATTGTAACGCTTCGTCTCGTTTTGCTAATCCTTCTAACGACCAGCGATGGCACGTTCGCGCGCAGCAAGCACGCTCCGGGAAGTTATGCTGATGTGATCGTTTTGTGGCACACTTGGATTGCTGCTGCGAAAATAGGATTATGGCTAGCTCAATCGTTCGAATGAAAGTGTTTCTAGAACAACAGAAAAAGTTGTTTATTTTCAAGTAGCAAAAGTTAAGGAAGTTTGCTGAAAATGTAGCAATCAAATGGGAAGGAGCAACATGAGACAGAATGGAATGTATTCACACAAAAACCTGATCTTGCTCTTGCAGCCCTACGCTGCAATCTCTACTGCCCTGCTCTACGCCCAGGTACAAAAAAGGAATGAAAAATAAGCACCAACAACACACACTAAATTGTCTTGTGATGTTGTTTGGCGTAAAACAAAGTTTGAACTTGGCCTAAAACATGTTGGTGTAAATGCTTCCAACTACAAAACAAAGAACAAGATCTTTCTAAAACCGCCCCCGGGAGACACAACATTGGATGATGTACGGCAAAGTAAATTTTTATAGTCGCCTGAACCATTTCAGTGTGCACGATCGTAGGCATACACACTAAACTCCCCTACCAAACCTTGTTCCGTTCATTCAATCGACAATAAACGCACCAAAAATATGCGCGCTCATCTTCTACGATCCCTTAGCCCTTCCGCGGTTACCGGCAGTGGAGAAGGCGGGCGCGAGGTTTTTCTATTCGAGCGAGCGTCTTCGCAACCAGTTGATTTGCTGCGTCGAAGTGATAAAAAAGAAAACAGCTCAACTGTCTGCGAGCTAATTTATTACCTAAAACACACTAAATTATCGGCTTATTTAAACGAACGAACAGAGAAAAACAGTTTCAAGCGGAACTAGTGGGGCAGGGAGCGGAACTCTTTGACAGATCGAGCAGAATCGGTAGGCACAGTCTCGTCACTGTCTTGGGACGGAAGGTGGACTGTGGGCATTCACATGCATTGAGGTTTGAAGAATTTGAAGAAATTTGACGATTCCGTGAATGTTGGGTGTAAGTGATATGATAATGCTTTGGTGGGTGGTCCACTTGATTTGTTTAAGTTTTTAACTATATGGATTTACTCATTTCTCAAGCTATACTATATGATTCAAAACACGGACTTTCACTGCCCCGTTAGCGTTGTTGTGATTCTAAGAGCAATTGATTGATAAAAATAAACATAATTTCTAATGTTTTGAATTATATAGTATCGCTGAGAAATAGCTGTTTGTTAATCAATGCTATTCAACCTACATATAACGAAATAAAGCTGCTATGATGATAACGCTCAATCTTTCGATTTAAAATACTACATTTATCATCAAACTTTGTTTTGCGAGGAAACCCATGAACGTTCTTTCATTCATTTATCTTCCCGAGCATGCGAGATAAATTCATGTCATCGTGAAATTGTGGACAGTCACGAGAGGAGAAAATTGTGCGTGCCTGTTCCATTCAATAACGCTTGCGATTTAATTTCATGCTTCTGTGCGATAAGTTGAAATTGATTATGGGGCCGTTTTAGTGGAGCCGGCGGTTCCGAGTTCTATACCAGTTTCTAATCTAACCACCGGGATGCAGCGGTATTATCATTCGATTCGATGTACATCCGATATCAAAAGGATCGGGCTGCTCGGCGGTGGATTTGTGCGATTTGTTCATTTTGGAGCGTCACTCTCCGGCATGGATAGCAGAAATTGACTATCCTGATCGTGGGCCCTATCTCGAGCCTGGCCGCGTTTACCACCAATGCAACATGAAAGCAGAGAAACTATTCCATTTCCAATCAAAGCGCAATTGAATTCAATTTTCCCAACTTCAAACACAAATATGACGGCGAAACGAATCGCAAAAGATGCTTCATTTTACGCTGCATAACACTGGCGGTCCGTGCTCTGGATCTCCAGCATCGCCCGGGCCTGGATTGGGAGGGGTTGCGAAGGGAGATTTCAAAAAGCGTTATTATTTGCAATCATAGTGTAATCGTAAATTGGCAGATATTAGTTTTTGCAGGCTCGGTGGCAATGGCTCGGTGTGAGCGTATGTCACTGACGTGCTGGTCAGTCGATCTAAACGCCAAAAGGATGGCTTGAATTCTACACGCTCGGGATATTGTTATTAGTTAGGCCATTTATTACCGTAAAAAAACTACCAGCATAAATGCGACTCGGTTGTAATCACAGATGAATTTTATTCTAATCAATGTTAATCTGATTGAAATAATTTTTTTTTGCGCTGATTGCATGATATTATTATGAAATGACAATAATAATCACCAAAGCGAATGATCTAGTGTTTTTAAACATGCTCAATTATAAATTAATCAGATTAGTGTAATATAGTTCGTTTTGTGTTTAAAGAACTCCCTCTGTTCGGGCGAAACTTTCTACAAAAAATACGTTTATGTTGCTGAGGGCTAATGTTTTAATGTACTACCCATTACATTTGTAATGCGGTTAATTTGGG
This sequence comes from Anopheles atroparvus, assembly GCA_914969975.1. Lineage (NCBI taxonomy): Eukaryota > Metazoa > Arthropoda > Insecta > Diptera > Culicidae > Anopheles > Anopheles atroparvus. Next base: position 32,581,156 of record CAJZCY010000001.1, read on the forward strand.
GGATTGTACCACAACAAATCAACAGCTGTTTTTTTCCGTTAGTAATTTTTTACTTTGTCTTGTCTAATTATTGAGTAAAAAAAACACTTGTTTTGAAGGAAAACTCAGTTGGTATGCCATTCAGAATAAAACCCAACTTCAGATGTCTGACGAGGGAGGCATATGAGCTGTCACTGAGTGCAGTACACCCTCCGTGTCGCTCCCAAAAAAACTAGTGGAAAAGTGCTGCAAAATAGCGCGTAAGCGCACAAAGTGTACATTGAAATGAGTGTGAGACGAATTTCTACTGTTTAAGGACGGAAATCGCGTGGGAAAAGAGATTATCGTCGTGGAAAAGTGGAAAACATCTTACACACCACGTGGGTGAACAAATCGGCGGGTAAAGCATCCCGGGCAAGGAACTGTCAAACGATGACAAAAAAGTAAACAAACCGACGGCCCAAGCAACCTAGACGTCCGTTACGTCCCAGAAGCGGTGGTCCTATAAGAGGCTCTATAGTGATCCCAGTGGCCCTTAAATAATATTTAATTAAAAAATTGCCACGTGCGGTGTGGCCCTACAGTGGACATACATATATGACCCATATAGGGTGTTAACGGAGGAAGAATGCCACGTAAGGGTAAAGGAGGCAGTTCGGTCGCCGGAGATCGAATGATCACAAGACGCTTTGCGCAACAAAGTGGAAACGCTCCGCGACTGACGTCACCACCGCCGTCACCTCCAAAAGACCTACAGACGCCATTGGAGGTGGATACGTCCAGCGACGACGCAGAGCAGGACAGCACGTTGATGGCTACGGCTATCGAGGGTCCTGGTACACCACAACCAGTGACCGCCCTGGCAACCTCCACACCGATCACGGCGAAGATCTTTGCTCCAATGGTGCTGCACAGAGTACCGGCGGAGGAAACCGAGCATCTGAGGCAGCAGCTTGAGTCTGCGATTGCTGAGCGTGACCTGGCGCGGGCGGAGGCCGCCGACCTGCGACGGGAACTCACCACGGCGATCCAGACTATGGAGCAAAAACGTGATAAAGAGTTGGTGGACATGAGACGATACGTCGAGGAGATGGTACGCTCTACGATGGGGGAAATTAAAACCTCGGGGCGAACTGCAATGCATCCCTTGTCCTTGTCTGCTGAGCAATGCTTCCGTTCGCCCAAGCAAGAACGAAGGCTAAGACGGAAGGAGAAAAAAAAGGAGCAGTATCTGCAGCAGCAGCAGCAGCAGCAGCAGCAGCAGCAGCAGCAGCAGCAGCAGCAGCAGCAGCAGCAGCAGCAGCAGCAACAGCAGCAGCAGCAGCAGCAGCAGCAGCAACAACAGCAGCAGCAACAGCAGCAGCAGCAGCAGCAAGAGCAGCAGCAACAGGAACAGGAGCAACAGATGGAGCTGCAATCTCCGTACGCCTGGCGCACCCAGCAGCAACACGGTTGGAAAGGGAGAAAAGATATGGGAAAAGTTGCCGAATGGCGCAGACCGGAGATGCAGCAGGGACAACAACCCGCGGCATTGACTGAGCGTACCAGTAGCAATAAGGATAAGACGAAGGGAAAGCAGAAGTCCATTCCTGACATTATCCGAGTCGAGTCGGTGGGAAACGCCACCTCGCTAGATCTGTACCGTGATATCCGCACTCGGTCCGAAGCGGACAAGCAGGTATGGAGGCCCCGACTGACGACGGACAAGACGCTAACGCTGATACTACGACACAGAGCGGATGGCGCTGCTCTGCAAAGTGTTATTCAGGAGGCCGTCGGTGCAAAGGGCACCGCACGGTGCACAGTGAAAATGGGCACTGTCATTGTCCATGACATCGACATGCTGGCGGACTCGGAAGAGGTCGCCAAGGCGGTAGCCGGCATGGCGACCGTAGCTGTGGAGAAGGAGTCAGTAGTGCTGATGCGGCTTCACAACGGCCTGCAGAGAGCGCGGATTCGGCTACCGGCCAAATCGATCAGCGATTTGGCAAACAAGCGCATAAACATCGGCAATACGCGATGCCGGATAGTGGAGGCAAGCAAGCCCCCAATTTCAGAGCAGCGCTGCTTCCACTGCCTGGAGAAGGGGCATGCTGCTAAGGTATGCAATGGCCCGAACCGCACTGCCATGTGTCTTAACTGTGGAGGACTAGGCCACAAAATCAGCACATGCACTGCAGCTGCGAAGTGTGCTGCTTGTCAAGGAAACCACCGCGTCGGCTCGCGGGTCTGTAGAAGTGAGACGGCATCGCAGTGATAGCCAAGGTCATACAGCTTAACCTGAACCACGCCAGGACGGCGCAGGATCTACTCTGCCAGCTTGTGCTGGAGGAAAAGGTCGACGTAGCACTGTTGTCGGACCCCTACCGCACCACTGGTAGCAACTGGTTATGTGATCCAGACATGCGAGCTGCCATATACACACCGGGCCGTTGCACGATACAGAAAGCGATCGGCAGCCCGTGCCCAGGAGTTGTGGCTGCAGTCATTGCCAAGGTGCTGTACGTCTCGGTGTATGCGCCTCCGAGACTCCAGGCGAACGAATTCGAGAGTATGCTGGCGGACATCGAGCTGTTAGCAAGGACGCACCAGCAACAACACCAAGACATCGTGCTAGCCGGCGATTTTAATGCACACCATGTAGAGTGGGGGAGCAGAGCGACCGATGCGCGGGGTGTGATGCTCATGGGCACAGCCGACAGGATGGGTCTACAGCTACTCAACCATGGCCATACGCCCACGTTCACCGGAAGTGGAGTGGCTCGGGCAAGCATCGTTGATGTCACCTTCGCTAGTCCGGCAGTGACGGGAGCTAACGAGTGGGCAGTGGGTTCTGCTTTCACAGGCAGCGATCATCAAGCTCTTCGATACTGTATTGGTCGCCAGCAGCAGCTTAACACTCCCGCTTCGCCGCGGTTGAGACAAAGCGGAAAGCGCTGGAGGATTATGCAGTTTGAAGCGAGCCAATTTGAAGCTGCGCTTGAAGTGCTGGACTTTGCAGATGGTGCAACGGACCCTTTCAGCTTGACTAGGGCGCTCACCCGTGCTTGTGATCTCACGATGGAGCGTCAGGGAGCACACGTCAACAAAACATCCACCTACTGGTGGACGCAAGAAATTGCCGAGTTGCGTGAGGCTTGCCGAGTCAGAAAGGAGATCGTACTTGCAGCAACTCCGGGGTCCGCGCAAAGAACTTCGCAACAGCGAAATCTCCTCCAGGCCGAGAAGGAGTTGAGAACCGCTATCAAGCGCAGTCGAGATAGCGCGATGCAGGAGTTGATCGATGGAACTGAGGACGATGTGTTCGGTATGGGGTACCGGGTAGTCATGACTACACTTCGTGGCAGCCGCACCGCTCTTGAGAGAGACCACGAAATCCTCGGGAGAATCGTCAGCGACCTGTTCCCGGAACACGATGCAATCTCGTGGCCGGACCCGTTAACGCCGGATATGCAAGGGACACCTCTATGCCCGGTTACAGATGAAGAGCTCGTGGACATAGCTCGACACCTGAACCCGAAGAAGGCCCCAGGATTAGACGGCATCCCGAACGGTGCCGTGGCGGCTGCGATAAGGAAATATCCAGGAACCTTCAGGGCAATCTTTCAAAGGCTGTTGGATGACGGACAATTCCCAACGCCCTGGAAACGTCAAAGACTGGTGCTACTGCCTAAGCCGGGCAAGCCACAAGGAGAATCCTCGTCATACCGGCCGCTATGTATGATAAACTCCGTGGCCAAGGTGTTTGAGCGTCTGCTGCTGGCACGACTCAACGAGCATCTAGAAGACCCTCAGCAACCTAGATTATCGGATGAACAGTATGGTTTCCGCCGAGGAAAGTCAACTCTACAAGCAATAGAGAGGGTGGTCCAGGAGGGACGGATCGCCTTTGACCTAAAAAAGGACGGAACCAACAACAAGCGCTGCCTGATGGTGGTCACGCTGGACATCAGGAACGCGTTCAACTCTGCCAGTTGGAACTCCATCGCCATGGCCCTGCGTAACATGGAGGTTCCGGCACAGTTACAGCGCATGCTCCGCAGCTATTTCGAGGACAGGATCCTGCTGTACGACACTGACCACGGACCCGTTGAGCGTCGTATCACAGCGGGAGTTCCTCAGGGATCTGTTCTTGGACCGACGTTGTGGAACTTGATGTACAACGGAGTGTTGATGCTTCCGCTCCCTGAAGGCGTCAAGGTGATAGGATTTGCTGATGATATCGTCCTACTGGCACCGGGAACGACGCCAGAGGATGCAGCAGCTGAGGCTGAAAGAGCGATCACGGTGGTACAAGCGTGGATGGATGAGCACCAGCTCCAACTAGCGCCGGCCAAGACGGAGGCTGTTATGATAAGCAGCTTGAGGCCAGGTCACCCGAGTGTGCCCATCAGAGTTGGACCCACTACTATCCAAAGTAGTATTGACATCCGCTACCTGGGAGTTCAGCTGCACCACCATCTCAGCTGGATGCCACACGTCAAGCTGGTAGCGGAGAAGGCGCGTCGAGTCAGCCGGGCGGTAAGAGCACTGATGCGGAACCATAGCGGACCCAAGCCTGCCCAGCGTCGCTTGTTGGCGGGAGTTGCGGAGTCTGTGGTTCGATACGCAGCACCAGTGTGGCACACAGCGACGAAGAACCGGGAGTGCAGACGGAAGCTCGCGGGGGTACTTCGCGAAACCGCCATCAGCGTCTGCAGTGGCTTTAGCGGGATGCGGTATGAGACAGCGATGCTGTTGGCAAACCTAGTGCCCACTCACCTGCTCGTACAAGAGGACGCCCGCTGCTACGCCCGATCGCGACCGGGCCAGACCGTCGACCTAGCGAAACGAATCCGGCAAGAAGAACGTGAGCAAACCCTGGTGCAATGGCAAGCTCAGTGGGACACAGACGCTACGGTGGGCACCCGCCGCCACAGTGAACCTAGCAGGTACGTCAAGTGGATCCATCGGCTTATCCCGAACGTCAAGACATGGATGCAACGGAAACACGGGAACGTGAATTTCTACTTGACGCAAGTACTCTCCGGTCATGGAAGTTTTCGCGAATACCACCACGTCCGGAAACACACGACGTCCCCCAACTGCACCCACTGTCCAGGAGCGGTGGAATCGGTGAACCATGTACTGTTTATCTGCCCACGGTTTGCTGATGTCCGGGACAGGCTACTGATGTTTGATGGAGTCCCACTCACTGCGGACACAATGCTGAACCACCTCATGCATAGCGAAGAACGGTGGTACAAGATCTCCGACGCCGCCAGAGAGATCATCACCATCTTACAGCAAAAGTGGATCGAGGATCAGGCAGCGGAAGCAGCAGCGACAGTAACAGCCGAGGCGCTAGCAGCAATACAGTCACCAGCAGCAGTCCAGCCACAAGCGCCGCCTGCAGATGCTGCAGAACAGCGGAATACACGACAACGGAATAGACCGAACGCGCGCCGTCGCGTCAACAGACGACGGATGCAGCAGCAACAACAGCAGCAGCAGCCGCAACAACAGCAGCAGCCGCCTCAACAGCAGCAGCCGCAACAGCAGCAGCCGCAACAACAGCAGCAGCAGCCGCAACAGCAGCAGCAGCAGCCGCAACAGCAGCAGCTTCAGCAGCAGCAGCAGCAGCAGCAGCAGCAGCAGCAGCAGCAGCAGCAGCAGCAGCAGCAGCAGCAGCAGCAGCAGCAGCAGCAGCAGCAGCAGCAGCAACAGCAGCAGCAGCAGCAGCAGCAGCAGCAGCAGCAGCAGCAGCAGCAGCAGCAGCAGCAGCAGCAGCAGCAGCAACAGAAGCAGCAGCAGCAGCAGCAACAACAGCAGCAGCAGCAGCAACAGAAGCAGCAGCAGCAGCAGCAACAACAGCAGCAGCAGCAGCAATCGCGACAATCAGCGAGTAGCAACCTCATACGCGCCGGCACCGGGAGCATCAGCAGCAATAGTGACGAACGTCGTACCTCACTATCGGCAGCTGAGAATGCCTCGGTGACTGAGGCAACGACATCGGGACGCTAAGACTCCGCAGTGCGCCAACGCTGACGAAGCGTATTATTGTGCGCCACAGGACGCGGCTAGCCAGCCAGATGGACGCAAGGTGGTACCACCAGCAGAAGCATACTCTCCAATGAGATGCAAAAGAACAAAGCCCTCACGGGCGGGTCCCTTACTTCTCTACAGAAGGAAGCAACTTCTAGGAGTAAGGGACTAGGGAAGGGTGTTTTTAGGGGGTAGACAGCGGGCATAAGTCAGTAGAGCTACAGCTCCTGCAGCCCCTGGAGTCCCTTCCCGGGAACTCAGTTCCCGGGAACCGCCTTCTGCGGCCACAAAAGTGCGTTGTTGCATTTTCCCCTGCCTTAAAAAAAAAAAAAAAAAAAAAAAAAGATGTCTGACGAGAAGGCGTTTATGTTCCTTGACGATGTTTTAGTGTGCGATTGAACATGCTGTTGTTTTGGCAATGGTCCTTAAACTTCCTTCCTTTCCAGAAACGCCAGTGGTTGGAGGAAGGAAAATTCGATTTCATCCTGTTTTTTGTTCGTCTCCCTTAAAACGTCCAATCCGAATGCCTTACGGCGGACGAACTGGGCGTTGATACCTTCAACCCTGAAGGCCCAATCAACACTTCACCCGTCGACTTCGGTCCCTTGCTACGACGGGGGGAAAAAAAAACTTTCGGTTCTAAACGCGTTCAAGGGAGGCCACTTTTCTTTTTAAGGGACCAACACCGGACGAAAAAGGGTAGAGATTGCCGGAAAAAGAAACAGAACACGATTACATCTCTTCCACATTCGAACGTCCGGAGGATGATACCGAGGATTATTGTGAGAAATACGGCTGACACGGAGTTGTAATATATTTTTTACGGATCTTCGCCGAGGGGAATGATTTTATTTATTCACCCACCGAAAGGGCTCGGGTTTGGGGCTGGTCACTTCAAGTAGCCAGTATCTTTCGGCCAGTATCGGGAATAGGGCCAGAGTGACTTCCGGTTGATAGTTATAAGGATTTTCACCACTTCAGCAAACGAAATCAAATAAAAGTGGTTGGAAGCGAATGTTCCTAACGTGGTACCCTGTGGCGACATGTTGGTGAAGAAGTCCATTTTACATAATTTCATCGCCTACGGCGAACACTTGCAGTTGACCGTAAGAGTGTTTGTTTTTCTTTTGGTCGGAAGGGTATTGAACATTTTGAAGGTTTTTAAATGAAGTTTTTCGTTATTTAGTACAGTTCAAAATTTGTATTCCATTTTTTTCGTAAACGAGTACGAGTTTTTTTTGTAGACGTCTGCTTTAATACTGGTAACTTCAGGATTGCATTCTTGGCTTTTTCATCGAAACATCTTCAGTTGAAGGATGTGTTGTTTCAATGTGCTTCAATTCCCGTCCACACCATGCACAATTCAAGCTCTTGTTTCTTTCGACGGCTTAACCGACACCAACGGGCACATTGGAACCTCCCGAGAACGAAAGGTAGCAACTGCACTGAAAATGTAATCACAGAATCATTTGTTTAATTTATTATTAATGCACCGTAGCGTTCTCCGTTGGCTGGCGGCATAAGGTCGGTTTGTGCGCATAACTTCTTTTCAGCAACCAGTAACGCATTGCACGCACTCTAGGAGATCGCTCCTAGCCTCAAGCCAAACGGACTCGGCCCTTCCTTCTCTCATCAGGCAGCTCTTTTGTTCATCAGCAGAACTGTTTTCTTCCGAATAATTAAAGTTCTCCCGGGGTTTCCCCCCGGGGCTCGGGCGCACTCGGGAAGCCTTCGCAAAACTTTACCGCACTTTCAACTATCATCCACTGGTGGATCGGGAAAGTCAGGGACTATTTTTCGACGGAAGGGTACGGCATGCCTACGGAGTGGAATTCAATCATGTTGCAGCCAGAGAGCAGACTGGAGCAGACGCGAGCGGGCACTCGCAAGAAATCCCGGTAAAGGACGCAGGGCACGGCATTTTGTCTTGCGTTATGTATTTCGCTGTGGTGGAGAGCATAAAACGTAACTCCTGCATGCCTTCGATACGGTTCGCACATTCCCTAAAGGCTTACAGTTTTCTCTTTCTTTTTTTCTGGATGCCATGGAAATGGCCAACTCCCAGACGGAAAAGGATCACAAAAGGATTGAAGCCAATTCGGCCGGGGTCGATGAGTGAGGGGGGGGATTCGAATTTAATGAAATTTAACCGAACACTTTCAGGGTTCCGGTGGCAAACAATTTTGGGGCCGTTTTTCGATGCCGCCCGCACGGCGCTGGACACACGCAACATACGAACGCAACAGCCCCTATTGGACGAAAAATTCGCAACGGAGTGCCTGTTGTTTGTCGAGCTTGTGTGACTCAAATTGCCCCGGAAACTTCATCCTCGAAGCGCCACACACAAACAAGCAGGGATGAGCGAGAGGGTGAAAAGAAAAACAGTGAAAAGGCAGCCAGCCAGTGCGTTCGGTTCGAGCCGTCGACCCAAGCATAACCCAGCAACCGCAGACTGACCAACACCCCCGTTTTCCTCGTTTTTTTTACCGCCAGCCTGCCACTCGAGTTCGCTTTCTTGCGTAGAAACCATATGAAATGCGTGCGTGCAGAATGGCCCTTAAAGAGAAAATCTGTTGCACTAATGGTCGAGCCGGCCGCTTTCCGCCCCGTGTTGCCTGCTTTTCCCGCCCCCGCTGCCCCGAGCTTCGTAAGCCCGGTCATCCATCTTGCAAGTGGCCGAACGGTGAAACATTCGCCACCCGAGAGAGCCGGGCATTAAAAATCCCTTTAAAATGTATCCAAACACATTAGCTCGGCTGTTTTGTTCGGTTTTATAATAATAAAGAAAAAAGAGGGCGCAACCGAAGGTTCCACAGGAGTAGTGGGGGATTGGTGAAGATTAATTTGGAAACGCTCTCGACATTTTTCTTGAGGGTGGGTGGGCAAAAAAAAGAAGGGATTTTCCTTCCCGTGTCCACTCGGCGTTCTGCAACCGTGACTTCGCGTTGGTGGCGGGAAAACCCTTTTTATAACACTTACCACAGCATCACGTCGTCGTAGGCAGGATTCGTCTCGCGTAAGGACATCGGTCTTTGCAGGAGGAGCTGAACAAACGATCTGCAGCACACCGTGTCCCTTTTTTGGTACTGAATGTGTACGCTTTATCTCACCACAAGCGCATAAGCTTGGAGAGATGAGTGACTCGAGAATGTATGCATTATTTTACGTTGCCCGTGTTTTTCTATGAACCACCCTTCCATCCGCCCCATGGATATGTTATTATTACATCAATCTACCGTCCACCACATTCAACACATCGGGAGGGGAAGGCACGCGGTAAAAAAAAGCAAGGACGAAACCCCTTCAGTGGAGTTTGGTTGCTTAATATGTTAACGTATGTGAATGTTTGTGGAGATTATTTCGGTAGCCTCCGGCAAGTTTTTGCTCTCCCAGTCAAACCCATGAAACCGGAAATTCGCCTCTAATCCGCAGAAAGAATTCTTTTCCCGACCATTTTACCCATCCTTAGGACCATCCTTCAGTTGATTTACTGCACTCCTTCAGGACTTTTCCACGCTGAATAACCGATTCATTCTGGGTTTTTTGTTGATCATTGTTTCAATGGTAATTTTTAACATATTAGTCCTGACCAACGGAATTCCCTTCCACCGGACCAACCATTTGAGTTTCGGTGGAGTTTCTGTGCCCATTTTTTAAATATGCTAATGCCGAAATATGTCATGTTCATGCCACCGGGGAAAACTCACACGGGCTCGCAAGAAAGGTAGTTTCCCTAGGGATATTTGTCTATGCTCTGGTCAGCATTTGGTATATCTGGTTGAAACGTATCTTAGCAACCGACGTTTTATTAAAAAAAAACACAATTTTATGGATCGTGCTCCCTTACTCTTCGAGCTGCGAGCCGGGAATTATTATTACGATGAAATGGACCTTCCGACGCACCCGTAGCTTTTTTTTAGAAAGCGCTGGTTCATAAACAACGAGACGTCAGCGAGGCAGCGTTAGAAAAAATAAAATAAAATTATAATAAACATTTCAATTCTAGCCTTTTTATTTGTTATTATTAAAAGAACATACCTGAAAATAAAACAATCCATTTTTAACTATTAAAAAAACAATACTTACCGGAGTATCTTATAAAAATCGTCTTACCTGTAGGATAAAGAAAAATATAGAATAGTTGTTTAGTACATCAAAGAAAAAAGAAATCTTTTTTTTCTATTCATAAGCAAGTACACGCGGGCGAGAGCAGTAAACGAAATTCCAAGCGTTCCAAATCCTGAACAAAATAATTGAGATTTTATAAGCTCCTTTGAAGTCGCCGTTGCAAGTCCTCCAAGTACGGAATAAAATCTGCTCCTTAGAACTTGAGCTCAGGGAGCAGTATTATGTGTTGGAAAGCTGTCCAGTGGAAAGTAATTCATTTTTATTAGCCGTTTTCCTAATTGGTATTACCTACACCTGCAACAGTCAGGTGGAAAATTGTGCTCTCAAATGGCTTCTTCGAGCAGCTTTGCCTTATTTTTTTTCCCGATGCTTTTTTGTGCGAAATTCCCTGAAGGAAATTAAATTTTAACTCCACTCTGTCCAGGTGGACATTTTACCTCCCTTTAAGAGGGAACAACTTGGGCTACACAATTTAAAAAAGTTAGAGTAATTTGTTCTCGGCTTAGCCTTTCCATCCGGCACTAAAAAGTTCCTTTGCCAATCCGGGATTTAGTCACATACTTTCGAGACCACTCGAACACAAGTGATTAGTACAGTGCAATTGTCGTGCCTCTCGACGGCGCTCTGCAGACATGGCGAACCGTGATGGACATCGCGTCGCATGCGTTGATGAGCCGGAGTCCGCCACGGAAAGGCGAACCAAACGAAATCTGTCGAGTCCAGCAGGACATTGAAGTGTGTTAAAATTTGGACACTCGACTGTTCCTTCTCGCGTTCCTTCTGTCGTGTGCGGTGGAGTGATTTCCACGCATATCCCTGAAGACCAGGTTTCGGGTGGAATTCCAATGAGCAGCACGGAATACTCGATCCACGTCTCTCGTGTGGCACCCACACGTCTGCCCGGCGACACTTGAAGGTGGAAATTTAAATGAATCCGGCATTTCGGCATTAATTATGCACGGAAAGACTTTATCCTAAGTGAATTGAAGCATGCTGCCTCCGCAATCGCAGTTCTATTGCTCCCGTTTAATTATTCACACGAGATTCAACCCAGTCTCTTTCCCGTCCCCTCACTGTGTATGAAATTCTATCTCGCGCGCCCATCTCCCCGGGTGTATCGTACAATCTAAGCCTTTGCATCGCGGGATAAGGGAAGTTTCGTTGTACGAAGTAATTAATTTGGTTTTGATTGAAAGATTTCGTGCCGTCGTGTTGCGGATGCGCCCGAATCGTTTGTGTTTTTGTTATTTCGGTGCTCTTCGTCGATGTTATTGTTGACGAAAGGCAAATAAACTTCGAGTCGAAGCCTTTGATACTGAAACCCCGATGGGTTAATCATCAGCAGTTGTATCGGCGGAGTAGGAGAACTCTTCCGGATAACTCTGATTCAGCGCAATCTGTTTCGGTCCCATCGCGATACTTTGGCTCGACAGTAGAAGGAAATTATCCTTTTTAATTCCAGCCCTAAGGCAGCTAAGAAAACGCATATCTAGATGTTCCAATTTGTAGATTTCGCAAGCAATACTGTTCATTGAGGGTACTTGATGGAGAGAAGTGACTGCAGTTTTAAAATACACATTAAAAAAGGTTGCTCAACATCCACTTTAAAGGGCGACTTCTAAGGCGAAGGGTGTTGGTATTTTTTACGATATATTTTGAACACACAAATTTACCCTTTCTGATGCGGGGGGATTTCATCCGCGAAAGGATTGTGGTAGATTTTTAAACAATGATTTCCTTGAGTTTACTGTTTCTTTAGGGAGAATTTCAAGTGTAGATTGGTGTTTTTATGCGAGGGTAAATACCAAGAAAGAACGGTTCAGGATACAGTCAGGTTTAAGCCAGGCAAGGCCGAACGAGAGCTGCAAGCAATGAAACGCCATGTTTTATTCAAAAGCAACCAGCTGGGATAATAACATGATGGGACGCAAAATATGATTGTTTTGCCTTCGCGCATTTTGCGGATTGCAGTGCAACATGGGACATTTCAAACCTCAAACAGTCAAGCATTAGATGTCGCTGTTTTATAGGAAAGAGTGGAAAAACAAAATCTTCAGTGAAACGTTCACTTGGAAGCAGAATGCTGTGAATGGAAAGGGATCGAATCAAAGCCACGACGTGATGAGAATGATAAGTGAATCGATTACTGCAGAGCAATACGTAAAATGTATATGTGGATGTGGTTGGTAATTTTTCTCGTAGATCATAAATATGTTCAAATCGACATGAATTTATTGGAATCTATTTCCCCCTTTTTTCTCATGTTTTAAAGCTTTTTGTCAAAAAAGGTACAGCCAATTCTTATTCCTTGCGTAACATTTTCAACACAATTTATTGCATGGTTTTTTTAAAACACCGATTTATCTTGCAACATGCACACACATCTTTTGAAATCGATTGTTTACTAGGCTTTTCGCTCATGCAAATTGATTTGACCAACATCTGTCATTTTTCAAATTGGAAGAGTTTTGTTGACCGTGTAGGTCGAGTAGAAATCAATTTGGCCCTATGCAACCAATTGGACCGCCTAAGGTGCATAAGAAATTCATAGCCAATTCAACTCCACGGTTAAGCCAATGCTATAATCGTCAATTTTCGATCGGAGGGCATGTAGAATTCTGTACAACGTTCGGTGCAGCATAGCGCATGCATCGTTGATGCACCGTTGAGCTGCATCCCTCTGCTTTCGATCGTTTGCGGTTGCCTTGGCCAATGAAAAGCGCTTCCATTTACAGCCTATAACAAAAAAATATCCGTTTCCACGCGTTAAGAACAGTTTTGGCTGCCCGATTCCTCTACCCAAACCGTAAAGAAACAAGAAGAATGTCTGTTTTAATTGAATCCATCGAAAAGATCCGTTCATCCGTGAGTCGCACTTCGGCGCATTACGACAGATGGTACGTTGTGGAGGCGATTTCCGGGTTTTATCGTTTAAATTTTGCATCAGTTAATAAACGTTTGAGAATGGATGCTTTTTTGGAAGCGATGCTTTTGTTTTCTGTTCTTCCGTACGCGATGCAGTTGAGAGAAAGTGCAACGGGCAAAATTTCCTCCCTGCAATCGAACGGCCGCGGTTGTTGCGATGTTTGCTACGGTTGAAAGCGAGTAAACGTCGTGTAGCAGGCCAATGCAAACCACCACATGCAGTGCACGTTGCAGTCTGAATGCAGAGTAGGTTTCCCGCGCACGCTGAATAGAAGACTCGTTCATATGGTGGCGTCCTTACAGAGTGCACCTCGAAAATGCAAATGCAATTGAAACCTCTGTAGCAACGTTCCATCCTTACAGTGGCCAACATGCGGTGTTACACTGGCAGAGTATTACGAGGTGGATCATAAACCGTTGGATATGTCAAAATGAGTAACAAAAACGGATCATAGTTAGAGATGGTGGAGGACCGTACAACCGGTTCTTTTTATTCGTAAAATCCAACTGCGTTCGAGTGTAACGGTTCAACCCTCAACGGGGATGCTACTGCACCACATATTGCATTCGAAAGTAGCAAAATGCCTGTGACTTTGACCTACGAGATGAACTACACCCAATAGTTCCTTTTTGTCAACAGCCTTCCGGAACCTGCCACAAACTTTGCGAATACCGCAAAAGGTGGTCAGTCACCGCAGCATACAACTGGTGGGAGTGAGTTTTTTTTGTCTCTTTCAAAGCGAGTTCTAATCCAAAGCCTCGTGCTACAAACGAAACAAAAACGCGTGAGCTTTGAATTCAACCAACCCTCAATAGACGTAAGCTCCGATCGAATGGTTTGAGTTGACGAAAGATGCATTGACTGTTCGAAACTGCAGTTTTGGGTCCACCGGAGTGAATCGTAAGTCGAACCAAATGCATTTTTGGATCTGTTGAAGTGTGCGTGTATTTGTTTAACGAAAGTGCACCGGAGGGCTTCGAAAGCAAACCCCTTCACTGTTCGCCGCTCCATCTGCGAGCAACCATTGACGATTCTGTTGGCAAACTTGTGGCCACGGTAGGACTGTGAGCCACAGCCGGATGGATAGACTATTGTAAATATTTTACCCACGGTCGGGAGCAATGACCAAAAAAAAAAAAAAAAACCCTCTTATAACCGAAATTCCTCCGCCAGGATTGTTGGGGCGAGCAGCGTAAGGTTCTGTGAACCGGTTTCGAAAATCAACAGTGGAGGAATGTTAGAAAGAAGCGAAAAAGACCAAATGCACGTAACGAATGAAATGTTTTCTCCACCTTGCGCTCGGGCACACACTGGCCCGGACCGCGTATATGATGGGAAAATTTTAACTCGAGCAGGATCGCAAGGACACCGGGAACCGCGTTCGAGGACCGATGGCCGGGCCACATCCATCCGGAACACTGTTGATTAATTGGATTGCTTTCGCGAGGTCCGCGAGCGCGCTCTTTCATGTAACGAAATTGAAACATCAATAGTGAAGCGATTCGCAATCGTCGTCCGCGGCGCGTTTGCATTTGTCATCCGGGAGGGGGAGTTTTCCGTTTGGTGTTTCTTCCGTTCGTCTCCACTTTTCATTTGCAGCCAATATTCTATTTCATGTGAGCACGATGCACGGAGCGCTTGTTTTCTTTTTTTTTTCACAACTGTACAACTTTTCCCAACCCGCTGGAGGAAAACAGGACTTTCAACAATATCTACTACTTGCCCGATGGTACTTGGAAAAAGTTTCCACTCGTCTACTGTGGCCTTTTGAAATGTTGAAAATGCACTGGAAACAAACGTGCGGCGAAACGAGCCCGCCGTGAACGGCAAAAACACGTGTGGAAACTAATTCAAACACATAATTCGAGTGCGGGATTCTGTCGTGCGTAGTTTGCTTAGATGGATGGGCTTTGTAGCACTCAGACCGGCATTGGATCAGATGAGGATTTGTTTTGTTAGAATTTCATTTTTCTCCGGCAAATAGGATTTTTTTTTTCAAATCAATCTGGCAGTAAGATTTGATTAAATTCTTTTCCCATTTTCGATACGAATCCACGGGCTAGCTTGAAACTAATTTAATTTTTCCTATAAAGCAAACTCTATCGAAAATGAATCACAAGTTTCAGAGAGGAGCAGATTTGAAAAGAGTATAAAGATCTGTTTGTGGCTGAGAGAGACGTGACCTAAAAATATCGGAAACTGTTAGCATTGCAACAATATAAACTGGAAATTGCGTATAGTTATTATAAACGAAGGAAATGGTTTTGGCTTCCAACGGCTACAACAATCGGTAAAAAAAAACCTGTAGCCCACACGTATGTGCCGAAATCTTTCTGAATGTGTCAAATTATGAACACCTCGATGCACATGCATCGTGCTTCACCCACAACCGACGCGCCAAGTGGATCGTTCAGTGCCAATTTAATTATTAAAATTCATCAACCGCGCCTAGCAGCAGGACGCCTTGAACTCTGGCGTCATGGTATAGCGGTGGGGTGGCAGCAACTAATCAACGGAAAACCTGCCGCGGGAAACATTTCCTCCCATTTACCATCCAACTAAAGCGAGAGAGAGAGAGAGAAAAAGGTGATAGTGCGGCCAAGAGAAAGAGAGGGCAGAAAAGTGCAACACGTTGCATCAAATTATGTCCGTTTGCACGGTACACCTGCTTCCCACTGTGCGGAACTGACCACGCGCAGTCTTCCGTTCCGGACTCATCCGCGTCCCGGGTTTATGCTTCGATGCCAATGTTGCTCGTGTGCCGAGGAGTGTGTAGTTCTGTGTCCGTGCCATGTCCTGTGCACGCGTGAGTGAACCGTTGCGGTGGTTTTTCGAAAAATCAATTAAATTTTCATTTATTTATTGATTATGAATTATGGTCCGATTCCAGCCGAGGTCGAAGTCCGTCCGACCCGGCCGTAGTGCGAGAAGTCTCGAAGCGAATGCACCGAAATGGACATCGACGCAGATTGCATGCTGGCGAGCATTTAAAAAAAAAGGAAGAAAAAACTGTACCGAGTGGACGGCGGATGCCGCAGCCGAGGGCTGGGAATAGAATTTGCGTGGTGCATAAATTTATGCCGTCGTGTGTGCGCGTGAATGAGTTTTAGAGTATTTATCCCCGCCGCACCGGAATCACGCTTTCCCCCTGGCCGTTTCCGCAAAAACCAGCCCCCATCGGCTCGGCTGTGTGTTGATCCTCCTTCTCGACACTAAAATTGGACCGAGTCAAAGTCGCTTCGTGCCTGGAATCCATTAATATTTACCGGCCACATATCGTTCGATCTCCCTCTCGGGGTTCTCTCAGTCTCGCCTTCCCGTTGAACTGCGTTTTTACAATGCGAAGAGTGCAAAGGGGAGGGTGTGACC
Organism: Anopheles atroparvus; assembly: GCA_914969975.1. Lineage (NCBI taxonomy): Eukaryota > Metazoa > Arthropoda > Insecta > Diptera > Culicidae > Anopheles > Anopheles atroparvus. Next base: position 32,597,582 of record CAJZCY010000001.1, read on the forward strand.
GCGCGCTCTACCCACCCTCCAAGCTCCCTGGCTCCGAGCCGAGAGTTCGAAGAGGTCATATTTTGCATTAGATATGCGTTTCGAACCATGCAGCCGCAGCGGCACGACACGCTGCACTTGATGCAGTTTCGCAGATGCGATAGGAGCGAAGGGCCCGGTGCTGGTTGGTTTTTTGCTGCTTTCCTTCCATCCTACGCCACCTTGAGTGCACGTGCAACGGAAAGGATTACAGCACCCGAGGCCTGCAGGCGATGAACGATGATCGATCGAAGCGATACATCATCTAAAGCGGACAAGCATTCTTCATTTCCTTCCCCGACGGCTCCGCACGGGGAGGTCGGGTTGATGTTTGAAAACCTTGAGCAGGGCCACTCCTAATGTTCCTTCGCCCCATCCGAGCCGAATCGCCAAACTGCTGTGATGCAGTTCTGTGCCTGTGCGTTACTGCAACAGGACCTGATGCATGCGTTAAGAACGGTTTCGGACAGCGTTTGACAGACAGACAGCACGGTAAACTGGTCGGTCGACGGTGGTGTAACCGGTAGCAGTGGCAGGAGCCGGATAGGATGGTCATGATGTAGCAATATTTTCTCACTCCCACCCGTCCAGAGCAACTCCTCGGCTGCCGAAAGCCTGCACTTGGCGACGCCTTCTAGAGTAGCAGAAGAGGACCAATTTGGGCGCCTATCATCAGCAACATCAACATCGCTTGCCGTGCGGTACTTCCCTGAGACCGGCTGGAAGATGCACTCGGTCGGGTACGATTGTCTCGCCGAGGCCATCATGTGCCGATACGGTGATGGGAGGCATCGCACCGGCCTTTATTAGCATCGTTAGCCATCGTGCGTCGTGGAGGAGGGCATGGCCCTGCGTCGATGGCGTCATGTAAGGCGAATCCGGTAGTCTAATGCGTTCCTTGTACCGGTGCCCGGAGGGAAGCTGGTTACGCGCGATGCGGCCTATGCAGTTGATTGCATCGCACGCACCCTTTAAGTTGTTAATTGTGTAAACAAACTCAAAAGGAGACGCCATCCACCGGTGTCCACTGCAACTGCCATAAGTGAGAGCAAATGCTTCCAATCTATTGTAGTGTGGGCAACAAAAGGGCTGCTGCAGGGAAAGGTGGATCCTCATCGAATCTGCCCTCACTGCCGTAGGCCAGAAAGAATCTGTTGCACAAGCGTTGGGTGTCCGGTAGGGACTAAGACAGGCGAATCCTAAACAGTTTCCAATAAAACTCTCGAGTCTAGCTGCGCAGTGGGAGGGCAGTAGGAAAAAGGAGATAAATTGAACATCCAGCCAGGGCGTCGTGTTGCATAATGCTGCTTCATGGTCAGGTCGGGTTTGCACATGTGCCTCTCCCAGCGCGCCAACCGGGAGGGCTTAGTTTAATTTCTTGTTTGGTTCCACGCGCGGACTGCTTTGCTCAACACCTTGAACTACTTCAGCAAGAGCTCACCTACTGCGCGATGGGAGGACGGTGGAACATTTCCGCGGAACACATGCACCATGGGAGCAACCTGCCTGGTGCAACAGATTTCTTTATTTTATTAATTTGTTTTTAACTAGGAATGAATCTACCACACGAAAATATAATTGGTAAAATATGCAACATACTTCCTGTGACACTTTGTAGCCCGCCGACTAAGCAGGTTACAACGGTACATTCCTAACCTTCACAAAAATCCCATTGTGCCTCTGTTTCAACAACGAGCACATCGAACATAAAGATCGTGTTGCTCGTCGTCACACGCGAAACAGGCCACCACGATGTCACTGTGCTTCTTAGAGACGTTACAAGTAGCCCCAGGATCGTGTCAGGTTGCCACACCGATGCCGGTTCATTTTGCCGGGCAACATCAGCGGCAGCGGCATCGGAGTGCACGATTTATTGTACCGTCGTGAAAAAGAGCGATGCATGTGGGAATGCACTGCTCCTTCGTTGGCGCACCCATCGTTTGAGCCATGCCTTACTTGAGTAGAGCAGGTTTCAACTTGAAAGTGAAGCTTGGGGAAGATTTGTTGCCCAACAGAGCGTGGTCCTTGAGTAAGACAGCTAGGCGCTTAGTACTGGGCTAACGTTTGGCCAAGGAGGTTGATTAAAGTGAAGGTAGACTTGTATCAACATTTTTTTATGATTTCACTAAATAGTATTTGCCAACATTCATCTAAGAAAGAAAAATGTGCTTTTCATCAACCTTCTGTTACATTCGGAACCGCACATCTAGCAAGAAAAATATGATAGCGACTTACGAAAACCATTCCATGAGGATAAAATATGTTTGCTGAGGGAATATTGCCAATAAGTTGACTCCGGTTTCACGTCACGCGCTCGAAAAATCGTTCATCGGTGCTCCCAAGCGTGGTGCTGGTCAATTTTCATCTCTGTAAAATCGAATCGACACCTCATTCTATCACTTTAAACTCCCAAGGCTACCGTTAGGCAGCGCTCTGGCCTACGGATGGGCGAGCAGCGGAGCAAATTCACGCCAGCCAGTCCGTAGGAAAAACGAAAAACCGAAACCTCTTCCTCCTCCACGACGCGGGACAGCGGGAATAAAAAATAAACTAATAACAATAAAAAATTACCACCCAGCGGGAGGCAGCAGCGAGTGGGAGAACCAATTTCCAGGAAATCCCCCAAGGCTGATTTTCCGATGCGCTGCGCGCGTAGCGGGACGAACACGCGGAAAAAAGTTTTTGGTGGAAAAATTTAATAAAAATAAAATTTATTACCAAACCTCTTCGGGAAAGGTTGTACGGGCTCCGAACGGTCGCAAACGTGTGTGCATGACGTGGTGGAATTGCAGAACTTCGAGCAGCATTACATCATTGCTCGCTCGAGAACGAAAGTTATGATTTGAGAGGGTTTTTGTTTCGGTTGGCTCTTTACTTGCCACCGAGCGGTTTACTTAGCGTAGGGTTTGCTTCGAACTTGCGCTCGCCCGAGTACGTACTTAAATTTTCACTTCAAACTTTGGTATGCTTTCTCGACAGATGAAAGTAATGGGTAGCAAATAGCAGGAAAAAAATGTTCGGGGTCGGTGGTTTTTGGTTGACGAGGCAAAAAAAAAAACAACCAACAACAGGGAAAATCAACCCAGCAAGGGCGCTAATGGAAATAAGGGATGGTGATTGCTTTTGATGAGAAAATAAATTTCCTGCCCGCGAAAGTCGTTGGAGAAGAGTAGCGAGCTACGGCGATTCATTTCTCGCCGGGTGGTACAAATTTATATTATGATGATGAAAATGACGCATAAATGAATTGATTGATAATTTGGTTGAGCAACGAGTGATTTGTATTGCTTCCAATACATTAATTGATACTAAGTGAAGGAACTTAATAACCAGATTAAATCGGTGACCTTAAAGATTGCCCGCAATGAGACGCGCAAACTTAAGATTTCTTTAAAAAAATCCCGAAATAAAACATTTCAGATGGATTCTATGAACGAAACTTTAAGCGAATCAACCACTGCTTCAGAAAACTTCAAATTTATCAAAAATAAAAATATGGAAAAGATAGAAACGCGTCCGATAGCAACATACCACATAGATCAGTGTGTAGCGGTTGAACAGTAAGGGATAACCTTTCTTGAATCAGCTTTCGATAGCACTCATCCTTAAGTTTACTTTAATTGCTGGCGTTGCTTTAATTGCTGTTCGAATCATATTGCTAACTATGCTTATTTTCGAACTACGTTCATCAGAAATATTTTGTGAAATATATTAGACTTTCCCAAGTAAGGGTTGTTTGAGCTAGTGCTTAACTTCTGTGATCTTCAATTACGGAATAGACGCAGACGCAATGGGACTGGGACTGCAACGCACAATAAGGCATGTTTAATATTTGTCTGACATGAGCTATTAAGTAAAGTCAACGTTGGACACCACGCTTATCTTAATCCTCGTTCCGAAGTCTTGGACCGGTTGTTCAGTTCAGAAATGGTGAAGGTTGAGGTGTATCTAGGCACACATTTTTCCCAATTGTGCAAACGAAACACCACGCTTTTGCAGATGTGTGAGAAAAAAGAACCAACATCATCCGTCATTTCCAACCGAATGTTACTCTCGTATGTTCCAGTCTCGATGCACAATTGATGCATTCTCACTCCCGCGGTGAACATCCGCACGGCTCTCCTGTTGCATCCGGTTGCATTTGTCGGTGCAGTGTTGAGCCGCTTTATGTTGATACAGACGTGTGTTGTCGTTGCATTTACCGGTGCTTCTATTTTTATCAGCCAGCTAAGCTGTTTGGCAAATAAAAAACGATGGAGCGAAGGCAGAGTGCAAACATAACTCAGGAAACTCGCGCCAATGCTGCTTCACAGGCGGCCTTGGCCAGGAGAAGCATAACCTCACTCAACTGACAAAGCATTATGTTACATGGAGAGAAGTAATACAGCTTTATATGAGTGATTGTTATTGAAAACTGTTAAGATCTGTTAAGAAGAACCATGAAAAGATTTTGAATACGTTTAGATGGGCAGTTTTTTTTACTATTATTAAAAAAAGATTTCTTGTTTATTTTCTTAAAACTCTTCAATGTAACTCACAACTTCCATTAAAGTTTCGACTCGTCCCCTTGGAAGGCATATATATTCTTTATAACCTAGATGAATTTGCAGCTTGGGGTTACTTTTTGTGGTCAATAAATGTGTGACCAGTTGGTGCAGGATGCATGCGATTTCCGCAACATTAACGTGCACCCAACTTTTATGATCCCTATCGGAGCAATATTTTCTTTTTTATTCTTCTTTTATGCAATAAAAATGCTGACCCCTGCAAACAAGCCACAGCTTTTAATAAACGGTGTCATTTATTAATTTGCTCTCATACTCATTTGTTTTCATACATTCCGCAATTGCATTTGCGGCGGTCGTATAATTTACGTTCAGGTGGGGTTGTTTAACCGCTTCTGTTTCAATGCAAAAGGTTTTCAACACCAAGTAAACGTAGGTTATCATGCTCGCCTAATATGAATTATAGGTGATTCAGGAACAAACTTTATTTATATTGGCCAGAAAGTACAATTTTCGTTAAGTGTCTGCCGTTGACAAAATGAAGTTCACGTTAAAGTTGGAATCTTTTTTTAAAACAGTAATCCTCATTGTTGTCTCGATTCCCATTTATTATTCCATTGCTGAAAGATCAGAACCACGGAATTGCCTGCAATTGTTTTCCATTTCCGCGCCGAATGGCATAATGCCGCATGTCTGCAGACACGATTATGGCGCTCTTCGATAAGGTTTCGATCACCAATTAAGTACTTCTGCTCTGTTTTAGACATTTTTTGTGCTGTTGTCTACACCACGATGACGTCGACGACGAGGACGATGACGACGACGATGAAGGCGAATGCGTGTAGTATCGCATTAAGGATAAGCGCTGTCAAAAGTGATCCATTTACCGATGCTGATGACAAGTGGAGGGCGAGGCCCTGGGAAGCAGTGCAGCACATTCCGTACCATCAGTACAGCAGGAAATGAAGAAAATGAAAAAAAAGTACACTCCTGCTTGCGCCATGCACAAGAGACCTCATCGACTACCGTCAGATCCAGTTACCGATATCGGTGTCCTGCCAAGCATAAAGTCTGCCGTGTTTCCTCCCGCTCTGGTGCAACTGGATTTAATGGAAGAAAGGAAGCGAAACCTGGAAGCTGCTGCCGCCAACGCACATGGCGAATCGCGCCCGGCACCTCTTTCGAGCGAAGTCGGAACGGCCGGGAGCCGATTACGAATTGCCCAAAATGTTCATCCCAGATGATAAGCGGCTCTGACAGCGGCTCTGATCCTGACCGTCCTTAGCTTCGATTAGGACTTGTTTTTCGTTGTGATTATTTTCTTTTTTGCCCGAGACATCGAACGGCGAGTAGGATAGAGGAAAGGCGGACGAAAACCTTTCGGTAACGGTTTGCTTAATGAAATCCCATTACGGTCGCAAGATTGAACGTGGGTGATTGGCGCTTGGCCAGTTCTCTACGCAGAACAGCGCGCAAAACCAGTTCGACGATGCGCTTTAGATGCTCGGTAGGACCAGGAGTGCATTCAAGTGCAGAGCCATTCAAAAGTTAACTGAAGACCATCGTGCGGAATTGTTCAAAAAGGAAAAGGCCCGTGTGGACACCGGTGGCGAAGAGCAAATCTGACGTTCCTTCCCTAGCAGAAGCTTTAAAAAGGCAGGATGTAGATGCTCGACAAAAAAAGTGGCAATCGTCCTTCTTGGAAGTTTTTCGATGAACCAAGAACCCTTTATGAAGGGCTTGGATGACGTTCAATCGAGAAACAAAGCTCAAATGCTTCTGAGCGCGAGGGGAGAAGAACTTGTGTGAATTTTCCCCATGCGCGTTGACATCCGATCGTAAAAAGGAATGAAGAAGAGGGCACATTTGAACACATGCATTATTTATGAAGGACTTAAGCCTGCACGTTTGTAGGACCATACGATATTGTTTGAAGAATTTGACTTTATTTTTTCAGGTAATCTCTGCAAATGCGGTTCAGAATAAACCACGTTTGGGGATCAGAATTTTGGTAATTTTTTTACACCATTTTTTTTTTATAAAACATAACTATTTATCCATTCGCAACCAAGTTGCATGATGTACGGGGGAAAACTGAAAGATATTGAAATTACAGAATTATTCCTAGAAAAGTTAGCAACAAATCAACGACTGTCAAAGATTGATCAATACTGAATATTTGTAAGTGGCATATTGAATATATTTCTAGTTAAATGAAGCAGGCAAAAAGGGAGCGATGGGAAATATTTCCTTATATATTAAATATGAAATTTAATTAATGATTTAAAGAAAGCCTTAGAGAAAGGATTCTATAAACAAGTAAACTCAAACTCAAGTTCCATGTGAAGAATGAATTCAATTTAAAGGTTTCTTCTTGCGAGACATGGAGTTTCCAATTCCAATGAAATAAAACTTCGAAATTGAAATTACTGGACGTATAACTGGAACGGCTTCCAGTTTTGCTTCCAGTTTAGCCCGGAAATACTTGAAGCCCGACTCTTGCACACGAGTAGGAAGTGGAACTTCCCTCGGTGGGGTACTGCAGAAGCTGACACTGACATCACGTTATCTCGATCGTGGAGTAAGTAGAACTACAAACGGGTAACGCACAGCAAAGACCCTACGCAAAAGACCAACATGAGCGCGCGCAACATGAGCCTATAAATCTCTATACTGCGGAGGTCGTCGGATCGAAATCGAGTCTGGTTAAACTCCCACATCCCTCCGATAAGCTACACCGACCGCTTCGAGTTGAATTTTTTGCGAAGCACGGGCTCTAGTTTGCTGGGCCTCGTGTATCCGCTCTGAGGCTAAGAATAAGATCCAGCAGAACGCGGGACACGTGCGCTTGACGATCGTTCGAACGACACTCGAGGGGCGCCCTAAGGCAGCGTTGCCACGATAATTTATGGTTTATTGAAGTCGAAACTGTATTGAAAACCCGGTGGTCTTCAGCTTCATGTTTTTCTCAATTGAGCCCTTTTTATGTAGCTCAAAATCGCGAGTTCAACGAAAGCGATCGAGCATGCACGAGATGTTCAGCGTGTTTTGTTCCTTGGCCGCTTTTTGTGCGAAGGCCTTTGCAATCGTGAAGAGCGATCTTGTAAGCCTAATTGCATATAAGTGATCCTTTTACGACGTTTGACGCAGATTTTCCATTTCTTGATCCATAAGATTATTCAGTTTCATTTGATTCGGGTTGCAAAACATTTAAATAAACTTCCGTCTGTTTCTTTCAAATATTAAAAACCGTTACACAATTGTCCAAAAATCCATTTGATGGTTTTTTTTTTATCAAACTTTTTCCTCGTGAATGTTGCAAGTACGTAAAGCAAATCCAAGTCCAAAAGGAATGAAGGAATCACATTTAAATGCTAATGATTTCCCGGCCCGTTTAAGCGCCTCTCAATAACTTTCCCTCGGTAAACACAGCGCCATCAGGCAGACCGCACACACACACACACCACCGCTCAACGACTAATGAATGCAAAACCAAATAGCCAAACTGTGATTTGGTCGTTCCTTCCAATCGATCCCGAATTTCATTACCATTCGATTCCCTTTCGATTTCACTATTTGTTGATCGAACGAAACACTCGTTGTATGCTAATGTGGCCAGCTTCCAGATAGGACAGCGGTCGACTGTTGCATTTGATTCCAGGGACGAAGACGAAGGTGTCAACTTGTGACAGTAAATTGCTTCCTTTTCGGCGAGTCCGTTTGGAGGGTGGTAAAGTCCCACTCCAAGCAGACAACAAATCCCCTGTAGGATTTCAGAAGTCAGTGAAGTTGTAATACTCTTGATCGAGTCGACATTTAGACCGGTTTCACAAGACCGAGGGAAATCGACGAAGAACCTTCATTGGAAAGCCTTCTTCAAAAATGACTTCCTAATGGCGTCGTTAATTTTATTCCACACCGGTATTCAAACATTGCAGTCCAAAATGGCTAACCCACCCATCACAATTCGTTGGGTTCTGAGGCACGCTTTATTTGCAAGGCGCTTTCACCGGTTTAAAACTTGGACGGTCTATTGAGAATGCCTTTCTTCACGTTCTGAAAGGCAACACATGCCACGGCTGTTGGTACAACGGCAATTAATACGGTAACATATTGGCGTGGTATCGCGGCCCTTTGACTTCCACTTGATGAACAGCACTCGTATGGACCCCGAAAATGCAAATTGAGTCACCATTTGGATCTTATCTTTGTACCGCGACAATAATGTGCGCTACTGGTGGATGGGTGTAACCCACGGTTGACGATCGGTTGGACACAGTCGTAATCGCATGTCGTCCGTTTCATTAATGAGCTTCTCCCCGAGGACAGCAGACAGTGCTTCCTTCCTGCGTCCAGCCCCGTGGGCGTAGATAAGTGTTTGTTTTGATGTTGGTCTGGAATGATGTTGTTGAGGAGTGGGAATCCCCGGGTGTAGCATCTCAAATGAGCAACCTTTCCCAACACTTCGGCCAGCAGCAGGGCGACAGTTAAAAAACTCCCACCCACTCAAGGTAAAAGATGTCCTCGACGCAGACTTCCGCCATTAAAAGTGATGAGTCGTCGCAAATAGGTACCAGGAATAGGGCTGCATGAAACGTAACGTCTGTGTTTTTGTGTTTATATGGGCTGCTACATCAAATAGGACCACTGAGAGCATACTAGCGACGCAAACACATTGACCAAAACCGAGCATCCACCCCAAACACACCGGAAGGGCAAACAAATGATGATAATGATATTAAACTTTACACACAGAAACCGCATCAACCGTCCGAGGGAAAGGGATACTTCCGGAGGCGAACGCTAGAGTCCTTTCAAGTCGTGTGTTGAAGTGAAACCCAACAGCGAGTGATAGAGAGCGGAAGGGCGACGATGGGTAATGATTCGGAGAAGTGCTTTCAATTTCTCTTCCTCGACCTGGGATGCAAATAAACATAATTCTTCCGGTCCGTTGCACTATCTCCTGTTTTTGGCCACTCTCTCTTTTTCTCTCTGCCTTAAAAACAACATCCGAGAATGGGTCAACCGCAGGTTCAAAATTGCCGCTGTACCATATCGTCGTCATTAACCGGCGCCATCGTGAACATCGCCGGTCGTCGTGCGAATGCGATAGTGTGTTTTTAAAGACGTGTCTTCCCAAAAAAGAACGATCACTACTTCCTGCCAGGTCCGGCAGCAACAACACCATCTCGTAAAGCTATTTGTTGTATTTTTTTAAACATGGACAACTTTTTTTACTACTTAATACTGAGCGATAGGTAGTAGATAGAAAGCACCTGCAATGCTGAACAAAGTTTTTGACCGAAAATTTTGCAAAGTACAACAATATTTACAACTGTTAAAATATTGAAACGTTTAAAAGGAGAATTTTTTTATTATTTATTTTAATTATTTCAAAATTTTAAGAGAAGAGTACAAAAAAACAAAAATTTTAGATTCCTAAAAATGTAAAGCATGATTGTTACAGATAATGTTTGGGATCCACAATAAAAGAAGAAATTAAATAAACAATTGAATCCATCCTGTGCATGATGAAAGGTTGTTCTAAACGCAACCGGTATGTCATGCTTTCCTTTGTTCAAATAATTCAATAAGATTTTATAGATGCACTTTCTGTACCACTTCGCATTAAACTGGCAAGTGTAAAAATATCATCACAGCCTTAAGAAGAAACAAAAAGTAAAGTTAAAGCACTGCTATAACAACATTTTCCCGGGTTACCACGGAGCACGGGAAAGATATTTTAATCTTCTTGAGTGGAAACCTGCCCGTTCCTTGAGAGTCTTAAAGTGAAGTATAAGTTCCCGCTTCCTTGGGAACGTCGGCACGAGGTGGAAGAATGCATAAAATGTAAACTGATTTCCGTCGGTAAGTAAAGAAAATTTCCACCGGTTTCGCAGGAGTGCGCTGGTGCTGGAAAAATGCCACGCGGCGATGGTTCGTGAACGACACTTTGCCCGTAGAGCACTCCCGACCCGGCCAAGAAGGGCGAAAAGAGTGTCGTCGTTCTAGCGTGGCACGATTCGTTTGCGTAGAGGAAAGATTTTATGCAATTTATTACGGAAAGTATGAAATTGAGTTGTAAGAGATTAAACGCAATATTACTAGGGTTGAGGCACGAGAAGATGACCAATGTTGACGCAGGTGGGTATGGTGTGGAACCGTCAGGGGGGAATGGAAACTGACTCGATCCAGGAATTTACGGTGTGTGGACCGGTGGGATGGTTTGTCAATTTATTAGTTTTGTTTTTCTATGCTCTTGATGGAGAATTATGATTAGTTTGAAGCATGATGAATTGTAAATATTATCGCAAGGTCTAAGAAGGGCAGGTTCTTCAAGGAGCGTATGGTTTGGAATTTTGAGCGTACGGAGGAAACATTAATTACGACACGTTTCCTGCGGCAGCGGAATGCATCTCAACGGTATTTACCTATTTTAATGGGGAAAACAATAGAAACTTTGTAGAACACAGGACTTCTTATAGGAGCTTTTTGTTCAAATTGAAGATTTTACATCTTTTCTGCTTTGAACTTGAAATTGAGTTGATTAAAACCACATATAATTACTACGTAAAAAAAATTATTTTACAGGGAATTTATACAAATATCAATCTTGAAACTATTTAAACATTAATTTGGATACATACGTTAGTATCAATGATGCTATTGAATCTAGATAAAAGGATTATTTCAAAGTTGACGTATGTTCAATTGTCACCTTATAGCAACACGTTGTCACACATCTACCTTTTCACACCTGAACCTTTGCATTTCCACAATCCTGAGCTCACAGAACACATTTTGTTTGGCTACTTGTTACATGGGGCCAACAGGGATAAACAATTACTACCCTCAAGCACCGAGCATGGACACTCGGGGTGAACGTAAAGGCTTGAGAAGGTTGTGATTTGATGATTTTTGCTTCATCAACCAGCACACCGTTGGACGTTGAAGGGTGATCCGATGTAAAATCCGGTACCGATGCGAACTGTCAGCCACAAATCGGACGAAAGGATTCGTTCCCCCGCTCGAGCTGATATATACCATAGCCGCCCCCAAAAGCGATGCCGATTCGCGGTCATCGCATTCAACGTGATGACGCATCGCGAACGTGAAGCGTAACCGCGTGCATATAGCGATGCCCGATGCCGGCTGGTGCAAACTAGCCGGAAGTTGACAGCAGCCGAGTTGGGTCAAAGGAAGACGAAGGGGGAGGAAAATGAGCAACCCCCTTCTGCCGCACCCCCATCAACAAGTACCGTTGTGCTCCCGGCGCAAATCGGTTCCAATTGTGGCGCCTGAAAACGCCACCATCAATCGAGTGCATCGGCGCGGGCAGGCTTTCCTGGTGAAAGAGAGATTGTGCCGCGCAGTGGAAACCCCCACCATACGAGTTTCCACCGCCATCGTTCCCACCAATCTTCACGCAAGCCCTCGCCTCCAGTAGGCCTCCGGTTGCATCTTCTGCTGCGCTGCAATTATTTCAGCTCATTTATTTACAATTAGCTTATCTCGTAGTCGGTCCCTTTTTCGCGGTTCCTCCATTCGCCAACCCACCCCGGTGCATGTGCATGAGTTGCATAAACATTATCGGACGGGCAGCCACCGGCACACTACCGAACGCAATCGCCAGTCAGTGGAGAGGGAAGACTCCAGCACAGGCAGACGGGGACAATGTGAAAGGTTTATAAATCAATGCCACCGGAATGGAAATGATGCGCTGGGTTCGGATTGGAGTATCGCTGCTACACAGCGTTCGAGGGTGGCGTACTGTCGCTCATCCTTTTCGTCAGCATCTGCCCTTCGTGGAGTCCACTGTTCGGTTCATCAACACCTTCTCCTTCGCAGGCACGATAGTTTAGGAAAAAAGGACTAGGCGACAAACGGGGATCCCCGTGACGCTCTGGTGCCAGATGATGGTGCAAAGCAGTTGTTGCATAGTTCCGGTGTCGATGCCCATTCCCTGGGTCTTCCTCCACAGGAAAGGACCCTGAAAGCCGAAAGCGAGGAAGAACATTCATGATTGAGAACTCAAATCGCTGTCAACGTTGGCGCCGACGGCGCCGTTGTCATCGGCCACTCGTTTGATGGAAATCCGGGGAGAGGTGAAGGGAGTATGAGTCGAGCGGGTATGAGGCACAAACATGTTTCCGTTCACCTACCCCCTTTGGGGGGCCATCGCTTTATCACCCCACCGACATAATGCCGTTACCGTTACGAGATCGCAAAAGACTTCGCGCATCGGTGGAAAAGCCTTCGACAGTCGGCTCATTAATGCTCGAACGCGTTCGCGTCCTGAATGGAATCGGTGGCGGGAAAATGTGGAGAAAAAGTGGGGGGGAAAGAAGCAACCGCAACATGCAACAGCAACAGAAGCAGGTTTAAGCGAACGATGCAAAGATTGCATTCAGAGGTACGGCGGCCGCATTGAATGCACCCATCGGTCTCGCCGGCAGAAAGAGAACAGCGATCGTCTTCGATGCGGGCGCTCGGTGCAGCAGGGCCACAATCGGTCATTTCATTAATCTTTCCCCTGGAACGACCGTAACGCAGACAAGGAGAGCGAGACTCGAGGCGGGAGGTGTTGGAGCGATTGTTTCCTTGTGACAATCGTGGAGAAGGTGGGTCATGTCGGACACGGGATCCGGCGTAAGGACTAACTGACATTAGGATGCTCCATTAGGGTTCAATGAGCCGGCGCCTGTTGACCGAAACAAAGGCAAGAAACTGAGAAGGTGAATTAAATGGCCGATTGTAATAGGGGTAGGTAGGGACACGGTGGTTAAAGACCGATTGCATGGAGGACATGTTTGAAAGTGTCACATGAAGGCATGAGTGAACAATAAGCCGCGCGAGAGCTAATGAGGCAAAAAGCGAAACGGTGCAAGCGCAAAACTTCCGTGCCCGTCGTGGGATTTGTAAAATCGATATAACAGGATCCGTCAAGTTTTAGGTAAGTTTCAAAATATATTATAAAAATATTTAAGATATCACTAAGCATAGAATTTGAACCTACTTTTCTTTTCTGCAACTCGAATATAATATAGAAAAATATGACAAGCAGTTTATTATAGTTTAAATTAAGTTCAATTAGCAATTTACAGTAAAAACTTAAAATATTCTTTTTGTGTTAATTAGTCTTTCAATTTCATATCATCAATGAAACACATGTGGGAAAATGTGATCTCTGTTATAGCCAAAATTAATTTTAACCTGCTTAAAATAATATTTTGTATTTATGAAAACCTGAGTGAAACTGGAACAAACAAAATGTTAAAATTGCAAGCATAATTTTCCTTACATCCAAAGTACGATTTATTTGCCTGGTCAAACTAGCGAACAGGATTTTACAAGTAATGGTTTATGTGCCATTTATATTCGGTTAGTGACATATCCTATTACTCAAGATCTTATGAGACTGAAACTAGTATGCTATCTAGTCAATTATGCGATGGATTGGCCAAGAACTTCCCGTGCTGATTTACATATCTACCGATTAGTTTTCGGTGATAGTTAGTCTTCCACTTCGGAGGTCTTACTGATGGCAACATTGCACACCCAGACCCGAACACACGGTTCAAGCTGGCTATCTGAAGAATATTCTATCATGTGAACTTTATCGCAACGTCGTGGGGTACTCCGTTTTCATGGCCAAACAACGCTCTTCAACGAACGAAACCATAAACAAACAGAGCGTGGGGCGGTCGGATCCTGTGCCGGGAAATTGCCGGCTTTTGGCTGGGAAGGGTCGCCATTGCCGATACCATGCATGACAGACCCCGACAGCTCTCGGTATCGATGGCGCGTTGCTTTTCAACGGTGTCGTCACCGACTCCGGCTGCACAGGCCGAACTACGGACGTGACCAACCTTCCAATCGGCTCGTTTCGGCGGCAGGAGCGCAAGAAGCTCAGCTCGCTAATTAAATGAACTGTCAGTACATTTCCGCGCCCCGAGCCTGCTTCTCGCTCCACCTAAATGACCTAAATGGCTTCCATCAGTCGTCGCCGACCTCTTGGCCCGCTTCCCGCGCGTCCCGGCCACCCTTCGCAGGTATACCTCACTCCATCCAACACACGCCCACACGCGGACCAGAGTGCCAAGCGCCACAAGAGTGCGCCAACACGACGCGGACGCGAACTCAAGCGCCGTCATTAATCCAATTTCTCCAACCGACCGATCCGGGCGAACGTACGAACGCCGCGACTGGGATGCCAGACGTCTGCGCGGGTCGGCCGATGGAGGTCTTCTGGGGTGCACGCGAGTGTCTCTTCTCGCCTTCTGGTGCGCTCGCAGTCGTCGTTAGCATCGTCATCTTCAGGTAATTCAATTTATGAAACTGCATCGTCCCGGTCGAGTGACTTCGAGGCGCAGCGACACGGTAGTACGGAGCAGCTTCTGGACGAAAAAAATCTACAAATCCAGGGTGTGTTGAGCTTGGTTGCTAGTACTCCGCGACGAGTAGATCCAACGATACTTGGCGGCTTTTTTGTTTTTGAGTCTAGAAAAACATTTAACACTGCATCATGATCAACACTTAATAATGGGCTCTTATTTAAGCAACCTTCTACTACATTTTACTGGAAATTATTTTGCTTACAATAAGCTTTTCTTCATTCATTTTTTTTAAGCCAACTGCCATTTTGCTCAACTTGTGATAGAAATGTTCCATACAAATTTTAACATTTCAAGTAGGAACTAGAGAAAATACATTAAATAGTGGAGCAAAGCAATGCCGTTCGGTACATCGAATCTAAGCCTAAAAATCCGTAGTTGTTAATTGATTGAACGCCATCGCTTATTCACTTTAATCCCTCTCGTCACTCTTCATCCCACGTCCATCGTAATCCTACCCTCTACTAAAATAACACAGCTTTCCATTGAGATAAATCTTCATCCCACAGCCTTTTTTCTTTTTGTTCCTAACGAAATTTCTTCCAAACTCAACGGAACCTTCCTGCCGCTAAGTTGTTTACTTAACAACGGGACGAAAATCTTTAATCCTTTTCGTCGCCCAACCGTCTGCTGCTCGTCTGCTGTCCGAAGCATTTGCAAAGGAGCGACGGTCGGTCGTGACCACCCTGGACATCTTCATCCGAGGAAACATGCTCGAGAACGTGAGGGATCGTGTTCTTGAAGAGGCCGTGGACAAAGCGTAGGAACAACTTTTTTAGCAGGTCAAACTTTGGTGAAAGAATTTTCCCTCACTCATTCCAAGCAGTAGATCAACAAGTTAGGATTGTCAATTTACACTACCAACTCACAGCTCACCGAGGAACGACCAATCGAATGTGTTGAATCAACGTCGGTTGTGAGAAAAACAGTGATTTTGAAATGTACAACATTCATGAGGATGAAACAGTGTATGCGAAAACTGTTCGTGAAATAAAAAAAAGACGGTTGAAAACCTGAAAAAGGTTAGCTACTTTCGAATTTCTGGGTACTGTAGCATAGATAATATTTCCTTTAATAGTTCAATGTTTTTAAACTCTTCTCGGAATCTCGCTTTTCCATTTGATATGAATTCATACGCTATTATCCAAAAGCTATCAGTTGCAGTGAAGTTGCTCAATTTAATTGCTTTAATTTAGTTTTTTTTTTAAAGATTAGCACGGTGATCCACGCCCCTAAACGGGTACCTTAAAAATCTAGCATAGCATTTTACTTTTGCTATGCGTTTATTGTTGGTATTCGGAGGTTTAAAGCAAGACTATGTTTTTTTTGCCTTTCCACGCAACGTTATAAAATATGGCGAAAAATTAATAACTGCATTTTTAAGCCCATTTTTCGTTATCTGCATGGTTTAATTGGAGGAACATAAGGAAAAACAAAATATCGAAGAACAAACGCATCACATTGAACTGCATTGATCCTGTTTGGTACCGAGCAAGCATCCGAAACTTCTGGGCCTGTTGTTAAAAAAACCAGCATAGCAAAATTGCTATCATAGTTTCGCATTTTTCACTTTGCATGCATCGACGCACAAACCCCCTGGCCGACAGAAGAGGATTCACATTACGCACAATTTCATCGGCAGCTGCAGCAACATGCATGCACATAATATGAACAGAGCCCATTCCCGTGCTATTCCGACTGCACCCGAGCCATCAGATGCACCTTCGTCCATTCAACGGGGATCACTACACCGGGGTTAATTCCACTAGCAACCATTCACAAAAGAACCAGGTATTCCTTCCCAGTTTTTCGCATTTTCAAATTCCATGCGTAGTATTGTAAACAAATTTGCTGTGCATCCCAGACTCTACGTGGGTCACGATGGCTAAAATGTTGTTCGATGTACCCAGGCCTTCCATACGTCGTCTCCGATTCCCTGCTTTGGGATCATCATGCATTTTCTAGCATATTGAAACTATTCCGCTATCATCATAGACCTTGTTTTTATAAATCTGTTTCAGGAAGTTTATTCAAACGGAAGGATTGGTTGAGAAAAAGTGAGATGCACAACATGTTGGGCGTAAAAACAATCAGATGAAGTGAGTCAGAAGCGATGATGAAGCTTTATAAACCTGTTTTTCACGTACACAGTCACGGATGCCCGTTAATATGCTGTCAAAATAACTTGGAAAAGAACGTTGTGTGAAACGAAAAAAAAACTTCAAAAAAATAAATCTAACAACAACATAATGCTCTGAAAAGCGGAGTACAACTCCGTACAAGGGACCTGATGAACCCAGATAAACAAGCTCCGTCAGGTCAGTATTATAGGTCGGCTTTTTCTGAAGCATTTTCGTGCTGCCAGCTTTTTTGGACAGTATTAACATGGCACAAAAAGCCCGAATTGTAGGTAGGAAAGATAAATCCATGCGGCATAAGTATTCCATTGTTTTTCCGTGCATGTGCGTTTTAAAACGTTTGGAAAATTTACGTGAGCATTTCAGCCTATTTTTGAAGCAATAAAAAACGGAGAATGGCATGTACAATCAGGACAATCCTGACGCATGCAGAGTTTAAAAAAAAATAGATGAAAATAAGTGAAACCTCTACCTGTTTCGGCAGGAAATAGTCCACATGGTGAGTTGAAATATATTTCCCATTTAGTTCTGGTTGGCAAACAAAAAGTTCTTCATTTATGCCTCGTTTGTAGTTGGTCGTTTCATTCTGCACGTATAGGCAAAGCCGACCTGACCTACCAATAAGTTCTGAAAGATATTTTCTAAAAGGCTATGCTTTTAGCTATGCTTATGAAAGGCTATGCTTATGAATATTGAAAATGTACTTAATGATATCTTATATTACCTTTGTTAGTTTTTAACTGTAGATTTCATTCGTAAAGCTCGACGTTTCGTTCAAAATAGGAACTGTAATCAGAAGTATTCATGACGAAGATTTGTGTAGATATTAAAAAAAAAAACAATCAAGCTGAAATATCTTCGAGCAAAATACATTTCGATAACATTTTGTGCGCCCTCATGAATTCTTATACTATTGATTGGGGCGCTTCAGAAGCGCATTGCGGGAAACCCTAGGCAAGTGGAAGATAAATCCATTACTGAGGCAGACAATCGAATTGACGGGAAGGATTGGAAAGGCGTTTGGAGCGTTTTCACCAGCATGATGCACATCATTCATCATTTTCCTCCCACGGCTTCGAGGATTTGCTCAGTTAAATGTCTAGTAGAAGCTTCTCCAGGCTAGGAGCCGCATTGTCCGCTCCTCCTTTCCATCGTCCTGTAATTGTTGTCACGGGATGCGAAGATGCTATCGCAATATGCGAACACGTTTCACGCACTCAGCAGAGACTTGGGGCTTCAAGAAAGAAAAAAATTCTTGAAAAGGTCGCGTGGAACCCATCGGCCATTTTTGAGCCCCGCGTGACGCGCTTGTACGAAATTCTTTTTAAAGGGATTTGCCCATTTTAATGGGATTTTGCGTTACGTCCCGCATTTCCCGAACGCTCCCCTTTTTCTATTTTCCCTTCGAAGCTGTACGCGGTATTCACACAAGACAATTCCCATGGTTCCGTCCCCGGTTTCAATTTACGTCCCTTCAATTCCTGAAGCGTTCGCTCAAGCGCAAATTTTCCGGGAAAATCAACGAGAAAGGAAAATCATCCACCTTCATGGGGGGTGAACTTGTGCGTCGATGGTGCACTCACGTCCCTTTTTTCCGTTCCATTGGGTAGCCTTCCAATCTCTGCTCTGAACTCAACTTTAATGTCCTTTATGTACGCTGTTCACAGCTCTTACCGGGCAGCATAAGCATTCGTTGGACTGCCTCGAACTCTGTACCTGAGTATAGCCATTCCAAATGAAAAAAGAATTTCTTTTCTTGTAATCTTGTCGGTTTCCCTGCGCTTTTCGATTTTCAGGCTCAACTATTTCTTAGACATGTCGGAGTAACGGCACGGCAACCCGTACGTGGAAATCCGTATCACTACATAGCCAAAAGTCCAAACCATTCCACTCAACTGCTTAAAAGGAACCCGTGCCGTGGTTTTCACGCAGCGAGGGGTCCGATGGTTGTGTTTTGGATTGCGTTCCGCTCCTTCCCTGCCCCATTGTCTGCAACGACGAACGTTTTGTTTGCTCACGAATGGTACATAATTTACTTACAGACTTTAGCGCTGATTCGGCTAAAAGTTTGATCCCAGAATGCCTCGACACAGAAAGTCTCCTCAGAAATCGGTTTCTGCCCGACCGCATGGAGTATTTTTGACCAGTCTTTTACTATTGCATTTTTACTCATAGTACACATTGGGTACGACAGTTTTTTTTTTTTTGAATTATTGGACAGAAAAACTTCTTGACAGAAGCAAAGGATTAAGGGCATCCTGAACGAATAAGCCATTCTGAAAAAAAAAGTTTTCTTGGCTGGCTGACTGGCCCTTATGATGGAAGTCCTAGCAACGGCGATTTTGTAAAAAGTTTGTCTGTCTTTTACTGTTCTTAGCGTTAGATGAAGTTATACAAGACTTGGGACTGAAATTGTTGGATCTCTACGATGGTCGACTGGTCACGTTCGTTTTCCCCAGTGTCTTTCCGTTTCTTAAGGCAAACATATAAACTTACTTGATCTTTATTCGGCAGTATGAAGATGTTGCAGTTGGGAGGAAGATACATTTGTTTACCGAACACCACTATCCAAGATTTTTTCCAACTGCCCGGACCCGGAGTTGCCACTGTTTGTTCATGGCAATCTGAACTATGTAAAAGTATGTATTGGCCGTGCAAAGATTTCCCACAATTCTTGCTATTCGATAATGTGCTTCTCAACAACAAAAATTCCAATTGTAACGTTCTGCTCATAGTTTGTCTTTCTTTCCTTGTTTTGTTATAGATTGTTTTTATCTTGCACAAATCGTAACGTAAGTAACATTTTAGAAAACAATTTTTTCGAAAATGCCCGCCATTTTTCCATCCTATTCTCACACCACAAAAATTCAACTTTTCACGCCTGAGTTTCAAACGAGCTCATACTTGCGCAAGTTTATACTTGCGACGGTAAGAAAAGTAGTTATTTCATTCAAGTTTTCTCGCCTCAGCCTCACTTAATTTATTCCAAGTTTTCCACTGGTACTGCAAACGACGGTCTTGTTTTCGGTTCCTTTCGAACGGTTCCAAGGACTTTTCTGTCACATACACAACCTCCCTTTGCATTTGCTTCACGATGCCATCACTCGCTATCGTACTGTCCCTGCCAAATTGAGTCTATTTGTCAATTTGCCAAATTAAGTCACGGCAAAGTGGATCGTCGTCGTTAATTTAAGTAATTTCTTCCCAGCAAACGCCTGTTTCTTCTGTTAGCGCGTCGGAGTTCGCGACTTGGCTCTTAGGATGGGAAATGCTGCCAGGTGACATGTAGAACCTTCTTCCTTTTCTTATTCAGTTATATTTTCCTACGGCGTATTTTCTTCGCAAGGAAAAAGAAATGAACGATAGTCCTCGAAGTTCACATTTTCCTGTCCCTATCGACAGGACAGGACGACAGGCGTGATATCTGCAAGCGCATACGTCGTCCTTTTTCCATTGACATTGTTTGAGTGACAAGAAAATGCGTATGTTATTTCTGCGGGAAATCTCCCACCCATCCGTCTCCTTTTGTGCAACGATTCCACACGCTACCTGTTGGTGGAATTGTAATTTGCTATTCATTTGTACGATTAACCTATGAAATTAGCGAAGCAACCTGTGGAGAGGGAATTTCATGCGACTTTTCCAAGAGTTTTCCCGCGGCGCCTACTACGGAATCGTAATGGGAGTGTAATTTTTCATTATTCCTGTGCTCGGGGTGTCACGAGCAAACAGAAGGTACCTTGCCGTGAACGAAGAACCGTTCGGGAGTTATTTGGATGTGTGCCTTTCCGAACAGGGAAGGCCAAATCCACCCGGAAGAGACCGACAGCTCGCAAGGACCAACTCTGCGCACTCCGAAGCATCGTGATGTCGCTTATGATTTAATCTGTTAATTTGATAATTGTGCTCGTACCGTCGCACCGTCGAACTCGTGTTTCCTCACGGCGAAAAACGGGTGCACCTGGATGCAATCGAGTACGGGGAAAGAACATTTAGACGGTGCACCTTTGACGTTCCCTTGCGGCAAGTTGATTTCCATCAACGGGCCAAAAGGCACGAGATGATCATGAAGATCGTATGGCAATTGTAATGGTGTCAACAAACAGAACACCTTCACTGCCTCCCGAACCCGAATGTGCCCGATGACGTCGACGGGCGTTCTCTTCTTCTGGTAAGCAATCGCAGCTCTCCAGTTTAGCGCTCGTTGTCGATAATAATAACAATCATACGGCAAGTAGTCAGGCCGCCTCGGGGCGCGAAGAATCGACCGGAAAATAACCCCTTTTGGTCCTTTTTCTCTTCTGATGATTGAAGCGAACAAGCACGTCACATAATGACGCAACTACCTTTGAGGTCCCTTTTTAGGGAACGAACGTCCTCCAGTGGTGCAATCCGATGCGATGCACTTTGAAACGTGCCAATTTGAGGGATGACACTATCCTCTTCCATTGGCGAGAACATCCAGGCATCAAACCGTACCCTAGGATTTCGACGGAGTTGCATAACGAACCACGAGGACCATTCCATAAAATGTCATCTTTACATCATCGATGATCCGCGTCATGATGGTGTTTGGAAGGGAAATGGATTCGCCCCAAAAACGACTAGGCAGCCGGATGCTCGCAATGCAATGGTGGGGCATGAACATTTAGGCATCTTTTGTATAAATTTCCACAGTTCGTTTGTTGCATACGATAGAAATGCACGCGACATGAGATGCGTTTTATGATGATAGATAGCGCGGGAGCTTACGGTCTGTAAATTTTACACAAATGCATCTAATTTGTAGCTCTCCATAGCCGTGATGTGAATTTGGTTCACCTTATTATAGGTTCACCATAACACGCAAGGCATGCCGTGCAATCATGAGATGGTTTGTTACTGTCTATGTGGCAACAATTGAATTATAGAATCAAAATGAGCAATATTAGTTTCTGAAAAATGTGTTGGTCACATATTTCGAATTTGTTGTTTGCAGCGTTGCAGGAATTATCGGAACAAATATTAGCGACTTGCATTACATGAATATCTGCCTGAAAGTCATCAAACATTGCCTGTTGTTTTCGGGCCTTATTATAATTATTGACATTCATCGAAATCTACAAAAGGTGTAGCCAATTTGACTTCGCCTGTCCAGTACCTCTCATTATATGCCTTTTCGGATCGACGTCACTATTCCTTAAAGAAAGGTTTGAAACTGTACGACCTTTCGTATGAGCAGCAAGTTCAAGAGCGAATAATGGTGGTGCAGAAATATGATAGAGTGAAGTCGGAGAGAGATAACACAGAATCACATCCATCATCAACTGGTATCATTACAGCTTGCCACGTACGGCGATGAACTCGCACAGGTAATGAGTAGAGGGTGGACCTCTTCTGGATACCTGCACTGTACCCCCTGTCTCGGTCTACACATGTCATCTCCTTCCCCAAGGTAGAGATTTACAACGGACAGCAAACGTAAACAGATCGACCAAACTGGACAAAACGACGTCAACCCACGGAAACAACCGAAACCAATGCGACAGGTAATTATGTTTACCCACATATCACTCGATAATTAGTATGTAAATGCATTCGCATACATGCACGAACACACACACTCACACACGAACGCACGTACACAAACAATCCCGTGCCATTGTTTGGCCATCATGTGAGCTGTGGAAAACTCGTATCATTCGCCCTTCGCCCGACAGGTGGCATTTCGGAAGCACACTCGTCGTCGCTGGGAAATCGTGGCGTGGAAAGCGTCCTGTGGCAGTTTTCAGCACTGTGGCACGCCGTTCGTCATAAATACCTATCAAAGGTGAACAATAAACAATGTAATAATGGTAATCGGTTTATAGGGTCCATCCCCCTTCCATCCGTTTGCTTTAGCGTTTGGTCAGCTTCAAGAGTTCGTACTGTACGAGTGTTCGAGCCCCTCTGCAAGTGGGACGGGAACATATTTACGCGAAAGAATGCGACCGTCGGTGGGAGCGGTAGGGATACATATTCATTCCATAAATAAAATCATGGTTAGCATGGGTGACTCCAGCGGATGGAATGAGAAGGTAACGAAAGGTTGGGCGGGAAGACACATGCATTTATGAAAGGTATCATCACTTGACTTGATATCGTCTGATTGCTTGACGTTGATACAGGTAGATAGAATCAGAGTAAAAGATAAGTGTACGTCTTTGTCCCAAATTGCTATGGGTTGACTTCTGACAGGTTTTTTTCTATGAATAGAGCAAGCATAAATGCGTTGAGCAAAGCAAACTTGTATGATAGTAAATAGAACATGCCGCATTGATACTGCGGGGAAATGGAATAAGTCTTGCAACGATGTGACAATTTCACAAAATACCTCCTAAATTATACATTGTAAAAACATCGAACTTGGAATGAAATAAATACGGTCGAATTTACCTTATTATTTCCAATTTGATGTGTCCATTACTGGTTGCAACTTCTATTAAGGTTTCTTTTGTTCCTCATATTTTCTTTCTCCAACTGATCATCTCCTTCCTCAGGGGTTGAATAGACTGCTTTTCCTTCTAGCTTTTCAATAAGCTCGTAACCCATAAGGGTGAAAATAAATCTGAAGGGAACGAATCTTTTCACTTGGAAATCACTTTCTTTCTGAACGTGTGCACCTTACATCAACGTTGAGTGCAGCTTGACCATCGACCATTGTGTTGTCATACGTCAAGTCGTCCGAAAATCACATCGGAGGGGATCGAATCAAACCACCAGCAAGCGAAATACAAAACGTGATTACGAACGTGAAGGAAGCCATCAACAGATTGCACAAGTTCCGTTGAAGGCACCCGTGGAGAAATTGTACGATCCATCAAAATAATATGAAAAAGTAGTGAATGCGCATGCAAGCACAAATCTCACTTCAGGATGTCCTGAGAAGGGAAACATAGCGTAATGGTTCATATTTTCTCGTTGTTATGACTGACTGATGTCGGTTGAATGACGCTAGCAGACCGTTTTCTTTAAAAATACGACACATTTATTGCGCACAACATGTTCGTGATATTTCGGTAACGATATGCGTTATGCGCGTGCATTGCATGGAATTGCATAATTAATATTATTTAATACATGAGTATTAATTTAAGAATAATTTTAATTTATCGAGATCAATAAGAGGAGATGATAGATATAGAAGTAAACCTCATATTTCCTCTTTATTGCTTTTCTTAAACCTAATCAAAAAGAGTATTTGCTACATGTTTTGTCAAGGAGCCGCAACAACTATTTTAGTACGGCAAAGATAAAATCACTTCTCCGCCAGACACAATCACACAATGTCAATCAGTGGCTCATTTTCTGGAATTGAGCCAGAAGCAGTAATCCGCACGGAGAAGCAATACGGACCGAAAATAGAGTTTGGTAAATTATTTTCGACTCTTATGTCATCAGACTCATTGTTGATAGCTTGTTAGCGTCTCTTTTCTCACCGTACACAATTCCATTTCGATTTCCTACTGCCGCCTGCTACACAGCAACAACTTGAGCCCGATAATTCATGTGTCAATGATTTTCCCTGCCGACCAAGCATCTTCTCCGACTCCGCCGGGGCAGATGAAACTCTCGAGAAATCAAACTGGCAAAGTATCCGGGTGGGTGGAGGCGGCCGGAAGCATCGTCTGCCTGTCTATTGGGATTAAAGTTTTGCTCACTAGTATGCCGCAGCATAGTCGCAGTCACCCGAACCGCGCATGCCATGGTCGATTGTACTGCAACCGGCGGAAGCACGGCCGACTCCCACCTTTTCCCGCTTGCTCGAAGTGAGAGAGAAGAAGCGAATACAGTCGATGTTAAAAATAAACCACCACCAAGCAGTCTATCGGCGTGCCGGCGAAAGTCCCGCCACCTTTAACCCCCTACGCCTGTCAGGTGCCGGTGTCAGCTAGTCAGTCGGCGTTCGATCGCGGTCGAACTGTAATGCGCTAATGCCAAAACTGAGCCGACACTGCTACAGACAACTGAAGAAGAAAGAGAAATAACAACAAAAAAACGTACTCTGGGACATGTGTGGAGATGCACGAAGGCGCGGATTTCGTTAGCAGAATCGAATCAGATTGAGAAGACGATGTACTAAGAGCGAGGCTTTGCAAGCGTTCGAACTATTTTGGGGTGACAGCGGGAAAAACCTTGCCGAGAAACTGACAACGAGACACTGAACTTTTCAATCAGCTGCGAACAGAAGGATGATTCACTGAAGTTGACAAGCATGTGTGGTGTAATTCCGATTGATTCCGCGATGTCTGTTCAACGTGGCCTTATTTTTAGATTAAGAAAAAAAGGCGAATTTATGCGAAATAGTTTGTTAAATTTTGATACAAATAATATGAAACAAAATACAATCGCATAAACATTCTTCTGGTATTGATGATACAAACCATCAATACATGGTGTTTAATTTGAAATAAAAAATAAAAAAAAACCAAAAGCAAAAACTGCGGTATTCAACCCGACGCAAGAATTCTAAAATCGAAATCAAGGAATGAGAAAACCATGTCATTGAATAGCTTTACTCTTGCATCAAAAAGCCAAATCTCTCTTGGCCTGGTTTCCGAGCGATCTCCGGTTCAAGAGAATTGTTTTGAAAACGTTCGAACAATTTCAAACTATTAGCAGTCTGTGTCTATTATCCCGTGGCCTCCAATACCGCATCCAGTTCAGAATGTAAGGCACATGTAAACCCTTTCGCACGAGCCAGGGAAGGGCTCTGTGGCAGCTTTCGCGACTGACAGATTCGACGCGTTGAGTGTTCCGTTGCGGCCCCGAGGTAGGTTTCGGGGTGATTCTCGGAAAAATAAAGAAAAACCCACAACGATGAGCGGTGCGGCAGTCATCGACCAGTTCGGAAGCCGTCAAAGAACGACCCATATTTTCACTATAACAACCAACACGAGTTGGAACGAAATGTCTCACATCTACTGCATCCTAACTACAAAAGCGTGTCACTATGCGTTTGTTAGAAGAACCACGGGTTAGGAGTGAGCAATTCAAACCCCAAACATGTCGAATGTTCCACCAAAAAGCGTGGTTTCCAGTACAGTCCCGTTGGTGACCCAGGTTCAAAAGGATGCTGAAAAATGAAACCTGTTTGACATATGGAGCCAGAACCACCTAAGCTGAGCAGCAGACCAGTCAGCCGGTCTCGGTTTTACGCAGCGGGAATCGATTTTCCGAGCACATCAAAAGAAAAACGCATGATGCAATTGGATCAAGGCCCCTTTCCCGCCAGTTTAAGGCTGGCAGGGCTGGGCCGGTGGAAAATTGCAGACATGGAAAAATGAATTTTCTTTCATCCTCCAACCCACATCCGCCTTGTCGGGCTCGACTTTCCACTAAACAAACTGACTTTGGTCGCCACCGCATGGGATCACATTTTGTACGAAATTATGTTATGCCGCCCCGTATGAAATGAAAGGAAAGGGAAAATGAAAACTAGAAACTGCTTTGAACTGGTGTTGGTTGGAGTGAAGGAGTGTGTGAATATGCCAATCGCACTCACAGATCACTGTGGTAAAAGCAGATGAAAATGTTATCTATTCTGAGAAATCGACGAAAGAATAAAAGCGAAGAAAAACGCATCATGGTGGGGAAAAAATCTAATAGAAAAGAAAATCCAATTCGTCCCGCGGCAGACCGGTTGATTGACTGACGAGTGACAAGACAGGGTGACGAATGAACCGAAAGTCTGCTGCTTTCAGTTGTTTTTTTTTATTTATTTTTTTACTTAAGGTTGAGATGGTGAAGAAAGACGAACTCTAATGGCATGGGCATCCCTGCGATTGAAAGATGAATGCTCAATTATACGGTATTAATAATGGATCTTTACTGTGGTTGATTAATTGGACGAGAGCGGTTAAAAAACAATTTCAACCATTCTCCCTCCAATCGTTTTTTGAAACAAATCGTTCTCTCTTGAGAATACGAAGAAATTCAAAGGGCTTTCAAAGGTATGCATAGTTGTAGAATGATTAATCTTTCAAGCATTTCTTTGACGAAATAGGACTCTTATCGACTGGAATTTGAAGTAGCTGAAGTATCTGAAAACATAGCAACCCCCTTTCTGGAGAATGATGAGATCTAACATAAGTGAGCATCCGGAAGGTATTTTCCATTCGCCTAAGGAATAGTACTCCCATCAATTATCGCCTCGGTTTTGCATTTACTCAACATCAAACACAAATGCATCCACTGCAAGCGACCATCGCACGGCCTTTCCATACCTTCCTTATTATCATTGTTTTCGAAGAGCGAAAAGGGCGTCTCTCACCGCCATGGAAACGCGCGGCTGATCCCATTAGGATGGGGCTTACAAATGTGCATCAAAATCCTTCACTATTGGATGTACTTTCGTTGATTTAATGAAATGCAATATTAAAGTGCAACGACATGCTGCTTCCTGTAGCAACATTCCGTTTTCGGTTTTAGATTCTGCCGCTCATTGACGATTCTATAATGGCTCGGGAAGGATACATTTAATTTTGCAATGCTCTCGGATGCCACTTAGGAATTTATTGCCCGAACGCGTATAGTTTCCAATGAGGAATTTGCCCTTTTTCGCACAATACCGTGAGGTATCCCTTTAACACGAGCGATATTGATTGTTTAACAAAATCGTCTTGTAGGGAGGAAAGAGAACTAGCTTTAAATGTGTTATGATAAGATGTTAAAACAAACCGGAGAGCAGAAAAACGATAGAAATTCATTGATCTGGTTGATCCTGTAATGTCTACAGATTGTCTTCGTTACTGGCGTTCAATGAAGTTATTTGTGATTTTATTGAGAATGTTACATATGATAACTTTTATGATTTAGTATTAGGTTGCCTGAAATGGTACATTTCTTCTTAAAACCAGGCTACGCCAATATGGGCACGTGGTGAGCATTGGTTTGCGAAATTGTTTGAAGATTGTAGAGTTTTTGTAGATCTTTAAATACTGCAAATAATTTCGGGCGCGAAACGTCATTTACAGTACAATGCACGATTTAAAATGGCTGGAAGGTTCCATTCGAAATAGTTTAACCTACTATAGAAGAATGAACAGAGCGGAGCAGAGTCAGAGAGCTGAGCAAGCAGACTGAAGCATAAACCGAAAGCAAAGAATGAACGTCTGGCGAGGGGATGGCAAACGCGGTTCGCGATAAGAAACGAAATGATATTATGGTGAGCGCACATGATGGTAGCGGAGATGTGAGAAAAAAAGAAAAAGAAACAACGTCCACACCAAGCGACTTTACCAAGCAAGCTAGTCGAAGCAAGCAGACAGGGAAGGAGCAAAGGGTCGAGGAACGAAATAAACACAGTAGGTACCAAATTTCGTATACATCGGCAATGGTATCGATGATCGACTCCAATGGTATCGAATTAAAAGGGCGCATGTTCCAAGTGAAACTAAATCAGGCAAAAAAAAAATGAATTCATCTTTTGCGTCAATTCTCACATGAAGCTTCCGGAGCTTATTGTTACAAACATTAACGAATATGGACGCATTTTGGGTGAGAAAATCGGTCAACCATTGTACAGGTAAGTGGAAAAGCGGTCGCAGTGTAACATCAACCGAGAGTGAATTTTCTTCGTTTCTTCCACCGTTTCCTTTCCTTCCCAACACATTTGCCCGGTCCTCATTAGGGGGAGGCAGATTGGAGCAGCAAGATCCGAGTAAGAGAGAAAAGGCAAAAAAAAAGAAGGAAAACAGCCCCTCAGGAGAAAATAAGGAGCAAAATAAGATGAAGAAGACCAGACACAATCAAGCGCACAGTGATTCACAAACGCGGCAACGAACGTGCACACACCGACACACACACACCAGCGCAGGTTCAAGTGAAACCGGTTTCGCGTCTCGTGATTGTCAGAGCCAGGCGAATCCAATCGAAACTCCACGTGGAGTAATAGCGCGAATGCTGAGCGGAAATCTGAGCCGTTCTAAGCGGACGTTCATTCCGCGCACAGAGAGTTTGGAGTGTGTGTGTGTGTGTGTGAGTATTTTTTTTTAATCCCCACGCCGGGCCTGTGTTTGTTGCTAGTTTCCGTTCACGTTTGCTACTTGCGTTTGTTGTTGCCGTAGTGTTTTCGCTGCGCACTCGTTTTCTTCTGAGCTCCCTCGATTCGCCGCGAGCAACACTCCCGCATCCAAAACACTCGTCGGTCCGATCGGGGCGAACCTTTTGCCGAACGGACCAGTGTGGAGCGTCTAGGGGAGTCTCGGAACGGAGGGCAAATGGAGCGTTACGCGAAAGGGCAATAGTGGGCTGGCGATGGAACGGAAGTGGGTCGGTTTTACTCCATCGCGAACGCGCGCGCGCGCGCCTACATTTTCCCGCTCATCAGCAGTTGAGCCCGTTCGCTCGCGACCCACGATAGTCAATTTCGATGATTACGAAAAGGATGATGGTGAAGAAGAAGAAAATTGGATGCGGTGCTTTAAAGAGACAGAGAGAGCGAGAGATAGAGGGGGAAGAGAAAGACAACGGCAAAGGTAAACTATCGCGATCGCCGCGAACTCGATCAAACAATTCGCGTGGCCCGATCGGGTTGCGTTGGGGAAAAGAAGTACCCCTACAAGAATCCATGGTCAACTATACTTGCAACGAACCTGTGTGATTGAAATAGATGTGAACAAAACAAATCGATACCCGTTTGCTTTATTTTGAGCATTGAAACATAGTGAAACTCATGAAATCGTGGAAAATCTACTTCATCCACAGGATTAATGCTTTTCCTCCTTTCTTTTTATGGTATGCTAAAAAATGATCCAACTGCAGAAACATACACAGAATCCAGCGGGAAACGGTGCTGTACTCATTCAATCTCACCATTGCTTTCAAGGATGGCTTCTATTTCATTGATTTTCCCTTCGATCCGTCCACCAGACGGAGGATCTGCGGGCAGCCGGAAGGACCCGGGTGAAAGGGATGTGTAAATTATGCAAATGACATATCGTAAATCTACATGGCTGAAAGCCCTCCGGAGCAGCGCAGCAAATGCACCGAAATGCAAAACCGAAACCGAAACGGATCCGTCCGGCACGGAGCGGCCAGTAATGTAACTTGCGTTTGCACTTACTCGCGCCCACCCACTGCGAACGTGGGAGGGAGGGATGGGTGGGGTACAATGGAGGCGTGGGGAAGAAGGCACGACGGGGACGTTGGTGTCCTGGGAGCCGTGGGATTTGCCGAAGATAAGCAGCGCTCGTGGATTCCATTTCAGCTTACGCTCTGTGTTCAGCCCGGTGTGGTCCCGCCGACTCGCGATTTGCTGCGCTCGTGATGGTGTTTTCGGTATCGCGAGAGGATTAATTTGGACGCGGATTAGATTCCCATTTCCGGTGAGGCCATTCAGCTGAAGTAGGCCTACCGTGCGCTGTCGAGCTCTGGATGGTTTCTTAGGAATTGATACAAAAAGAAAACCCGTTTTGAATTTTGACGCACAGTTTTTAACTAGTGAAAA
Organism: Anopheles atroparvus; assembly: GCA_914969975.1. Taxonomy (NCBI): domain Eukaryota; kingdom Metazoa; phylum Arthropoda; class Insecta; order Diptera; family Culicidae; genus Anopheles; species Anopheles atroparvus. Next base: position 32,628,105 of record CAJZCY010000001.1, read on the forward strand.
TGACGCTTTTCAACATAAATTTCGCAATTGCTCACAAATTACTCACAGGGTTGAAACTTTTCCTTGAAAATTAAATTGAATAATTTGAGACGTCCCATAGAAACAGGGTTGGCATTTTTAAATACTTATTTTACATCGGATGTCTGAAAACTTTTGATAGTAAAAAGTGCTTATTACGTGGATCAAACCAGATTCGATACTGTATCTAAAACGGCCTTTTCTTAGAATACAGCCTTCATGATATGACCGATTCTCTGACTTGACTCGTGAAAACGTGAAATGTTTTTTTGTCCGCCAGTAAAATCGCGATCTTGCTAGCTAGCTAATGGACTTGAATTAAAATACTTTTTAATGGCAGCCGTAAAATATATTCCTTGATGGCAAAGGCTTTTCTCAGACCCCAGCAACCCTGAGAAACCCTCTGGTGGGGTCTCTTCGTGAAATCTTTCCAGGAATCGTTCAAATGAATGCTCTTGCAACACGATCCGACGATTGGAAGCGAAACAACTGAGCTCGCGGAAAAAGAAAAAAACAGATAAGGGGAGACTGATGTAACTGGAACGTATCCTCAAGCTTGAAGTGCATCTATCAATCACTGGCTTTGGAGAAATTGAAGAGATTTTAGCTCAAAATGATCATTTCTTTCATTCAGCCGTTCCCGAGAGTGAAAATAAAAAAACCAAATCCAACAAATAAGAAAATCACTCATCAGAAGCTGCGCCACGACGAACGGCAATGAAATGTTGACACGATGATCCCTGCACCACAAAACGTCAACCGATGGCAACCTTAATCGAATCGAACCCGCGACCGATTTCAGTAATTAGCTGCGATAAATCATTATTCATTCACAAATCCCTGCGAGTTCGCCGAGCTGCTCCCGCGTTGGCTATCGGGATGTTTCTGAATAAATTATACTGATTTATACGCAGCCGAACGTGAAGGAAACCATTTTGAATGCTGCAACGTACCGCGGTGAGGATTCTGACAGAGAATGAACGAAATAGAAAAGAAGAGCGGAAGCAGCGAGGCTGAAGATAGATTTATGAATCTTTCACCCGGGAGCATCGGTCACTTGGGGGTTGTGCTCGGGGTTGATTTGAATTTTGGGCAGGCCAGGAGACGTCCCTTGTCGAAAACCCCAATCGCGCCAGAGACGTTCTGACGTTCCAGGGCTATAATCAACCTGCTGACTTATCACGCTACCGTTTTCCGAGAGGACCGGCTTATGAAGGGTCTTGGGAATGATTCGAAAGTTTAGCATCTTTCCGAAAGAGAGCAAATCGAATCGGCCGTCTTTCTTTCAGCAGAACTTTTTCCCTTTCGATTTCCACCGAAAGGAAGCCTCTAATCCTTCGCCTAATTGCGCCCTAGCTGGCTACTTACTTGCCTTCAAACCCGTCGGCGAAGGTTGCGTCTGAAATCGGTTCTTTCTAGCTCTAAACTTCTTCGCGCCGAAGATCACAGTTCACAAGCGGTTCGTGGGGTATTTTCCACGGTTCCTGCAGCATCAGCCGCCGCCGGCCCTCGGGACCGCGGGATTTCGATAAGCAAAACCGTTCGTGAATGGCGCTTTGATTTGCAATTTCGGTCCTCTATCATTAACCTGTCACACAACCTAGGGCGCCCCCCGGTAGGTACCGTGGCCAGATAAGAGGGGAGAAAAATTCATCCCATCGATTTGTATCTGCTTACGATGATCTATCATTCCGAGGTGGGTTTCTTCCGCTGATTAACCCTTGGTGTCGCCAGCAAGGCGGCAAAGGTAGAAAAACCGTAAACCGTTGTTTTTTTTTTTAATAAATGTAGATACAATGAATCATGCAAACTTTTTTTTTCAGCTTTTAATAATTTGGTCTGAAGCAAATTGAAAGATTCCTAGTTTTGCATGAGCTGCGTTCCATTCAAGGGTTAATCTGAGCTTCGATGAGCTCGATCAATGATCTTTGATCGAAAGGAAGAAAAAAAAACAGTACAAATAATTCTCGGCCTGAACGGCGGAGCAGATGTAATCAGAGGCGAGGTCCGTAATTTCTGGTTTCCACAAATCCAGAAGAGGTTGAAACTCATTCGCCACGCCAGCAAGACTGCGCCCCCACGTAGCGGAGACATCGCAACGCAACTGGGAACCGCACCGCGAGGTTCCGAGGCTGATGGTGGAGTTGCTTTGATTGATACGAAAATTGCTACATTCGGTGGCGTCAACGGACGGACCCGTAGAGCGCCGAAGTCGGACGGACGGATCCCTCGGGGATCTCCGAGACGGAAATTATCGCTCCGCTACGCCGCCCGTCCTGAAGAAATGGTACATCATCTTCTCATTTGTTGCGTGCGTTGAGAAAATGGTTGTGATTTGCCTTACCGGTCGCTCCGGGGAATCGGTCCCCGAGGACCAATCACACGGTTTTGGCGAAGGGTCGCAGTGTGCCTCTGGGCAGTGGCAAGTGTTTAATTACAGCTGCCCGTCAGTAGCGGCCCGACGAGATGCCAGGTCCTATAAGTCTACCGGTTTTCTCGTGCAGCGGCCCACGATGGCCATTGCGTGCTACAGCTCTTCCCGGGATGGGATTCCAGCTAATCTCCCCAATCACTCCGCGCCGCCCGCGAACACAGTGACGCAACGTCCATCGGATGACTTCATTGATCATCGTCCCATCTGACCTTCGTGGCCTGGCTGGATGTAGGAGTCAGCGGTTCATCGGAAGAGGAAAGTGAGAATTCTGCGAACTGCTTGGCGACGAACAACGGAGGACGACAACGACGATGGCGACGCACTTGCAGTGACATTGATTTATGGTTCCATTGAAGAGGCCCCGACTGCGGGCGCAGCTACAGAAAACAGTTGCAGTTAAAGTGCACCAAAAATCTTGCGGAATCTTTTGGTTTTGGCTCGCGAGGGAAAAGAATCTTACATACGGCAAAAGAAACAAGATTCAGATTCTTTTTGAGATTCTCTTTTGAGATCGATGAGATCTAATCAACGGTGCGATCCTTTGTTATGCACATACACACACCCACGCGGATGCTGACACATCATCGTAAAGCGAGTCACGATTTTCGTTGCTACTCCTAGAGCATGTTCCGCGTAACAAAAGTTTCCACAAAATCTTTTCGTGCAATGTCATCTGTTGAAAAAACTAGTAGTTTAAGAAGATTTTTCCAACTATCTTGATCCATCTGTTCTAGATCAAACTGCATGGGGTATACCTTGTGCAAAAAATAATGTCATTATATGTTAAGTACATTCAAAAAAGTCTGTTAACATCAATACCAATACTAATAATTTGAATGTAGATCATTCAAAGGATCGCATACAAACAATATCATAGATCCGCGGGAACTTCGTAGTTCCACTCTGTCCAAGAATGTAGTCACTGTAGATGCTACGCCGTGCTCTTCTAACACTGCGATAACAGGCAATGGGTACGACGAACACAATGACGACTTCAGGGATCTAAAGGGTAGCCGTTAACACTGATAAAGGGGTGCGTTGATCGCAAATTTGTGGTGGGAAACGATTAAGTTGCACGAAAAAGAACATTCCCATGGATTCCCCTCAAACACTGAAGAGAAGACAGGAGTAGTTGGATTACGGTAGGTGGCGGTGTTGGTGGTGCTTGATGTCATCTTAATCTACCCCTTTTGCCGGCGTCGGACCACTGCGTCGCCGCAGTTAGCTATCGGTGCAGGTTGATTAATCACTGTTTGCGTTCCGATCTGTCAATGTCGCGCGCGTGGTCAAGTAAATCTCCACACGCTGCCCGTAAGGTCGGTTTGTTTGGTGGGAATTGTTCCGTTCCTATCTCGTTATTTATTTTTTCAAATCCGCGTTCCTCCACGAAGCTACACTATCTCGTTATAACTCCCTCTCTTTCCGACGCGCACTGCCCTTTCCCTTCTATCATTACGAAGGTTTCTTTCGCCGCTCTGACCGTACCGCAAGTGAGGCTGACCAATCGCGGCCGTTGCGCTGCGCACTGGTGTGGCTTCATGTGCGCCCCTGCTCGGGTACGGCGAGGCCATAAATAAACTCTCTCCCTTCAGACGCCGTGGACTTTGGCGGTTGAGAAAGCAGTTTTGGGTAGCCAAGTGCCGATATTGTTTGCTCGCGAGTTCACAGAGTCACATCGGCTCGTTGGTCTAGGGGTATGATTCTCGCTTCGGGTGCGAGAGGTCCCGGGTTCAAATCCCGGACGAGCCCAAGCGGCATAACTTCCTATAAGGTAGTATATTTTTTACACACTCAGCATGATGTCTTTTTACTAACTTGGAGAAGGTTCGTTTTTTTACTAACCTATAAAGACAACAACCATGTTCCTTCACTTGAAACGAACTCTTCTAATCGGTCCATTCTTCCATGGTTTTGCAAAGTAAACAAAATGGCGATGCGTTCAAAAATTATGCTTTTGCAACGTTGCCAATAGTTTCCTTTTCCTACTAAATCATGCCTTAGCCGTTCCCACTAAGTTTCAGCACAGGCTCGCATAACAGAAGGCGTGGCTTTGCCAATGTTACCGGGTTTGATAATGGTTGCGAATACGACTGGAACAAGAATGACCCGAAGAATGGCACTGAAGAAACCAATGAGAAAAGGTTGAGCAAAGTTGCAGAAGTTCCTTACCTCTCATCCTTTCTACTGTCTATTCGTTGCCCTTACGTGTGGTTTTTGCCGCATCACCAACACCGTTACTAACTCTAGTCACACATACGAACATATGAACGCATCGCTTGCAAACACATCGCCGACGGCAAAACATGTAGGAAAGTAAATTTCAAACAGCACACATGATGACAATCACGCCATGCGCCAGATGCCAGCTTACTTTAAAATTGATGGCTCGAGAGTTGAAAATTGCTCATATTTTTGTGATTGAGAAATAATTTTTATTAAATTTTCCATCGGGTGTGTGTGATTGAAACTTAAAAAGAGGAAACAAAATTATAATAATACAGCTTAAAATTGTTCACTCCACTAGAAGCGTGTTGCAGCGGTCGATTAACGAGGGCAACGAAACTCCCTCATCAGATCATGTATTTAGCGTTTCTTCACGCAATCGTGAATTTTCGGCAGCTGGTTCATGTTATAAATTTAAGCGAATGATTGATTGCTATTGTAATTATCGCAAGCTCTTTTTAAAGTCAACGGCGAGTGAATGAAAAGCAAAAAATCAAAAGGAAAGATGTCATAAACGAAATCTTTTTTTTTACAATCTTTAGCAAACAAACGAAAAATATATATAAAGTTGTTTATAGAAGACCCAGATCGTTTCTCATTTGATCAAAACATAAAATAGAATCATTTCCAAACCAGGCATTCCTTGAGCACAATTGCCTTGAGTTTTGCAAAACTCTAGAGATCACTTTTTCTAGAACGACTAGAACCCTCCAAAAAAGCATATGAAGAAATAAGGAACCATCGTCTAGGGAGGATGTCCTTTGTGCCAAAGGCTTCGATTTCATCGAGCGATAAAAAAAAGAGTATTCAAAGCAGGTAGTATTCCTTCATCAAGTGCCTTATGGACCCTAGCAACACCCAGCGGGGACGTTCTATGCAAAGCGTCCATCCAAGAGACGTCACGAAAAAAAGAATAACCATAAATTAGTATCGTAAATAAAGTTTTATGGACAAATTTGAATGCAAACAACAATTGCGCCAGGCACTTGGGCTTCCTAATCGCTCGGAAGCGGAAGGCCCCGATGGCCTGGAGGCCAAACCAAGTAGCTGACATAAAAACATCGTTCGTTACGTCCACCCCGTTCAAACACCGGAGAAGGTTTGGTGCATTGTACTAAGCTCTCGGAGGGGTTTCGGAGGAAGGGCAAGAAAGCGTAAATGTCCGAAACATTTATGCAAAGTGCGCCGGGTTTTGGTGTTGGGGTCGGGATGGAATTGAATTTTCTGGCACTCGTGAAATAGGTTTGTATTGGAAAACATAAAACGGAACACAATCTTGAGAGTTACTTTTTTTGGCAATCTTTTGCCCAATGGGAGACGCATTCGCTCTGGAGGAAAAGCCATGTTGCGAAACGCCATTGGTAACGTTTAAAGGCGATTGCATTTTTGAATTTGGCCCAGTCAACACCTTCAAAGTTTGATGTGACAAGACGGAGAAATGTTTGCAGTCCTACAGTTTCTGAGTTGTGTAAATCATGCTGAAAAGAGTAAATCGGAGCATTAAGCAGAGATGAAAACGTGCTTGCTTGAAAAATATTTCGTTTCATTTCATGAGATGCTTGTACGAAACGAAACTAAACGAACAAAGCTTTATTCAAACAGTTTGCTTTGAGATGAAATCTTTTCAATCACAATAGTTACGGTTGACCATAAATTTTCGAGTTTTCCATTATACGTGAAAAACAAGCATACATTTGGGCAAAAATCCCTCACTAACGAGCACACAAACTCGAATGGGATTCCAATCTTTTCGCGCAATCGACCATGGAAAGTAAACGACCTGCAGCGTTTTAAACGATCCTTCGTGTGCATACGTTACATGTGGAATTATTCCGTCGTCAGCTTAGCGAGAAAATTGATTAGCTGTTAGCAAATTTTTTTTCTCTTCTCTTACCCTTCGTACTGAAATTGGTTAAATTGTTGTTTTCTTAGGGTAGAGTAACGCGATCCATTTCAAAACATAATTCAAACGATGTTCTTTCTGCTTTATTAAAACATAGCGGAATCAGTTAAAAGCTACCTTACCAAAACTGTCCCAGCATACGTGGAATTTTGTTTGAACCACTTGAGGATTTCACTTTTGAAGGTGTGACAAGAAAGAAAACTCACCAGCCAATATTGCCAATTGAATCTACCAATCCACCTTTCATCCAATTCCATTCAAAGAACGCGCCTGTTTTGTTGGTGAGTTATGGGATAGTAAAAGACTACGGCATCAAACGACGTCGAAGTTGCGTCGAATCCGACTTTCTGGCCCTTCTCCGATCATCAAATATTCAAATGCGAGCGTTAGTCGTCCCTTTATCGCACTGGTTCTCTTTCTTTCTCCCACCTCCAACTGGAGCCTATAGCGAAAGGAACACATCATCGATTGAAAACGATCAAAGTAAATCAGACGCATAAAAGCATAATTCACTCGCGGCAGTACTCATCCCGCAATCTACCTTCAACACGGATAAGCCTTTAAATTGGCCCTCCTTCCTCTGCTCGCAGTCCTCCCTTTAAGAGCTCACAGTCGCAGACGGAGAAGCGTCTGTCACGCATCCTGAAGGGAAATGTCTCCTGTCGCTTGGATTCATTTCCGGCAGTTCGTCAATGATGGGGCACGTGAAACGTGTACGTTCGATCCCTTCCGTCCTCCGTCCGACCCGCTTCATCAAGAGATTCCACCGGCAAACCCCGGGGGCAGGCATACAAATCGAGACTATTGAAAATCGATCACAATTTCCTTAAATGCTGTAAAATGGAAGAAGGCATGTAGGATGCTGGAGCATTGCCAAGGCCCTAAAATAATGTTTACGCATCGCAACGCGGCAACATATTTGCTGTTAATCGCGGGCGCCATTCCCGGAAACCGGAAGTGGGCTACGGATGAGCGAAAGTGCAGTTCCAGTTCAGGTCCTTGCGTAGCGAAGATGTTGCGTTTGATGCCGGGTTAGTGGAAGATTGTCAAGGGGAAGAGACAAATCCACTCCCGATTCCCAATCGTTCACAGATGCGTCCGTTTCCGGCCCGCGTGCCCGATCGATGCCGCCGATATGTGCTCGAATGGGTTCCGGTTTGATGGTAGCATACCGTGGCTGATTCCTTTGCTTTGCGAAGGATAATAATTTAGAATCCCAACACGGGAAGCCACCATGGGCTCATCGAGCAATTGGTGAGGAGGTGTTTCCTACCACGCCAAAGAAGTTACCGTGAAAATAACAATTCACAGCAAATGGTTTTATTATGCTAATCAATTAGCGTCGAATGTTGTTCCGCTATCGCCAAAGCGCTTCCACTGTTGCTATTTTGACTGAGTGGTTGGTAAATAAAATGAACAGTACTCAGCCCAGTTGGTAAATGGAGCGAATTACTGCAAAAAGCTTCTCGAATCCGAAAGGTAGACACGGTAGTCTTTCAAGATGTTCGAAGAAAAGAAAAAGAAAAGACGAGCAAATTGGAAAACACAGTTGTCATGGGTGACGCTGGCAAAAAGAGGGAACGAACAACATTGCTAATCAAATCAGCCGCAATCGAATCGGTGAATGGAGGGAGTAGGAAACCTGAAGGACGGGGAAAGTTTAAGAAACGCAGAAACGCCATTTTCGCACCATTTGGAAAATGATTTTGAAAAGCACTCCAAACGACCAATCTAAGCTGCTTTCGCTGAGAAGAGGAAACATTTGAAGCGCCGTTTAGGGTTTGAGTAAATTTAAGCGAAGGCAAACTGTGAACCGTGCGAAGAAGAAGCATAAACGCCAAGGAAGCTACCGATTGCTCGAACGATGTGCGAAATGCCACCGCAGGGAAAGGGCATAAACATAATATTCACATAAATTGGTCGGTGCGGCAGGGAAGTGAAATAAAAAAAAAACTGAAAAGGAGAAAAAATTAAATGGCAAATAGAAAAATGCCAACCTGAAGGGTGCCCGTGGAAAGCGTTGAAGAACCATTACCCCTGGAAAGATTAGAGTGATGTTGTGAGTTTTCATTTCCAGGGGTTGCGCTAATGAAATTGGTGAATAGATAAGTGGGCTTGCAAATGTTACGCAAATTATATTTTTATTTCGTAGATTAAGATGCACTGATTCCAATCGTACTAGTTGAACCCATCACAAGTGGAACACAGTTCTGGAGATAAAAAGATGCAGGATTTATGATTAACTTTTTTGTTGTTCTAAAAGAAATTGATTTAGAGTTATTATTATTGTACAGAAAGACGATGGAATAAAACCACCTTCCAGTAAAAAATGAAAATAGAGCATCTCATGGGAAAAGCCAGCTTAAGACCAGCTGTTAATGGTAGTACCATGCTGCGTATCCTGGTGCGTGAACACATTGTGCCATTCAATCCATTTGGCACCGCAGGAAGCGCACTCGGGCGAAAGGAAACAATCATCTCGGATGGAAATCGTTGGGGATGATAAGAAATATTGACACCCTAAGGGTGATGACGTTCACATGGCGTTGGAAACATTCTCAGGGAAGTAAACCCCGCGAGTGACGATAAGGGGTGGGAGGATTCAATTGACTTTCGTCTCAATTTTGTTCAATTTGCTGCCAGCACCGGAGAAGCGAGGGGAGGAAAAGAGGTTTTTTTTAGAGAGAGTACGCTGGATAGGGAGAAATTTGCACATCCGTTTTCGTGGGACTTTGATGGATGCATACAGGACTTTGCAATTTCATTGAAGGTTTCCTGTACCAAACGACGTACGACGTTTCATTTTCTTTTGACTTAGCATGATGTTTCGCGAAAAGTTTTTTTCAGCGGTTAAAAAAGGTACTGAAAATGTGAAATATTCACTGAAAAATTGTCAATTTTCAATGAATGCGCAATGTGGGTAAATAAAATTCGCGACACCTTTTCACCGGGGAAGACACATTCTGGATGCATTGCTGCACGACACGGGCAAGAGCATTCCTGCCGTTATCACTTTTGGCGCTATTATTTCCATTATCTTTATTTTTGTTCATTGCTTATGTTTTTTACTACCAACCTTATTTCGCTTTGACGCTTGCTCCACTAAAATTGCATCTCACTCGCGTATTCCTCTTTTCCAACGTCACGAATGTTCTCCGGCGTCGCTCGTCAGTCATTGTCAATTTCCGCTTCGTGTCCTTTTACCGAAGCGTGTGTGGTGTAGGTGGAGCCGGATGTGGTTGACAGGGCAGGAAGCGAAACATGGCCGTTCGCATAAGCACTTGCAGCGCGAGCGTCATAAATATTGTGTATCCTTTTTTTTCCCTACATTTTTCCTCTCCGGCGGGTACAAATTTGCGCGAATTGAATTTTTAATATTTCCCATCAAACGGGAATGAATATTGCAACCATTCCGAGCTACAAATTGAAGCCGATGCCCACGGGTTGCACGTGCCGAGGAAAATTGGGCCATCCCAAGCCGTCGCAATCGGTCGGTGCGAAATGAATGTTTCATTCGATTCGCCACCGCAGGCAACTTAATTGAACGTTTTGCGGTTTTTTCCGTTTCCCAATTGGGCTACTGATGAATGTATAATGCACGTATGCTGCACCTTTGGATTATCTTCTTTTTTTTTTTTCATCGAGAACCGGTTAAATGAAAATGCTGTTTCATGTTTCACGCGTGTGGAGTAGCTTGCCAAATTAAAAGGGAAAGAGGAGCAGTTGACTTTGGTCTTAATATGTTTCCGTCATTTGTCACGGATTCATCTGACGGTGATTAACAGGCAAATGGATTTTCATTAAGCTAGTCAGTGCAGAGAGGCTCAGAGTAATTAACAAAAATGATAACTGTGGAAAAACGTCAATGCAAATTGCCAACAAAGAATTTCTTCAAAATGATCGTGTGAACGAATTTATTTGTATGTGCTGTGCTTACTTACTTTGCATTCAAACAAATTTCAATGCATCATTTTAATATTTACTGTGAATATTGGTAAAAATCTTCTCTACACGTTTTTTGGACGTGCTTGTGTTAGTGTTGCGTGCGTACTTGTAAATGAAATTAAAATCGAATTGTCCGTTTCCTCTTGCAACTTTGCTTTGCTGATTACCGAGCCTCGCTGAAATTGAACAAGAGAAAAATTATCGAACACCTCCCTGCTCTCCTTTCGGCCAGCTTTCCCATTCAGGGGGGCAGTAACCTGCGCTAAGAATTTCCCGGGAACGCGGGCGGCACAGCAAATGCATGTCACAGGGCAAACGGAAGCAGCTCATCTCGTCGCTGCATTTTCACAATTGTGTCAGTGGCGGCCCGTGGCGTCATTGAACGAGGAGTGGTTTTCTTCATCCTCCGACTCGGGAACGGAGAACAAAAATAAATAAAACATAAATGGATGCCGTGAAATGAGAATTCCTCGGCGCGGTGCAACGTTCGCAACGATGCTGCTGTTGTTTCGAAACACCCAGCAAAACGTGCATGTCGGCGCACGTGAGATACAGGACAACTGAAAGGTTAAAAAAAAACAGGCGAAAAAGAAAAAAAAGGCCACGACTACCGTACAAGCGAAATGCAAACGAACAAAAAACGAACGGAGGCAAGCATTAAATAATCGCGCCGAACATTAAACGCGGAAGAAAAAAAAGAAATGATACACCTACTGGCGCTCTTTTCATCAACGATTGACAGAAGGAGCAAAAAACTGTGTCAAAAAAGAATGATCATCATTTCGGGGGTGTGCATTGTTGCGATTTTTTTTATTCGCACAAATTCGGAAACCGAACATGCTTTTTCGTGCCAAAAATTGTTTTTATGTTGGTTTGTTTTTTGCATTAATTTGCAATGCTTTTTTTGCATTACGAACTCTCCTGATAGATTTCAGAGTGACACGAAACGTTTAAAGAAACAGTATGCATGGACCTTTCGCTTTAGCTTTTGAAGTTTTTTAGAAAGAAACGCCACATTCGTATTTTGTTAAAAATAAAAAATCCTGACATGTGCATATGTGAATTTTGTACTATTGCAAACTTTAAGTCCTTATAATTCCACTTCATTAAATTATTAATGAATTAAAGAAATGTTTAGGATAAGAACTAAATAGCCAATTGTGCTTTGATAAAAATTGCTTTTAAAAGTGATACACACTTCCTTATGCTACTCTAAGAGCAACAATTTAAGCGTTCTTCGTAGGATTGTTCATTGAAGCATTCCTAATTAAGGCACGTCGATCAAATTTCACAAAATTCGACCTACGGATAAACCTTAAGCCTCTCTCATTGAAGCGTTTCCTTCGAGCGACGCGAGCTCGCGTGTCGGCCGACGGGTTTCAATTTCAATTCCACCCGTCAGCTGTCAACCAGCACATTCCGACAAGCTTCTAAGTCCGGCAGTTGGCTACTTTTATCAACAAAGTAGCTTGCCCGCTAAACAGCACCTCCTGGCAGCGTTCGGCAAAGCTGCAGTCAAAAACGTCCATTGCAGCCAAACCGAGGATTTGTGGCCGGGAAAGGCGCGTCGAAGAAATGACGTGCGGGCCCCGAGGTCTAAGGCTGACCGTTGGACGAAAGTGCACCGAGAAAACGTCAAATTCAATCAATCGCTCTGCCAGACCCCTGACCGGGCGCGGACTTGGAGTATGGGAGTATGCGCCTGGCGGCACCGATGCGCAAAGGTCTGTCCGGCGGTTTTGTCGGCGAAGCATGCAAATGCGGCCGGAAGAATTGTTTCCGATCGAATTGGTTCTCATTTTTCGCAAGGGGCAAGAAAAATGCATCCCAAGCGCTAGGCCACTGCAGACGCTGTTTGCTTTAGGGTTTTGCTAAACAAAATCAACCACGCCGGGAGCAGTGTGCAGGGGAGGGAATGCAAATGCAAATTCAAATGCAAATGCTGCACCAAACGGACGGATGCAAACGGTTGGAGTCGATCGGCGACCGTTCGTCGTCGGTGATGCATACGGAAGTAACTGTTAATTTGAAGCCGTCGGCGATGGGTTTGAAAGAGGAGTTTTCGGTTGCTGCTAACAGCAAATAAAACGAGACCATTTGTTTGAACGATGCCTGCTGTGACATTTTCTGGCAGAAGCGGTGTAGACGGGAAAAAATTGTTTGCTTCGTATTCGCTGCACGAAATGGTTTAAATAGTATCATCAAAAATGAACTATGCAATTTAGTAGCTAGCCATAACGTAACGTTCGGATTTCGGAGAAAATTGCATTGTATTACCGAATGAAGAACCTTCGCAATTGGCATACACCTTCGCGGTTTCACACAATAAGTATTACGATGCGCAAAGTAAAGGATTTTGCTAAACGCACATGTGATTTAAAATTAGTTTTTCGTTACGTTTCCCTGATGTTGAAATCGAAAAGGTACGAATATGAATTTTCAATGTTGTGCATATCCAAGGTTTTATGCTCAACGGAAGCATTGGACATGATAACGGGACAAGAAACATAGCCCAGACTAGCCCTTTCCAAAGCAGCGACAAAGAAAAACACATCGTTCTCTTTCCAATACGCGATAATGAAAAGTGCATGTATTAAAACGGAATGGAAATAAATAAAAAATCCTGATTCCCTCCTGTTTCATTTTTTTTTTCAATTTGCTTCCATTTGCATTCTTGCACAGTTTCATTCGATACAGCGCTATCTGTTCGTAAATATTTCACACTAACCTACATAGAAGAAGCAACGGTGCCGGTGTGAAAGTATTCGAAAAAGGCACGCAAACGCGCACCGACACACGCGTCTGCCGGACAAACGCGCCTGGGAATCAATTTCCGCGAAATATTTGGCAGTCTTCGGCCCGCTATGTGTAAGCGATTGCCGGAAGCCGGAAGCCAAACGCACGTCCGTAAGGACGCGTTGCTCGCGACGTATCGAATGTTCGATAATTTCTCCGGCTGTGTATCGTATGCTTGCCATGCTCTGCACGTGTCACGTTTCATCGTTCGGTGGAGCCGCGTTTGGGGGAAGGGACGTCCGAATGCTGCTCGTGCCAAAATGAATGTTAATCAGATATGCAATGTCAAGTGTATGGGCGTCTAGTGACTGTTCTGTTCGTTCAGTCCTTCCTTTTTATCGCTTCTTCTTTCCGATAGGGTCCCCCCCCCCTTTTAAACTCAAACCACCAGACGAACGAACAAATGAACGATCGAACGATGCATTAATCAAACTTTTATCGAAAGCCTCGCGACTTCCGACGAAAGGAAAGGCAAATGGGGGACCTGGATTCCCAAGCTCAACACCTCACACGTCCGCCCCTCTGTGCGACTTTCGGTGCGAAGTCGCGAATCAGCCCTCCATACGCACGAACGCTCAGACAGAAACATCAGAAAAAGCGCGATGATTTGGTTTTTTTTTTTTTTATGGCACATGTTGCCGTAAGAGCGTACGGAGAGTCGCTGTTCGAGCATTAAGCTGGACCCAACCGAGGGTAGGTTCGTGCTGTCCCGTTCGTGTGTTGAGACGCACTGTGCGAGGGAGTCGAAGCCGCTCACTGGACGGATGATGCGATTGCCCGAAACGCGGCGGCGTCAGCGCAGATCTCCGTTCGCGGATTGCGAGCGAGAGTTTCGAGATGGAAGAGTACCTTGAATTGAGGGATTGTATGGGTTGTGAGTGTTATATTTCGGCAGATTCTTTTGCACATGAGCTGGAAGTTTAAAGTTCAAGTTAAATTGTTCAAATTTTCAGCAACGAGTATTCAAATTAATGCTAGCTCAACACAAAATTTAACCATCCAAAAACCGTATCCGCTTTCAGAGATACTGAAGTTTGAAGTAGTTTAAACGGGTAAAGACTACTGTATTTCTCCTAAAACTAACAACGACGTGCTCGACTCGTGTGAGTACAAGATATAAGCGGACTTTTTTGTATGCTTTGGCAACTAGGAGTTATCACTTCTACGACCTTTTTTGAACATCCATCGGGAGTGGGAAAATGAACACACACAAAAAAAAACGCACCGGATGTAAGTTTAAGTTCCCCAGACAAGAAAAACGGTCAGTTCGAGGCCCACCCAACGTATTGGCAACACCACATTCACCTGAGTCGCTCCGTTCTTCCACACTGCAGACAAGCGTTCTCATTTGCACATTTTGTTCACACCAACATTTTTTACACATCTGAGGGTACCGCCTTACGTTTGTGTTTCAACAATTTGTATCTCGAATCACACGGTCCTTCCCGCACCATCGACAGACAGACAGACGACAGTGCACCAGTGTGTGCATCAGCATCGTTGCATTCATGTATGCATTCGCAGGTTCTGCCGTCGGAACGAAACTGACGATAACTGTTTTCTTTCTTTCTTTTTCTCTCTCTCTCTTATCCGGTACGGTTTGGCCGAAAAGCAGCCCAGGTGCTGCCCGGACTTCACATGTCGCTGCTGGGCGAGAGCAATGGTCGCCGCCGATTCCCCAAAGTGCAGTCGCGCGAGTTTGACATCTGTCACGTGCACTGGCAGCGCAATGATAGCAGTGCGACAGTTATGACCCCCGTCCGTGCTGGGTGGCCCTGTTTATAGTTTTTCGGCTTTTCGACACAGGGTAAAGAAACGGTTTATAGCCATACAGTTTTTAAGGAAAACAAAAAAAGTTCCAGAAAGAATGAAGCAAGCCGTACAAAACACTGTTGTGAGCAGAAGAGCCTGTATGGCGAGCGGGTGATAGAGGGAACACCCGTTCCGGTGGGAACATTTTTCACACCTCGCTACTCAAATGACAATACCTAGGATCGCTGCGTTTGGAAGCTGTTTTGTTTGCTTGTCGTTTTTATGAGTTTCTCTTGCGTGGCCTTGTTGTGTGGTCTTTGAAGTTAGTTGCGAAATATGTTTTCGTTTTTGGCAATATTCTTCTTCCGTCGGATCGCCGTTTTTTTTAAGCTGCCGAAGTGAAACAAGCGCAATGCTAAACTTGACTTTGTTCGCGTTTTCAAAAATGCATAGATCTTCATGCACAAAAACGTTTGCAACTAGCAAATATCTTCGATATGAGTAAAGAAACCACAGCGTATAATCTGAATTGAGAGCATTTCTCTTTGCATCAACTTTAATAAAACCAACTTTTGCATCTTTTTTTTCCTTCTTTTCCTTCCATCTCATCGCACAGAAGCACTACTTGCCCGTTCGGTCAGTCAGCGCGGACATTAATAAAGCACCGTGCTCTGGCCGATGGAAATGATGATTGATTGCATTTGATTTCATCTATCAGCGCTGAACAGCGTATTGCAATATTCATCCAACACGTCAGCGTGCCGTCGTCCGTTAGGATTTCGTTTGCACGTTATCCTTTGCCCGCCAACTAGCCACGAACGAATTCCATCATGCAGAAGCGAATGGCTCGAGAGAAGCCGGAACGACGCAGGGCAGCTCATCAGGAGATGTATTATGTCGCACGCAGAGCTGACCGTCGTACTGATTTGCACATTGCATGCAGGAGAAATGTGACGTGTGAATGAAAAGTTAAATTAATTCGTGCAATTTGACGGCTGCAAGCTCGTCAGGAGCTCCTGTTTTGCTCCTATATCCTGTTTTGTGCTATGCTTAAAATTCTCTCGCTTGCCTCAATTCCCATTATTTCATAGATAATCAATACATTGCGCAAAATTTGACGTGTGGTCCAGGGATATAAAAAAGGATGTGGAATATCCTGTCTGGCTATAACTCAAGAGAGCCAACTTTCTTTCCGAAGCTCGGGTGGAAATCTGCAGCCGGCAGAATTGAGCGACCATTTCAGCGCAGGATGTTCGTCCTGGCTGGAAATGGAAACTGGCCATCGCTCACGTAACGCTCATTACGGGTGCCGTGACCCGTCGGCAACGTGGTTCAATCCGTCGGGGTCTAGTCTGGTGAGGGAGTTCCGGTAAAATACGATGTTTTCATTGCAAACGCTCATTTGCGAGATGAAAGCGAACGCAGGATTTCAGACGCTGCGGATGTCGAATTGGAGCAAGCTGCGGGGAAATTCGACCGGGCGCCTATGAAGAGTGCTACTTCCGCGGATGAACCGTTGAGTACCCGGAATAGCACACCCGACCGTACCGTCCGTCACCCGCCACGCTGCCCGACGGATTCGCATCTACGCACGGAACATCATTCACGGAGCCGCGGTAAGCTGCCCTCCTACGACTCGCGGTGTTTTTTAGATCGTGTCACTCGTGGACTCATTCGGCGGGTTCCGCGAACCGCGGCACCCTTCACCGCACGTACTCACACGGTGTACGGCGGGACCACTCGGCCGCGCATGGGGACACTCCTTCCGAGATCTGGCACGTCCGAGAGGAATGCGGGGTGTGCACGGGATCTCCCGCGGTGTCAGGGCGGGGTCCGCGGTCGGAATGGGCTCCGGACGCGGCATTCGGATGGGTGGGTTCTGCATCTCGAGAGTGCTGATTGTTGAGATCGAGTGTGTGAGCTGGTTCGTAGCGTGCTCGGCACAGGATAGGTTGGCAGGTAGCCTCCAAATGTTTCCTGATCGCCTGGTAGCTGGTGCACTCAGCTGGCCGTCTCTCGGAACTCTCTCTGTCTCTCCCTTACTATACCTTTCTCTCGTTTGCCAATCGACATTTTTAGCAACGAAAGAAGTGCATCCAGAAATGCGAGATTTTAAAGCTATTAATGGAAGGCGAAGAATTTAAGATGGTATAGCAAAATATAAAAATAATCACCAAAACCCAGTGCACAAGTAGAGCAAGAAAAAAGTTGAAGCAATGTCGAATTGGCAGTACAATTTTGTGCCCTATCTTCAAAACTATTTAACCTTGAACCTTGATTTTGTGCAGAGAAATTACTCCATCAGGCATCCTGCAATGATTGCCGAACACAATCAGTAGAGCAATTTTTGGTTCTTTCTTTAGAAATTAAAATTACTCGGACCAAAAAGATTGCATCGCACTTTACCAACATGGGGCTCGTCCGGGATTTGAACCCGGGACCTCTCGCACCCGAAGCGAGAATCATACCCCTAGACCAACGAGCCGTTGAGGTTTGGAAACATATCATGGAAAAACAATGCGCAAAAACACTTAAGTAGCAACGTATGAGAGACATTGGTAAGACCTTTAGTATCAATGAAGAAAACATGAACCATGTCGTTATCAACATCAGATAGCGATAAATTTTATCTCCCTAGTTTCATAGAAACAGTAACTAGTTTAAATTAATTTCCTTGGATAACTTTAATTGGTCGGTGTTAATTTAGTTTAAAAGTTTCCTCACTACGACTGATTGCTAAACAAGCTGAAAAAGAGTGAGAAACATAGGCGTTTCGTCGACGCGACGGGCGAAAGAAAAACTACCGAAAACATGAAAGAGTGCCGACATAATAAAACATGTCTTAACATCATTATCGATCACTTAAAACCGATTGCGCTCCTGCCCGACGTGGGGCCAGGTGGAAGATGTTCTAATGTGTCTAAACGCTTCGAGGAGAGCATACGCATGGCTGGGGCCGGTTTCCCGACAGTTGTAACATTTTCCATTCGTGTTACGATTGGTGAGGAAAATCTCAACACTTCCCCGTTCCCACTTCGCATCTTCCTACAGCCGTTCTCCCCTAAAACACCATCACTTCCTGGCGTGTGATGGTGTGGAGGAAAATTTATGAAAATGTTTTGCTGCCCCGCTTTTGAACTCAGCATTCATCGAGAAGCCATGGTTTTCTTCTAAGATGGCGCTTGCAGGCAAAATCAGTAGCGTGGATGAAAATGCAGCCACGGAAACTGGCCAAGTGGAAGAAGAAGAAAAGCGAAAGAAGACCTACAATTTGCTCAGAATTTATCGTCCAAATTGTCTCTCGTCAGATCGCTTTCCTTTCCCGCCGCCAGCGGAACTCCACCGAACCTTCGCTCGCCGTTGAAAGGAAAAACTTCCTTTCAAATTATGTTGCTCTCCCCCACTTTTCGCTTGGTGCTGGCCATAGCTAGCTTTTCTCTGGTCGTCCTTTTCCCCTCGCCGTTGGTGGGCATAAATTTCCGACTATTTTTACTGCCCATTTGGAGGCCAATAATGCAACAGCTTGGCGTTACAGCGGAGCATTCGGTGGTGATGTTCCCAGTTTCTTTTACTACGCAAAGCGCCTTGAGAAAAGTTGGCCAAATGAAAGCCTTTCTTAGATATTCTCTGTCGTCTGGAACGTGCAACTTCAACGCCGTCTGTTGGATACCATCCAGCTCCTCAAGACATGGTGTCGGCCCGAAATGTCGGTTCTTCGTGGAGGCCAAGCACGAGCAAAAAGAATACAAAATAACAGTGAAAGTTTCCCTGCGAACCAAGTCATTATCCTGCTTTGCATGCAGCACGGACGTTGGTCTAATTAAATTGCGAACTGATGGAAAAACGATTTCCCTTTCTACGGGATCCGGGCGGGTCGGAAGGACTCATTTGCCTCGGCATGATGGACTTTCACTGGAACCAAAGAAGGCGTGCTCTGGTGGAGAAGAACTGGTCGTAAGAACGAAAAGTAAGTTGACTAATTAAAGTTTCCAGTCACTCTTTCAGTTTAGAGGAAAGTTTTAAAATACCTTGCTTTGACCTTGGAAAGAGATGCTGCTTTCAAGGTTCTTTTATGAACGGTTTCTTTTGGTAGCAGAATTATGAACCACGAAACGATGGCAAATCTAGAATTTGAAGACATAAAAAAGATTCAGAAGTTTCGGTTTTATAGCTTTTTATAAACGATATCTCCTGTTCTATGGCCTTTTAATTACTGTAAAACTCTGCAAGTAAAATGTGGGATTGGATAGCATTTGGTAGAATAACTGCTTTTGTTTTACATCATAATTATTTTTTGTATTTTTGACCTGCCTATGTAAATATGTGTCACAAATTCTACTTGCAGGAACAAGCAACTTCCAAAAGCCGCGTGCCTAGAAGAGGAATTGCCATCAGCAGTTGGAAACAAATCATTTGGTAGGAAATCATTCAGTGGAGGCTAAACTGATGAAGTTATCCACTTGCGGCACGTTGAATAAATTCGATGACCTGACCCTTGCAGGATAATAAACGAACTTCAATGGATCCGCTAGTGTGGGGGGTTTTGTTTGTTCCAGCAAAATCCACGAATGTGTCCTTTCATCGTTACACTCCGTCGGTGATGTATTTGTTTGAATTGTGCCAGTTTTTCTCGTTACATGCTTTCACGATTGATTAATGAAGCGAATTGAGCCACTCATAAATCATTCGCCGCTTCCGTGTCCCAGTTTTTGAATGGATGTTTTGCGTTCCGGGTTGGTAGGGTGGACGTAGGTTGCTCACCTCAACCTGCCTGTATCATGGATGAATGATTAAGAGAAGGTCGTAGCCCTTCCTGGGGTAGTATTCAAATTTTGCAATGCGAACATCAATGTAAACGATGTGTTTCCACGCCAGGACATCACAAGTTAGGCTGTTTTATTTCAATGGTTGGAATGGAGGATTGCAAGATAATGTGTTTTGGTGAACAGACGTTCATTACAAACCATCTGCCACGAGGGAAAACCGCAACAGTATGCTAAACCAGACTTCATGTTTAGAACCAAGCTTCTCAAGGATAAAGATCAATTTCCATCAAGTGGCATGCAAAATTCGTCGGTGACTCTTCAGATACAAATTATTAAGATTTAAGATAAGACGATTTACTTTTGATTATTCTGTATCTATCAGCCAAGACATCTAGCATTCCACTTATGGAAAACGATTTGACCGGAAATGAGAAACCAATGCTTCATGATGTTAAATTTCGTATATGTTTAATTTTGTTTAAGGACTCTCGGTAACATAAGAAAAAAATGTTTGAAAAATCAGCATATATATTTAAAAACGAACAAGAAAAAGAGTTACAGCTCGCCGGGCATTTGCTATCATTTCCATTTCTACACATGGTAGCCTATCGCCATGGCCAAAGCCATATAGGAAAATTATGCTCCGGAGGCTAGTAATTTCACACATGAAGCTTAAAACATAAAAGAGCACCACGTTGGCCTGGAATTTAACGCCGGAGAACGAACAACAAAAATCTGGCCAAACCAGAACCAATCAGGCCACCGAGAGGGACATGGGGAGTCCGTGAAAGGTTGCTTGCAAACTATCGTTTCCATCCTTCAGTGGGCCGAACAAAATTGCGTTCGATTTTCGCCGGACGGTCGCGTGAAATGGTGATTTATCGGTGGATTAAGTGTGACATTTCGTCGTTTACGATCCCACGCGGATAAGGGATACGAGACGCGACCGCCCAGTGGATCCCGCAGAAAATTTCGTTGGACAGGGAGAAGAATACACAAAGAGAAAACATTTGCCGCGTTTGCACAAAAGTTCGGCCGATGGGCTTGCAAATTGATGGGAATTGAATTTTTTGTGCAGATGTAACCCTATATCCGGGCGTCTCGTGCATGTCTTGTGCATCTCTTGCAGAGCGGCAACTCGTGTTCAAATTGCAAAGCATACACCCGTTACAAAAAACTTGTATTATCATTGTTAGAAATCTAACGCGCGCCGTACGAGATAGCCAAGAGCAAGTGAGAAGGCGGCTGCTTAGATGAGCCAACAGTGAGAAGGCGGCGGATAGTGGCCGTAGTTTCGGGGACGAACCTGGCCCGATCGGACACGATCGCGGCCAGGAATGTGATAAAAGGGCGATACGCGCCACGATGGGGCTCTCTTTGTAATATTATTCAGCCGTGGAGACACGGTTAAATATACTAATTTGTGGTCGTCGTGTATGACGCACCGACAATCCCAAACTGTGTCCGGCTGAGTTGCACGATTTGCAACATTCCACAAATTACTATTTAACATTTCACGAATCAGTGTTTTACATTTTGTGGCAAAAACATCCACGTTTGTGAGAGTAAGTGAGATTCCGCTGTGCGAAGGTTAGTGCCTAGTATCCTGCGTAGCAGCGACAGCCAGCCGGAATCGAAGATGAACGACGAAACCATCGCACCCGTTGAGGACAGTACGCTCAGCGAGCAGACCGAACGAGAAGCGAGCAGTCCAGCGAATAGACCAGAAACGCCGGTCACATCAAAGGACGCTACCGCCCGCGCGAACGACTGCAGCATAGTGTTAGAAGGTGAATTTCGACTGGAGAAAAGAAGACTCGAACTCGAACGGAGCCAGTTCGAGCTTGAGCGCAAGCAGTTTCAACTCCAACGACGCCAGTTCGAGATTGAAATGGAGTTCAGGGAACTGCAACTCCAGGAAAGGGAGATTGCGTTGAGCAAAGTAAAATTCGTGCAACCCGACGCTCACGTATACTCCGAACAAGGGCAACGCCCTGGGCACATCGACCATGCGGAGAGAGAGATGGCGGGCCCCGCTAGGGTCGACGCTCCAGAAGGAAGGTCAGGTTGGCGCCGAACCGCGATGGCGGGAGAAGTACTGCACGGCACGGACATAGGACAACAGTGGCGTTCGATCGCGATGGCCACCATGCTGCCGCAACATGATGCATCGAGACCAGCAGCGGAGCTCCCCTACCACCAGGACGCCGAATTTATTCGCTTCCGCCGCGAGCTCGACGCAAAGTACGCAGTGGGACATGAAAGGAGCGGGGAACGCGATAGGACGACAGCAGCCGAAGCAACTGCACAAAACGACAGACACGGCGGGACCACCTTTCGTGCTCGGCCGTGCGCGACACTACCCCAGCAAGACAGTTTTGGTGTAGCGTGGCTCAGCCAGAGCCAAATATCGGCACGCCAGTCGATCGGCCGGGATCTCCCTACATTTTCCGGCGATGCGCGACACTGGCCACTGTTCATTGCCAGCTTTAAAAACTCTTCAGCAGTGTGCGGATTTAGTGATGAAGAGAATCTGCTTCGACTGCAACACGCTCTGCGTGGGCCGGCACTCGAAGCGGTTGAGCACTTGCTCCTTTTACCCGCTGGGCTTAACGAGGCGTTGAAGACGCTACGAACGCGCTTCGGCCGACCCGACCTCATCGTGGACGCCCTGGTAGAAAAGGTCAGGGAAATGCCAGCACCAAGGATGGAAAGATTGGACACGATCGTGGCGTACGGGACGGCCGTGAAAAACTTGTGCGCTACAATTAGGGTGTCCGGGCTTGAAGAGTACGAGTGCAACGTAACGTTGCTAAAGGAGCTGACTGCGAGGCTCCCACCCACGATTCGGCTTGATTGGGCGCGAAAAAAGCAGCAGATGGCGCGGGTAACGCTGGTCAGCTTTGGCGAATGGTTGGGTGAGCTGGCGGACGCCGCAAGCGGCGAAATAACAACTTTCCCGAGGACGCATCACACGGACAGGGGAGACGGGCAGCGCCATCCTGCAAGGCGGACCGCATGGCACAACCCGCACACAGCATGACGCGAGATCAAAGGTTACGTGGCGTGTGGAGGAGCGTGCCGGACGCTAGCAGCCTGCCAACACTTCCATGGCTTGACCGTCGCGATGAGACACCTTATAGTCAAGGCCGGCAAGCTATGTCGTATCTGCCTCCGTGCGCATAAAGGAGCATGTCGCGGACGGGGCTGCCGTGTTAAGGGATGCACGAGAAAGCACCACCGACTTTTACACGAGGGAGACCAGATGGACAAATGCGAGCACCCCGACGCGCCACAAAGAAGGCTCGTTCACGATCATCCCGAACGCGACCGCTTACACCACGACTACATGGCAAGGAACACTACACACACGCACACACGAACACGGAATGACAACTGCTCGAATCAGGACACTGCTAGAACGCATTCACGGAGATGGGATCGCACAGACGCGCACACACGGATATGGAACGACAACGGCTTGAACTGGGACACTGCACGTATCAATGTTCACGCCCTGAGACGGAATATCAACGCAACGAACTTGGACACGGCAACGGGAACGAGCGACGTTGAAATGGCGGACGGTCGCCAACGGCGAGGATGTGTTCCTGCTAAACCGTATGACGACCCTGGAAGAGGAGCTGAACACGACGACGACCGGTGCGGCAACGCCGTTGACGCGCCGTATATCGAAGACGGCGACGACGGAGACGACGATATCGGTTGCGGCACCGAAGTTGACGTGGACCACTACCAGGACACCGGTGACGGGAGTGGCCAGCTCGGCGACAACGATGGCAACGGCACTTGCGACGACGGTAGCGGTAGCAGAGACAACAGGGGGGCATTAGACTGGTGGCTCACCAGAGTACGGGTGAAGTGGAAGCCACCAGGCTCGAAAGATCTGACCAGATGGTTTCACCGCCCGCAGTATCCTCACGGGGGGAAGGTGCATCGCGACAGCATCGTTTGTCACGGGGGGAAGAAGGCAACCAACATCATTCGTGAACGTCGAACAACCTGCAATGATAGGAGATTAGAAAGCGGGAAGGAAAATACTTACCAGCCAAACCGTGCGCAGCACGCGGTAACGAGATCGTAGTAATGAAAACAAGTGGTGACAGGTAGAGGGAATCAGGTATAGTACCGTGTGATTGACAGGTAGATCAGGTACGGCGCGTTTATGAAAGTGATTACATCACTTGGGGGGAAGAATGTTAGAAATCTAACGCGCGCCGTACGAGATAGCCAAGAGCAAGTGAGAAGGCGGCTGCTTAGATGAGCCAACAGTGAGAAGGCGGCGGATAGTGGCCGTAGTTTCGGGGACGAACCTGGCCCGATCGGACACGATCGCGGCCAGGAATGTGATAAAAGGGCGATACGCGCCACGATGGGGCTCTCTTTGTAATATTATTCAGCCGTGGAGACACGGTTAAATATACTAATTTGTGGTCGTCGTGTATGACGCACCGACAATCCCAAACTGTGTCCGGCTGAGTTGCACGATTTGCAACAATCATCATTAAATCTTTTATGTTTTAAATATTTGATTTGCAAGTTTTTTTAATGATTCAAAGCTTTCTCCTGAACGGGCCTAAAAGTTAAGAAACTGGCAGTAAAAATGACTAGTTTTACTTTGGATACGAGATGTAGCGTTCGTCAGTATTTGCTCGCCTTCTTTTCGAAGGTTACACACAGCACACGATGATGTGGAACGGAGCCTTCCGGCCAAACGGGCATTACAGCTACACGCATCTTGCGTAGTGCCACGCGTTACTCCGAGCTATCCTGATGAGGCTCGTAGCCGAGCTCACGTTGCTGACAGCTGTTCAACCATTCAAATATAGGATAAGCTGATGTATGGCACTTTCGCAAGGACGGCGTGGAACGTGCTGAATGCCGGATACGGCGCTGTTTGCTTCACACCAGGAAAGTTGGTGGAACAATTCTCCAACTTTTCTCGCACTCCAATGAAAAACGCACCACTGAGTGACTGAAGGAGAAAATAAATTCACTTTCCATTGTTCGGTGACGTCGTCTTTATCTACAGGGACGAGGCGTTATGGGGGAGAAGACTGGGAACCTCGCCTTGCTTGGGACGTGTCGAAGACGTGCTGCAAGAAGTTTTCCTTTTGTGTAAAAGATTTCACTTCTCGTTTATCCTGGTTCGGCAGCCCCACCGAAGGGTCCTTGGAGCAATCCGAGCGAGACAGATAAATCGATAGCGCCATTCGTGAAGCTTCCCTTCTCCTAGCTCTCAAAGTCAATTCTGCCATTTTCGCACTGCACAAGTGACAAGGCACGGGGAACCATACGATGCCAAGGACCAAAGAAGCAAGGACTGCTCGCCTCGCGGCCCATCCGTCGGGGCCCATTGAAACGCGCGGGAACGTAAGTATTGTTCTCTTGAGCGTCGTCCTAGCCGCTCCAGGCGCCTGATGCGTGCTGTTGTGTAGTAGTTGTTGCTTCGGTAAGACTCACCGTCTTTCAGGCAATCCACTGGGTGTAAGAATAATTTGACAGATTAATAGAAGCATCCCTTCTCCTCGCATCCCTTGCTCTCGATTCCTTTGGGTCTTTCACTCGCCAGCGCGGGATTGCCTGCAGCGTGGAGGGAACGGAAATGGAAATCGTACAACTTTTTCTTCCGTGACACGCTCACGTTTCACTACGCACGAAATGGTTAATACGTCTATTGAAATGTATTTTGGCGTTGTAGGAAACGCCCAGAGGAGAATGTAGGAATTAATGCGTAGGATGTTCAGAGAAAGACAGAAGACTTTTTATCATGTCGGTTGCGAAAAGTTTTCTTTTACAAACTGTATGGTTCTTTCGTTTGAAAACATCAAGTAGAAGGGTTTAATTTTGAGCCTGACACAAGCCTCATAAAAATCTTTCTTTTGTGCATAAACAAGGAGATTTTACCTTTATCTTAATCAGAAATTGTGAAATAAAAATCAAGCTTTTAATAACAGCTGTTACATGTGTTTTGCACAACATGTGTTCAAATTTGTATCTAAAATACAGTAAATGAGGACAAATGCGAAAGCAAAAGTAATGCTTAAAGGAAGATGGAAATGATTGCCATCGGGAAGAACATCGGAGAGTAGTGACGCTTTTAGAACGAAATCTACGATATCTGATTGAAACAGTGTTGTGTTCTATGAAAATAGAATGGGTCATTTGTGGTCTTCAGGTTCCAAGAGCCTTGAGCTTTCTTACTATCTCCCGTTTGCTAACAGGAACATTGGCTCTGAGTAATCGCTTCTGTAACGAAAAGTTTTGTGAAGATTCAGTGATACTCTGGCTGAGGATTATGGTACGCGAACTTCAATTTCAATTAACCGAATTAACTACGGTCGCAGTTGAAAAGTATGCTTATTTCGTACGGTAATCGGACGATTTCGGTTGTCGCCTTTCACATCTGAGAATTTGAATATTTTCCATGTGCTAATGTAATGCCCACGCGCTACCAAAGAGTAGCATGAACAATATTGCACTGATATGCTTGATTTGTGCATATTGAAGTGTCATGAGGGTTATTCATGGTGTTGGTCACTGCAAAACTCCCAACAGTCGCACTGAATTCAAATTAGGAAAATTTGGTAAACAGGAAAAAAACCTGAACCAGAGGGTTGCGATGTTGCTGCTATGACCTGCACAGTGAATGCGTATTTCAACGAGAAAACATTAAGCGGCAACGTTTGTGTTCATTCAACAAATCTGAAAACCACGGCAGTCTAATGACACTCATTTGGTGAAACATTTTCAAAGGAATGTACAACAACGGGAGATTAAACTAGACTGGATAATCAAAACAAACCCGTAACATGTCCTCCCCATGCAAGCGGGCTAAAAACTAAAGCAGCTAAAAAAAAGTATCCACCTTCACAGTGCGGACACCATTAAAAGTCGTACACGAAACTCATTCGAACTTAACTGACAGCGACAATTTGCATAATCACCGACCGTGCCAGCTTCCTCCTTACCAAAAAGCAACCCCGTTGAGGGGTCACTACAATAGTGTGCCAAACTAGCATGAACCGCTTGTCAACGAAGCATTTGACTCTCATTATACATGCATTTGGATGTATCATATTTTATTCATAGTCGAAAGGTACAGCCCATTGTTACACGATCTTATGCCGGCTCTGCTGTGCTACGTCATGTAAAGGTGAACGAATCAAAAAAGGGTGACTGGGTAAGGTAGGGCCAGTTGTTTCAATAACCGAGTAAATTTTATGCAAACTAGCACTTGGCCGCATCTCACAAGAGGTGTCAGATTCACAGTTATGACTCACACATTGGCCAACGAGCAACGAAATTAAGACGGATAGTTGCTTGTTTGTTGCCATAGGCTGTTTTGAAACGTTTCCCTCCTAATTTACTTTAATAAATAATTACCCGCTAAGGTTAGATTCATTAAAACCATCTTTTCCATGACCATCTCAACGTTGAGTGCGATTTAATTGAGTGCATATTGTGTTCACCTTCTGGGGTAATTCTTTTCCGTAATCTTTTCCAATAATCTGTGGCCGCGGGAAAACAGAAGAGTGTGATTTGTTTCATACTTACCGTTTTTTCGTACATTCTTTACAATAGTAAAACGAGATATCCATTTCGACCCTGCTTGCGTATCCTAGGTGCTAATCCTTTGCTTTCATCCATTACATCTGTTATTTTTTCAGCTTGCTATTACAAAGAGCTGCAGCCTCAAGGCCCTCCCTAAAAAAAAAAAAAAATCCATGGTCTCGATTTCTACCTGTCTTGTGATGGAAAAACCCCTTTTTTCAGCTGTTGTGAAAATCTTAATTTCTAACACGGGGGAAGACCCTCTACACGTAACAGGTTACGTATGCGATGAATTTTTAATTTCCCAAATTGGCTTCTCCCTAATTAAAGAGGTTTTGTACTGAAACGATCCAGAAGGCCCAACATGTTTGCACATTGGATCCGAGACGTTGGAACGATAAAGTCAAAGTGTGAGGCCTGTGCGAGCGCTCGTAGTACTAGGAAAAGTATTTCCTTACTGGCTCGTCTGCCTGTTGCTATCGTTGCCATCGCGAGTCAGACGAACGAAATGAATCCGTTAATGCCATCTCAGGACATTGCCGGCAAGGCGGAGAGACAAATCAGATTTATTGCCATGGAGCCAAGGTGGAAGGAGGTTCGTCTACGAATCGATGGTCCCCCGGGACTGAGGCGGAAGTTGGTGGCACGTTTTGGCTTCGTTATCGCATCAATTTCGAGAGCAATCGGGGCTGGCACCTTCAGCAGCACAAGGGGCAATGCGAAAGGTTTGGAAATTGGAGAACGGCTCCCGGCAGAATAAGGAGAAGAAAAGAAAAAAAAAAATCCTTGGGGCGAGAAACGAATAAGAATTCATCAGCCGATTCATTAATTATACGCATTCGTAGAGCTTCTGGCAGGAAACGGTTCAAATGCTTAAAAGATAGATGAAACCAATTCCCAACGGCTTTGAGCGGTGTGGAGGATTTCTTGTTTGTCTTATCGTTTGGAGTTTCTTCGGACACAGGCAGATTTTTCCACATATGGACAGGATGGGTTCTACTTCATCTGTGTTTCTCAACATACTTTAAAAGTACATCGAAAGATATAACAAGTTTATTAACAAAAAGTGCACTTTGAAATACAAATAAATGCCAAAACAAATCGTCGAATACGTCTTATTGAACTTTTCAATAACGAGTTAAAAGTTTCCTTAGGTAAACTTGTAAATGTGTTAAAGAAAAATCATTCAAAAAAGATTTTTTGCATCACATTTTTCAAAACTAGAATAAAAAGAAAATCTGATAGAAAGGCAGGCCTGCCAGTTATTTTTTTCAATTTGATATCACCGAACGGCAACGATGGATGACCTAGTTTAAAACAAATCGAAACATTCGATATTAAAGCCAATCTGAAGGTCGTCTGCAATTAATCATTTCCAGTTAGACAAGTAAAACAATATGTTCAAAATTAATAAAACTATCTCCCTCATTTCATCGCCGTAGGGAACATTTCTGTCAAGTGAATATGCTCAGGTTGCTTACTGCAAAGGAACGAATCATGCAACAACTGTACCCAAGTACTAATTATTGTAGGCCTTAAATCAAATCCAACTGGTAACTGAGTCTTCCAGCATCCGTAACTTCTGCAAGCCAGAGGAAAATTCTGTTTCCATCCTGGTGCCCACAAAGAACCGCACGAAATGAAAAATCAACAAACGAATCCGAAGGACAAGCAAGTCCTTTTCCGACCCGATCTTCGTAACCGCTCCGATACAGTGGCGGAAAACCTGTGGACTTGGAAACTTCAGGAAGAGAAATGTGCAAGATTGAATGCAATAGTGGAAAACATTCCTGCCGTCGTGCTGGAAGTAGCGGAAGTTTATTTTCCATTCCGGACCGGAGTCTTTGGCGCCGTCGTCTTGTGGAGTGTGCTCCTACACTGGAGACCAGCGTATCGTAACGGGCGAAGGTCCAGTAGGTCTTGTTTACGTTTTTATTCTGATTAGTACTGCAAACATTGCATCTTCCTCCTGGCGTTTGGTTGGCAACAATTCCCCGCCCAGAATGTAGAGGCTCCATTTTTCAATTACAAAGCACATCTCTCGATCCCAGAGTGGGCTCTACAGGTCTCTGAGTAAAGATTAGCAGGTGGTTGGAAGAAATGGGCTTCGTTGGCAAAGTGTTGCAGAGTTCGTGTTCAGCTACTCTAGAACTTTGTGCTCTTCGAAACATCCTTTCCGTATTACCTCTCTTCCGGATCAAGGTGGAAAGAAAATAATACCTAAGGTAAATAGAAATATTGCCTCAACCAGAAGGAAAGCGTAACGATTCTTGTCATTCCGCCTAGGGGTAGGAAACCTTCCCTTCCGACGGACATGTCAGTGACATAAACGTCACAATGGAAACGTGTTTCACGGAGGGTATGTCCAACATTTCGTAACGCATGAATTCGGTTTGCATCACTAATTTTTTTCAAACTACCCGTTTTACACACCACCGAGCATGTCAGGATTACTTTACATGGGGACTTAAGGTTTTCATCGTTACGAAATACCTATCCCAAGGAAATGTCCGCCTAGGAGGGAGGTTTTGAACAAATGTTTGAGGTGCAAATATTTGTATTTACCATCCTTCGACCGCGATTTGGTAAATAAAGTAAGTTTTGCACCGTTTGCCTGAAGTTCAGAACTGACAAGCTCCTTAATGCATCGTTATAGCAGCGCCAGATACAATTAATAATACAAGAAATTACCTATACAAACGAGAGTCAGAATTTATATTCAGTTTTCAAGCATATTTGCATTGCATACAAACAATCCGGTAAAAGCAAAACAAATCTTTTTTCAGAAGTGGGATTCGAACCCACGCCTTCAGAGAAGACTACGACCTGAACGTAGCGCCTTAGACCACTCGGCCATCCTGACTGTTGAATAACTGCGTTGGGAGCGACCAGCAGACCACGTTTACGAGCTATGACTCTAAAACCGACCACTTCTTTTCAGCAAGAACCACCCAAACACATTTTTCCTTCTGTTTTTTTTTTCTCTTCCACAATATACAAACAGGCCAACCAACGCAGGGCACAGCAACGCACGCACAAACTTGCTTGAAAATCCAATTATATCACACCACTGTGTCTAGACCTAGGTCTGTACTATCTATTTTTATACAAGTCCGTACGAATCAACGCTTCCGCGCTTAGTGCGTGGATGAATCCGATTGGATTAACAATACGCCAAAGGGTATTGGGAAGGAGCAGGAAAAACATCAGAATAATCCTCCTCCTACGCACGCTGATTGCCCCTGGTCATGTCAATTAATGGACCGATGCTACGCACCGACCTTCAAACCCGATCCACTCGTTCGGGACATTTTCGTAAGGCCAGTGTAAGTAAGGGAGATGAGAACAGCAAATAAAAATATTTTCCACTCGAGCATCTGGCAGATGATGCTGATAATTCTCTTTTGTATGGATATATCCTCAATGGAGGTGGAGAGATGAGAGGGGGAAGAAAAAGAGAAAAGACAAACGATAGCGCATGAGAAGAAAAAGAAAGGAAAATAAAGAAAAAGGAAGAGTATCTGAAAAGAAGATAATAATATAATGATCAAGAATGTAATGTTGGACAGTAGGAGCTTAGTATTAGTAAGGTTGTTCACGTCGGTTGAAGCATCCACTCTGCTGTCTCTCGTTGCCTCCTTCAATGATCCCTGCAGCTTTAGAAGCATATCTTTTTGCTCTCCACACGACAGCATTGTTTTATTAAAGCAAATCCAATCAATGCGGCTGAAGTGAAGCATACTTCTTAAATTGAATTATATGAATTTGAGATTGATATAAAATTAAGCTGCCGGGAAAAACTCCAGCTTTTTGCATATGTTTTATGGTTACTGTTTTTATCGGCTGATATTTATCTTCTCATCCGGGGGTTGACGCATACTTGCTTCAAGTTATTCAACATGTCCCGAGCGCTGCAAAATACGCACTTTAAGAATTTAATGGTTGAAGTAAACGGCTTATTTACTTCTCGTTCAAGCAAACTGCGAGGATGCATTCATTTTTGAAGTCCCTACCATGGCAAGCCTACACACTTTCTCGAAAAACATGCCAAGTGGCCTAACAGGCAGCCAATCGGGTTACAAAACAGTAGCAATGAAAACGCTGCAGGAAGCTTGTATGCCAATGAGAGTCCTGTCCTAATGTTGACTATTTTCAAACAAAAATAGACGTTTTTTTAACGCGAAAGCAAAAGAATAAAAGTCCAACGTAAAGTACCAGGTTGCTCCACCTGAACTGAAGTGAACATTGATGGGTTTTAGTAAAAGACTAACAACATTTACAAGCGGTGGTTCACTTCGAAAAACGTATATTGCATCGCAGTTCAGTTGAAAAATGCGAACAACAATTTAAGCTTGGGAACGAGTGTTGTGCGGAGCTTACAAAGAGAAATGAGAAGGTGAAAAAAAGAGGCAAAGGTATAGAATGTAAAATTGGACTGCTTCAAAAATAATCTACAAATGGGATGTGCACAGATCTATAAAGTATATAATTTGAAGATATTTGTTAACAGAACCTATACAATAGAGTGCTTTAAAAAGTACAGCTTCTAAACAAAAAGCGATACAGAAGAAAACCTTCTTTAAAAAGCCTGAAAATTGCATGCATCACGTTCATACACTTAAATGTTTGAATTCATTTGTTTTTAAGGGAACTTTAATGGTTTGATCAAACATGTTAAACGTGTAGCAGAAAACAAGAAAACAAAAAATTAAAAAAGAAACCTGTGCAAAAACATGCTGACCGTTTGGTAGCGTCGCGCGTCTAAACCTGATAATAGTTTGCCTGCCTCTACAAGGTTAAGCACATCTGCAACGTAGCAACAATGTGCGATTCACCCGTCCACTTCACAATGTACGAAAGTGTTCTACCTTCAGGGACATTCACATTGTTACAGCACCGAGTCTATCGTGAAAGACGCCCTAGAGTGCGGGTTGGCGATCGTGTCAGCCTTCGTTGACGCACTCCAATCAAATTTCATTCCACGTGCACAATTCGCGCCCGGCACGACAGATTCGCGCCGGGAAAGGATGCTCTGTTCGCTGCAGAGACCACCGTTCCCGGTAACGACGTACATCGATTGCATGATGGAATAATCTCCTCCTGCAGCCCGTACTGCTCTGTCAAACGTCCCCGTACGGGATAATGTTGTTCTTTAATTTCACGCTTCGGCCCTAAGTATTCGGGTGGACGTTGGTGTGCCAGGATAACGGCCAACAATGTCCTGCAGCGAAATGTCCCCGGATCGAACTGGTCCGGCCGGGACGGGCATCTGGCCTTACCGTTGCTTTGCTGGTACTTGTCGGGATAATCTGGCAAGGCTTCTACCCGGATCGGTTGCGATGGTGAGGCTAGCTGTGTCCGGTCTCTTTGATGATGATGCCCTGTTGTCGTTCTAGAGTGTGGACGCGATTTTCGACGAAAAACGATAAACGAGGGAAGCGCATGAGCAACGGTAAAAGCAACTGGGTGAGCAAGGAACGGGTATCGGAGTATGCCGGAGTGGTCTGAAATTGCTAACGATTTTCCTAGCTCATGATACGTCGTCGACATGTGATTTTTAAAGAGCGATAGATCAAAGTTGATCCAGTTTGTTTAATGAAGAGAGCATTGGACGGCAGAGAATTCAGAAACTTAAAAAAAATGGGATGAAACATTTCTACGTGTGTTACAACACAACTTTATTGCAAACGCACTGCAGCTAATGCTGAAAAGTTTGATGATGCAAAGAGGCATAGAAATATCATATAATTCCGCTCATTTCAGGTAACGTTGCCCAAAGAAATGGGCACGAATGGGAATGAGATACCAACAAGCACTGAGAATCCTCTTCTTCCAAGGATCCTTTTGTGGTTGGGATTACGATTTTAAGAATGGCAACGGAGCACAAGCGTCCCATCCAAAGAACCCCACAAACCACCTGCAATGGTGATGCGACTGGCTTTTCCCAAAATTGAAACAGATCCTCCCAAAAACGATTTCGGGCGTGGAGTGGAAACTATAGCAACGCACAGTATTTCTATCATAGCCATCAACCCTAAGGGAGTCTCGCAAATTGGTGAACACAGCATCAAAGGCTAACCGAAGATAATTGAGTGCCCAACCATCAAGTGCCGGAATGGCAGGGACAGTTTTATGGGGATGTAGATATTTCCATCTTTTTATGAGCGGTTATGCTGTTGGACAAACATTTGCAGGCTGCTCGTTTGACCCCATCTGACAGGTCTATCGATGCTTCTCGTTTTCAACAATGGTGCCATTCGTTCCCTTCGGAAATTATGTTCAGCTTGTTGAAAGAAGAATTCTTATGCGTAATCCTTCTGCCTTCCTTGCTACCTTGCTACCTTGGGAAGAAAAGACAGTGGAAGTGAACACGGCAGGGGTGTAGAAGAATCGCAGCGCATCAGGCAAATTGAACCGGCTTGAGTCGGACTGGGGAAGGAATTTCGTTTATTTTGCGAATGAATTTTTATTAATACCCCTCAGCATTCGGTTACGGTCGAGGGAGGCACTCGGAGATGACACGGGATTATTCCTCTGCTGTGGACAACTCTGTCGAGCTTCCTCCTATAAGTGATTCTTGGTGTCGATTATGTACGTCCCCATGCGCAGAGAACCGAACCGAGAAGGGGCAACTGACCTCAATGTGGTGATACCGATGACCGAAAATAGGAATATGATCCACACCCGTACTGGATTCCATTTCCAAAAGGAGAAAGGTATTTTCGTTTAGCAACTGTGGGAGTAAATGATTGCGTCTTGGCGCACGTGAAGGACTTCATACGTTACGTGAGTTTATGTTAGTTCCGAATTTATGTGGTGTGATATTATTGATATTGCTAAGTAAGTTATTGGCAACGGCTCATGGTTGCGTCGTAAATTATTTTATGGATGCCTCCATCCGGCATAAGCGCCTCTGTGTTATTTTTGCTTGAACAGATTTGAAATCCTAATAATCGAAGGAAAAGCATCAAATTTTCTAATAGTTACATTTGTGAATGCACTCTGTAGGCTTCTGCCAATTATAAATGCTTTTGAAACATGAAAAAACAGGTTCCTGAACATCTCCCAAAATCTATGTGTAGGCTTTGCTCGATTTTTAGCAACAGAGCCATTTCCACGATTCTGTTTGGCTGGCTTGGAAATAATACTCAACAAATTGAAACTGACGATATTGTTATTTTCTCGCATTATTATGCTTCTCAGTTGCCTTGGTTATGCTAGGGACAGTAAAATCTGTAACGATAACATATTACACCGCAAAAGTTCTTCCATCAACCGACGAGGTTCTGTTGTCCTCCGTCAAATAAAAGAAACACAAAATAATCCCTGCTCTCCTTCTGCTTTTATTAAGGGCTGATATTACTGCTGGGGGTTTTTTTACTGCTGCTTTTCCCCTCCGTCAGCCAGTATTGTCCTGGCATCGTTTTCATTTCCCGGCAACTTGCGATCGAGACTAGCGAGCGTCATAATATTTACCCGCCGATGGGATCACCATCACTACACGACCTTCGCTGCGTTGACCATCAATGTCTCGAACTGTCGACCCCCACCCACTCCGGACATTGTATGTTTTTCGAAAGAAAGTTTTCACCACTCCGTCTTGCACGAAATAATCGAATCGGAGTCTTTCAAAAAGCGGATTTGCTCGGTTTTATGTATTGCTTGTTCTCTTATTTTCAGCCGTTGGACAAAGTTTAGTCAAGAAAGGGTCGATCCATGCGTTTTTTCGTTCACAATTTCGATCTGATTTTATCTTTCTGTTAATGAAGTTGAAGGGAAGCTTTTGAACATTAAAGATAGCTTTAAGTTAGCTATCATGTTTTATAACCATGCCTTAAAAACGATATGGTTTATAAAATTTGAAGAAAAAGATACGAAAGGTAACACATGATTTCTATTTTTTTTTTTTTTACAAAACCAACAAACAAGTTTGTAGGTATTTGTTTAATACTTTACTCTTCTTCTGGCTGCTACTGAATAACTCAAGACTTATTCCAACTGCTACTTTGAACATTACGAGAAAGCCAATCATT
This sequence comes from Anopheles atroparvus, assembly GCA_914969975.1. NCBI lineage: Eukaryota > Metazoa > Arthropoda > Insecta > Diptera > Culicidae > Anopheles > Anopheles atroparvus. The sequence continues at coordinate 32,663,550 of CAJZCY010000001.1, forward strand.
CTTTCAATCCAGACTGCTGAAAGGCATCGAGGGAAATGATGTTTTCCTACCCACTCCACTCATAATTCCACGTGCGCATTCCTCCTAGATTCGGAAAACTTTTCCTTCCTGCCCACAATATGACGCCACGTTATAACGCTACTTTCTCCTCATGTTTGTTTTCATTAATTTCACTTTGATTTATGCCAACCCAGTAGGCTCTCTTATGAAAACATGGCAATTTTGTAATTCAACGAAAACAAAGATCTTTATTAAAACAACCAACCCTCATTTGCCATGGTCCACTTGTCCCCTCTGGCGTTTCCCGAACTCGGCTCCTGACCGTTTTCTTATCAGCTTTATTAAATGGGAAAATCTAAACGCTCACACAAAAGTGTTTGCCCCAACAAGAACGGAACAAATGAGCGGGATGGGTGTGAGTCGTTTTGAATGTGCTTCAACTCTGAGAAGGACATTGCTGGTGATTTCTCCAGCATATCCTGATTCGGAACGCCGGTATCCATCGTCCATCTGGAGCGTGCTTTGGTTAACAGAAGGATCACGTTTCTTTGCTATGTGTTCAAACAAACTTGGACGACGGCAGGACACAGAACATGCCCAAGCGTCGTGGCGTGGGCTTGTGTTTTACCTTCTATTCACAGAGGACAAAATGGTTTTCATCATTCCGTGGTTACAGCGTGCGTCGGAACGCAGAAGGAAATTGTATGAACTAACCTCTTCCCTCCCTTTGAACGCGACGGTCGTTTTGCTAGCTTGATGGCCATACGCTGGCATTAAAGGACACGTCGGTCGGGAAACTTTCAACCCGTGCTGGGTGTTTATGTAAGAGTGCCCGTATTACAGAGACGTGTTCAAACTTTAATAACCGTCCCGTTCACAGGGACGCGTAGCGGAGGTAAAGGGGGCATCTTTTACAAAGACGAAAACGCACCTCCACAACGTTCGGCGATTTACGTGCCCCGGTGGAAGATGAATGTCTGTTAGGAAATGCTTCAGCCAAGTGTGCAGCACCACCTGCAGGCGTCATCGTTGGCGTACGCTCCATACAATGTATAGTGAAGTTGTCAACGATGCGAGCCCTTAGTTGTCGTTGGTGCTAGTGTCCTTTCACCAGAGCGAAGTTAAATGGTCTGTAAAACTATGAACTAACTCTGAGCTGCATGGTGAAGGCGTTCCGGTTGAACTGGCTAAACTATTCAATGGAAAGTGTTTGATGGTGTAGGTGCGAATACTGTCAAGACTTTTCCCACCCATGAATCATGTAATAGACTGTATCCAACAGGTCTCGCATTCGCTGCAATATTGAGTTTTATTTATCTTCTCCCTATATTAACTGCGCTTAGATCAAAACAATGCCAATGATTACATTCGACCGTCGACCATCGACCGACGAACCATCGACCATCGATCGACGAACCATCGACCATCGACCATCGACCATCGACCATCGACCATCGACCATCGACCGTCGACCGTCGACCGTCGACCATCGACCGTCGACCATCGACCGTCGACCGTCGACCGTCGACCATCGACCGTCGACCGTCGACCGTCGACCGTCGACCATCGATCATCGATCATCGACCATCGACCATCGACCATCGACCGTCGACCGTCGACCATCGACCATCGACCGTCGACCGTCGACCATCGACCATCGACCGTCGACCGTCGACCATCGACCGTCGACCGTCGACCGTCGACCATCGACCATCGACCATCGACCATCGACCGTCGACCGTCGACCATCGACCATCGACCGTCGACCGTCGACCGTCGACCATCGACCATCGACCGTCGACCGTCGACCATCGACCATCGACCGTCGACCGTCGACCATCGACCGTCGACCGTCGACCGTCGACCATCGACCGTCGACCATCGACCGTCGACCGTCGACCATCGACCATCGACCATCGACCATCGACCATCGACCGTCGACCATCGACCATCGACCGTCGACCGTCGACCGTCGACCGTCGACCATCGACCATCGACCGTCGACCGTCGACCATCGACCATCGACCGTCGACCATCGACCGTCGACCATCGACCATCGACCGTCGACCGTCGACCGTCGACCATCGTCCGTCGACCGTCGACCATCGACCATCGACCGTCGACCGTCGACCGTCGACCATCGACCGTCGACCATCGACCATCGACCATCGACCATCGACCGTCGACCATCGACCATCGACCGTCGACCGTCGACCGTCGACCATCGACCATCGACCGTCGACCGTCGACCATCGACCATCGACCGTCGACCGTCGACCATCGACCGTCGACCATCGACCGTCGACCGTCGACCGTCGACCGTCGACCGTCGACCGTCGACCATCGACCATCGACCGTCGACCGTCGACCATCGACCATCGACCATCGACCATCGGCCATCGACCATCGACCGTCGACCATCGGCCATCGACCATCGACTTAAACGCACTTTTACTCACTTGCTGAAAGCATTTCTTGATGGTGTTTACTGCCTTGCCGACGAGTAAACGAAACACACACATATGATTGCTGGCTCACTCGATCTTCGGTTTTCTGTTTTCAGAACTAAAAAAATGAAATCTGAATGCATCCCGTCACTACTATAATATTACATTTTACTTTTTACTTTGATAATAAAAGAAAGCACTTTCAGCACTTTTATAAGTTGGTTAAAACTGAAGGTTTTACTTTATACTGCGCGTGAAGCACGGTTCAACGGGCAGACCAAAACAATCACTGCCTTGCCGGCGACTAAACACAACACACACAAATGCGAGTGCTGGCTCAATCGATCGTTCTTATCGATTACTTTATACCAAGATCGCTTTATCACGTTATCATCACGATATACTATTTAAAATAACGGTTACGGATGATGTTGATACGTATTTGAGAACCTATTCACTGCTTCTGCTTCTTTTCTATCCTCTTCGTTTCACTTCGTACCACTTGGTATTAATTTTGTCGCACGTACAGCAAATTTGCGAAAAATAAACTTTTTGATAACAGATAATGATCTTATCACACCGCCGTTTACAACGTTGGTATTGGTATTCTGTATGCAGTGCATCGAACGATGGTTGGTATCTTGATAGGTACTTTTAGTTCACACGCCTGCTAAGACACAACGTCGGTTTAGTTCGTGTGCTTTACCACGTGAGATAAGTCCATATAATTTTTATCAGTGAACCAGTGCCTAGAGAAGTTTTTGAAGGTAAGCTAAATGCTGAGTGTTTTAGTGTCTATTTAACTGACATATATTCGTTTTACTCATCGTGATTGTGAGCAACAGTACAAATTTAGTTCGACAATGTAAGTATACACCACAAAAGTGTTCTTTTTTTTAAGTAAATTCGTTCCAGTAAGGTAAGTACTTTTTTCTATTTCTAATATGCTAATCCATTCGCATGCGACATTCGGGAATTGTAATTTTTGTGCGAAAAAAGTGCCCACGATGTCCGACGTCGATCATGGAGAACGGAAACGGCAACGCAGGCGCCAGGCTCACGCCGATCGTAGGACAGCAGAGACTGAGGACCAACGGTCAGTGCGCTTGGCGGTAGAGCGGACACGGCGAGCTCGGAAACGCCAGCAAACGACCGAGGCCACAGGAAGGAAACCTCCGTCCTGTACTAGGTACAGGTATGTACCTCCGTCGCATCAACGATGCGCTCAGAGTGCCTTAACATTATGCTGCGTTTATATTCTTGCAGATTCTATTCTTCTAACCAACAGAGTCCTGCTGCAGACGAACGCGCCAAGCCTACTTCCACATATTAGCTGATCCACTTGCTGCCCTTCACTGATGTTCATGCTTCCGATATTGAGTCAAATTATTTTTCCTCATTTACGACTACTAAGTTATATTATGCTTACTGAGATGTTTGGGGGGTTTCTTTGTTAACACCACTAAACTTCCTCGATGATTTCTGAACTTCGAATGACTAAAACCTATTTCAGCGCCAACTTTTATAATATTGGATGTTATATGTTGCTTGGAGTGTAGCCTACTACAACACTTCCTATATGCTATTCCTATATATTCCAGATGAGAAAAGTATGCTGCGATAAACCCGTATGCCATAGCCATGTGGTAGGAGATGACCCAACGTTGGTTGCTGCGACGCTCCACGAAGTGGAAACAAAAATCCCAAACAGAATCAAAAGAACACAAAAACGCAAAACAAACGCCTTTTTAAGTTGAAAAAGATAGGAATTCAATTTTTTCAATTAATTTTTATATTCATATTTCAGAACTCACGGACCTGTAAGACCAGGGGTCTGGGAGCGCCAGGATACCTGGCTACAAAAAACTAATTGATAATTTATTAATTTGTTTATTCAATCAATACAGGGTTTACAGCCATACAATTTTGGCTTGCAACCGGTTAAGCGTTTTGTACAGGGTTTCGTAGAGGGATTTTCTTCTTTTTTTTTTGCAGAGAGAGAGAGCAAACTCTTTCACCTGATAACCTCAACGGGAAAAGCGGGACCGCTTAAAGATATACGCATATTTCTATTGAAATACGAGCTACAAGACGAGGTCTCGAATTACAAATTGAAACCTGCTCGGAGAGAGGGTTTAGTTTTGCTCATTTTAAATCGTCCTTTGTCTTGAATTCGTCCACAACTAACTGGAGGAAATAAAGCGGTCCAGTTTGACCTCTTGAACTATCGTAAGATTAAATCTCATTGCCAACGGCTACGATTTCCGATGGCGTAGGTAGCGCTACCTTTTTTTATTCAACTTGCAAGGAGCGATGCAGCATCGTCCCAACATTGAAATATGAATCTTCTATTTCACGAAATAATGGATCTCGAATACGGTAAGCAATTATCATTTTTTCCCTTAATTTAAAGCATTACAGCATGTAAACATAAAATCAAAAAATGCATAAGCAATTGAAAAGCCTTTTGAGTGCAACCATAAACAAGGTTAATCAAATTGTTTGTGTAACTCGTCTAAAATTAGAGGAAATCAGCCACGAGACAATCCATCATCTTTGAAATTCATAGCGATGCCGACCAGAACAGGATATTGGACAGGGCTATTTCTTTGCATTGCATTACGGAACTTCAAATTTATTTTTAAAGGATGGCAGTATTTGTATACCCAGAGCAGAGGACATTCTCCAGGTTTTACTTGTTCAACCAGTCCACCCTTTTCAAAATGGCAAAGTCCTTTCTTGCCCCTGTTCATAGGTCCGGACAACGTAATTAAATTTTCCAATAATTATTCTCAATAGAAGAAGAGGCAAGAGGACCATTCGAAAGCGTTCATGCTCTTGCAATGGACGACCATCGAGCCTTGAAAGAAAATATATTCTCAAAGCCTGACCAACTCGGTTCTCGGTAAAAAACAACATGCCCTTGGGGCAACTACACGTCCTTACAAGAATGAACTGGAAAATGGGTCAATTAATTTTGAACCCCTCTGAATCCTTCCCGGGCGACATCGGGTCGCTGATGCAATCCTACATTTCAGTGATCGACTGGGAGGCAGCACGAAAATGTACCGAAATTGACAGTAGATTAATTCGAAATTGATTAAAATAGAACAGACAGACATTTCGCACACGAAGGGGAAGTGGCGTTGCTATAGGCATTCCACAAAAACATGGCATTACCGCGCAGTAACAAACTCATCGAACGGTGCAGTCGTCCATTGAATCGCTCTTTCCAACCATCAACTAGCGTGTGCCGTTGGAAGTTAATTCAATTTTAAGTGCGAGCCTGCAATTGCAACTGCTGCAGGAACTGCAGCTCTCGTCAAAGCTTTTTAGCATGACTTCATCAACGTCCGGTGAAAATTCCGACAAGCTGGCAACACACATTGTAACACGTCAGGAGGCAAATAGCAGCCAAATACATAGAAATCGACCGGACGATAATCATTCACGCCCCGTCAGAGTTGATAGTCAATAAAATTACACTGGTTTAAAATAAATACATATTAACTCTGCACCGAAACCGCAAGCACATGAAGTGCAAATGGAATTGCAGCGTGATGTCATTTTATTTGTCGTCTCGTCCTTAGATCGAAAGGCGTACTTTCATCGACTGATAGGAACATACGCTGGCATGCAATTTTTGAAACTAAATTAATCGAATGAAGTTGCACGATGCTCCCAGTTTATTTTAGGATAGGAATAACTAGACATGTTTCATGACACTTCTACTAAATGATTGGACAGGATTTTGGAATTTCATAAACAGGATAATTCATCATAGTAAATTGTCAAGCTATGGGATAGGAACATCACGATTTGTTAGAATGTTGTAAATCATACTTGTTTATCTAATCGATAATGTTTATTTCCAAAGGCATGGTAGTTCCTACAACTAAGATTACATGCACAATTTTGCGTATACCATATGCCACAAACCATGGGATGGAACTACCAAAATCAAAATTGGCAACATGACTTCAAAAGTATTCGCATGCAGAAATCGGGTGCTGGTATGGATGTTTGCTGATGGCATTTTACTCCAGAAAAGTAACAGGTTTTTTTTATCTTAATACCTGCAGAAAATTTGAATTGATAACATCGATCAATAATAACGTAACATCAAAGTTGGCCTACGAAGATACCCGTATCCGACCTGCTGGCGGATTTGAAGGGAGCAGCAACGTTGGCAATTTTTTGCAAATTGGATTAAATTTTACTACGGAGAAGACTGGCCTTGATTGCCTTAAAAAATGTAATCATGCTAGAAAAGCTTTGATGATCTATGTTGTTAACGCATGCTACCGGAAGACACAGCAATAGAATAAAACAGTTGCCAAACGCATTTTTTGATATCTTCATTTTTGCATGGAAATTCTTTAATTTTAATATTTAACATGACTGTTTCAAAGGATTTTCAAATTATTTAAAAAAATTGCATTTGAAAACTAAACACACAAACTCACACCATATTTCCTTTATTTTTTTTCTTAGATCTCAACTTAAAAAAATGATTGAAAAAAATGATTTATCATTTTTAAACTCTTTCCTATCATTGAATAAGAACATGTATTAGTTCCCCTCAGACTCATTGCGAATGCTAAATGAAAAGCAAAAATTATGTGTTCAAATTTTTCGAACGATTCCAGAAATAGAGATTAACGGCTAGCATAATGTAACATTAAGCCAACAGGTTTTCACACTTCTACAGGCGCATCGAGTCTTTTTTATACACAAAACGCACATGCAAATTTAAATTCACCTACCCTAGATAGATTTCCTTTCCACTTCGTGCACCTCTTGATTCTTTTTTACTACAATTATCGTAAAATGTTATGAACATTAAAACAATGCAAGGAAAACAGAAGCCCATGAGGGTGAGAAGCTATATTTCGACAGTAGTAAAAAATTAGCCGGACGGGTATGTGTTACTGAGTGGTTCAGTTGCAGTATGAAGTTCAAACGACACGGTGCTCGGCGTCTGTTAATCTGCTTCCGACGCTCCCATAAAGAAATCGAAGATCCTGCACCAGCGACTCATATGCAAAGCATAAGGTTGTCTCGGAAGGTCGAAGTTGGCTTTGGCCTACGACCTACATGAAATCATTTAGATAGGATGCACACATCACGTACGAGAAACAGTGAAAAGACAAAAAACCATTGCCGAAAAACTTTACCATCTTCCCTTTTGCGTATGAAGTGAAGAAATTTGGTGTTGCGTAGCTTTTTATGTTTATAACCTCTCCTCCATTCCGCGATTTGCGGTTGGGCCATCCCGGGACACTTCGATATAAATAAGTCTGGTCGTGTGACGACGAGTTACAGATGTTCGATTTTTTATTTCTGCCCGTGCGAATGTATTTTGACACTGCTGGTTTTTCTTCGAATGCCACTTCCCTTGCAATTGCCAACCCGGACATGCCATCTTCACCGACCAGGGGGTAGAATCCGGGGAAATCGCCAGCATCACATGATAATGGGAAATAGAGCACCAAAGTTTGGCAATAAAAATCAAAATGCCGATTGTGTTTCGGTCGTTTGGTTTTCGCTATATTCATCGATAGGCTATGGCTTGTGGTGGAAATGGCGAACCTGGGATGTTGCACGTTCTGCTATTTGATGTCTTTTCTCACACCAGAAAGTTAGAAGTCAAATATTCGTACACATTTTTCGATTCCCTTCGTTGCAAATCGACACCCTAAGTTGTCGATGACTCTGTTTTTCATTTTTTTTTTTGTCTTGCCAAGCTCATCCCAATATAACGACCACCTTTTTTTGCTGGTTTTTTGCTGGCCAGGATAACACCGTTGATGGGTAGTCTGGGAGAACTTAAGATTTATTTTATTTTCTTAAAGTTCCTTCAATTTTGTGCTGCTGTTGCGAACAAATTGAGTCTCTGTTTTCTATGGTCAATAACTATTCAACGGATGGATCAGCATTTAAATCAGCTTATTTTTAACATATTTTACCAAATGAAACATTCACGTGTTTTGAACATCCCATTTCAGTTCACATAATAGAACTAATGTAAAGATGTATGAAGGAATCCGAAAAAATTAAGATATCAAGATCAATGAGTGTTTTCAAATTCCTCTGTACCTAACTATCCAAGGTAACCTTCTACCTCTAGGAACTTCTAAACGAATTAAAAAAATCCCTAAGGCGGTCCTTCTAGATGTCTAGCAATGCCATCGGTCCTTCCAGATGTCTAGAAATGCCATCGAAAAAAATATCTAAACGCGTGGCAAAGTCAATTGGCAAAAAATGAAACTCGAAAACCATCCAAGAGCCAAACGAGCAAGCAAGGAAATCATTTACCTTATCATGATAAATTAATCGACTGTCTGCCCATCCGCAAACCTCATTCCACCGGTGCTAGGGTTGTGCGTCTGTTTGGTTTTTTACTGTGTTATTTTGGTTCAGTATAAAATGAGCGAAAGTTTGGATCGCAGACGAACGAACACCGACTGTCGACGTCCAGACCGGAAGCGGAACCATCGAGACGATATACAATGGTGTGTTTCGTTGCTTTTTTCCCTTCCAGAAACTCGTCCCGGCCGTCATCATTCTCGTCGTCGTCGTCGTCGTCGTCGTCATCGTCTCTTGTTTAGCCGGCCGGTTCATCGAAAATCACCCAAAACCACGCGATATGTTTATTGGAGGCTAAATTAGATCTTTATCAGCTCATTTCCCTCGTCCGAAACGACGGTCGTCGGTCGATTGGCGGAAGGTGTTTCGGTCATGCTTCTCTTATGGCATGCAAAAGAAAGAAGAAAAAAACAACGAGCAAACGACCGCTCAAAGAAGTCTTGGTTCTAAAATTCTAAAGAATCTAATTCATCAAGCGCACGGTAACGTGAACAGGCCGAACAATTCACAGGCAGCAGCTACAACATAGAGAGCATAAAAAACAGAAGGCTATTGCAGCATGCCCATGCTAGGGAAAATTCGTTCGTCACCGGTCATGCAGAAAGCTGCTGATAGAGCTGGGCGTCGAGCAGCGAGAGTGAGCAGACACCGATAGGAAAATGGGCGACAAACGAAACGACCAAAAATTGACGGTTCCGCACGGTACCGGGCACTACAGAACCAAATTTGACCGCATCGGCAGACAAACATAATAAAAAATCGCTCCAAAATGGGCAACTAATTTAACGGCAGGAAATTAAGGACACAATTTGTGGACGAATGACTTCAAAATCAGCAATTTCATTTCGTTGGTTTAACGAGAGTTTTGGGCGTGATTTTCATCACTTCACCGACGCTCAATGCGAACAATGGTCCGTCGGTTTTTCGGCTAGCCGCCATATTTCCGGTTTACGTTTGTATGCAAACCTTTTGTTTCAGGAGTGAATTTTTTGTGTTTATTTTTAATGGAAAAAGTGAATACCTACTGCGCTAAGGGTGGTTTCCATTTTTTGTCCTTAACTTCTGAAGTTGTTGCACCAAAGATTTCCATTTCAGTGGGCATTTTCTCCGCACAGTCAGAAAAAAGTAGAAAAAAGAAGCAGCTTCCATTCAAATTTTTTCCTCGAGGTATTGCTTAATGGAACTCAATTTAGGTGAGTCCTCTTTCAGACAGTCTAGATTCGTACCAACTCTTAGCACTTCAAACCGTCCACGGACTACACCAAACGCAAGACAAATCTAGATCGGTTTGTTACTTGCCTTGCAAGGGCGTGTTCAGTAGTTTTTCTGCTCTGGATGGCTCAGATACGTTCCCGTTTTATTTCCACCCGAAATCGCAAAAACAAAAACTGCACAACAGGCGGTCCCCATTCAGTTTGCATACTCAGTTTCCAATGCAAAGGCCTTTACGGTCATCCTCACACAAAGGCCCGCTGGAAAACGCCGGAAGTCACGCAGTGATTAGAACCGGTTTCAGATTTTTCTTTTGTTTTGTGTCTGCATGTAGAGTGTACAAGGGAGCGTTTAGGATTAAGGATCCTTCGAAAGGCATCAATAATTGGCCACGTCCGTATAAATGCTTTCGTTAGACGCTTTAAAACTCTACGGATATTTGGTAATGTTGTAAGTCCTATAGGATTGGATTGATTTCCCTCAATTTCACTTATAACCATCGACTTTGAACTCGAAGAAAAGAATGTTTCTACGTTTCTTTTTGACGATCTACATCTGATAACCTGACAACGGAATAGCATCGTGGGAAAGTAATATTCTTTGATTCTTATTCGTAAATGAGATGTATTTCATACGCTCAGTTTTTTACCGAATCAACCACAAACATCAAAACCCCAAACATTTGTATTGCATTGCTGATTCAGTTGAGTTTCGTCCACTAAAATAGGGGAAAAGGCTTCAGCTTACGTCTAATAAGAACTCTGAAATGGAACAAAATTTCGTAAACATTGCAAAACTTAATCATATAGAACGATGTAGGTATACACATAACAAACCCATTGTAATGGTTTCTTTTTGTGGTGCAAACAACAGTTACGTTTATAATTGGAAAAGTTATCTTTTCCATCTGCAATTGATGCAGCACAATTCGAGTGCGTCGTTAAGCCACATGAAAACTTCATCGTAGCTAATTTGTCAGGCTACCAAAGGCCGCAGCAGGTTTCCTTACTCTACTATAGCTTGTTCCAAAGGAGCAGAGGAAGCCAATCATCGGCAGCAAACCAGCCAGAGGTAGTGCTGTTGGATTCTGGAGTTTTATTCAAACCCCAAGGCTGAATGTTCCGCTGCTAGCCGTTGCACTCCATCCAGCGAAACAAGTTCACCTCAAGCACTGCTTGAGCAACCAACTGTCAAAAGGCGCGAGCCGCGCGGCTTCGTATTTCGCGAAATTCCTGCGAAGCCAATTAATATTCAACAAGGTTTTCAGACTGGCAATAGAAATCCGCGAGCGAGAGTGCTGAATAAGCTGCTTAACGACAGCATTTGCCTTATTCAGACATTCATTTGCACCGCGAGAAGGACTACAGTTGAAAGATACGCATTCTATGCCTTGTTGTGGTTAGCGTACTTCATGGTTAATTGACAATTGCACGAGCAAAGCTACCAGCATGGAACACGCGAAAACAAAGTTTTAATAAAGATACCGAATGTTAATACAAAGGAGCTCCGTCACTGAAATCTTCTTAAGGAAAATTACTCTTGATAAATGTGACACGATAAGAGCCTAGGAAACAACATTCTATGAAAGCACCGCCAAACGGTTGACGGCGTTGTTTCGAGTGCATTCATCATTATATGGATACGAAATATGCGAAGGTGAACTTAAGAAGCCTTTTCTAGCATTTTCCCTATGCGAACTTCAATTCGCAACGACACGAAGACACGCCCCAGGACGAGGATGAGACAAAATCAATGCATGCATACCATTACCGACGAATATTAAATTCTATTATCTTTGTTATTATTTTTCATTATCCTGATTTTCGCCCCATTCCAAATCTCACGTGCTTGAGCCGCACATCTCAACCTTCTTCTCATCAGTATTGCTGAGCACGCTCTCCTGAACTGCTTTCTATGTAGCAGCGAACGATAGCTGCCGATACATGAAACCCTCACGAGGACATCTTTTTCCTCTGCTTTGCTAGGTCTTCAATCGAGGAAATACTCTGCGAATCACTGATTATGAATCGCTCTGTGGTGATGGAATATCCCCTCAAGCAAATGAATTTCTTCTCCCAACGCCTTTAGGATTTCGGTAAGGAGAATAAGGACGAAGCACAGCTTTGACGGCTTCAGGTTAATTCGGGACTTGCCTTCCTTGACAAGCGGGCCCACCTATTTGCCGAATGCGAGCCCGTTGTCGGACGGTTGATCCTCTATGTCAGCTAGTAGTATGATCAGAATTACAATGTCAGGACCAAAACGTAGTACATCGGATTACATTTGGCCTTTTCATACTAAAGCCACATAGTCTTCGTTCGCAGCACCTGCTACTTTTCTCCTACATTTGACGAACCTTTTCCCAATAAGCATTCCAATTCAGAGGGAGAAGCATGCAACATTGCGAACGGGCAGAGGATTGTGCGTGGTCGTCTAATCTACGATCGGCATCCCGCATTCACGCACCACAACTACGCACGAACGTTCACTTCAGCAGGAAGTTGAAGGAAAAATGGAAGCAAATTTTCTGAAGCATCCGACCGTGAACAGGTTGCTTTTGCCTAACGTTTTCCCTCGGATTTTCGCATTCGTTGCCACGCATTTTTAGCTTTTTTTTTGTATCTAGCCGATCCCAGCAAAAAATGGAAATGGAAAAAGCAGTACTAAAGAGAATACAAATCAACTTTCCAGCAAGGACTACCGTCGGTGACTGTTCGGCAAAATAAAACAGCTTCCGGCAGGAAACAAGAGTCTTTGGAGCAATGAAAATAGAAAAAAAATATTACAACGGGAACGTTTGCCGATTGGGCTCAGATACTCGCGAAATATAAACCATACATATTCATTGTCAATCATCGTTCGCATCATCGGCCAAGCCCGAATCGTGCTTAGCTTGAAGCGACTGATGGTAAGATCCTTGGTGATTGGATCAGCCCCTGCCCTAAGCAAAAAAAGCCATGATACTTCGAGCTCAGTTCCAAAATCAACATGTGTCTTTTTTTCCACGTTATTTTGTGCGTGTACACCATGTGCCGAAATACACCAGTCGGGTAGAAGTCCAATTGATTCAAGTCGTCTTGCAGGAAAGTCATATATTTTCTCAGTGGGTGATTCACAAACTTTCGGACTCTACTGGGTTTATTTCTATTAATTTTGTTTGAATTTTCTGCGCCTAGAAATCACAAGGATAACAATAAATAGAAAAAAGAATTGGTCCGATGAATATCTTGTCAGGTTTAATTTGTCTTCAATTCCCAAATATTACATCTTTACCGCGAATCAATTTTGTAATTTTTTTGAATGATATTGAAGCAGACTATCTATTAAAATACAAAATGTTATCATCATCCCATTCATAAAAGAAAAACAAAACATCACACCGAATTCAATTTTCTCCCCTACTGCAACCACCAACGTTTCGTCATCAATACTAACGAACTGGTTGAAAAGGATCGTTATCCCTTTCATTTGACTACTCAATCTTCCGTGGCCGAGAGCTAAATTCGATACATTTCCGATTGCAATCAAGATGATAGTGAGAATCTTGGCTTGGGTGGGCATTACATTACAACACAATAATAACCGGGGTCAAATTCAACCAACCTCAATCATCACCATGAAAAGGATAACAAAAGTTGATAGAAACCTTCAAGGTATCAGTTGCCACAGGAAAGATAAATTGCGTGGAAAATTTGCATAAGTCTACTTCCGTTTTCTTAATATTAAAGCAGAATCTATCTGTTTCAATTCGTTTGAATTCTGAAACCTAAATAGCTTAAAGCAATCGATCCCAAAAATCAGAGAGTATAGAATTTGAAACGATATCATATGTTTTAGGTCCCGCATACTCCTTCCGCAAACCACAGATACATAATTCTGGACAGATTTGTTGCTTCCCTGTCATTTGTCACCGCGGCTACTGGCATGTCTGCGAAGGCATGTGAACGGAAAACATGAGTTAAGTTATTCATTGCTCTGCTCTGCTAATGGATTTAGCCAATGTCGCCTACGGTGGTAAACTAAACCGTTTCGTTTCCGAACAGATGCTGACGGTGAATTACGAATGTTGATACCATCTGATTCGTTGCACCCACTTCTACTACGAAGCTAACGAGTCCTTTGCCCTTCGCCGTTAGTCCGAAGGAGGAAGTCTGCTCTTACTCGAGCCGTCGCACCACCAGGAGTCAGTGGGGGGAGATCTTAATTGCAAACCGAAGAAACCGCAACATGAATCCCATAAATCGGTACCGGAACCGAAAGTCGCTTCCCTGGTGTCGGCGACGCTTACGAAAGTATGCTTTTTCCATTGCTGACCCCCGCTTGAGCGTGGCGAACATTAGAAGTGACACTTTACTCGTGAGTAAGTTGGCTATCGAGAGAGTTCTAATGGAAAAGAACGGAAAGTTCTAGATCTCAGACCAGCGGAATCCTTCCACTGTACGATACCCTAGGATACATTTGAATGCGAAAGTTCAGTCTGGAACACCGATGATACCTCCACGTGTCAAACGTGTGCCAAAACTTGTGCACTTCCCCTTCCCATACTTTTCACACGGCAAACGTCCGTCTTGCCGGTCGGTGTACACTAGCAAACTTCGGTTCGACTCCAGGAAGTCACTTTTGGATTGCGCGACGGATCTGTGAACCCTTTTCAATTGCAGAACGAAGTCTTGAAGAAGGATTCAGTGCTTCTAGTATGACTTTACTTACTCCATGTGATCAAGGTGGTGGAGCGATGCCGGGAGAACATTCATTGGCCTAATTGATAAATTGTGTTTTGGGCAATAAAATTTGATTGTTGTTGCACTGATTCAAGGTAACATGCAGGAGGGAAAGACATTCGAAGTGATTTTATGTACAATGGGCATTGAAAATCCAGAAAATTCAAAAACACCCCTTCCCCCGAACCCCTGCCTGGCATGTTAGCAAAAGTGCCGTAACGAGAAATCGAAAATTAGAGGTTTACTCGTGAAATCTGACATCCAATCCGACATGGACCGATTTTGTTAACAATATTGACAACGGAAAATTTCAACCTCGGCTTTAATATGAAGCGTAAATGAATCTTCAATGTAGTCGATGAAGGGTTGAATCAGCCGATGAAGGGCACAGCCTAGACTGAAGGGACCATCGTTCGCTTCTGGTGATGATTATGATAAATGGATCAAACATACGGAAAAACTCACAGTTCAGCAAACTTTCGCTTTTGAGTGCGCCACACCGACAGAAGTAATTTTCCCACGACAAGCGACACGATGCAAAACCGACACGAATCAGCAACATCGGCTCTTCATCATGGTTTTATTATTGCAGTGAAAACTCTTTCCACTTGCTTGCGTGATCGTTGCCGTGGCAAAACCTCGAATATCACAGCATCCACACAGGCTGCCGAAATAGGATTGCTTTTCCAGAGAGTTCACTTATGAAAGGCTTTGATAACTTCGCGGAGCCCGAAAAATATGTTAGATATTGGGTTTTCTGATATCTTATAAAAAAAATAATGATAATTCATTAGAAATAAAGTACTTGCAATACAGTATCCAATCTTGGACAGTAAGGTCAAGCCAAAATCATATCATTATTGACATAAAATCATTTCTTCCTCTGTACCATGTAAACTGTCTATACTATTCGAACATGCATACCAGAAGGCATCCATCAAGCTTACATTGCAGGAGGAGACTAAAACGGGGTAATGTAATGCAATCAAATTCACTGCTTGAAACAAATCCAGTTTAGGCGAAAATTGAGCGTTCAAATTTGGTTTCCTGCATGCATGGTTTAGCGGGCCTTTCAATGTGTTGCCAACACCGGATGGATGCCGGAGCGTACGAAGCCATGTATGTTGAAC
Organism: Anopheles atroparvus; assembly: GCA_914969975.1. NCBI lineage: Eukaryota > Metazoa > Arthropoda > Insecta > Diptera > Culicidae > Anopheles > Anopheles atroparvus. The sequence continues at coordinate 32,679,429 of CAJZCY010000001.1, forward strand.
ACAGAATCGTAAGACAAAAAGGGCCACAAATTTACTTCTCCGACAAATTTGTGCGATTCGTTAGACGCGTGCAGGTTTAATATTTCCCCAAACGACACATTCAGTACCTACAACGTAGAGTACGGCGCCCCACATTCGTCCTCTACCCGAGGGCTTTTCCGAACAGATCCTTAAAACACGTGCAGTTGAACTGATAAAGCCCCCCGGGCCGGTTCCACATCGCCTCCCACCGTGGACGATACGCAGATACGAAAGGATGGAATGAGCGCCGTGTTTACAAACGTAGTCACCGCGAAAGCGATTACGACTGCCGGTAAATCGTTCCACGGGGTGGAACAAGCATCCACGGCCAGCGTTGAGGAAGCGGGCTGAGTGTGCTTGTAGGGTGTTGGCGGTGACGATGAGTTTGCAATGGTTGATGAGCTTCACGGTTTTCACGGTGGCGACGCCTTCAGACGCACGCTCCATAGGGTTTCGCTTTGATGTTTAAATCCTTTCCCCGAGCGGTCGCTTTGGCTCTCTTAAGCTTTCCATTTTCCGCAATTTCACTCGACATAGGCAGTCAGACAGACAGCCAGACAGATAGAGAACCATTCAGAAACCATATCCATTTAGCGAGCGAAGGCTCGAGAAAGAGGGGAAGCTAGCGATGGGGGTGAAAAAAATCGTAACGACGCTTACTTGTGTACTGATAAAAAAAAAAGGCAAAATCGCTTCACGGTGAGCAATTTTTCTAAGATTATTCTAATGAAATGTTACGATTTAATGATGGCGCCGCGAAAGAGTGCCGTCGAGGTGCGAACCGTTTAGATGAGACGCATAATCATGAACCGTCGTTGGTTTTTTTTTTTCGTCAGCTAAAGTAAAGCAGTAGGCAGGATTTTTCCGCATCGAAGCAAAAAATTTCAGTGTGGAAATGTCAAAAATTTGACGGAAAAGCAAAAATGTCATTGTACCATTGCTGTACTTTAGGAGAACGACTGGCTAAAGAGAGAGCTTTTTTCTACTTTTCCGATGAAAAATAATAATTATACTATCACCCGATTTTTCTGCATTTACGTAACAAAACTATTTAAAAACTTGAGATCAACTATTGAAGTTTAAGCAATCTCTATGTCGTTGAAATATTTGAAAATATCATCAGCATCATTTTATTTGTTTTTAAAAACTTTCATCACATCAATGTATGTATATTCAAATCCGCGTCTTGCGACCGCACCTGCTGCCCATGAGAATAAAATATTAATAATTCTATTAACAATGGCCAGCAATCTCGACCTTACCAGATTTTTCTTACCACCACTACGAAACCATTGGCGCTTTGGCCTGGTCATAGTTGAGGATGGTAAATCCTTTGTTTCTGTAAGAACGCTTCTTCTCCGCAGGACATCGGATCGTTGTAATCGATATTGCTTTTGTTTTTTTAACTTCGCACCCCCTAACCACTCTCCCCCCCCCCCCTCCCACTCACAAGAAGACTGTGGAAATTCAATAAAACGTCACATTAAAAATTTAGACAGATAAATCCCAGCACTAGACCTCGAATATTTTAAGTTTATCGTTTCGACCAGTCCAGTCCAGATAGAACTTTTTTCCGACCAGCGTCCGAAAAACCGTTTGAAAAGTTTTTCTCTTGCACATTTTGGACTGAGAACCGGCCAACGGATATCTTGGTGTCCTGTGGAAGATTACGAACGCTGCCCTGAGGAAAACGAAAAGAAAAACAGTAAATCTTCACGCGCTCTGAACGAACGATAAATAATGGAGGGAATATTTAATAACCATTGAAAGTCTGACCGAAAAAAAAAAACATAGTGCCAGCAGCAATCAATGCCGAAATCATCTGCTGCATGAGGTAAGACTTAATATCTTTCACCCATAAAACCAGGCATGCGGCTTGATTCTATTGGGACGAAATGGAATATAACGTTTTAAAAGGAAATATATATCATGAAGCATCTTTATTTACTGGAATATCTTTGTCCGAAATGTTACAACGAACGGTAATGAAATATTCACCCCCAACTCCGTCCCAGCTGTTTGTCCGCTTTCGATTCGTTATTAAATACGACCAAGATTTTGATCACGCTCCTAATATTCAAAGTATGAAAGAAAGAAAGATTGAACTTATACCCATTTTCCCGGACACTTTATGTTAGCAAGGGACATTTCGCTTGCTCAGGATTTTCAAAATTAAAAAAAAAATCTTTCAATTGAATTTGTACGACAGGTTTTGATTACGGCCGATCCTGGACGTGCTTGCAATCTTAACGCATCTTTCGCCTCCGTTCGACGTCAAAATCAGATTCAATTCTATTAGCTATGATGCCTTCATTGATTAAATTAGCTCATCGTGCTCACATCACATCCTATGACGTGTGGTTTGAAGAGTAGCGTCGATAAGACATCGCGTGTGGAATACTAGATTAGGGAAAGCGAACTCCTAACGCTTCCAAAATAACGCCATCTTAAGCAAAATGATTACTTTCAAGAATGTATTCGAACTTCCATCATAATCAAAAATATGCATAGAACATTCTTGCCAATTTGTACCAGAGTTTCAAAGGTGTGCTTAATTTGCATAATCTTCAGAAAACTTTAAATTGCATCTCTCCTCCCGCACTTTGTTAAGCAGATGGTAGGCGGATGAGAAACGTTAAAGAAGAATCGTTCCCAAACTAAAATCCCATTTTATCCTTTCTCATCCTGCACCGAATCCGCAAGATTTGGCTGGTAAAAAATGCAACCCATTGCCAGCCGGAAACGAGCTCATAAGAAGCTTGCGGTTTGAACCATCCATTCACGCGCGACGTCACTCACGCTGTCAGCCATCCGGCGGCGCAATCGTGATGACGCTGAACAGACGACATTGACGCCAGAGTTTTAAGAACGCTTAACTTTCGTCAGCGGAAAGAAAAATCCCGTCACCACCAAACGGGAATGGCACTTCATTGAGTGCACGTTGATAAACTCGCGACTCGTACCTTTTGCTCCTGACAGCGACAGTCAGCCGACGAACGGCATTAAATGATAATTTCATTCGTCATCCCACAACGTAACACCCTTACCGCCGGGGTGAAAGTGACGGCGCACGGCGCATCTGTCTGGTCCGTCAATCCGTGCATCCGACAATCATTCAGTCACTGTTCAGATGACAACCTGCCGGATGGTGCAGCGTCACTTGTGTCTATTTTTTTTTTCCCCGCCCTATGCTCAAAATCCAACGGTGTGATAAGTTCATGCTCATTCACTTCATTGTGCAAATGTTTTCTGGGGATGATGTCTCATTCTACCGCCTGCTGTGAAAAGGATTCGGTGAAGGTGAAAATTACAAATACAGCCTGTGATGTAGCCCATATGATTGCGGAAACAGCACAATTCGTTACAGTATTTTAGTATGTTAATGTTGTAAAAACAGTTGGAAGACATTTTTCAGCATTTTCTTCAAACCGAGTTGTCCTTGCTTCTGGGTGATTATTTGTGTTTGAAGATAAGAACAAGTGCAACAAATTTTTACAAAAAAAAAAATCATCGGTTTACTTGCAGAAGAAACTTATGTTCAAAAGTTTTCTCTGACATGCAATAAAAATGAATGTAAGGGTGATTTATAAAAGAGTCTTAGCCAAAACGCCGCAGGCCACAGCATAGTAACTCCCTTTCACCCAAACGCGACTTTCGGAGTTTTGAACGTTCTTTGCCCAAATCAGTAAGAGAAAAACTTTGTTCCTAAAGAAAATAAACTATTGTACAATTTTAGATGCATCGGAGCGTGTAGTTGGAAGCCCTGAGGGGTTTTGTTATTCCATCACTGTTTAAAAAAAAAATTTGGGCGTGTTTTTGTGCAATGGATGCCCCTAAATCCCATTTCGCATTTCTTCAGCCCAAGGATTATCGTCAGTTTGAACGGAACTTCTGCGGACGGAGCTGCAGGACGCGATAGCAAGATGCGCCGAATGAAAAATGCGCTGAGGATGAACGATGTCATTGCTTGCCATAATTCTGTGAAATATGGTAGTTTACTTTTTCTTGTTCTTTAAAGCTCTGCCCGCGCTTCTCGCACCTCTTCCACTTGCAGTGACTTCCCTTATTACCAAGTTCCTTCGCGGCTTCCTTCGGTGTGACAATCTAGGCAATCCGTACCGTACTGCTCCGCTGGTGATGTATGGCAAATCGTTTCAAGACGTCTCTTCCTCGCCAGGACGCGCAGGCACCGCACACATAAAGTGTCCCGTGAATGGACCTGTCCCCTGTCACCGCTTTTTTCGGACCGGGAATGGTCCGATGGCAAAGGTGGCAATCCTGGGGACGAGGTTCTAATGCGCACGTCGCTCTGCTCATGCAGGAATGAAATATGACGCCTTTGCTCCCGAGCACGGCAGGCTGTTTACGGGAATGTCGTTTGCCATTGCTTACATTCCCCCCGCCCGAAGGATGGTCCCTCGTCCATGAGCCATAGGCCTACACTAGCGTGCCTCTGCCATGATGGTAATTAAGGTTATTTATGGCGGTAATCGAGAATTTTGCGCGAAAGCGGACGCTTGTGTGTGTCGAGTGGCGACTTCGAACGCGGGCGACGATGGAAAAGGTTGCACGCGCAAAGTACTTTCGTCGTTAGCCGAGTCATGTACAAAAAAGAAACCAAATACACATAAGAAAAATCAAACAAAGAACAGACGCAGTGTAACAAGAAAACTCATACCCCGAAACAGTGGAATAAGGATAAAGTAGAGCAATAATTAAGCAACAACAAAGGATAAATTGGATAGTAGAATTGCAATACCTATTGAAAATTAAACACTGGTCTTAGCGCATTTTGAACATAACATAAAATATGTTAGCAGAATACTTTCGCATTCATCACATCTCGAAATTTAAGCTAAAATATAAAAAAAGAGATTCCAGTTGAGCTAAGATCCTATTTCATATCATAACTTTTTGTAAATGTTGGTTACAGAAGAAATGAATTGAACAAAAATAAACCAAAACCAAAGATTAATTGCATCGTATTGTTTTGCACTATATGATGAAAAGAACGATTTGCTGAGTACCTTAGAGATAGTAAGGAAATACGCTGCGGCATCATAATGTTGTTGTTAAGGTGAATTTTGCCTGAAAGGACATTTTGCCATTGTGAATTTGGGTTTGGTTGAATCACTTTCCAGAAAGCGACAAGCCGTATGTTCGCAAGATTAGCCTTGGCATAAGAATCACGTTAGACTCGCATATAGGACCAAAACTTCTAATACCGGAGTTAATTCAAGGCAAACGGGGAATTAAGCACCATGGCTCGATGGAACCGTACGGAGGCCGTAAAAGGATCAAATTTCACTTTTTGGGCTCCTGTTACCTGGAGTTTCCTCACGCTAGGCCCGAATTACTGTATTGGTGGAAATCACGTACACAATTGTGATGCCAGTGCCTGATAATGAAACGGACCGGGGAGAGGAAAACAAAAGGCTTCATGATGAAGCCAGCTCCTACTTCAGGTTCAGGTTTAGCACGACCTGTTGCCCGGTGTTACTTCCGGGAGTCGCACCAGGGAACAGTCACTCCTAATTAGACTTTAACGCCATTGGCTTGAGGCTGACTGCGCACAAGCTGCATATCGCTCCTTCCGGGAGCGTGTCGGCGGAAGCCGGCTTTCCTGGGCGTAGAGTTTCACCGTTGTCAGTTCTGCATACCCTAAGAACCCCCGGTATGCAACAAGAACAGGCTAGTGTGGAAGAGAAGTAATTTATTCTCTTGCTCCAAACTACTTGCACGCTCTCTGCTTCCTTTTTTCCGTGTTCGCTCCACTTGAACCCTCAACAACTGACAAGCAACCGGAAGAGACTGCTTTGCGAAACCTCAGAACGTGAGCCAGGGTAGGGAATGGTGTGGTGGTGCTGCTCATTAAAATGAACTCCCCTAAACGCATCCAGAGATAATTGCTGTAACATAAAACTCACCATCGATCCCGGGAGGCCTTTGGTTGAACCTTCGATGCCTCCGGGACATCCGCCAAACTAGCAAGGCAAATCGGGGTTTACAGGACGCAACGACGATAACACGCCACAGAACCGTTTGATGTACGTTTTACGATATTTATGACGATGGCGATGGTAAGAAACCGGTGGGTTGAGGCGACGGGCGGCAGAGAAGGAGTTTGCATGTCCTTGACTTTGTCCGGAACCTGCCCGCAAGGTGCAGGCTTTTGCCAGATCAAAAAGGTTAACCTATGGAGGGCCAATTGCGTAGAAAGTCGCGCTTGGCCAGGGGAAAATGCTCGCCGTTGAGTAAAAACATAGTCAAATTCAATTATAAATAGATTGTAAGCTTGTGGCAGTCAATATAAACTAGGAAATCCTTCAAACATTCCTTACCGACAAACAGCTTAACGTTTCTTCGCCAAATTTTGTTCCTTTGAGGGAGGATCCCCGCGCACTTGGCCTGAGGAGGTATAGTTGGTGGTTTTGAGTTTGTTCAGAAATTGTTTATGTAGATTTCAAATCACCTGCTGGTTCGCCATCCAAGCCGCATCAAGGAACAGAACCCTTTCTGTTTCCATCACCACAATCTTCTTTTGCAAACACAGTTGCCACAAAAATTGTGAGGGAGAATGAAGAAAAAAACGATTAAAGTGGAAAATGTTTAATCACACTCTCACACCCGTCTTATCTGGACTTCATTACAGAAATGGAAGCTAAAGAAAACAAATTTGTGTTGCGTTCTTTTATACCATGGGACTTGTGCTAAGAAGGTATGACTGCGCATAAATTAAGGCGGTTTCAAAAAGGACTCTTCAACAACGAGGAGAAGCATACTTACAAAAAAGTTTTTTTACGATATATTTTTTAAGAAAAGTATATCTTAATGCAATGCAAATTTGTTGAATTTAAACAATTGTTACGTATTAAATATACAAAAAAAAAATGCAGCAATTTCGTCGTTCCATACCTTCACAAGCCACACGTGTTCAGCTATAACCTATCGATATCAGTCTTTTGCATTACAAACACTGACAAGAGTAAATTTTGCCAGAATTGCATGTTTTCCATTCTCCATCAGCAATCCTAAACATGTTGAGAGGCGGATCGATCGACAACACGACAAGCCAAGCAAAATTTCCCCCCTTCATTATGGCGGAGAACGGATATCCAATAGGTAAAAGGGAAAATGCGTCGCAAATGGAGTACCGGAAAAGTGGCATTTTTCCGGTGCGTTGAAAGTGAATCTACCACTATTTCAAAAACTGCACAATACGTTAAAAGGCACAGGGCATTATGTCCATGCCGCTTTCCGGTAGAAATTCAAACTGAACCTCATTCCCCTATTTTCAACCCTTGCCATAACCCGCCAACTTCTGCCACCGTCGTCCCGTAAAACTGCGACAGTGAAGTTGATGACAGATTTGTCGAAATTAACAGGTGGGAACACCCAGTACATGGACGGGCAGAGTCGATTTCGGAAGTATCGCTACCGCCACAGCAGGGAAACACAACGCACCGTACGTATCCCTTTCCTGGGCAAACGGTGGTTGAACAATCTGACGTTCGCACGGAAAAGGATGACCGATGGAAAAACATTGAGCCCATGTTTAAACACCATTAAATCTATCGAAAATGCTCCCCTGCACTGCTGGACTGTGTGGCTTGCGAGGAGGGGGGGAAACATTGCGGCAACTGGTACAGAAACGGTTCGTGGAGGGTGCGGGATTGAATTGAGCATGCTTTAAATGAATTCAATTGAAGCAGAAGACGAGCCAACACAGTCCTCCAATCCCCCCTGAAAGGTTGCAGATCCTTATCGACAGGGTCGATGCGAGGATTGGCATTTTCCTGATATTGTCTTCTTTCCAGGGGACCGCTGGGTGTAGGAATAAAAACCTAAAGACCGAAAACAATGCCCGGTGGGTACACATTTCGGGAAGTTTGTTTCCCAACCAATGCGGCAATGCACATGCCGAGTAGAAGCATGTTTTCGGACTCAACACAACTCAAACGTGAATTGAGAGAAAGGGTCGCTAACCAACCTTGTCTGGGAAATGAGAAAATAGACTGTGATAGTCAAATCCGAACATTATCGAATTTGTTAAATTTCATGGACTGACGACGGTTGACTGGCGATGTGAACATGCAGAGTGGAACCGGCCCACATATTCGTTTGGAGACCGTCGCTTCCTGCACCTACGAAAGGAAAGGCAGCGCGAATCACGGCACCGATGACTATCAATCATGCTGTAAAGCGACCTAGGAAGGTTTAAGGTTCGCTACATCACTTGATTCATCACAGATGGTTCATTTTCCGGGAAGAAGCGCTCCTAAATAGCTGCCCTAACCAATGTTTGCCGTTAAACTGGCACTGGTGCTTCTGTTGCACCGAATAAGCTGAACTCAGTACCCACACAATCCTGACGGAAAGGTTGACGCTAATCGTATAATCAAATGTGCTTAGCAAATTCGACCGCAAAAGTTAATGGATCGCTGAATAGGGCAAATATCGAGTGAAATTCCGTATAAAAAGCAAACCAACGAGGGACTAACATTGGAAATCTATTCTAAACCATCAATCTTCCCATAAACTGTACAATATTAAGACGGATGGAATTGCTGAGAAAAGGGTTAAATTAGATAATATGCTATTGTCTAGAACTGCTTTCCTTCAAGTTTTGATCAAGTATTGATTGCCAGAAACGCCCATATTAAACCTTGTTTGAAAAAAAATCACATTAAGTAAGGTGTGTGTTGTACTCTTTATTTTAGAACCAATCCTGTGGAATCAACTACCTCGCACTCAATTGTTTTGATCACATTTACATAATCAAATGATAAATATTAAATATCCTCTACGGTCAGCTCTTCATAAACCATGATTATTAAACAATATGAATTAAAATCCTGACATAATTGTGTTTTAATGAATCGGCAATGAAATAATGATGACGAAAACAAATGTTTGCTCATTAGTAAAGCAAATCTCAACAGCATCCCATACACACAGTCACACGCACAAACACAAACCACACGAAACATCAACAGCGAGATAAGCAATCACTGAACACGTGCAAAATAATCGGTACAAACATTTCCATAATCGATCGATCCGTCTTCCGTTTAACTTTTCAACCACAAATTAAATTATCTCCCTCGCCGATTGAAGACCTCCGGAAAGGTTTATGGATCGCCGCAGATGGCTCCTAATAAAGTATATAATTTTATCGCTCTTCGTTTCTTACGAAGATTGGATCACTCCTTTCCTTTACAAGCCCCTGTCCCACGACCCATGTTAGCTGCGCTGGTTTTCAAAATCCCTAAAAAGCTGTTCCCATGTTGCTCCCGAAGTAAGGTTAGAAAATCAAATCAAAGGCTTACGCTTGGTTAGTTTCTTCCGCTCGCCGAAAACCACACATTCGTGAATCGAAAGGAAACGGTAACGTTCACAGCATATTTTGTCTCCAGTCGAAAATGAAATCTCTCCAGAGACCGGTTCGGTTTGAAGGGAAAAGGAAATGCCTTCACTGTGTTTCCCCGTGTGCTGATATTTACTCTGGTTTCCCGCTCACCACTTTTCTCACACATTCAGTTTAAACATACACTATTTCGAGCCTCACACTAGGACTCCCTTAACACCTTCTTGCTACGTTTAAGAAATTCCTTCCACCCACGAAAATCAGGATGTGGAAATTTATATCCTTTCTTCGCGCAAAACTAATCTCTAGCTCACAAATCACAAACCCGCTTCCGTTGCCTTTGCCAATAAATCTCACCTCCACCTTTCGCTAGAAGGCAGGAAGGAAGAAACCCCGTTCTGCTCTAGGTGTTATCTATGTCACTTGCGGCTCGCCCGGATGCGCCAGACGAAGAAAACCCTTCCCTTAGAAAACTTCAAACCCACAAAAAGGACAACAACGGGGCTGGATCAATCCACTTGACCAAGGAGAAACTACGGGACCGCACTGCGGCACACAAAACACATGGCTGCAGGCGACGACCACCACCGTTCCTGGACGTCCCTCCGATGATTTCGGGGATACGCTCCTTAACCGCAGTGTAACAACAGATCGATCGAAGAAAGTGTAAATTTGAAAATAGTTTCGAAACAAACTTCCCACACTTGCCGCTGTCTCCTGTCCGGATGTCTTAGTCGTAGGAAGTTCCCTATCCCTCGCGAAGCAAACCAAACCCTGCCTTGGAAGGTGGGTTTCCTCCATCCTCCGAAGAGAATGCAAACATCTTGCGTATCATCTCAAACCTGCCAATCGTGTTTCCTTTGCGGCACGGAGTGGCAAGTTCGATGGAGACGAAGGAAGACAAGACATTTGCAAGAGCATTAAAATCTTAAATTGAACCAATTAATATTCATTTCAGAAGTACGATCGTTCCAGCCTGCGGTATGCTTTTGCATACGGGTGATGGAAAATTTATAGGATTGTTATCCGCTCCGTACACGCTTACCGACAAGTTTTCCCCGGACGAAGAAACGTTTTCCGTGACGTGCCTCCACGGGCAGGAGGAAGGTATGGTTAGCTATTTTCGGAATGATTTCGCCAATTCGTTCTTCGAGAGAGGGAAACAGATGCCAGTTGCTATAAAAAGCGCTATCTAAAACATACATTTTGGTAGATCTTCTAAGAAGCGGTAACTTTCGTGGGACTTGCCAATTTTTTTCCCCCATTCTTATTCCCCCTGTTCCATAATAACGAAGCAAAGCTGAACGAAAAATAATTATACCGCTCTTCGAATCGGAAGGATCTGCAATACAGAAGCATCGTAAGGAAGCATAAAGTTTCCTCACCTCTTCCTCCTCGTTTGAAGGGCGCTCCTAATGATGGAATATCCGTCTCCTGCTTCCGTGACTTCGCATCGGACTCCGAGAACCGGGTGGTAGTAATAACATAAAAGTCCCTATGACTTCTTCTCGACCGACCGCAGCGAACCACCATCGTCCATCGTCGTTCGTTTGATGGTGATGAGATTCTGGGATTTCTTATGTTTATGCAATTTACAAATTAACAGGATTATCATTACGGCTGTGGAACTGTGCTCAATCGTCATTATCGTCGCATGGTGCAGAGTTTCCGATGAGGGTTCCGGTTCGAAGCACGAAGAAGCACCGTGAAGGTGGATGCAATAGTAAACGATCTGCTAAGACACGGACAAATGATTCTGAGGAGGATATTTTTTCACAACTCCGTTTAATTACCATTGGACGATACTATGTGGTTTTTCTTCCGCTGGGGATCAAGGATAATCCTATCTCTTGAGTTTCTTCGCGTGTGTTTTGGGGCGATTATTGAGCGTTGATTACGATTAATGGTTGCATTGTCGTTCAAATTCATTAGGGTTTTCTAACGCAACGTTATCCGTAGTATTTGGGAAAATGTTATGAACTCCAGAAACTTTTTAATGTTTAGCATATGAACTATACATTGTACAGTTTATTGACCGAGTCATTTTCGGCGGTTGGTTCTGGAGAAGGATGGGCGGTTGGTTCTCGAGAACAACATATGATTTGATCAGAGTTTCAGCATCCGGAAAATGCACGAAGTGAAAAGCTGGACCCAAGTCAAATTTATCTATAACGGACCACTTCACATTACGAGCCAGTCGATTGGAATTCCTTTCACCCACACAATCCTTCGTTTGCACACAAACACAAACGCCGTCGTTGGCAGGCACAGCTTCCAAAGGAATGCTTATGGCGGCAGTAACGACACTCGGAAGGCATTTATCATACGCAGTGCCAATAACTCTTCCCCATTGCTATGAGGGGGCGATTGTTGTCGTAAGCAAAAGGCATCTTGAGAATTCTTCTTTTTTTTTCTTGCCCTTTTCGCCTTGCTTGTCAACTCAAAAGGAGCACAGAAAAGCATCCACACACATAGGAAACGTATTGTGAAACGCGATTGTCCGCCAAAATCCCCTTCCCTTCCCTTTCCCCGAGTTGAACAGATGGTGAGGGAGGAACGTTTTGTTGGCACGTAATTTATATCAAGCAAGCCTTTTTCCTCCTTAAGCCTCGTCGCATTACAATCCGCTCTTCGTGGAGGAATGAAACGCAAAAGTTCAGCCACTCCTCGCTGTCAGAACACCAACCCTTAATCTCGTAGGTTCTACACACGTGGACAAGGATTCGCGACGCTGTCAGGCACGAAATCGAAAACCGATAAGGTTTCAATGGAGCAAGTCATCCGTTGCCTTATCAGCTGCACTTTGACTGCGAGGAATGTCTTGCGTCGTTGAGGGCACATCGAAGGGCCAACTGAGGGCATCGCAAGGGTTCGATAATGGGGTGAAAACTTGATTTCACCCACCCAGTTGCGAACTCAAAATATTGAACTCGAACTTTGGATTTTTTTATTTCAATTTCACACTAAATGGAAGAATACAGTCAAGTATTGATTTGCAAGATTTCCATCTATGTTTATAAATCGATGGTGGGCTTTTATTTAAGCCATTATGTGCCACATACATTCTGAAATATCCAACGAATGGAAATTAAAAGGCCCAAAATACAATACAGGTTTTTTTCAATGGATAGGATAAGCGTAAACGCGTTTAGCCAATGTGCAAAAATGGGCTATCAAAGTTGAAACCTGAACAAGCCATGCATAAACATCATTAGCATAAACACACAATCGAACACCAGACATTTAAACCTCATTAACATACAGGTTTTTTCAATGGATAGGATAAGCGTAAACGCGTTTAGCCAATGTGCAAAAATGGGCTATCAAAGTTGAAACCTGAACAAGCCATGCATAAACATCATCAGCATAAACACACAATCGAACACCAGATATTTGAACCTCATTAATCAAACTTTGATAAATGAGGTCTCTAATTAGATTCATAAGGTTTCAAATTTGATCAATGAGGTTTCAAATTTGATTAATGAAGTTTAAAATTTGATTAATGAGGTTTCAAATTTGATTAATGAGGTTTCAATTTTGATTAATGAAGTTTAAAATTTGATTAATGAAGTTTAAAATTTGATTAATGAGGTTTCAAATTTGATTAATGAAGTTTCAAATTTGATTAATGAGGTTTCAAATTTGATTAATGAAGTTTAAAATTTGATTAATGAGGTTTAAGATTTGATTAATGAAGTTTAAAATTTGATTAATGAGGTTTAAGATTTGATTAATGAAGTTTAAAATTTGATTAATGAAGTTTAAAATTTTATTAATGAGGTTTAAGATTTGATTAATGAAGTTTAAAATTTGATTAATCAGGTTTAAAATTTGATTAATGAGGTTTAAGATTTGATTAATGAAGTTTAAAATTTGATTAATGAAGTTTAAAATTTTATTAATGAGTTTTAAGATTTGATTAATGAAGTTTAAAATTTGATTAATCAGGTTTAAAATTTGATTAATGAGGTTTAAGATTTGATTAACGAGGTTTAAAATTTGATTAATGAAGTTTCAAATTTGATTAATGAAGTTTCAAATTTGATTAATGAGGTTTAAAATTTGACTAATGAGGTTTCAAATTTGATAAATGAGGTTTCAACTTTGATTAATGAGGTTTCAACTTTGATTAATGAGGTTTAAATATCTGGTGTTCAGGTTTCAACTTTGATAAATGAGGTTTCATAATATGGCTTGTTCAGGTTTCAACTTTGATAGACCATTTTTGCACATTGGCTAAACGCGTTTACGCTTATCCTATCCATTGAAAAAACCTGTATGTTAATGAGGTTTAAATATCTGGTGTTCGATTGTGTGTTTATGCTGATGATGTATATGCATGGCTTGTTCAGGTTTCAACTTTGATAGCTTATTTTTGCACATTGGCTAAACGCGTTTACGCTTATCCTATCCATTGAAAAAACCCTGTAAAAGTTTTTGTCTCCATGAATCAATTTTCACTGATTTGATTTGATGATGATGATTTTCACGCTTTTCGAACGAGCCCTGACTTCGTCCTTCCAGTTATGACGAAAAGGAAGCAAACAAAAAAGATAGGCAAAGTATATCTTACACCATCAATTTCAATAAGTTTAAAAGGCTGGAAACATTGTTTTCCCTACATCTTTTCCAAGGACGGCTGGAGGATGCAAGCAACCATGCATATTTGATGAATTATGCATATCATCAAAAACTAGCCAGGAAGGACAACAATTTTATTTCAGTTTCAGATAACTCTGTTTCACAATACTAGTAGAATGAGCATGTGCCGAATATGAAACATGTTGCTAGAAACAATGTTTGAAATGCCTGCCCAAAAAGATGAAAGCAACTTAACTTGCAATGTATCTTGTTGTTGCAATGAGTGACTTGTTACCAATAAATATCGTCAGTTAAAATAACCTTCGGCGCTCCCTCATAGCAATATACAAATTCCACAACCAGAAAACAATTTTTTTATATTCCAGACCTATGATTCTTCGTAACTTTTGACCATATTGAAAGAAACATGTTTTGGTTCATCCCCACTGTTTCCTATGTCATGTATTCACTTTAATTAACACATCCAATGCTTATAACAGCTAAACTAAATCCAAACCATGGTTTTCGAGCATGTTTTACACAATGAAGGCTCAAACTTCTCCCCTTAGATTTAAGCGAACCCGAAGTGAAAAAATGAATCACTCGAAAAGGTTATTATCGATTTGATTCAAAGCCTGAGCAGAGAGGGTTACGAATGAAGTCTTTTGCATTTTTTTCATTACTTGCCCGAAAAGCTTGTGTAGCCTTTTTGGAAAGATAGCGAACAAACGGACGAACAAACGAAAAAGTCCTTTCTTGCTCTTGTCAAACCTTTGTTATCCTTCCGCTTGCGTCCATCCGTTTCACTGCCTCCTGCACCATGTAGCAAATCTTGGCCAATCTAACTAACTAGCTAGTCACCCTCGGCGAACAACCACGGTCCGCAAAAAAAAAGTATCATCACTGTAACCCTTATCAACCCCTGGAACCGTCGATCCGTGATGTACAGGACCCCCATAGTTGTGTTTTTCACGTAGTTTCCATCCGATCCTTTCCACCCGACCTGGAGATATGAGAGAAAACCCAGGAGTAAGCCCAGCTACAGGAGGATAACGAAATCCTCTCCCACTCCGAGTACTCCTGGGGACTTCACCTGGAACAACAACGTAACGCGTGCTTATCGAGCGAAACAAATTTTCTCATATAAATTTCGGCATTAAACTCCTCATACCAGCCCGCTCGGGAAAAATTGGTGAGGGCGTATCGGGAACCTACAGGACCAATAGTATGGCAGCCAGCGAGCCCCACGGGATTCGGCCGGCCGGGCAACCAGCCAACCAGGCTTTTGTCTAACGAACGAGAAATGGATGATTTTTCCAGCGAATTTCCAGCGAAAATTCTCTACCCTCGGTACCCGCGGACCGGGAAGCAAAAAAGGATTGTCAGGACCATGTTTTCATTGAACACGCTTTGTTTCACTAACGAGATGCTTTGTGCGACTGGTGGTGACCGAAATAATAAAGTCGTGGCAAAAAAAGAGAGATATGATAACGAAACACGCCCTCCCTTCATAGGTGATCAACGAACGGCCGCGCGAATCCCGACAGCAAGAAATACAAACACATCAGAAACACAGGCCGTCGGGAAGCGTTTGCCATCAATTTCCGAGCGCAGAGGGATCAGGCGGACGTTGTCCCACAGGAGTTCTTCGTCCTATTAGCGTTCGCATCCCCCAATTGCTAGCGATCCAGCCTCCAAAGTACGTCTCCATCGACACGTTGTCTGGACGCCATCCTGGAGTGTTGCCGGTACCGAAACATCCCTACGCCACCCAATTCGGGACTTTATTTTCTATTTTGTTGCTTGTATCCTAAACGCCGGGGGAACGAAGCTCGGCCATTCGTGTTCTCCCAGCGCCAATTTTTTCCTTCACCCCGTTCCTGCACCCTAATATATTGTGTTTTTTGTTTGTATGTTTCTAAAACAGCCCTCATTTTTACATCCTTATCAACGTGCTCCGCATGGACTGGAAACGGGAAAACGAAAAAATTATGCTCGGACACAGATCGCCGCCCAGTGACAAGATTCGTGCCGTTGGCGCATATTGATGGAGCTCGCGCTGATCCCTTCGTGTGCCATTATTTTGCTTTTAGGTGATGAGTTTATATATTTTTTATGCTCTGCCAGGACCAAGCTACACTCCATTTGAATTGAATAATACAATGCTTACCTGAATTCACTAGGGCATCGAAAAAAAAAACAGCAAACGAGAGGGACGTATACAACTCAGGAAGAGAGAAAAAAGAAGGAAAGATACATAAAAAGAGTGTATGAAATGTAGCTATGCAAATAAGTGAGGTTCACTGTTCAGCACGGATCCTGAAAGCTTTAACGATTTTTTTTTAAATCAAATTCTAGTTTAAAAAACTCGAATATTTTTTTTAATAAATAAAAAATCATTCATCAATTGTTCCTACTATTTATCATTGTGCAGATTTATGTATGCAATGTGTTTTTAGCACATAGGTTTACAACTCTGAACCTTCTGAGCCCAGAGAAAGCCCGATCCATAGATTGCTCAAATGGGTGAATCATGGATTCATCATCATTCAAATATTTGTAAAGTTGATCCATCGGTGAGTGTAACAGGTATCGAAATATTGATCCACGGTAAATATATTTAGTTATCAGTTTAGTGTTCTTCAATTAAATTAAAACGCACCAAACATGCTGTAACCAACGTAACACCAATCAACAGAAACAGTTTTAAATATTGAAGTGGATTAAAGCTTGGAGACGCAAACATCCAACCTCACACTAACTAAATAAAAAATAAAAGGATCAACACTGGGGTATAGGGGTTTTTTTTTTTTTTGCAACGGTTCGTATACGAAGCTTAAAAAATATCTTCTAATAAAAATAAATGAAAAATTCGGGAGCAGAAAATGAAAAACATCCTGTGAAAATTTTTAATTCGCAACAGTGGCAACGCGCCATGATGATGAATCGTGTCACAGTGCGAAACAGGGAAAAATATTGATGACACACGTGAGCTACCCCGAAGGGACGGGAGACAACTAGCACGCCCACGATGTGACGGTAGTGGCAAGAAACGGAAAAAACAAGCAGCTTCCGAAACGCCAAAGGATCACATGCCCATTTGACGCTCCATTCAGTATGAAAATGGATCCTGAAATTGTCGTTATCATTAGCGCGCTCGGGATTGCGTTCACATGACTGAATGCGAATGAAAAACGGCGCACATCCCCTCCGGCACTCTTTCTCTTAATCTCATATTCTTTTTTATTTTATTTTTTTTTTATTTTCGTTTCTTTTCCGGTGGGAGATCATATAGAAGCGTTTAACGATTTTGCACGGTTCACGTCATCGTGAACTTTAAAACATGTTTCGTCACATTCTTTGTCTCCATATTTTCAACTTTCCTTTTTACTGGGTCTACCTTTCATGTCGCGTCCAACTGTATTGAATGTCCTATTTTTAATGCTTATGGGATTGGCAAAGGGAAATTTGTGAAATTTGTTCGAAATTAAATTCGTTCGTGTAGCGAAATCAAACAGAATGGCGAAATAGAAATCGTAGGTGCCAAAAAACAAAACGACAAGCAAGAATGTTTTTCAGCAGGCTGGATGACGAGCACGGACGAGCAGTGGAGCGAAACACAGAACACAGGGTGTCAGCATTAATAAATTTCCCCCGGCTAACGATTTGTGATAAAAATACACGACAACCATTCCGGTTGTCTGATATCCTGACACGGAAAAGAGGAAAAACTACGAACGGAATGACCGGAGCCATTGCTAATTATACTGATAGTATGTAGTACGAGTACGGGAATCGGCAGTGCAACCAAAGCACCACAAAAACTACACTCCATGCAGGCATACACACAAACAGGTCTGAAAAACGGGCATACGGACGCGCACGAGCTAATGGAATGGTATTTCACGCATACTTTTTGGGCCATGCCTCACACCAAATCCCAAGTCTCTAGTGGATTGGGAGTGCTATTTTCGAGACAACCGCTTCCGGGTGCTGTCAGTACAATGCTGTGAGTTGTAGCTGGCCCGTGATAAAAGTTTTCAATTCAATTTCCACCACACGCTGACCCGGGTGACCTGGGCCAGGAAAACAAGAACAAGCACAAAGGCCCATACCACCGGGGTTCACTACTATCGCACTGCCGTATCGTAGGTATTCGCTCGGCCAATTTATCTCTCTATTGCCCCTGGTGAAGCCACATCATTGGCACTTTCCCCAATGGCCGCCCCGTTTCCGGAATATCCTGTCCGTGCGCGAACGGAGCATGGTGAAATTATTTTCTACCGAGTCCTGCCATTTGCACGCACGAAACTTCAAACATTCCTGGCTTTTGGCATTGGTTTCTGCTCTCGCTTTTATTTCTGCAGCTCCAGCAGTACCCATATCAGGGCCCATTAAAGGGTTCAATTAAGATATGAGAGCAGATAAGCTAAATTATGTTGGCATACCCAGCATGGGAATCCAATATTATATTAGAAGGAATCTTTGAATGGTTTTTTTAATACAAATAATTATTTTTCGTCATGTTTTCTCATTGACCATTAATCGCCAGATCGTAGACGTGTATTTAATGTGTATTCTCATTTCAATGATAATACTGTCAGGAACATAATCATTCTAAACCTTGGACTCTAAATTAAAAAAGGACGTTTCAATCTTGTTCTTATACATATAGATAAGGGATTCAGCCGGAACAACATTTTGAAGGATACTATTTTTGCATAGACATACGTTGCGGAAGAATTTGTTGGTAACAGGGGCAGGAAATAAACTACTTTTGTGTAAATATTCTAATAGAATTTCATGGTTCCAAACAACTGTACTAACGTCATAACATTTGCAGGATACAAACAAATTAAACAGCCACTCGTTTTTCATAAAAAGCATCCGTTTGTTTTTAAAACACGGAATTAATCAAGAAGCGAACATAAACCACTTTCAAGCAAGTCTTTAACATTCGTACCTTCCGCGGTCAGTTTTTCCTTCCAAGCACCCTTCGACGAATTAGACCACCAGTGCCGAAGGCGGTGGGAAAAAAGGTCAAAAGCAGGCATTCTGACGGCATTATGGACGCCGTTAAGGAGGGTTTTTAATTTGGCCAGTTAGCTGTTTATGTTGTGTTCATGCATGTTTAATTGAGCAATCCGCTTCCGTGTGCCGTGTTTATTTCGTGTCAGGGCTCAGCGGGCGATGGGCCGGAACGCTATCGTGCTTGGGCGGTCAGTACAAGGCGGGCATATGTTTGCACTTTCAACAGGCTTCTTTTAAATGTGGATAAACGACACTGGAAGAAGGCTAGCGCTGTTAAAAAAATGAAATGGAACAGGATGATCCCCGAGGGAGAAAACCTTTCGACGAATGGAAATTAGCAACTAAATGTTCCCAATTGATTATTTTTCAGATACTCCCCTATCATACACGGACAACGTATGGAGTTAAAATTTGCCTGTCATCACACTGTTTTAGTTTTGATTAATGTCTGATATTTGAAATCTCAAGATTGATTTAGATTGTTTTATATTTATAAATGTTATATTAAGAATGTTATGTTAAATTCAAATATTCTGAAACAAAAAGTATCAAAAGGGCCGCTTCAAAAAACCATTTAAAAACAGTAATATTGTTGTGGAATAGGAACAACAAATAGGATGTACCAACTTCCTCATGTCTCGGCAGGATATAGCCTCAATCATGTCTCAATAAGCATTTGTTCAAGAGATTATCACTTTCTACACCCTTCGTTGAAGCAGAATAACGTTGCGTAGTTATAATCATCCAAAATCACTTCTTTTACGATCATCTGAGCCCATTTTCAACCGTCGAGTGTTGGGCAGGAAAGCGATAGAAATGTGTACGAAACTAAACTCATCTTTCCGCCTGGCTGGTGCTTTGATAAGCATTCCCATAACGACTTACCAATCCAAACTTCCACGACATTTAAATTAGATTAGGAATCCGAATCATAGGCGAACCGCTCTTCAGATGTTCTCCAATGCCCTTTCACGATTCCCAGCGGTCGTCCTTCTTCGATAAACCTTTTAATATTCACTTTGATCTGATAACCCCTCCTCACAAACGGGCCCAAAACTAGAAAGCGCACGGAAAGGCGTCGCCTGCGAGCGGTAATGAATGTGTCGAGTCCTCTGGCAAGCAACAATTATGCCCTGCGTTAGGGAGAAGGTGCAGGTCATCGATGGCAAGACGGGCCCATAATGATTCGGTCCCAACCCCATGGGAAGGCAAGCATATGGCCGTAATGCCGCCTTTGGCTGCCACATCGTAGACGCTCGCAGTATGAATGCATGGCGAAACATTATTAACTTCATAATTCTAATCTTTATTCTTTTGATGTTCCGCTGCAGCAAGATGTTACACACTAATACACAACCCACACATACTCACAGGAAGGACGATAACCACTTCGACGAAAACTACTTTCTATCGGCTGATGGTAATAGGAACGTATGGCAACACATGTCCTGTGTGTTAGCTAATTCCTTTTTATTCATACGGTAACAGCCCGGCCATATAAGGACGATTATTATGACGTGACCAGAAGGCACCGAAGAATCCCTCCAGTACGAAAGGTTCGACTAATCTGTGACTGAAGTCTTGACACAAGACAACTTTCATGTTTTGTCTACTGTATGAAGGAACGAATTACTTAGGAACATTATTGTTTTATAATATTCAAGGTATAATATCAATCTATGATGCACGGTGTTACACACAAATCTACCGTTTCTAAGAATTGAAAATGTTGTCTGGATCCGGAAAAAGTCCTCACAGCGAACGCGAACGATCGCCACATGTGCTCCACATCAGCATAAATAAATATTTTCATTCCCATTCCGGTCATTCGATCCTTTTTTCACCAGCTTTCCTCCCAATTATCTCCCAAGGCTTCTCACATCCCATACCCATTAAAGCATAATTTCACGTTCTTTTTCACCCTACATAAACCAATCGGAGGAGAAGCTGCATTTACTTCCCGAGAAACCACTGGAGAAACTATCTTTGGCAGCACGGAAGAGTATCGGGTGGAAAACATTGGCGTATAAAATCCTTTATATATCACAGATAAAAATAGGAACGAGGAATAGATGCGAGACGTAAGAAGATTCCTTCCATAAACATAGCAGCAACATATGGAACATCTCCCTTGGGACATATAGCGCAAAGAAACCTTTGCCGTCCATAACAGACGGATTTTTGCAGACGCCAGGGGAGGCGGAAGGAATTATTTTTCCGTAATAAACTATTTACGATGCGATATTAAATAGTCCACCTCGTCTCGGAAGATGTGTTTGCAGATCTACTCAGTGGAAAAAATATGCTGGAGAAAATCTTCGCCAAAATGACTTCTAACTGGACGCATCCTCGATCCATCCCACGCATTCACACGTATTCGCGGGAGCTCAAATATGTGTTCGTGCCTTTTATGTTAGAAAACAACTAATTTTTATGTTTCACTCACCACCCGGCTTTACTAAGCTTGGTTAGAGATCAAAAAGCAATTCATTGCACCGCTATCAAACGGGCCATTAAAAGTTTGCCATTTGACTCCAACTAGAACTCACCTAAAATTGCTTACTTTCCATATTTTACTATACTAGCCCCCATACTGCACAAATTTGCCCTAATGTGCACGGTGATTAGAAATAGCCTTAAACTAGATTAATGATTCTATCAACATGATCTCAAGGAAAAGATATCCAAATATCATCATGTAACGACCGTAACGTTCGTTCAATGGCGTGGCCTGCATCATAATCATCACAATAATGATGATTGACAAAGGCCATTGATTTGATAAATGATATGCTGCTGCCAGCATTTAAAAAGCAGCACCCGCGTTCGTTATCCCAGAAAATTCACGCACGTTCATGCTAGGACGCATATAGTTAGCGAGGGCAATGAAAATATAACATTACATGGGCAATAATATATTCATGTTGAACCAAAGTAGAATACTTCAAATAATTTTTGAAAAATGATCCTTTTAATCTAAGCTGTCGGTCGGTAGAGATTGATGAACGTTCAGACCCGCGGCAAAGAAGTTGCTCATAACTTTTTTTTACCTCTCTTTGTTAGGCACATCTTAATATCATACAATACACAAATGGTCTACAATATTTAAACCTTTGGCATTTTGAAGTAATTTGTTTGGCTAAAATAATTGAGTGATTTAATTCACAATGATAATGGCTAGCAGGCATCTTCAAATGGTTTCAACTCTGATTCTGAAAATAAGGACATATTTTTGAAAATCTCTTCCGCCAGGCAAACCTTCCACTTAAATTGCATAATAGAATTGCCAAACGTAGTTAGCGGTTCAAAGCCAAATAAAAAATACCCAAGAAAAAACACCCAAACATAAACCTTCCACTTGACTTTGATTTAAAATCTTTGTTCTCAAAATTAGATATATAATATAATAAATGCAATTTACTTCCACCCTCCTAGGATTGTGAGTGCTGGCACCCCTTGGAAGTTGTGTGTTTTTTCTCATTCTTCAACTTTCAAACATTCAATTTTCCTTTCATTGCATGGCAAACATGGTTTCCTTTTAACAACATCCAGTTTGTTTCGTTCGTTTGTTTGAAGGTTTTTCGTTTTTTTTTTTGCATCAATCCGATGAGATAGAGGTACGATTGGACATTGTTTGTCATCAACATCATCATCCTGGTCGACGTTGTCGTTCTCGTTACCACTCCGAGGAACAACAATGAACTCTTCTTCGGCTTCCTTTTGAGGGTTGTTACCCTTTTTTTTTTTTCTTTACCCACCCATCGCGATCGTCCTCGGGGTCGATTTGTCCCACCCTTCCGCGTGTCAGGTGCCATTGTTCAGCATGCTCGATATTCATACATTGCTCGAGACGAACGTTCCAACACAAAGGATGCTTTAAAATACACCTTTAAACACTCCATTTCCCCTTTCTCCTGCAAAAAAGCTTCTTCTTTTTTTTTGCAGAGAACGTTAAAATAATATTGCTGTCGAAAAGATAAAAGAAACAAAACAAAGCCCTCACATGAACCTTTGGAAACGAGGGAAAATCGATTTCAATAAACATTCGATAAACTGTCGCCTTCCACTCACTGGCGCTCACTCACACCCCATCAATCTCACTTTCTCTCGCTTCATTCCACTTATCTATCTTTGATGATTCCTTTTCCCTCCCAAGCCGACAGGCTTCCAATTGGACTAACGCGAGTGGACGAAAACCGGAAAATTCAATCATTCCCATCCGTAAACGTCACTCTGGTCCAGCGCAACTCCTGCAGAGAGGCTGAGCGAGGAGACGACCCATGTGTGTGCAGCTTTCGCGCTGAAGTAAAGTGGATAGGACGAGGGGTAGTCGGGCGAGTATGGGTTTTATGTTGCCACGTTGCGAAAGGACATTCAGGACGCGGGCGCGATTGGACTCGCGAGTCACATCACGGTGTCCTCCATAGTTATTTCATTTCCTTTATCGCGTTTTTTTTTTTTGCACTTTGTTTCTTTCCAGCGTGGCCTCTCCATATCGCGAGCCAGACGCCGTCGAAAGGACGTAATGCTGCCACATGCGAAATAATGCTGTCACTTTACCCTCGAGCTTCTTTTTGCCATTTCTTCCGCACTGTATGGCAAAGTGGACGCAAAAAAAACCGATTCTCCCTCTCTACGCGCAAATCAACAACCAGCGCAGCACAGCTTCGGCCACGGCTACGAGTGGTAATTCGAATCGAGTGAAAAAACAAATAGGTAAGAACTTGTTTTCGAACAACAACGGCCGAAGCAGCCGACCGTGGAACACAGTCAGCGAAAAGAGAAGAAAAAACCTCACCGTTGCAACAAACACACATGCTTTTTCGCGCACGGCCGAGCATGTTCGTCCTGTTGCAAGCGAGCGCCCTGCTGGGGGAAAACCCGGCAACGTGTGAGCACGCCATTTCCCGACAGTTTGGTGTACAAAAAAAACTGCATGAAAGTTGCTTCGTAGTGACGTAGCTGCTTTGGAAATACTACACCAGCGTCTGTGGACTGTGTGTTGGGTGGGGGAGGGGGTTGATGGGCGCACATCGATCCGGAAAAAGCCGTACCAAGGAACGTTGGCGGCAACAAATGGCCCCAGCGCATACGGGCGTGGGTATCCTGCATAACAAGACTTACTAAATGTACTTTTGCTCGTCTACGACAAAAAAAAAACCGAAACGCATCTTCTTTATTGTCCTTTCTTGGACGAATTTCTAAACGGAATGTGGCATACTGCCGGCTACACTCTGCTCCAAACAAGTCGTTAGCGCATTCGCGAGTGCCAAACGAGCACATTTACGAGGATGAAGCGCTCGCGGAAAAAGAAGCAAATGCTCATGCTTTAATCTCGACTGCACATTTGCGCGACGCTCGAAGGGACAAAATATGTCTGGCCGTAAAGATAGATGTTCCTTTCCGAACCTTCCAACAACCGTTCGTTGGATGGTGTGTGAAGATTTATAGGAGCTTCTAAAGCGATGAGTTTTTATTTTGAAATTCGAAATAAAAACTGCTTGAGGACTATGTGTAACAGTGAAGCATAGAAAGATGGCTAAGTCGCTGAAGGATAGTAACATTGTGGTTCTGTGCAATCGGAAGTGAGCAAAATTTTACCCAGAAAATCAGCTGCCTGCCACGCTAACAATAAAATTACCAGAGCCTCTCATTACACCTCTTTGCGGGAGGGTTTTTAAATGAACTTCACTAGTCATTACGGTGATGATGACAAACCAAGCACTAAACACCTTTTTAAAGTTGCGGCTGTAGCAGTAAATTATTCCTATGCTAACGCGAAACTATCCCTAAGTCATTGAGCAAAGTTATAGCTTATGAAAGCACATCAATATGCCGTCCTATTAAAATGTCTTGAGGCAAACAACAGCCGGGCATAGAATTGAGTTAAAAAAAAACCCAGTACGGTGCACGAGGCATTTGTAGATTCATAAAACTACACTCACTCCCACAAGCGCCCCACAAGCGGGCCGCGATCGTTATACGTTGGTCTGAACATTTAAACAGATTTCCTCATTTTCTCGAACGAGTAGTTAAAGTACTATTTTTATTCCGCAACTACACCGCAACCGGTTCACGAAGATACTTGGCCGAGCTGAAGGGAAAGAAAGAGAAATAAACATAAATGAAGAGCGTGCGAGGATAAGAGGTAAGGAGGCCAAATGCCTCGTTGCGTGCACTATAAAAACTGTACCGATTCAATTAGAACGACTCCCATAATTAATGTCTTTTTCGTCTCTGAGGGCAGGGTCTAGTGCTGGGTGGAAGGTGTCCGGGTAACTATTACTATGTAGAGCATGCGAGCAACATTAAGTTGAATTACGCCACTGTCAGCTCAGCGAAAGTCGGCCTCGAAAGGAAAAAAAAGGGAACCCCCGATCTGTCTGTATTAATGAGAATTATGCGAATGGCGCATCGTATCCCGGCCATTCTTGACCGCCATACCATCCCCGTACACTGTCGGCCGCCTCGAAATGTCCACCGAAACCGGGTCCAACGTCCGAGACTGGCCTTCCTCACACCCGGTGAATGGCATGATTAATTTTACTCCACTCAACTGCGTTACGCACACACGAGGGGAATGTTACTAATGGTCGTTCTACACCGTCAGCAGCTTGCATCATGCCCCCCATCATCATCATCGTCAGCGTCATTATCGTCATCATCGTGGCCATGATTGAAACGAAATGGTGACCAGCGGCAACGCCAAGATGCACGCAACCGATGCAGATTTGGGGCGGCCATTACGAATTAGTGGCGAGCAGGCTCGTTCGGGCATCTATTCGGCAGAACAAAATAAAACATATCTTTCAAGCCGACTCATTTTCCCGCCCCAAAGGCTCCAATGCCACGTCCGCCGTTGTGCATGCTGCAATAAATTTCACTTTCGCAAAACATACAACCTTTCCTTGGTCCCCTGTTCCGCCACTCGCTCGTGGAGTTTTCCACCGTTTCCAAGACGCGGGCGAGGGAATGAAAACAGATGAGACAGTTTTATGATCGCAACCGGAACCGATGCGTGACGTGCCGTCGGAGTAAGAAGTCGCCTGGTCCGGCCGCACCGCATCTACCTTCGTTTAATCTCTGCCTGCGCGTGGTAGCGAAAACGGAGAGGAAAGTTTTATTAGTAGCAATAAAACCGTCAACCGCGCTACTCCTGGGGAAACGTGAAAGGATACGTCGGTAAATTCGCCCATTTCACGGAGTCAACGTCAGCACTCCGACGATCCGGTTATAGTTTCCCTAATGAATTCGAATTTTCCAATTTTCCCTGCCTCCGAAGTTACCGAACATCAGGTCACGACTCCTACCAACGGACAAGCAGAACCAAAATCTGAGTCCCAAGGGGAACTTTCCTTAAAGACGCCTGCAGGGGAAGTCAATCTGTCAGTTGTGGAAGATGCGCTCTCGTACCGGTCAGTGCCTTAGGTTGCGGTGTCAGTTTCTTCCGTCAAGCTCTAATTATTTCCATCTCCGACTGGAACGGCTGGGAACCCAATTCGGCTCGTAAAACTATCATCGGTTTAATCGGCAAAGTGTTTGAATTATTTATGAGAAGACCGCATCCGAAAAAACTAGCAAAAAAAAATTTCCCCTCCACTTGATGGGCTTTCTACGGCAGGTATATTGGTCTAAGAACCTCTACGTTTGTACCAGTTTCCATATGTATCCAGAAGACAAATCTATTAAACACAAATTGTTTCGCGACAATTTTTCTACGTCTTGGTTACAAGCCGTTATAATTCTCACTGGAAATGTAAAATCAGTCCAAAGGAAGAAAAATCACGCCCTTCAAAATTCTCAAGCACCAATTCGGTGAATACCACGTCAATCACGTCTGATGGTATAAGAAGGAAGTCAGGATCTTGTTGGATTGACTGCTTAAGGAACCAACTTATTGAACATAGAAAGCATAAAGCAGGATTTTTTGTCTCGTTTCAACTGGTTCATTCTTTTGAGGTAACATTGTTAGAAAAACACGTGCCGGTTAAAAGAAAAGTAAAAATATTGAGAAAAAATCACACAGTGACCAGTTTTTCTGTCCGGAAGACATTTTTTACCCCACATCCAATTACTTCTTGATTATGATTTATTTTCCCATCACAAAAACTGTCACGAGCAATGCGTTTGTTTCAACACACATTTCTGTTCGGAGAATAAAACGATATAAAGTTCAGAAGATCAAAGTATCAGCAAATAAACCCATCAGCAAAGGAAAATAAATTGAACACCGCAGAAAAAGCAAAACAAGGATAAATTGTGTGTAGTACATGGCCAAAATATTTATTCAAGGACAATTTTGTGGAGATATTTATCACACCAAATTTTCCCCTGCTTCCCAAATGAACCACCAACAGTTTCACTGAAAAAATATAACCATTTTCCCAAAAAAGTAACATCAGTTCATGCAGATACTAGTTTGTGCGAAAGATCGCTTTTTATAGCATCCATGGTTCAGATATAAACAACGCTTTGCTGTCGCCACAAATGAAGTGGCTCGGCCGACGTAATGCCTCCAGCCACCAGCAAGCAATGCTAATAAGTACTTCGCAAATTGAATTTATAACTCTAGTAAAACAAAGCATCGGACCCCTAGCTACATGGAAAACATATATTCCAGCGATGCTACGGTGAAGCAACCATAAATGGATAGAAAAGTTAGACAGCCGAGTTTGGTAGGCAAAATAATTGTTTCATTTCTCGCCCTGCAATAGCTTTTCGTGGATGGTGAGAAATACATCGTTGTGCATACTATTCGCGATAACAGCAACAACAAAAAAGCCTCCCCGGTTGCATTTTTAATTGCTGAATCCTGCGCCCGTTCGAAATCTGACCAGCTCCATGGAACGTAATTATTTAATTAATTCCTACTGTTGCCGAAACGGGCAAGCAACTGTCGGGATTGCGTGCCACGTTCGCGACGGTATGTCGCGAGTTCTTCCAGCAGATGCAGAGACCACCCCGAGGGACGCCTTGCGACATTGTACCGGTGCCAAAGGTACTCCCTTTTTCGCGGGCAGATCCATCTAGGAGGAGCAACTTTGGACTTGATTCGATTTTTTCCTTTCGTTTAAATACAGTACTACCCTTTCTCCAGGGAAAGCGTATGAAACGATATGGGAGTTGCATGGGCAGGGGTTGGGTTACATTAATGACCGGCGGCAGAAGTCAACCGGTTACGCAGCACGACAAGGCTGCCGTGTGGTCGAGGCTAATTTCGTAAAAATTGATTTAAAATTCATTAAAAACAAATTTTACTCGCCGCTTGTCTCGCTCCCGCTTACACATAGTTATCGCGGGAAACATGGAAGTGTTTCGTGTGTTTTTATTTTATTTTTATATTCGTTAGCTCTACACCATTACTCATTCTCATTGCAGTGTTGTTTTAAAATAAACGTGATTTCTTTTTTGTTCGGCACTCCCTGCACAACCCGACTCATGGGACCGGCGAACCCATTAACGATCGTGGAATTCATTTGATTAAATTATCTGTTTCCTCTCCATGTGCCTAGTTGCAACGCACTGCTCCAGAAGGACACAGGTCGACATAATCATAATGAGTACGATGCGGGGAAAACCACAGCAACGAAAAATCGCATAAATCCTGACGCTGCGTAGCCCGAGAGGCCTGCACCTCGGAGCACTTTTTTACAGAACGCACTGATTTCGGACGTTGTCTTGTGTGGAATTCAGTGGAAAATGGTTTTCCGGTTTAAAATGGCTTGCTCGTAACATGGCTCATGCAACTACAAACCAAGCGAAATACTTTTCGAACCCATCGCTCAACATCCAGCACGCGATGATGCTCACCCCATCGTTGTAGTTGTCCTGCCGCGCTAATGGTTTGATTTAACATGAATTCTGACAGCTTTTCCCCTGAGGAATTCTTGCCCGCGAAAACGTGTTACATTTTTATCGTTACAAAAATAAATATATTTTCAATTTGTTCTGATCTTACTGCCGAATAACTTATACGTGCGACTCCTAGTCTTGCAGCGTAAGATATGTCTCATAAAACTTGCTGAATTCCAGAAAAACGCAGCACCAAAAATTGATCCCCTGAAACAAAAGGATTCAACCAACGCTCATCCATATCCAGGTCACCAAGAGGACGTCCAGGAAATTGGGTTAACCACCCGAGGATATGTTCAAAAACCCCCTTTACAATTGAAAAACTTGAATTGAAGCTTAGTTATCCATTAGGGTTTGTTTGCCGTTACGGGCAAGCACTAGAATAAGCTTGCCACAATTCCCAGAGCGCCTAAAAACCAGAGATCAACAATCATCCCTGGCAAACTTTGCTTCTAACTGTACAAGCATAAAAGTTTCGCCTCAAGCTGAGGTTTCGGATGAGCATGGCATTCGTTCCAGACCCAGAAGAGGGTGAAGAAAGTGTTTATAATTAAAATGGAATCTTCAACCTTTCCTCAAGACTTCGTCTTCAACCAAGGACATTATTAATCCAAAGAGTAACGAGTATATTTTAGTCGTTAAAATGATGTGCCAGCGATAGTGTTGCCGTTAAGAGAAATTCTAAGTGTAAGGATCCCAGGGGTAGTTTTTTTCTACATTGATCAAATGATTCTATCGTAGTCAGTGCTTCTGAAACATTGCACCCAAAAATTATGTTTGGTGGATGTAAATTTTCAATTTTGTTTATTTTATAAGGCCTTTAGGTCCAACGTCAATGCGCTGAGGATTTTCACTGCAAAAAAGGTTCCTCCTTGCCCAGCAGCCTTTGTGGCTAATGATACGGAACAACGGAGAAATTTGTAAGTCAGATGAGCGATAAGGCCTTTTTCTGGGAAAGATTTTACCCCTGCTCCCCTGCACAAGACCGGAAACAACTTTACCCGTAAACTTCCGTGTCGGATCGTTTGCCCCATTGCATATCGCAAACCGACGCTCGGCCATCACGCGCTCGGGTCCGTCACGAACCATTTCGTTTTTATGGCTCCTTTCCTTATCGCGCTCGATCCAGGTAGGCGCCCCCTTTGTGGATTGCAAACACAAGCATTACGATGACGATGTAAGAAAAACAAAAGTTGGCAATGAGTTGAGGTGCCAATGGAAACCCAAATGCGTTGAGAAAAAAGTAACAAGTGAACACGCCGGAGGAAAACTCGCCTCACAAGTAAACAACCTTCAAATTGATTCATCCGATTCCATTCGCTCTTCTTTGGCGCTGGCAACGAGTCGGTAGCAAATCATGTCCTGGATAGTGGGTTTGCGCGACATCCGAGAGAGTGGATTGCAAACCGAACCACTTGATCCTGGCAATCGTGGAACGTGTTCAACCTAGCAACCGCTCCAAACAATGCTAAACCCATCAGCAACTGTATTTGTTGAGCAAATGGAAGGGAAAAGTATTTCCGCGGCATTATTTCTTTTTCGTTTTTTTTTTATCCGTGCCGTCCATCCGTCCCCATGCCATCGTGTGTCTAGGTACACTTCAAATCGTACGATCGCTTAATCAGCGACACGACCTTCACCTCTTCACGTTCGCCAATGATTAATGCTGTCCATCGCTCGTCCGTGACTGTAATGGAAGGTGAAGACACCAGCAATGTGGCTATAGGGTCTGTCAAAAAAAAATCTTCAATCCGCACCGCACGTTTACCGAACACGTGAGCGTTTTCGCGGATTTTCCATTTGTTAGTCTCATCAGACTAACGTAAACACCATCGTGCTTCGAAGTAATCCTTCATTGTTTTTCCTTTCGGTTTCATGATTGATTTCGAGTCGATTTTGAATGTTGAAATACCGGTGCGAACAAAATCAACAAAGAACCACTAACGTAAATTACATTACCGAAGGCGATTGCAGAAAATGTTTAGAAAATCATTCGAAAATTTTACTAAGCATTGTTTTTGAGCTGGAAACGGGGTTTTAAAAGTGATATCCAACTAGTATGGCACGGTCTAACAGATACCTATCTCCATTTGTTCATGAAATTTGAAAGAGAGTGATTTAAAATCATCATTTCATGATTATTAATCACTTCTATCACACCATCCCATCCCAATATAGCGCGCTGGCGATCAAATATTTAATCCGTTGATTTTTTAGATCTTCAGACGTGTCTGTGCCAACACCATCCAAAGAGCATAATGTCTTGTGGTGTGATGAGCGGATTATCGCTCTGATCGCTCTCCACATATCCGAACTTCCGGAAGGTAACGGCCCAATCTTTACTAGCCTTCAATATGAATTCCTCGTCATGAGTGTAAGCAATCCTGCAAACCGTCAATATTATCCTTGTTCAATGTTTAATCGTCTGCGTTTGTAATTTATTCCCTCACAGCTCATCACTTTTTCTAGTGGCGAAAATGCTGGTTTCCGTAGTACCTACACGAATCTATGCTCAGAAAAATATAACCTATAGCGATCAGAAGATAGTAAACAGGTGTTGCCGGAAAAATATTTGACTAAGAACACATTCACACAGACAATCGTTAACTGCTCTACAGAAACTCTTCGGACTAGCTGACAAAATCCGATCGGTATCTTTCGGTCTATTCTATGTGGTCTACACTCGCTAATAGGTTTTTGAATTTTAAAGACTAAACATCATGAACAGCGGATGTTCCACGGTATTTTTTACATTGATAAATACATTTTGGACAACTTGTATACACTGCATCGCGATAATTACACAAAAAGTGCATTCAAAACGCGAAGTACCTGCTCGTCCGACGAAAATTGTCTCCGACGCCGCCGTAGACTTCATAAAAAGCGCGCACCGCCTAACAGAAACGTGCGCTTAGTGTCCTGCTTTAAACTGATTTTTAGGCCGGGTCGGGAAAGCAATCTTTTATACAAATTCTCCCCGCTGTGTTGCAGCAAGCCTGCGGCATCCAGAAGGGGCCAGGTCCAAAACACCCGAAACCTCAACAAGCTCCCAGCGCACTGCGCAAGACATCTCCTTTTTGCTCCGGCAAATATTGACGAATGCGCGCGCGAGCGTTGTTTTTTGAGTTTCGAAGCAAATATTTGCTTGCCCGTAATTCTCTGCGACGTCGTTGGGCCACCTATTTTCGGGGACGCTCGCGATATTTTTTTCTTTCTTCCCTCTCTCTCGCGTTTTCCTTTTGGTCGTTTTGGGACACTTGCTCCAGGACAACTCATTGCCATCAATGAACGTTTCTAGGGGTTGGATTCAACTATTCAGCCATCATCCAAGATAAAATATGTGGGTTCTGTGTGTGTGTGTTTGGTTTGTCATCATTCGTTGCAGAAATAACCCTTCGTCGTCATTCATTTTCGGGCTGCAATGTCCTGCACTGTATGCGACGATGGTCGGGCCTGTAAGAACGATCTGAAGTTGTCAGCTGGAGAAAAGCTAACGACGGTAAACGTTGATTGTGTGTCATCACAGGTTAATTTATGCATTGCTAAAAGAAACCACATAAAAAATATAGCATGATTCGTAACGAAAACATTCGAATAATTAAACATTAAACATACATAAATCTATTGATAAACTTTTCAAATGCCAAAATATATACGCATTGTAAAGTAACTATAAATCTATTCTAGCCAATTGCCCACATTATCATATCTACATTAGCACAAATTATGAACGAAATGCATTTCGCGCATCCCCCGAAATCATCAGCGACGTAGGAAATCCATAAATAAAAACCTCGCACCCGGCTACACATTCACGTTCTGCAAACGAAACCCCTTAGCTCCGACCTAAGCGGTATTATACCTACGAAAACAAAATAAGCTGACTCAACCTGAC
Organism: Anopheles atroparvus; assembly: GCA_914969975.1. Classification (NCBI taxonomy): domain Eukaryota; kingdom Metazoa; phylum Arthropoda; class Insecta; order Diptera; family Culicidae; genus Anopheles; species Anopheles atroparvus. Next base: position 32,712,179 of record CAJZCY010000001.1, read on the forward strand.
AGGCGGAGCAGACAAACGATGCCAATGTTTGTTCATTAGACATTGCGAAATTATTTTCTTTTAAAGAGGCATTGATGAGAAAATATTATTTGCTGACACGGGTCCCTCTCTTCGGCAGTGGCCACATCTTTTTGTTGGGCCAGAATTGGCGGCAGATGATGGCGGTGTCTTCATTATAGCCCTGTCGTGGGTCGATGGGCTCGTATACCGTGCGGTGCACTGGGAGCGAAGCGAGCTCCAGCGTACACACAAACATTGTGCCGTTTTCCCTTTAGAGAGTAGAACAGGAATGGAGCGGGCTAACTTTTCGCAAAACACTCCAGAACTCGTTCGCTGTTTTTCTTTTCGTTCGACCGACCGAAGCAAAATTGATGTTTACCAATGCCGTTTTGGGATGGGATATAACGATGTTCAAGCCTGGCGGCTGTTGGGACACGGAAGACTTTGGCAAAGAATTTGGCTCATTTTTTCCCTCCGCCATTTCAAAGTGGAAAACGACCTCCTTTCAAGCGTCTTGGCTATCAGTCAGCGAAACGGCTGTAGTGGCATTTCGTTGATTGGCAGCATTTTCGAAGGGGCAACTGCGACGTGCCGAACGCCGGAAAGTTTGACACTGCGAAATGGCGATAGGCAAACATACTTGTTGTCGGTGAGAGCGCATTTTATCCGACGGGGCTTTATACAACGTGACTTAGGGTCTTATTCTTGCAATATGCAAAGAGTGAACATTCTCTAAGCACTTACAAAAAGCATACAAAAAGCTACGGAAGTACTTTTCTCCTACAATACAATATCAGCTTCATAATTGATTTGTATGTGTGAAAAAACACCTGTCTTTATTGTTCCATAGCTATATGAGCAACAAGCAAAAATAAAAGGTGCATGCACATAAATAATAAAGAATATAAATTTTGTCATCGTTTTTGCTCATCCTTGTGGGATTGCCGAAGCGGAAGTAGTTTCAATAAATGTTTGGCTATTTTCTTCATTATTTACTTTCTATCGCGTATTTCGATGTTCTAGATAATAACAAAGTTCATCCCAATGCTACAGAACGCTGCTAAAACGATAAGAACTTGCCTCCCAGCTCATTATTATGCAGAATCTCTTTTCCATCGAGCATATTTTTTGCATTCCATTTACATGAAAATGTTCCTAACGTAAAATCGCATCATCCGGGTCCCTACGTTCCGGGTGTGTCGTCCAGCGTTGGCATGCAGCGCAAACAATACAACAGCCAACCCTCATAATTCGACTACTTTATCATTCCACCCGCACCGGGGCTCATTACACAGTCCTTCAATTAAACTTGCGGTCTACCACATAAATAAATCCTTTATGGAGCAATTATTTCCGCCACCCTGCGCTGCGCCGCCCCTCTGACCGCTGGCTCTTCCTCATCAGCATCGTCATAGTCGTCATCGGTAGGATGAACGGCTGGTTGCAAAACAAAATACCAGCACTGCCTCATGGTGCGATCCTGCCGGACAGCGGAAAAACAAACACCGGCACGCAGACACAATCCCACTCACTCGATATGAGTTTACATTTTACATAGCCGACAAGCAACGGGATGGTTTCTGGTTCGAGGTTTTTTTCCGTTTCATTTTCCCAAGCCTACCATCTGCATTATCACTGTAACGGTTTAACTCAAACGTCCATTCCGATTGTGGTACGCGCGTAGGAAGCTCATTACATAATTATTCCCTAGACTTCTACCACAACGCGAAGGGCCGCAAGTAAAAAGCACAAGAACTTTCAAGCAAGACTGAGAGTGAATGCAAAATGTTACACAACCGTTGGTATTGTCGGATTTTGCTGTCGACGTTATGTTAATTATGAAAATATTTTCTTCCACGGTGTGGATGCGTCTGTCAGAATAAAGGGACGTTAGGCCTCTTCCTTCCACTTTTCCTCGTTGTTACCGTCGCTGCAAAACAAAAATAAAAATTTGCTAAAGCCAACTAAGCATGCAGCAACTTTTATGTGTCCGCCCCTTTGGACTCTCCGGCCAGATGTAAATCCATAAACCGTAAATTTATCCATCGGACATCCTGAGCTGAGGTTGGAACAGGGCTTTATTACTTTCCCAACGAGTTGGACAGTTCCTCGATACAGGTCTTAGGAATTTCCTTCCCTTAGGAGAAATCTCACGGCTCACCGATGGTTTCTCCTAAACGTAGCTCCTCGGAGACTGCAAGTGGTATGCAAATGAAATATTTCGTCAGCTACCGTCACAGTGTCCTTTCCGTGTCCCGAACGGGAATATTTATATTTATGTCTCCTCCACCAAGTGGTCTTGAAAGAAAATTCCAATCTTACGAGTTTTCTCGTACATTCTAAATCCCTGCCTTGGATTGGTGGCATGATACGAGAGAAGGAGGCGAAAAATGAATTTTCAAGTGGAAAACTTCGTCGAATGTAGAGTGCCTTTGAAAGGACGAATGACGCGATACTTACAGCATATAAATCTGCACGTTATCGGGAACTAGTCATGTCCAATAGAATAGCGAACTTGACCAGCAAACGAATAAAACACAACGGAGATGCTGAGAACTAGTAAAGGAATTCAGAGGATAAAACCATTTCTGACAAGCAGAAAAAAAATAAAGAGCAGCAGCCGGATAAAGGTTCAGGTTAAGCGTCTAGCTGCTTGAAATCCTGCGGGAAATCATAGGTATAGGGGCAACCAAAGCTTCTCCAAGGTATAAAAAATATCATACAGAACAAGCTGCAAGTAATCATGACCGGTCAGGCCTCGAAAATTATTGTCCAAAGAAAGAAGATTATTAATAACCAATTTCATCCGCATAGAACTCCCCACTACAAGCCCATCCAAAGCGACCTGACATAAAATCGATTCGTCAAAAGACTTCTATTCCACACATTTTCCCAGCTGGGTGTATGGAATAAAAACTCCAATTGCCCTGTACAACGGCAGCAAACCAATCCCTCAATTAGGTTAGCCCTTGCGGTTACTAGGGTTGCCATCCTACAGCAATCAACGGGACCTGTCAAATTTCTTGAAGCCCTTACGTCCGGATAGTTAAGAGCCCCTACGTCAGATACGAGATCTAATCCAATTTCGTTGAGGCTTTGCTTGGTGATAAAATATTCATGCCTACGCTGCAGACGCAATTGACACAAGCTTCCATATAAACACATGTATAAATATGTTCTTATGTGAAACTCAACTTTATTCCTTTTTATATATATTCGAAAACTAACATGATGAACATTCGACGCTGCCCGGGACCTGCATCATATTTTTCTAATAGTTTGCAATGATCCTCATCCTCTATAAAAATATTCCTATAAAAGTCCAGTTTTATCAAATGCTTTGTCGTTTCATTAACATAATATCTCAGCAAAATAAGAAGAAGAGGGGTATAATTCTCCTTCCTAATTAACTCTTCAGCGTCTTTCAATTGCTGCAAAGTGCGTTACCAACAGCTCTTGACTATTTGAGAATCTTTGGAGATGATGAGATCAATCCCAGAAACCGTCATCAACGGTTCATACATCATATCATACATTGGCGTATTGTCATCCCCCACTCTCCCGATTTGAACGGAACCAGGAAACATTTTCATGCAAAGCGAGTGAGTGTGTGAAACATGGTATAAAATCTATCACCACTTTACCCAACCTCTCGATAGAAAACAACGGGAAAGATCGATGAACCAAACACAGCGTGTCTGTCAATCTAATCTCTACAATCAAACTGATAAATGTAGGGCCAACAGAAGGCGATGGTGAATAGTGGAGATCGAAACTCTGAAGGAAAGTGAGATGGACACAAACTCGTCTATTAACCTCTTCTTTCCTCTATCACTTCTAACTCACCCATCCATTTTCTTTATGGTATAATGATTTTTTGTGCCGAAAGACAACTATTCAAGGGGCTGGAAAGGGGCTGATTTCGACAAACTTTCGACGGGACTTGAAAAACTAGAAATTCTCTTCAAAGCGAGGCCGCTGCTATACAATGCGGCTGGGTCATGGAGCCGCTCGAGAAATCAAGTAGGTGAACTGATTGTTAACTGATGTACGGACTGACAGGTGTCAAATAGCGCTTAAGTTGCTTGTCCTTCCCAATAGCTCTGATATCGATGGTTGTGTACTAACGGTAATGGATCCAGAATGTTAGAGCAGTTGTTTGAAAAGCATGAAGCTGTTAATGATAAGAATCTCCACGCACATTCCTGCGATATAATAATACACTTATTGTCTTTTAGGAGGCAAACTTGTTCAATCCCAATTGAATGGGCATTATAACACAGCTTTTCCCCAACAGTGAAAACTATTATATGACAACACACACGTGACGCATTTTATTCTTTTAGATAGTCAAAACAACTTTAGAAATTCGAAAAAAGCTTCGACAACAGAAACGACGAACGTGCTATTTCATAACAACGAGATAGTCAACGGGCAAATGCATCAAATAAAATTCAACAGGCCCTCAATGCTTAATGCTGAATTGCACATGCCGCCCAGCTTACGTAAGCAATTATTTCTAACGTAGCATTATGCAACGCCGGTCAATGAGCCACCAGTGTACACTACAAAAACCCATTGCCGCGAGTAGCCACGCGTCAGTTCTACGAAAAATGACATCCAACGATACCGTCTTGCGGTTGCGTGCACTTTGCGCTCCGACCCTGCTGCTGTGGTTGTTCGGTTTGGCCATCCTTATGCAACTGGCGGAACCATCGGTTGCATCCGTCGCGAGAGCAGCCAAGTCCACCCGCCAGGATGCCAACTACCGGTCGTATCACTTCGTTCTGCTGGTCAAATCCGAAGGATCCAACCGTACCGGCGCGTCCACCGACGTCAGCGAGGAACTGGTGATTATGCCGGCCGCCGCGAACCTGCTCGAACGGTCCACCGGTGGCGCGATCGAGTTGAAACCGCAGCCACTGCCGGAGCACATTACGTCGGCCCTCCTGAAAAAGTATCAAACAAATCGAAGCCCCCCAAAGCGGCTCCAGACCACTCCAGCAGTCGATGCAGGGACAAGCGTATCGCATCTTGTGTCTAAACTGCAGCAGCCGTCCGCGCAACCCTCAATCGAGCTGCACACGATTTCCCGCGGGAACGGCAAGAAGCAGCGCTACCCAAAGAAGGCAAGCGCAGTGAACGCCACACCGACTACGACGGAACGCACGGCGGGCACCACGGCAATCCTGAAGTCGAGCCTTCGACTGCTGCCCGTCGATGACCGGGACGATGGGCTGGCTCCGATCGAAGTAGTGGCCACCTCCAAAGGATCGCTGCCGGCACAACCGCGAACGGTGCGCAAAACGGCGCCGCAGCCATCCGGCGACGGCACACAGAAGAAGGCACGCTACGAAGTGATTGGGACGTTCCGGGATGCACACGTTTCGCGGACAAGGACACAGCGACTGTCGGCCGCCACTCGCTAGGATCCGTGAGCTGCACGGACCCGTCCTGCAGCGCGACCGATGGTGGTTGTAGTAATAGTTGTATTAATTAGTAGACCATTGAACAAATTGTTGATCGGCCGCCCCGCAAGGAAGCCCGGGCCAAGCCAGCCCGTCTAATGGATTCATTTGCAGTTCTAATTTTAATGAAAGCGCTACTTTTGCTAACAAGCGGTCGTTCTTAGCGGTTTTCGGGAAATTGATAGCTTTTTCCATTGAATTCAGCGTCGGTTTGCCGTTGCTTGGAAAACGCCAGACAGGCAGCCAACATTCGTTCCGCGTTTGTTTAATTAAAACATGAATAACGCTGATAAATTTGATAGAAAAGTGGTGTTCATGTTTACAACGAATTATAAACATTCAACATATTATTTAATTTATTTTAAATCCACTTTTTGTATGCATAGGCTCCAGGATCAATAAAGATAAATTAAAAAGATAACTCAAACTAATATGCAAAACAATATAGCCCGCCGTGCTTTAAACAGAACAATTGGTGGGTGTACATGTTAAAGCTTATTTTAAGAGCAACAATTGTTGCGAGTCGCAGAAAACGATTCATATTTTGTAAAACCCTGGGCACTTTGGTTTCCGTTATTCGTTATTCTCCAGAAGTGTAGGATTCCATCGACGCACTCTTCAATGCTCGTCAGACCGTTGAGCAAACAGGTCAAAAATAATAAAATCCCCCTATTGCACGCTCCGGACCTGACCTCGAATACGATCCATATAGAACCATCGTCAAAGGGTGGCCCCACATTACGTTCATCGCCACGTTCATGTAGGAAAACGAGTGCGTCAAAAATCCGATTACTGGCAACAGATTAATCATGTAATAATCAGCACCCAGCATGCATCGAACGAGACACGACCCTGGGCAGGGATTCGTGCGGGGGTAAATGGTTGATTTGATTCAACATCAAATACTGCCTCCCCCGCTTACGCTCACCGCATCTCGGCACATGATTCCCACTGAACGGGACCATCATTAAAGCTGCAACGTTGTTCAGTGCGAGCTGAGGGAGGTGCAAAATTAGTCCTCCTTTCACCGGTGCTTGGTCTCTAGTTGCAACAATGCCCAGCTTCGGTACTCCCCTGTCTAGCCGCAGTTTCAATGTTGCACTCACGGCACCATTATCCTGATTATCCTTCCGATCCCTTCGCGTCCCAGGTACCAGCGCGGAGGAAACTGTGTTCTGATGATAATGACGATAGTGGCGCCCTAACAAGGTCGATCCCGCGCTAAAAACTGATCGGCTTGTTCAAATACTCTCGTCGCTGGCAGCTAATGGCTACATGTCTGTGCAACGTTGCAACAATGCACGATGGCCAATATTTGTAAGCTACGTAGCTTTTCGACAGCATCGGCTGGATGGGAAACGGTTTTGCAATGTTGACAAATTTTCATTGAAGTATGCTTAAATATTGTTCCCTACTACCACGGCAACAAGGCTTTTTTATATTTCAAAATAATTTATATTCTAGGTAATGTTGCAAAATAAATACATTCATCATAGAAAGTTCTCTTATCGATGCATAAGAGATTCGTTTTGAAGATGTAAAAGTACCTGCAAGATGGTAAGTACGATAGGTTCTATGTTTATCTCTTTGAAAATGAACACCGCTTTTTCATTTGGTCTTGAAACGAAAATGGAATTTGAAAGCAAAACCTCAATAAAGTTAGAATTCAGCCACGTAAGTATGATATACATTCCTTGATATTTGGGATATCATTCTATTTACAATTCTGTCCTCGCGGAGAAACGAGTCGCCATCAATCTGTCTCATTAAACCTGTTGGACCTTGGGTTCTACCGAAACCCACAGGAAGACCACAACACGTTCTACCTGAAAACCAGAAAATCGACAACACTTTCCGAATCCTTTTCCTTTCGCGAACGTCCGTGCTCGCACAATGAACCTAATCAATCATTGTTCCAATTCCTGCAGGAGGAATTTCGCTGCTAGCACTTTTGTTAGAAAGAATGGGACCACAATTCAAAACCAACACACACGCAAAACAACACCAAATGACCATAAAAGAGTCGGTCAACGGAATTGACCAGGTTCGGATCCTAAAAGGGCTACCAATCCCTCGGGAAAACGTTGGCCGCGAGTTGGCCGCAACAACATTCCCAAGGAATGCGCCATAAATTGTCTGTCATGCTGACAGTTGCGTCTGGTGGAAGGCGTCCGTGTTCCCCGTGGCCGAAGAAGGGAAGTCTTTGCCGAGCCCAACACTCCGCCAGGGAACAATGATGCAAGGAATGATGTTTTGTCGTAGCAAACGGGTAGTGACGTTTGCGCAACGGGCACCGTTTGTCCTTCACGCATAACAGAGATTTCGCTCTTGCCGTTTCCAAAATTGTGTTTTTCCCTGGAAGAGCCGCCTACTCACAGGAAAAAGAAAGGTCCAAAAGCACAGTTTTGCTTAACTATTTACCGAAACAAATCGCATTCCACTTAAGGATTGGAGGCTAACGCCATCCGCTACTTGGTTTAACCTCAAATCCTGTCATTTTCCGAATACTCTGGCTATTCTGATTTGGTGGGTACGGTTCAACAAACACTACTATCTTGTAGGTTATAGGCACTTACCTTCTGCCACATTCTGGAGTACAAGGTTTGCTGGACATGGTCCCCAGGATGCTTGCTTTGGATGATCGTTGATAGTCCTCACGAAACACAATGTATCACACGTTAACTCCACTCCGATAAATACGCAGCACGAACACGTTTTTAAACCCGTCACAAAAACAAAACTCCCTGAAGAATAATGTCACTGTCACTGAAACAGAATTATTCACATTTAATAGAGCAATTTATAGTACTAATAAGGGGTAATTCTGTTTGGCATTGATTGGCATTGGCAACTTCGCATACGTACGACTGCTGTGATCCGGAGAATCTTGATTTGCATAACGCTTTACATAACCAGAGTTACATTGACTATACTAGGTCCAAGTAGGTGGTTGTTTGAAGATGATAATGCAGCCTGAAAAAAGAGAATGATAGTGATATTGAAAAGGTTGATTTTACTTGCTTAAACCTTCAAAATTAAGGCGGAAGTCGACTTGTGTACTTTTGCTTCTTTTTCTTCGATGAATTGGGGTCGTCAATTGAATCTTTCTTCCCGAGTCTTCGCAAATTAACCCACTCAATTAAATCTGTAGCTAAACGAAACGACTGAATGGCTTTACATGCCTGAGATGTAGTAAATTATGCAAATAAATTGGGTTTCTTTCCGTTCCAGGTTCACACACTGCTACGAAAACGAATGTCAACAAAACACTGTGCGATTGTTCCAGCTGTCAATTTTCAATTTGCGAAAACTGTTGGAGTGCTCGAAATCGATCAGTTGCTCGAGCTGGCACAGGGTGTAGGCGTGAAACGGTCATTCAAAAGTATTCAACGACCGAATCCGATAATTTAAAACCATTCAACGTTCTAAACTGGCCTTCGACAGTGCATCCTTACTGAACATTTATTAAAACTAAATGTATTTCAATAGAAGCCGCTTCATGGGCAAAGAATATTTTCTGCAAATGTATATTTATTGGAGTAGCAATGAAATCGTGGAACCAGCTTAAAATGTGCCCTAACTGTATCTTTTAATGCATTTATCAGCAGATAGCCAATAGAATCATCAATATCAGAAGAATACCCATGTTAGAACTTTTAAACAAAGATCCTTTGAGTGTTTCAATTAAACGATACATCCTGAGGAAGCCCACCGTAAGTCAACAAACAATCTCCCTTGCTCTTTCGAACCGCAAAACATTCCTCCCATTGAATGGTGTTTCAGACGGATGTGTTCCGACAACATTTTAATTAAACAACTATTGTCTTTACTAGAGTAGCAGAAAACTTCTTTTCTTCTTTGCCTCGACAGCCAAACATTGTGTCTCATTGAATTCCTGCCTCCTGTAGTACAGAGATGAAAGGCAAAACGATGACGTGCAACTTTAAATATACCTCCCCTTCGGTTAACACAAACAGCATATACTTACAAATAAATAAGTTTAAAACAACTATTGCAAAATTCGGTGCTTAATTAAAATGCTCGATATAAAAGCACATAATGAAAGTGACTAACACCAATCAGCAACATTGCGAATTGAATTTCTCCAAGTCGCTAATGTCATCCTACCAAAAACGATCCCTAGCATCCTTTTTTGAAATTGTTATCCTCCTCATAATCGTAGAGACGTATTCGCTAATTCTGCACTGCAGTAGCCCTTCCGATGGCTCGCATGCAACATGCCACATGAAACGCCTCTTCCCTTTTTGTGTATTAGGAACGGGGAGTAGCTGCCCTTAGTTGAGCTAACGTCATTAAATGGTAGAAAGCTTGTGAACACGCAGCAGCAACTCCAAAGCAGAATCCTTCGTGCAGCGAGTCGAATTCTGGAAACTCGCCAGTCCCTAATAACAAGCACCATAGACGAAAAAATACGCACACTCATACCGTGAGCTTAATGTATTCAAGTCCGGTAGCCCGTTTGGATGCCCCGAAGCGTATCCCTTTCTGGTGCCAGCATCACGTCGGATAACTCGTTTCCAAATAACGGTATCTGGTATCGATTCTTTTTTTTTTTTCCTACGAAATTGGCAATCCGTGCAGCCGATGAAGGAATTTAACCGGCCAGCACGAAAGGACGTGCTACTCACCACGAGGAATGTTTCATTTCTACCTCATCGTCAGCATCAACCTTGAAAGTGCATCTGCGGCTGCGGTCGGCATTCGAGCTAACGGCATCGAACGGTCAAATATACCTTCCCAACTGTCCGAGGGATGGTCTTGAAACCGCAGACATTCAAAGAACTGATCGAGAATTTGCCAACTCTCCCTTTTTCCCTTCGACTTTTGACTCACGCAAATTGACGATGGTCGAAAAACATTGGAAACAAAGTATAAAAAAAATACTCAAGAAAACACAAAACAAAATGTGATCCTTTAAAGTAGAGCGTAAAATATTTCAAATGAGCTCTGCGACTTTCGATTCACAAAACAGTTGCTTCGTATAAATATTTTAAACAACCTTGCGATACTCTGCATGAACATAAACAAAAACAGATAAATAAAAGAATTTTGAATTTAAAAAAATACGAACCTTCATTTATGTAGTCCTTTGCAGGATAAGGTGAAATAAAATAAAGCATAAATCATCTACTGATTTCATACATATTTTCACATTTTCCGGCAAATCGCTGACAATCACCGCATTTATGATGATTGAAATGAATCAAGCGTTTGTCCCAGGATGAGTCACAGATCATAACAGAGCCGAGAAAGTGAAGCCAGAGAGTAGGATTTTGCACTTGCTACCGGACCAAGTACGTCAGCCAACCTGAGGGAAGTCATTAAATCATTCATACCTCATCTCCTAGCCGGCCTTCATCGTCCTCCGGCAAACACCTTCTTTACCCTGGCACAAGCCGTACGTTGCGCTGATGTTTGTCCACCCCCTCCGATTCCAAAGCCACATGGACCGAGTCGACTGCTTACGGGCGGATTCGATCACCGCCATGTCCCAGCGCAGCCGGTGGAACTCAATGTTTTATGTTAATGAAATTCTGTTCACCACCTAAAAACCGACTCCAGCCCGAACACTGCAACCAACGCAGCCCCCAAACTTCATTGACCATTGTGACGGATCTTCCGGCTCCGGGGTTTGACTTCGGTCTTCGAGCTCCACTTCCTAACAACGGGCGCAATCAACTGGGATTGGCTCATGTTTAAATTTTTAATGATCATTTATTGTTCAACCGTCCCGATCCCGCGCACGGCCACGCTCAGGGCCCGGGCTCGGGCCTCCACACGGGCCAACAATCAAACACACAAAAGAACGTGCTGCAAGAAAACTGTCCAGAATTAATCGTGTTAAAAGCACGGACGCTCGTGGGGAAAGTTTTGAACGCCGGTGCCGGGGGTAAAATGGGGGCGCCATGTGAGCATTTTGTCCGTGGTGCAATGTATTTATGCACGAATGCGTCGATGTTATGAAGCTCAGCATATTTAATGCGCTCTGCAAACAACGCAATGGTCAGCGGGAATGGTCCGGTTGTTTTCTCACTCGGTGGTGTATATTTTATTTCGAAAATAAACAAATCACATTAACAAATCCACAACCGTCTTGCTGAAAGCCATTCCATTTTATAAGCATACTTTAAAGAATTATTTAAAAATAATTATATTCCTACCGCGTTTTAATGCACAATTCATCTTCCAGCAACGAACGTCTTTGAAGTGATGATGAGTAATTTTACTCCGGAAACTAAATTTCATCCACGTCGTTCTAAGTTGCTGTAGTGTTGCACAGCACAAGCAAACCTATCTCCACCCCGTTATCCTAATTAAACTTCCCCTTCAACCAAAACACAAATTCGTCATCCACGCGTGAACTATTTCCACCAGGGAGCGTTCTGGAACGCAAACATTTCTAATCAGCTGCACAAACAAATCAACAGCACAGCGTGTCTTATCGGAAAAGTATAAGTTAATTTTGAGTAGGTTCCATCTCAACCGAGGCAGACATTTGTTTGTGTTTTGTTAGAACATAGACACAATCCATCATAAGCAATGCCGTTCAACATGCTCATCATCTCAGGTGCTGGGTAAGGTTTAATTTGCGCCACATTTCCCTTGAATTCCGGCTACCTTAAAGTCTTGCAGAAACTTTCTCGTCCGTTGGCATTCGGGAAGAAAGCGCAACAATAAAAATTCCACATCCTATGTCATTGGAAAACTTAGGTTTTTTTTTTTCTTGTTCAATCCGTGAATCCAATGAAACAACATCACAAAATGAGCGATCATCCCAAGAAGTCGCCAGCCGACGCCAACCGACGGTCAATATTTGTAGAGGATTAATTAGCCCTCAAGGCAAGCCGACCAGCCCACGACCGACTCGTCAAACCAACTTTCAGCGTATTGAGTGACTCGCATCCGTGGGACAGTCGCCTCTGTTCCAGGGTTCACCACGTCCGTGCCACCGTGGGACAGAGTTTTACGGGCGGCTGGGCGGCCCGGGAGTGGGAGATAATTTTAATTACGTCCCAGGAGGGAGCCATTCCGGTGGCACTAATCTACTAATTTAAATGTTACCAACAGCACCAAACTGTAGTAAAAACATAACAGCTGTAAAGCCAACGTGACAGGGGAAGGAGACGCCGCTCGGGAGTGACAGCTTCTTTTCAACTTCTTCCCTTCGAAGGTCCGTCGTCATTCCGTCTGCTCGAAAGTTGTCTTTAAAGGTGGAAGGTTGCCGGAAGAAACCTTATCGAAATGTGTCCTACGCATCGCCTTAAGCGTCGGTTTGGTTCCCGGTGGCTCTTGTATAGTGGTCTCGCAGCACGTGCCCAAAGTCTCGAAGGCGTGGAGTTGCTTCGGAAGTTTGAGCAAGAATAATTAAAGTGAGACAAAATTGCAATCTGATTCAATTACCGGAACCGAAAGTGTCCCACCCGCTTCAAGGGTTCCAGTGGAGCAACAGAGAGCGGAAATGATCCTAAAGTCGCACCGAACAAGAGATTTTTCGAGGAAGTTTTACGTCGAACCTTTGAAACGTCTTTTAATTGATTTATGGATTCTCCCGTACATTTATTTTTATCGCATGACCTCTCCGACCATCGACTCAGAAAAACATCTTCCTGCTGCAGGAAATAAAAAAACCGCCAGGACGCACCGGAAAGCTTCGGTGATCCTGTTCAACTTGCACACAAACATCTCTTTAAACGATCAACATGGCAACACAAAATGTTGGGAATGCTATGGCCAATCAAAGTATGCGTAGTGGTGTGCGCGTTGGGTATGTGTATGGTTAGAAGCGAGTACATAAATGACATTTTCAATTTGTCTGATAAACATCACGATGCTATCTGGTCAGCTAAATGGCAAACACGAACGTTCGACCTGATGACTCCTGAACCCCTCATTGCGAGCTCAACTAAAATGTTACACAAGCACTGTGTGTTTTATGTTACTGCTGTTGTGGTTGTCATCTTTTTTTATCTCGTTTTTTTATATCTTTTTCACTCCTTTTTTGTCATTTATTGTGTGTTCCATCCATTGCTAGTTTTTTTTTTTTATTTGTATGCATTCCTCCATAGTATTTAGCAATTTTTTTTCTCTTACATATGTTTCTCTTTTCCGTATTCCTGTGTTTGTGAACTACCTGCTGCATTGCAACATTATCAAGGTTAATTAAACATGTGTTTTTAAATATCCTGCGGGACTCGTTGTTTCGCGAAAGTGCCCCGGGCTGCAACTGATTTGAATTATAGTCACCAGAACCTCCGCCGATTGACAACCGGTTTTACAACAATCTGCTCTACAGGAGAGCACGTTCATAATCAACCCTCTCTTTCCATGCTACTTGCTATTTTTTATCTTTAATCAAGTGCACCTAGTGATACGGACAGGGACATGAATTCAAACAGCCAGCCAGATCGGTTCCACTGTCAATCGCCACCAAGTCAGCTGTAAATGACACCAATCGAGGGAATTATGTTACGTTTCCTTCTTTTTTTCAGGTGCGTTATCAGGATTTTTGTGTGTTCATCCTCTGTCAGCCACAGAAAAAAATCAGTTAAACGTAAAAAAACAACATTCAAAACTCGCCATTAACTGCCCGGTCTACTTTCCCGGTATTTGTATGGCCGAGCCCCATCCATTTGCATTATAACACTGCAGTTCCATCGTAGGATGCTCCTGTCGAATTATTTAAAAACTCGTAAATTTTACGCCCCTTCCGGTAGCATTATCGTTTTGACAGTTTCCCTATCCCCACGCGGCGTGCTACCGAGAAACGGGACTGAAGTGTAGAATTCAGGTTGTATTGATGGAAATTTGGATCCCCAATCATGATCCGAATACTTCCTCTTCTTGCCATCCTCCCTCCCTTGGTTGACACCTGTATGGTGAATTAATTAAACTTCCAATAAGCTACTGACTCTCAATCACGTCCATTCGTGCAGCTTTTTTCAATCTTTTCAATGCACCACATTTTGCCTTTTTTTTTTTTGGGAAATCAAAACCACATTTTTTGTTGCGCATATAATGATATATTGCAAAAATATTGACACCCTGGCCAGTGTGTCCCAGTACGGGGAAATGCATTCCATTGTGGTTCTTATCGGGCGGTTTAATAAAATGCGTCATTTTCATTTCTTCAATGCGATCCCCACTTGTGCCGGCTCCAAATGGTTGACGATTGATTTATGGTTCCAAAAGGCTTTCAAGTGGGACAGTATGAAGCTGCAATACAATTTATGGTTTCTTATCATTACATCTCATTATTAATATTCATGGAATTTTGTTTTAGTCAGCAGTGTTTTTTTTTTCAATTACATTCTTGGTTGTATTGGTTTATGAGCCCGCATTGGAAAATGAACATGAAACTAACGCCAAGCTCCATATTTGGTTAAACAGGTGTTATATAATAGGTTTCACAATGTTATCATTTTTCTAAAATTCTTTTGAATAGCATGATCTGGAAGATAACATTAAAATTAAAACCCAAGAGATGGAATCGATCGAAATCACTAACACCAAAAGGATCAATGTGCTAATCCCCGTTCGATTGGTAAGCATCTAAGCACTTAATCGAGAGACATGACAAAGTTCACAGGCTTTAAAGTCATTTCCGATGTCCCGAAAATTATCCGAAAACTATCCCCATCACCTTCCACCGCCAAGGGAGGAGAGAAACACGTTCCGACCGCATTTACACCTGCGCAAGGATTACACCACTTAATGAGGCCATTTAAAACCCTAACCACACAAACCCTACATTCGGCATGGAATCCGGGGAATGTCTACCCCAGCTGTAAGTCCACTGTAACGTTTCCTTCGATTCTGAAGGAGTTCTTTCCCGTCGCTCGCAGGGTTGGGTTTCGTAGAAACAGCTTTCGGAAACAATTTGACCCGAACTAATTTTGGAAACACAATAACACGTTTTATGTGTGTGTGTATGTGGGAACAAAGTCATGGAAGTCAAATTCTGTCATTATATTGGCCTACCTGGATAAGATATTGCCTTTCTTGAGGACATTTGAGTAGCGAAATTTTCAGGAATTCACATTGCTAGTTACATCCTACACAAGCAAGGGGTACTCGCTCTTTGTCTAGAATTTTTAAACGCCACTGATTGTATCAAATCTATTTTCAACGTTACGACCATGTTCGATGTCCTTTCAGTTACTGACTAATTGTTAAATCATGTCAACAGCAAATACAGAGAACAAACGGGTCCTGATCAAATACGGGAAATGTAAACAGACAAAACGAAGCGAACACAGTCCAACCCCATCAACATTGGATGTGTCTATTTCAGGACTTTCATGTAATGTCCAAATATCCATGGATAAAAGAATACTAACACTGTTTTCTATCTCTAATGATTTATTTAATAACAAGTAGCGACAATAGCCCTTTCTCCCACACACTTAATCTACTTAATGTTAACTGTGTATGCCTTTTTCAGTTCTAGCTCTTGCGTTAACGATGTGGCAAATTTTCTTTTTAAAAGACCCAACCTTCTGCTCTTCACGTTACAAGCACCCACGACATCTAGTTAAGATAAAGATGATACATACTCCTGTAAAAAATTGGCTCCACTTTGTCATTCGGCAGAAGTGGCCATAAATGAAGTTATGGACAAAGCATGTCTCCCTCTTCTCGTTGGTGCCTTTGGTACACCTTCTTAGTCTCTCCCCACTTAATTAGCTTACCACAGCACCAGACCGGAAGGATGCATCTTTTAAGGATACCATTCGACAGTGCGAAACTTTGAGCAGACCCGTGAAAACAGGAACGACCCAGCTAGTGATATAATGCACCTTCCGGGCACGCAGGAAGACGCGAACGCAGCGAAAATTAGCTGTCGTCCTATGAATGGCGAGGTCATAAATTATTTCGTGACCACGCCGAGGTCGAGGAGCCGTCCACGAGCCAGGGGCACATCCGCCTAGGTTAAAAGAAAACACACTGCCTTCGTCCCGTGCAGGCTAACATTTTTTGGCCATCTTTAGCGAGAACTGAAATAAAAGCTCGTCCAAAAACGGAAGGTGATTGTGGCTTCCAGCAAGCCGAGGCTTCATTTTTGCTCCAAAGTGTCCCCCTTTCGCGCTCCATCGGAGATCCCCGTGTGTATGTGTGCAATGCTCCGCACGACGTCGCCGGCGATTTTGACGTCGTTTCAAGCACGGCTGGAATGAAATATGAGATCGGAAAGATTCTCCTCCAGGAGACCTCAAACTCGGAGGCTTCCGCCGTTGACGTCGTCGCCTGGTGCCAGCGATCGAGAGCCCATCGTTTAGTTCTTGTTTTTTTTTTCTTGTATGCTGTCGCCACCGTTCGTGTCGCGCCATCCCGCTGGCAGGCTACCTCTTGCGCCCAAACCCACCTAGCCTTCGAATGGACCGTTTGCTAGTGTTGATGATGGAGGTTTGATGTGTTTCCCGCGGTCTTATCGTAATTAAAAATCTGGTTTTTTAATTTCGTTTAGTGTGTACTGCTGTTCTGGCGGACAGAGAGACGTGTTTGGTCGATAAATGGGGCAATAAAAAATATATATATAGCGCTACGTTCGCTTCTCTAGCCCGCGCGGAAGGATTGGAGCGGCATTGCTCATGACGAAGAAGCACAGAAGTCTGAAAGAATGTGAAGGAAAGCAGCAAACACTTCAAGAAAAGAGCTTGGGGCTGAAACACATACCATGTTAAATGGGTATCAACATCGGGCTGGTGGCACAGGAATGAAAAGACAAGGGATATATACTCTAGATACAAATTCAATCCAAATTATTATAGAAAATTAAAAAAAATCAAATTTAAAATTATGCACCTTATGATTATCTACTTCCAACTCCGATTTCCAAAGCATAAACGACATCGATCGTATTAACAAAAAAATTAAAAGCATTCCTAGCTGGAATTGTGGAAAATATATAGTTTTGCAGTCCAACGGAAAAATTTGCCACGTAAAAGAAATTTGCCTCCTAGAGCAACAACGTACTTTGTCAATTCGAATTTATCGATCATTCATAGTAAATGAGAAAAATAACGGGAAAATTCAGAGAAACAGCGAACCGCACTGAGCATACGCCATGAGCAAATTTGTTAACATGAAACACTAACATGCAACTTTACAAACATGCATGCTTTTGCCCGTTGGAGTTGAGGTACAGGGCTTGTTGACATTGATGGTACAAAGAGATGAAAATGTTGTGTCTATTGAAGCAAACACTAGCTTATTTGCAAAAAGAGGTCAACTAACTAACAAATGAATTTACATGGCACTTTTGCAAACATACAAAAATGTAACAAATCAGCACATGGCTAACATTTGAAGCTAACAATCTAATCTATAATATGATTTGGTTTTTGCGTTGCAACGAACCCAGATTTTAGCTCAAAAGAAAAGATAAAGTAAAAGGAACAAAGCATGTCCGTAACAAACAATCCTCTTCTACAAGCAACAGTTGTTGTTTGTAAAATACTATTTTATCCCAAGAAAACAATCTTCCCCCGCTAGACACGCCTTGAAACAGTACTCGATGCACGATACAGACAACAAACCTTCTTTTATGCACGCGAGACGAAGTTACGGTTGCCAAAATGCAACACACGACGTCCAGACCCCATCCAACCCAGTGGTGTGGATACAAAAAAGCACAACAGGTTACATCTTATATGCATGAACTTTCTTGAAGGCAACAAGCAGTACGTTGGAGTACGTTCGAGACCGTAGGACGGGGATCTTCCCGGCGAGTGATTGAAGAAGATAAACAGATAAGGATGCTGCGATACGATCCGATCACCAATCGGAGCCCTTCGCATATCGGGCTTGAGGAAAGGGATGTTTTGTATGGTGTACAGGAGAAACCCACACCGAGGGAAGAGTGACAAAAGGAAAACATGCTTGACAAAGACTTGTCGTAAACTTAAGGAAGGTTATGCACAAGCGCAGCGCAAGAATCCCGCCGGAGGCCAAGGTGAATTTACCGAGTGGCAGTAGAAAATGCACAGCATGAATAATATATGGACGTTGTTTGCGTAAAATGTCACCCTTCTCAAGATGTTTGGTTTTTGTTTTTCTAGAAAACTCCCACAGATTCTACGTGCACCCGAGGACTGCTTGCAAGCGGAACAGGCTTAAGTAAAGCCACAGCCAGTCACGTTCTCGTAGTTCTTTTCGAGTTCAACGATTGCAATCATACGCAGTACAGTTGATGCAACTGTGTAGGAGAAATTTTCTACTGGAAATGAATTATGTTGATAGTTTAGAACATGTGAATTTTTGTTTAAAATTTATGAGTTACATTATAACCGAAAATAGTTTAAAGTTGATCATCAAAGATGGCTAATTTGATGTAAGCTTCTGGACTGACATTTGACGAGTAAAAACATTTCGCCCATAAAAACTGATTTATTTCTGCCTGTAAGTAAAGCTGGCCCCTAACAGCTTTCCCTGGCAGGTCACCATGACGAGCAAGATGGATGGAGACAAATATCGATGCTTTTCCGTGCTATTCGCGTCGCTCTTGCCGTCGCCCGTCTAACTTCAATCGCCTTGGCCGTGATTGCCGAAATAAAGCCATAAAACCATCATCCGCCGGTGCAGAATCGAAAGGCAATTGAAATTCATTATTTCCACAACACCGCAGGACGAGCCAGTGCGTTTTTGTCATAAATCTCTGGTGCTACCGAATGGAGCTGCTCGAGGAAAACGGACCGCTCGAAATATTCATCATAAACCATTTTCCCTCCCCCCGTCTTGGCCGCCCGTCACGTGCTACGGTTTTCCGTCAGTGCGCACACATCCCGGGGCGTCTTTTCTTCGGTAATCTGATCCGAAAATGGGTGGCAGTTGGTCCGCGGCGTGCGGGCGAAATCAAACGGACCACGCTGTCACCTTACATTCACATTTGATGCATTGTTTTTTGCTTCAAAAAGTGGTCCTTCCCGGTGAGAATTAATTTATGAGACCAACAGGGAAAACGCCAGCGCGCCACGAGTTCGAGATGGGTGAGAATGGGCGCGATCGTCTGCGCGACTCGAAAAGGCGCTGGCAGTGTGTTACCATGGGGATCGCGTAAAAGGCAAAGCATGCCATTCAATACCATCAAAGTAAACGGACAAACGCAGTAACAAATGAACGAATTGCTTTCCGTTCCATGAAATAATCATCAATCATGGCCCCATGCCTTGATCGATGCTTTCGATGGTCAACTTTTTTGGCTTTACAATCCAATTTTCCAACCTCAAACAACGATTGGAAATTTTAAAAAAATCAAAGGCTGTGTAAAGATTGAATAACAAAAATGAAATTAAACGCTCGAGAGATGATCACGATTTCATTTTCCTAATTTAGTGAAAACTTCGGTGATTAGGTGTACTTCACAATGTCGAGCTGAATATGAACCTTTCGCTAATTGCAACCATCTTTCGACGAAACTAAATACGAGCAGTAAACCTCTGATCACCATGAAAAAAAAAACCACACCCGTGAAACCTGTAACTGCCGCATAATAACCGTGGCAGTAAAATTCAATTACGGTCCGATCGTTTTTGGGGGAAAAAAATAAATATCCCCTGTGGAATACGTTTCCCACCCAAGGCTCTGGCAGCGAGGGCAGCCTCCGGCACTACGGCCGTAGCGGGCTTGTTAGTCGGAAATTTCCATTTCTCGGAATAGCAGTTATGCTCGGATGGACCGATAGGATATTACACTCTGCTATAAAATTCAAATTTACTCTCAAATGGCAGCGAGAGCTGCCCCACCCCACCACACTGGCTGTACCTTTTTTCTTTCCAAATGTTCTGGCTTCCACTTTCCTGCCTGACGAAATAGAAAACAAAATAACGAACCAACATCCTAAACCATGCTGCCTGCACGCACCGGGCGTAGCACGGGATACGCCAACGAAATGAACCAAACAACTGCCTTTATCCATATTCTAATGTGGCATATGATTATCATATATGTACGTTCGCTTTTCGCCCTTCGCTCTTCTCACCGTTCGCCTTGCCGCGAGGGTGACGACCGTTGGCTTCCCTTGAGGAATTTTCCCATTACAGTAGCAGAACAGCACGTGCCGCTTTCCCACGAATGTGCGCATAGGGAAGGAACACCAACAATTGAAGGTAACAAACTTCCAGCATAAAATATGCCCGTGCCGCCTTACGTTTGCTTGCGTGAAACACCTTCTGTTTTGAATTACATCATAGGCATGTTCAGAGAAAAAGTAATAAATTGAACCAGAGTGCTTCGTCCTGAGTTCTCTGCTTCCTCGTAGCTTGTGGATGTGTATGTACATCACAACATGTATACAATTTATTCCTGGTATCCGACTTCTTACACACCCTGGAATCATCCTTTTCCAAATGTGCCTGTTGAAATCATTATTCTAATACCATCATACCACGAGTTCTGTAACGGGGTTGGATCCGACGCCTCTTGAAGGCTACTATAGGCTCTCCTCCCCAACTCCTACTCAATACGTCCGCGACGTACAGAACGGTAACTTGTCGCCTAGATATCCAAGCTTGGGTACACGGGGAAACCCACCCCCTTGGGCGGATGGGCAGCAAGGCTGAATTGAGAGGGGGAATGGGCTGCTACATGCTAGCAGTTCATCCTCGAGCGTCGGTTCTCCATGTTAGGAGCGGCTCGAACCAGCGTCTGTTCCCCATGTTAGGGGCGGCTGTTTTTCCTGTCCTGGCATCCTACGGGACGTAAAACAACTAGGATGCGTTGATCCACCGACGAGATAGGAGGCGGGGGGAGAGGCCTTGCAAGCCACCCCCTGTAATATTGCAACGAATAGACACCATGAAAAAATTACCGATTTGGACCAATCATGCCCGACCCGCGCAACGGAAAAAGGACTACGATTGGAAACTCGGTACATGGAACTGCAGGTCTCTGACATCACCCGGGAGTACCAGAATACTCACAGACGAAGTGAGAGCCCGCGGCTTCGGACTAGTAGCACTTCAAGAGGTTCGCTGGAAGGGAGTCACGGAGCGTCGCTACCGCAGCGATTGCATGATCTACCAGAGCGGTGGAGATAAGCACGAGCTCGGTACGGCGTTCCTTGTTATGGGTGCTATGAGGAAGCGTGTGATCGGATGGTGGCCGATCAACGACAGGATGTGCAGGTTGAGGATACGTGGCCGTTTCTTCAACCTGAGCATTATAAATGTGCACAGCCCGCACCTTGGGAGCAGCGATGACGATAAGGATGCCTTCTATACGCAGCTGGAGAGGGAGTACGACCGCTGCCCACAACACGATGTGAAGATCGTCATCGGGGACTTTAATGCTCAGGTCGGGCGGGAGGAGGCTTATAAACCAACGATTGGAAGCTTTAGTGTCCACCAGCTAACCAACGACAACGGCCTCCGGCTCATAAACTTCGCATCCTCGAGGCACATGAACATCCGTAGCACCTGCTTCCAGCACAAACCTCGTTTCAGCTACACCTGGAAATCACCCCAACAGACCTACTCCCAAATAGACCACGTTCTAATAGACGGAAGGCACTTCTCGGACATCATCGACGTACGGACGTACAGGGGCGCAAACGTCGACTCGGACCACTTCCTGGTTATGGTGAAGCTACGGCAGAAGCTCTGCGCTGTAAACACTCTGCGTCACCGGCCTACCCCACGCCTAAACACGGATCGGCTGCGGACACCTGCTGTTGCCGAGGGATACGCGTCAGCGCTTGGGGAAGCGCTACCGGACAACTACGCGACCGCCACAATGTCCCTCGATGACCACTGGCGTATGGTGGAGCAAGTCATCAGCAGCACAGCCGAGCAGACACTAGGCCACAAGCCACGCAACCAGAACAAGGAGTGGTTCGATGACGAGTGCAGGCGGGCACTATCCGAGAAGAACGCAGCGCGCGCCCGAATGCATCAGCGCGAAACCCGTCAGAACGTGGAACACTACAAACGACTGAGGACCCAGCAAAACCGGCTCTTCGAGAGCAAGAAGCGTCGCTTCGAGGAGTCGGATGAGCAACTGATGCAGCAGCTTTCTCAGTCGGGAGATTCTCGCCAGTTCTACAGGATGTTGAAGAAGACACGAGGCGGCTACACGCCTAACGTCGCTATGTGTCGAGACGAGGAGGGCAACATTCTGACGGACGAGCGAGAGGTGATCACAAGGTGGAAGTGCTACTTCGACGGGCACCTGAACGGAGCGGAATCAGGGGAGTCCAGCGACGGCGCAGGCAGAATAGAGCAGCACATTAGCCTGGAAGTAGATGACGATGTGCTCCCACCATCCTTGGACGAAGTCACTAGTTCCATCAAGCAGCTGAAGCAGAACAAAGCAGCTGGTAGCGATGGGCTGGTGGCAGAACTGTTTAAGATGGGTTCGGCAGAGCTTGCTGTCAGTATGCACCAGCTAATTGTGAAAATTTGGGACCAGGAAAGGATACCGGAGGACTGGAAGCTGGGTGTCATCCACCCAGTGTACAAAAAGGGTGACAGGATGGACTGTGCCAACTTTCGAGCCATCACAGTCCTCAATGCTGCCTACAAAATCCTTTCCCAAATTCTCTTCTGCAGACTCGCGCCCCTTGCTACAGATTTCGTCGGAAGCTACCAAGCTGGATTTGTTGGAGGCAAATCCACCACCGACCAGATCTTCACTCTACGGCAGATCCTCCAGAAGTGCCGAGAGCACCAAATCCCGACGCACCACCTCTTCATCGACTTCAAGGCAGCCTACGACACCATAGACAGGAAGGAGCTATGGAGGACCATGCGGCAGTACAGCTTTCCTGAGAAGCTGGTACGGCTGTTAGAGGCTACAATGGAGGGGGTGCTGTGTAAGGTGAGGATTTCGAACTTGCTGTCGGATCCGTTCGAATCTCACCGGGGTCTGAGGCAAGGTGATGGACTTTCCTGCCTTCTATTCAACATCGCTCTGGAAGGTGTCATGAGAAGCGCGGGGTTCGACATCCGTGGCACGATTTTCACCCGTTCACTCCAATTCCTCGGCTTTGCGGACGACATCGACATCATCGGGCGGAACACCAGGACGGTGTGCGAGGCGTACACCCGACTGAAACGCGAGGCCGCAAGGATTGGACTAATGATCAATGCGACGAAAACGAAGTACCTGCTCATCGGTGGCTCTGACAGTGACAGAGTCAGGTTGGGGTGCAGTGTATCAGTGGACGGCGACGAACTCGAGGTTGTGGAGGAGTTTTGCTACCTCGGAACTGTCGTAACTTCGGACAACAACGTGAGCTGCGAAATCCGGAGGCGCATTGTTCAGGGGAATCGTGCCTACTATGGGCTTCACAAACTCCTTAGGTCCAGGAGGCTGCTCCCCCACACGAAGTGTGCAATATACCGCTCGCTGATAAGACCGGTCGTTCTCTATGGGCATGAATCTTGGACTCTGCTCACGGAGGACGCCAACGCGCTCGCAGTCTTCGAGCGGCGCGTATTCCGGTCTATTTTTGGCGGCGTGTGCGAGCAAGGCGTGTGGCGGAGAAGGATGAACAACGAGCTGGCTGAGCTATACGGTGAGCCGGACATCCTGACGGTGGCGAAGGCCGGCAGGATTCGTTGGTTGGGGCATGTCATGAGGATGCCGGACTCATGCCCCACCAAGAAGGTGCTCACCAGCGACCCGCCCGGCACGAGACGACGAGGAGCTCAGCGAGTTCGGTGGATGGACCAAGTGGAGCAGAACCTGCGAGATATCGGATGCGACCGGGGATGGAGAGTTGCAGCCATGGACCGAGTATCCTGGAAAGCGATTGGTGACCAGGCCATGTCAGCAAGACGTGCTCAACCGTGAGCGGGCCAGTTAAGAAGAAGAAGAAGACCACGAAGACCCGCAGTCCTATGCAGCAACCTGACCTAAAACTCCCTTAACCCAATTCATCAATCCGTGGTCCTATTTCCCTGTCTGCTCCTTTCCAAATCCCCGTTTCGTCCAGTGTCATTATCGTCTAAACAACAGTGCCACCCCCAACGAAAATATCTGCAATTGGGACGAGGCAAATGCCACCATTAATCAAACAATTGTTAACCTGTACCGTAGGACATTTAAAACCGATCCCGTCATCTGAAGCCCAGCCAGGGTCGGGGGAATGTTAAGGGACTATGGTGAGGATCTTCCATCCCTCAATTATTTACAGCGCACCCTTCCGAATAGAAGTTTCAGAACACACAGCACTAGACATTTATCTTCGAATCATAACCGTTTAATCAAGATCAGGATTGATAACACTTTGAAGCGCGGCTGGGGAAACATTTATGATGGCGAATTAAAAGACGCTCTACCTCCGCTTGATTGAGACACCAGTCGGGCGAAAGCATTCTAATTTGCGTGGCGTGTTTTCGGACACGTGCATCGCACGTTTAAACCAAACTCGTCCCTGCTCATCGTCTCATTTTATACACTCGTTTGCGTCAAGTACAATCATTAGTTAAAACCTCGTTTTGCTGTCTTCCGCTTTGCTTGAAACACTTGTTGCAACAAATGGGAA
Organism: Anopheles atroparvus; assembly: GCA_914969975.1. Classification (NCBI taxonomy): domain Eukaryota; kingdom Metazoa; phylum Arthropoda; class Insecta; order Diptera; family Culicidae; genus Anopheles; species Anopheles atroparvus. The sequence goes on from CAJZCY010000001.1 coordinate 32,737,151, forward strand.
ATGTATGTGCAGACGATCACGAAGTCGGAAGACGGATATTGAAGACTACATGTGACAGTCTATTACAAAGCATCTTTAAATGAATGAGACGCATTCTAAGCAAGCAAAGCTGATGTATCATTCACAATTTCACTGGTGTTACAACGTACGGCTGATGAAATAAAATCAATTGTCCCACATGATTTTACCAGCAAGAAAAATCAAAATTGGATTTTTACAAGATTGCTTAAAAAAAACTTTGTCAAAGTGAAATCGGATCGACTGGATAAATGTTTTGAATCTCCAGATCCTTTATGGATTCTTACCAAATTCCATGACACTGTAAAACTGGTTAACTAACTCTGCAACATGCTACTTTCTTCTTACTTCCTCCTACTAACTTTCTTTTCTACAATTCAGAAGATACTTCTATTGGATTGATTAAAATGTTGTTGTAAGCAACGCACAAAATTGCATAACTGAGAAGATGGTTCTATCTCATTTTTTTTATAATGCGCAAAGATTGATGAATTCTAAAACACTCCACAACTCTGCGTAGAACACACCTATCAGCCCCTGCTTCTCCCTGTAAATCACTCGAGATGGAGGCATAAATCAACGGTAAGATAAATGTGCTCATTTTGTTCCTTCTTTCTTCGTCAAACCACTTTTCCAGCCCTGCGGACAAGTAGCACGGGAATCTGGGCTTGGAAGAGATTGTCGTGTTTTTAATTTTATTCAGTTTTAATTGCCCGCCCGCCACTGGTGCTCGTGCATCCTTCATCCAATCGTCAGAGCTTTGCAGAGTAACTTTCTGTTCTTAGCCAGAGGTAATAAATATTTAATTGCACCTCCAGATGGGTAAGTAGAACTTTCCATGGCACGGAACGATTAAAATATTGGCTTTCAAATGCAAGTTAAAGTACTGTTGGAGGTTCATGAGTAATTTTGAAGGCACAATCATTTCTTATAAAGCATTTAAAAGTAAATAAACCGTTTCAATGCAGGCATAACATGCTTGGTGGAGGATGCTTTTGTGAAATAAAAACCAGCGGCTTATCGACGCCCAACGGTAGCTCATTTGAATGAATTATCTTTTGAGATATAGTCCTTTTTTCCAAATAAATTTGCTACTCTATCACGGCCTCAATCTATAATCCAGACAATCCATTCAGTTACCAATACCTGCGGGACTTCTTTTTTTTTTTTTTGGCCTGCGAACGATCTCTCACGATAATTTGAAGGGCATAAATTATTCATTCCGCCACACCCAGCGCACGGACAGCATCGGCTTCGGATTAAAGGCACTGATAGACATTAATCTCGACCTCGACATTCGATATCTTCGACTAGCTTAGAATCGTTCCCGCTCTTCTCCCTTATCATTCCTTCCGGCAAGCTGTGGCAAGCGAAGCGGAAAGCCGAAGCAGAAAAGTCAATCCTAATTGAACCTGATCTAAACGAGAGAGAGAGCTCAATGCACTGCTTGTGGCGAAAAATAATTTATAATAGGGTGCATTTTGAGCAATCGCTCGCATTACAACCGCTCCTTGATTTATTTACGTTCTTCACGAAGTTTTCTTTTCATTTGCAATTTTTAAATGTATAATACTCTTTTTTTCTCGGTCTCGCTTCTTCCTCTGCCTTGTTTCCTATTTTGGTGTACCTTTCGAGCCTCGCCCCGTTGCGGTACTTTCGTTTGACAAGCGTTTAATTTATGGATTCATTCCGAAGCCAATATGCTCGCGGTCTGAGCCCCGGTTGTCAGCCATGATTTCGGTGTTTTATGAGTATGTACACGCCACATGTGGGTGAGCTGTATGTGTGTGTGCGGCGGATGACTTTAATTTCGGCCCCTTTCCCCTGGGGGAACCCGACGCCCCTTTAAGGCTTATAGAAATGCCAATCCGAAACCGCAAAACCACCGAGCATGGAAAAGAAGCCACAGGAGCACAAGTTTTCCCCGGTTACGTGCCTAGCAACCGGGTGCTCCGATGTTCCGAAATAACCGAGCCTGCCAACCATGGGCAGGGTGTTATTTGGGAATCCACGGCGTTTTCTACCTTCCCGTGTGTAGTTCATTTGAGTTGAGTTACTTGCTATTTTCGAGTAACCTTTTACAAGACCTTTTTTTTGTTTGGTAAACAAAATTCCACTTCAAACATTGATGTTTTCCCTTTTGTATAAATCTGTTTCAACTCGAACAGTTCTTTCCAATTTGTTCTGGTGGCGGCCTGATGTAAAGGGCAACTGGCCATAAATCACAGCACCGTGCGGTAGTTTATCTAATTTCTGCAGATGTTCCCAATGCGCAGCGTAAAGAATCAAAGGACAAACCACAAGTGTTTCCCTGCAAGGACGATTGCGACGTACTGTGGTATGCGAATGTACATAATAAGTTGTGAAAAGGGCATAATGGTTTATGCGAAAAATAAAAAAACACAGCTCGTCGGAAACAAATTATCCTACCGCTGCTGTACGAAGTATTCGCAGCGATGCAAACAAAAAAACCAAAACAACCAAATCTCCCTTTAAGTGTTATTCATAGCTCTCAGCATGATTTACACGTATAGACCAAGAGAAAAGTGGACCTAAATTGCTATGGCTTGCTCTATGCAGTTAATTAACAATTGAGACTGCACAGTTCAGTCGGATAATTTTCCAACGAAGCAAACGTGTCCTTGTAGAACAACTGCCCATTTCAATGCAGCGTTCAAGATTATATCTTTTAGTTGTCCCTAAAACACACGCCCAGACGGCCGGCAATAGTTTCGTTCCGTTTTTCCCCCCTGCTCGCTTCCCTTTCGGTTTTTGCTATTCTAGAGATTTTCTAGGCCCGATAGCGAAACGGCCCACGTACGGGGCAAGTCCCAGGGACACGAGTGGTATGAAAAATTAATCCAATCAAAATTTCTTCATCCCTGGACCCAGCAGCAAAGAACGAAAATAAAAAAAAAGAAATCGAACTAAACTCGTAGGCCTGTCCGCATCGCACACGAGGTCGCCCCGGGATGCTATGGATGACAGTGTCGACGAGAAACACGTAGAAACCGCAGCAAGCAAGCGCAAAGGGGAGCTCAAAAATGCCCTCACCATGGAGGAGCGAGACAGCACGGGCGGCCGAAGCGAGCCGAAGCATAACGGAGCAGCATCGGCGGCAGCATAATTCCGTGTCTCGCACGCACACACACACACACAAACACACACAGCCCGCTCGATGCACGGAAACACAGGCATGCACGCACGGCATCGACCCCTTCATCGTTCGGCTGACAGTCCACCCGCAGAACGTAGGGCAGCATTCGCGGCGGGTGGTTTTGGGGAAGGGGGAGGGATGGGAAGGGTGGGAAGAAACCGAATCCACCCGTCGTCATCGGCGGCGTCGCCGCAGTGGGGTAGGAAAAGGGCGGGGGGTTGGCGGAACCACGAGATGAGAGTGAGAGTGAGCGGTGAGCGAAATCCACGCGGAGTAAACGGAACGGCCTACTGTGAATATATATTGGACAGGATCCGGTTTTAGAGACGTGTGTCGCGGGTTGGAGGGGGGAGGGGGGGAATCGGCCCGCAGTGGGTGGAGGGAAAACCCGGAGTGTGCAGGCTTCGCGTAGGGAGGCTCGAATGCCAGAGTGATGGCCGTACGCTGGTGTGCGAGCGAGAAGCCTATCGGCTCTGCACGGTTATTACCAAGAATCTCATCAATAAAAAATGCCAGCGGCAATTATAAACACAATCAACGGGTGCTGGGCGGGGAACGGTGGGTGGGTGGCAAGGGGGAGGTTCGGGGCGGTTGAACCGGCACGAGCAGTTTCGGCAGGGCGAACCGCGGGCGAAAAAAGGGATATTCGGCGCGGAAGGAGTCCGGTGTGAGTGCGAGCCCGTGGGAGTGAGAAGGAACGTGCACGGTGCGTGTAGGCGTGAGGAGTGAACCCGACCCGGCAGCCTGCCTGCCGGAACCGGCACCGACATCCCGCGACCTGGCACGTTCCGCTACACACGTTGCCGCCTCCACCAAACCCGGGGCGGACGACCACGAGACGAGAGTACGCCGCCGACGGCCGCTTCGGCACGGACCGGTTGGCGTGAGATGACCGGAATGCGAGAACAGAACGGCACTGACACACTCCCTTGCTCGCTCACTCCCACGGCCTCCAAATGCCGCCGAAGCCGACAGGTTTAGATCGATAGAATGTGAGCCAAAGCTACAGCAATGGCTGCCGACGGTAGGTATTAGATGTGAGTTTAGATGAGAAGGTTTTTGGCATTCACGAATTCAACTCCTCTCGATTGGATATCCTCGTGATAAAGGGAGGAAAAGTTATGTTAACAACCATTGATTTTAAGCATTAGAACTAGAGGCTCCTTAACAAATAATCAGTTAAAAAGTCTATGTTTTCCTCATTTACGAATAGTTCGTTTTTAACTAAGTATTTGCCATTTTTATAAATATTAAAAACAAAATGAAGATCTGGTTCTAGAGTTATATTTAAAATATTTAAGGCTACACTCAGTGATATACTTAGTGCCTTAAAGATCCCCCCGGGAATGAGTTAGAATATTCTGCGTTGGAGATTACAAAACAAAAAAAGTTATATGTGTTTAAAATTTGCCTCGCCTTCGAGTTTAATGGCAGTTGCCGAAATCCGTGAGTGGAAAACTATGTTGCCAGCGTTAAAACTGCCATTAGAAAACTCCTCCAGAGGCACACTTTGGGCCAAGTTTTGTCTCCCTGCTGCCAGACGCAAAGCCAGCGTTTCCCGCGTTCCTATCGCACACTTATGCCACATGCAGGCATTAACCGAAGCTCAAGATGACTACTTTCGGGATGTTTTGCTCGCGCGTGACTCGATGGCAAACTTTATTTAGCCACCTACTCCTACTCCTGCTCCTGCTGCTCCTCCACCTCCGCATACCGTTGAACAAATTTAAAGGAGTAAGTCACCGAAGCGGCTTGAGAGAATTCCCTTGGCGCGCTCGTATCGTAAACCTCATCGATCCGTAGATAATTTCGAAGCAAATTCACCGTGCGGGATTTACGCTTCCACGGTGCGCCTAGCCAGCTTCCCAAAACAGGATTGGGAGGGGGGGGGGGGGGGGTAGGAGAACACACCCTTCCGTGGGACGCATCTTGCCATGATGCTCAAGTGCGCACCGTTGACGTTTGGTGGCTCGCCCGCCGTACAAAGCCGACGAAGTCACTTCCACACGGGAAACCGAAGGCACTTATCTGCGGAGGGCACACCAGGCAAAAGGGGACGGCCAAGCCCCGCCAGGGTTGTCTTCGGCGTCCGTTCCGTTGGCCGCTCCGTTGCGTAACCACCACCGACGACGACGACGCAGCCAAACCCTTTCCACCGACGGCGAAAAACGTCACGCTTTCGCTGCAATGTTTTAAGGTGCTGTTTAATGAGGTTGAATTTATGAGTAAACTTTTCGCGCGTGTCGCTGTTGTTTTACGCCACTCTGCCGGAGTATGGCCATGGGTGGGAGGTAGTGCAGCAAGCAATGAGGGGGGGGGGGGGAGAGGGGAGAGGACGTATAAAAAGCAAACAAACGCCATCGTCTGGAAAAATGAACTCCTGCAGCCGTAAACGTGTAAAACACACTTAGGAAAATAAAACAAAAATGGTTTATCTCGCCCAACACGGATATTGGGCGCTCGGAGCAAGGCATTAACGAACTATTTAAAAATCATAAAGCCCTATTATGCTTTCGGGTATCTTTTGGACATTTAATGAATTTTAATGTGAAATGTTCTTGCGCCACAAACTGAACTGTTTTCACGAGAAGAAGACTTTCGCCTGAACACATGAAACAAATGAAGTGTATAATAAATATAAAAATAAATTAGAGCTCGTATATCTATATAGTTTGTTTTCAAACATAAGTTCAGTAAATCTTTTGCCGTAAAGGAAAAGATTCTTTTTTTCCAATCATGTTTCATCGGATGAAAATAACAATTTCGACGCAAAAGCGAGGGCAGTTTTAATTTGGACGTGTATTATCCACACTCACATCCATATCTTCCTCAGCGGTCGATGCTGGTGATTTTCCTTGAATCGTGCATAGATCAAACGATTGATCTCCCTCGTTCGTTTTGCACAACCCATCGTCAGTGGAAGAGGTGAGCCCTTCCGCCCAGGCTAACGAGGCTTTGTGCATCGCGCTGAATGTATTTTTCGGACACTTTGCCCAGCCGGAACTCCAAAGTATCGACAAACATCCATAACTTTCCTGCCGCCATAGAACGACGCCTTGCGTCCATTGCCACTTCCACTCTGCTGTTTTGAATTGGCCGAAAACGAAACACACAAAAAACCAAGCTAGCTAGCAAGCAATGCCAGAGCGAAAGCGAGACAGGGAGGCTGGACACTGGCTCGAATGTGTGTGTTCGATTGACCCAGTTATGCTCGCGGAAGGTCCACCGGTGCCGCCGGACGCCGCGGGGGGATTATGTTGTTTCGGTCGTTTTATTTTACGTTTACCTTTTGCCCGAACTCGCTCTACCGGTTCCGCCGTCCGGGCCGAGTTTTTGCCGACGGTTGTTTTTCGATGATTTGGAGTTTAGCGAGTGGCGGGAGATAGTGTCGGTAAGGGAAAAGTATTTACGCTAGTTGAAAGAGTTTAGTTTTTCACACAAATTGACCCTGGAATGCATTCTGATAACTGATTGATTGATTGAATCAATCGTGTATTAAATGATTCCAAAGAATAATGTAGTTTTAATTTACATAAATTAAAAAAGAGGTCAGGTATGGCTGATACAAAACCTCTTTTGAAAATATGAAACAAAACAAGAACTAATCACATAATAACAGCGTATGAATATGCTGCATTACTCTTTACTATTTACCCTTTTGAAAGATAATATTCACAGCATTTACAGAGTATCAAACCTCCTACAATTTAATAGGCAATAAAGCAGGATAATCATAAACGCTTCGAGTCAGATTCGGCTCAGATACATCTTCTCCGATGTATCATTTTCGTGGCAAACGTCTTTCCGGTCACTAGGATCGACTCCGGCGGACCAAGATACTCAAATTATCACAACACGCTGCGCTCGATTAGGCACACGCTGGGCCCCGCTTCTCCTCCGCACCATTCCGAGAAAATCTCGAAAGTGATTTCACCTGCAGAAGGAACTCCCCTACTTCTCCTTCTAGTCCATGAGGTAAGGCAACATGTTAACACCGGCATCGCAGCGTGCTGGGTCGTAGCTACAAGCTTTAAAAACTAGTCGTCTGGACGGAATGAGCTCTCACGAGCAGACTTCACAGAACTGCTCCAGAACTGCAAAGATCCTTGATAAGAGAAATCTGACCGGAAACCCAAAAAAAAGAAAAAGAAAAGAAACAATTTCGGTAGAACTCTACGCGATACAAACGGAACTCCTCAACAGGTACGGAACAGCGGAAGTAGCCATGGAAGGGCGTTCACCTGCCCGACACCGGCCCATCCGAAAGCCTTCGAGCACAAGACGCCTTCGTTTTCCCGCCCGACACTAGGATGGCAATCCCCCCGGCACGGCACGCCAAAATGTTTCCTCACCCCCAACTCCCACTTTCTTAAAGTTTTACTTTCGCTCAACGGTGGAAAGGAAAAGCGACCTTCCGATGGGGAAAACCCCGATGGCTGGTGCTGCTTTAATGTGAGTTTCCCGCCAGCACGGCTAAACGCCAGGGGTTCGTTCGTGCGTTGAATGAGTTTTCCACCGTGCCGATCGGGTCGGTCGTGATGACGGAAAAGAAAAACGCAAACATCAAACGAAGGACATTCGGGTCGATTGTAGCGTTCGGCCGCGGGCCCGTCTGGTTCGGCGAACTCCGAATGGAAACTCATTTCCCTTTTTTCACCGTTCAACGGCACCGATTGCGAAGGTGAGCTGTGAGCTCACGTGCTCACCGTGCGGTCGTTCTATACGCCGAGGACGAACGAAACAGGATACACTTGCGTGCAATTGATCCACACCCTGGCATGCAAACGGTGAGCGAGCTGCGTGCAATTTGGGCTAAGTCTGTCGTCTCTTGCTGCGCCTCACCTCGAGAAGCTGCTCATCGGGTTCTTCCGTGCGGGCATCGTCGGGTTCGCCCGCGCGGTGGAAGGTAAAGTTCAAGGTCATTCTCAAGGAAACTCACAACGCGGCGTCTCGTCTTGCACCTGTGACTTCCTTTTTTTCTTTCTTTTAACCTCGCGCGCCATTCGGAATACGAGCCGAACTTTCGTCCGCAAAAGCTAATGCGTAGTAGTCTAGTAGACCTTTTTCGTTTTCTTATTGTGGTACTTCTTCCATACCCATTGACTCTCCGAATCAGCTCGCACACGCTTTGGCCGCTCTCTGTTCGCCAAAGGACGACAGCTACGATGAGAAAACGCGGACAGTGGAATCTCGGAAAAACGATGAAACAGTGTGTGTGCTTACTCACTCCTTCCCCTAAACCAAACGGTGCACGCGGCCGCATCTCTCTCACACCAATTTTCCCACCAAAAGTAGCTGCGGTCCGCAAACGCAAAGGAACACGTGAACCCGAGCGAGCCGAGCGAGAGCTACTGTTCCAGGATGAGGTATGCTTTTGGACGGATGCGTCTGTTTGACCCCCGGGGTGAACGTTTTCGAGAAGCTTCCAGAAACCGTCTGGAGCAGCACTTAATGGAACGGGTGTGCAAACTCTGAAAGGATCCTTGTTTTCCTGCGGCAGAAGTGTTGGGCGAATCACTGCAAACTTACCTGAACGGGGTAGTTTATCACGCATCAGCTGATAGTTTGTTTTCTTTATGTGCGTAACACAGTTCCAAGCAGTTTTGTGCTTTATTTAACTACGAACGGTTCTTTGCATGTTACAGAAGAGATTGTGCATACAATTTAACAGATCTTATTTGTCATCTTTCACACACACTTATTGCTTTCGTTCAATATTGCTTTTAATACAGTTTTTTTTGCTGTGCATTGCGTTCACCAGGAATCGCAGGTTTTTGGGGGTTGAAACACTTTTGGCCAGCAGGTAACACCACGATAACAACCTCGTTGTTTTCCTTCAACCAATCATTCACGTTATTGCTGTGACGTTGCAGGAAGTTTTCCCAACTTTTTCCAAGCGGCGAACCAGCGAGCCCGCGCAAAACACAAATGGTATGCTCGTGAAAAGTCGCACTGCCGTATACTGGCGCTCTCGTCGGTGAGTCTTTTGCGAGCTGCCCGCTCCGGAAACTGCACAAAGGATGCACAAGCTCGCCGCCCCACGCCGAGCTGGTAGTGGTAGTAACGGGAAACGACCTCGTGCCAGCGTGTAGAACGAAAGGATGGATCCGCCAAGCGAAGCGAACGACCCCGCACGAGCGTGCGACCGAACGAATGAACGAAGGATTGAGCCCCCCGGGGAGAAGGTTGGAGCGTAGTGCACAGGAGTCGGTGCACATCCCGGTGCACCGTGCGGGGTTGCATCATTCCGCTGCGAGAGAACGCACGCACGAACGCACGTACGTCATTGCCGTCCGCCAGTCAAAACAACGGGCAGATGACCTCGAGAGTGAGAGCAAGGTTGTTCCACGGTCGCGTGCGCGTGAGAAAGATGAGTAGAGTACACGGGTCACCCAAAGCATTCCACTCCATCCGGCGCGAGTGGTGGACTCCGGCAAGATCCTGACGAAAATCCTGAATGAATGTTCGTGGGTAAACGAACGAACGGCATGAACGCGGACGCGCTGGGAAAATGAATTTTCCGACTCACCTTCATGCCGAGTGAAAATCTTTCTTGCCTTTATAAGGATGCCTCCAATCTCAGTGGCTCACCCGTGAGCTGTGAATTGTTTGCAGTAATTTACAGCACAGAGCACAATTGTATGCAACAATTTCTGCCCATCCCATCGTTTTGGGTTTGATCAACGAAAAGGAATACAAAACATGTAAAATGCAAAGAATTCATTCCAAAAGAGAATATTAAAATCAGTGTAAATAAGTAATAAAAAAAACTCTTGCAATGGCTTAACACATCGTTGAGCATAAAAATTTGACAAAATCAAAATTTAAATTCAAAATAGCCATGTTTTGAATGGTCATTTAAATCCAAACATTAACATTGTTTAACGTGCACTTACATATTTCCGCATGCTGGCCATTCGGCTATGAATTCAAACACCAATCTTTCCACGAACAACATCAATTGGTACGTGACCAATTGAAGGAATAAATTCAAAAATTCGTTCAGAATATCCGTTTCGGTGGGTAAAACCAAATGCGACGAAACATTCCAAACCCATTTGCGGAGTTTAGACGCAAGAGAGGAAGCACGAGCTCCGCTTGGAACGTTGACGATCGAAATTCAGCAAATGATGGCGAATAGAGATTTAGCTGACATTGCTTGTGCCTGTGGATAGTACGCTACGCTCGACAAATCACTGCACTCGTGTAGGTGATTCGCGTAATTTTCACATCATTCTTGTCGTCCTTACTTTCCGCGCGCGAAGACAAACCCAAACGATACCAAGTAGGCACTCCAAATCCCGCCTCAACACGTGAGCCTTATTAAGTATGCATCACGCGTAGAATGATTGCTTTCGGCAAATCGCAGCACCGAAATGATGTACGAGCCCACGAGGTGGAGAATCTACAATTTGGGAGTAGTTTTTTTGCTTTCTTATTCGCATATCATTTCCCGTGGTTTCATTCTTCAGGAATGTTTAAGCAGCTAGCTTGCCGTGTGCCACACGCAAAAAGAAAGTAGGATGTTTTTTCAGCGTTTTGCAGGATTTTAAACAGGAGGATACAAGAAATATTATGTGAATATGATTTTAAATTAAAAAAGTTATCATACCTCGAACATATGATTGGTTAGTAAAATAACAGGAGACGAAGAAGGAGATATGATGGTATATCTTTTGAACATTTTACCTGATCTGGAAGACTTTCCGAAGAAAATTCATTTCTGACATTTTCAGCTTTTCTGTAATATTCCGCATCAATTTAGGATTTTTCTTAAGAAATTTAAAAAAATTTAAGAAGCTTTAGAAGCTTGCTATCGCAACGAAAATCCTGGGAGTGAAATATTTCAAGTGAAAAGTTGCTGCTACTCTCCGCCAGAGGGCCGGTTCAAAAGAGATTCATTCTTCAAACAAACATACAAACGGTTGGTTTTAATACCGTATCGATTGTTTTCAGTAATCAACCTAGTTTGAAAAAGAAATTGTACCAGAGACATTAAAAATACGTTAAATCAAGTGCATTTATGGTTTCGTGTGGTGAGTCGAAATGATTCCCCCAACGTCGTTTGCTAACAAATTACATATTTATTGGTCTAACTATTTTCATGACGAAAAACATTTTTTCGTTTGGTTCGGCTAACCACAATGACACACATGGGTGGTCTGGTGTCTTTGAAAGGTTTATTTTTCAACAAATAAGCACCTTTCATCCATCCATTATAGTTCAGATGTCCTTAAGACCTTACTAATCCACTAATCTCTTTACATATGTATGCCAGCAGGTGATCACGTTCGCCTGCTTTCTTTGCGCCCTGAAAGGTTGTTTGTTTTTATGTGCACATAGTTTTTTGTCTAAAATAAGCGTCATTGTATTGGTTCTCTAGTGGCTATCTAAATAAATCAATTAAATGAATTGAATGCAGCTTCTGACGGACTTGTTTCTGCCCTACAAAACTTTTGATTTACGCTGTTTTCTTTCTTTCTGATAACGTTTGTCTAGGCTCCCCTTCACTGTCACGATGTACGGTGAATTTGGTCTAGAATTTTGAAAATTTTAAAAACTTTTAAATTCTTTTTATTTTTATTTCATGTGCTCATTTATTTTTATTTTATTTAATTTTATTTCATTTCATTTAATTTAATTTAATTTTATTTCTTTTCAATCAGGGTTTTGGTATCCACAACTTACACGCTATTTCACATCGTAAACTCCGACAAAGGAAGACGTTTGACTTGTTTTTCTTCTGGTTGATGATCACTTTCTACGGATGAGTAAACTGTTTGTGGCGGGCCGAAACCCCGTGTTGCTGATGCTGCTGCTGCAAGCCTCTTAGCTTCGTCTTTTGAAAGCGTACGTTACCGATGCAGTTCCAACTTTCGTTCTTTTTTCTTCCTTCAATGTTCCCTTCCATCATTCTATTCTGTCTGTTCTTTAGCAGTACAAACAAGTTTCTCTTTATTGCTTATCGAAGTTTCACTTCAACGGATAAAGCGCAGCACCGTCCTAACATTATTTGTCTTTTTTTTAACGATTTCTTTCGCATTCCAATTCGTTTCCTTCCCGTCGGAAGGAGATGGTCCTTCTGCCTTGTGCACACCGTTCAGTGTGCTTTCTCCAGTCCGATCAGCTTCTCGAAGAACATGCAATAGTTGCGGTCGTTGTTGTAGTAGAACGGATCCTCCAGGATGTCCCGGGCGTGACCGAGCGTTGCCGCGGCCAGTTCACCGACCGTCCACTTACGGTCCTTCAACACCCGGCAGATCGTATCGAGCTGAAAGAGAAGAGGGGGAGCAAGTTTAATGGCGGACGAACTCTACGAGATAGCAATCGGTTGAATACCTTGGAAAGTTTCTCATTTCCGGCCGTGTAGTAGCTGAGATACGGCAGACCCGCCACACTGGCCGCCATCCACTGGATCACCATCTTGAGCTGTACGTCCCCACGGCGTGTGCTGCCACATCCCCAGTTGCCGGTCGCCACCGGCCGCAGGTTGACGTTCAGGGTTCGCTTTTGAGCAAGTTGCGATATCTGTCAGAAAGGAAATCAAAGAACGGCAGGCGTGTGGACAGAATTATTTTAATCTTTTCTCATGCGTTCCGTAACGAAGAGCACAGTAAGAAAGGTACACAGATTGTCAGAGAAAGAGAAAGAGCGCAAGATATAGAGTGAATGTGAGGGAGTGAGACACTAGAAACTATTTTAGATAAGCACAAAGTTAAACAACGATTACCTTAATCCCTTAAGTAAACACGGCACAAGGTGTTATTCGACAGGAGCACAACACACGGTTGACGCGTACGGTAAAGCTTGGTGGTTAACCACATGCAGTTATGACACGGACGAACACACATAAGCCACAACTACACAACGCTCTGTATAACTACCTTCAGCACCACATCGTCACACTTGATATCCTGATAGTAGGAAACGGACCAGTTCGGTTTGTAGTGCAGAAGTTTCGTCTTCAGCGACGACTGGCGTACGAGTTTGGGCGCGTCTTTCGCCGGCACCACCTGACCCGCTCCCGAGTGCTGCTTCCTGGGGGACAGGGCCGCGGTGCCGATGGTCGGGTCCGTCACCGAGCACCCCGAGCCGCTGTGGGTCGTCGAGCGCAGCTTGAGCAGCAGCTTCCGGTGGTCGGTCCGCGTGAGCTGAATGTTGGGACATTTGAACAACTTTGCCGGCTCCAGGGCGAGATAGTCGTTGCGCTGTGCGATCGAAGCCATCGCGTGCCGGATCACGTATGGGGGTGTATATGTGTGTGTTTGAACGGCGGTGGACAGTGTGTCCGTTTTGGGGAGAGCGTTGCGGATTCATTCCGCCAGCACAAAACCAGGGGAAAGGATCAAGGAATCAACCGCAAATCGAAAATCGCAACAAAACGCAACAAACACAACGCATCCAAAAGCATATGATCGGGGATGAAGAGATAGCAGATGACGATGATCGAGCGGGTGTACCAACAGATGCAGTGGGATCAGGGATAAAAGAGAAAAAATAGGATTAAGGCCGGAACTCAATATGGATGAAGGAACAACTCAATTTAATAAAAAAAAGTAAGCTATCGATAGCAAAACAAACTGTCACCACCATGGCATTCAACACGGTCAATGTACAGATAAGGAGAGAAAGATTCTGCTAAGAGTATCTGCAAATGTGGCAAGTTGATGTCTACTCTACGAAAGCACGCTCTACGAGGAAGCAGTAAGCTCTGCAAGGGCAGTCCTACTATCTCCTACAGGAAAATAAATCCACAAACCAAAACGTTTGTTTGTAAAACGGCTCTACGAGAAACCGCAAATCTACTCCACAGCCTTTTTTGGCTTTGGCGACTTCAAGGCGCCTCTATAACGCCTACACACGGTCTTCGGAACTTACCAGCTGAGCCGCAAGTTTGTGCTTGTGTTTCGCCAGTTCCAGCGAAAGGGATCGTACGTGCAGCAGAATCTTGTCCTTCTGTCCCATGCCCCCGATGCCGCCACCTCCCGCCGTCAGCCGTGCCCCTCCCATGTCCACGCCGGTCCCGTTCCCACTGGTCAGGCACTCCTCGGTGAACGGAATGCCGACGAAGCTTTCGCTGAGCGTTCGCTTGAGCAGCGAGTTGGCAAACTTGAGCACGGCCTCATCCCGTGCGTCCAGCTTCTTCGGTTTATCCGTACTGATTGGGTCCTCGAGCCATCTGCATTGGGGGAAACGGAAAGCGGTATGTTCAAAAGATGTCCCAGGATCTTTCCTAGCGAACGGGATGGCATTACTTGGCAAACTTCTCGTACACCTCCTCCAACTCGGAGCCGAGATCCGAATCGAAGCTGTACCGCGACGACTCGTTGGTGTTCTTGCGCTCCAGCGAACCGTTTGGTGGGCCACCGGACGCCATCTTCAGCTGTTGGTCTCGCCAGTCCGGCTCGTCGTAGTTGCTGTCCATCGAACCGTCGAGCACGAACCCGCACGAACCACCGCGCCGCACACGGATGTCCTGGTCGCGCGTCTGCGAGCCCGCCACGCTGATCCCCACGGCGTAGCTGCTGTCCTCCGTGCTGCCCGAGAACCCGTTCGTCCGATCCTGCTCAAGCGCCGCCCGCAGCTTCTGCGCGAACTCAAGCCGCCGCTCGGGCGTGTCCAGCTCGGAGGCGTACGCGTGCGCCCGCAGCCCATCCTCGTCGTCCTCGTCAAAGCTGTCCTTCGCGCTGTGGAACTCGTCCTGGCTCGAGCCGCAGCTCGACAGCGAATCGGGCCGCGTGCCATGCTGGTGGCAGTCGGGAATGCGCAGCGGGTGTCGGTTGACCGGCAAGCACTCGCCCGACGAGCCGAGAATGATGAACTTCCCCCGGCGCGCCCCGGACCCGGAGCACACCGAGACTGTTCCGCCGCTGCCGCTTCCGGGTGCGTTCGGCCGCTCGGGCGAAAGCCACGATCGGCGCTTGTTGATGTCCTTCTCCAGCTTGTTCGAGTCGCTGCTGGACCGCTTCGAGTTGGGTGTCGCCTGCCGGATGAAGATCGTCGTGTAGACGTCGGGCGAACCGGGCGTCGAGCCCTCCCGGTCGCGCTCCCCGATCGGCGACAGCCGGCCCTTGCTCGACACCGTCTCCAGCTGGTCCAGCTTCAGCCCGGCGGCCCCGGTCGCCCGCTTGTCGGTCGACTTCGTTGCGCCCGCCTCACCCACCACCGGGCAGGTCGTGTTCTGGCGGAACGCCAGCAGGCACTTGTTCAGCTCGCGCAGGATGTCGTCCTCCTCGAACTGCTGCGACGGCAGCGCCCGGTAGTTTTCCGCGTCGATGCAACACAGTGTGGTCTTCTTCGGCTCGGCGATCTTCTCCAGCAGCGGGCCCTTGCCCCGCGGGTCCACTATCCGCGACACGTGGTGCAGGTTCTCGATCTGCAGCGACTCGTTGTCCTCGAGCGCCTCCACGTAGAGCAGCACGGCCAGCAGCTCCGGGAACGTGCAGAACTGGAGCGACTCCTGCGAGTCCCCATCGGCCAGGACGTCCCCACCGAGCCGCGCGCTCGCGAACACCGTCTGCATCGTGTCCGGGTCGGCCTTGTCCAGCTTGCCCTCGTGCCGGATCTCGACGTCGCACAGGGGCAGCTCGCACTCCAGCCAGTCCTCGATCGTGAGCCACTGCTTGCCGGTCATCACCTTCCGCGAGATGCGCAGGCTGCCCTCCAGCACGGTCGCGTTCCGCTCGAGCCAGTCGAAGTAGTGCAGGAAGCTGCGAAACTTGGCCCTCTGCACGGCATTGCTGGAAACAAGGAGAAAAACGCAAACCACGTGTTAGCGAAACCACGTGTCCTATCCCCCGATTATCGGGGGGGTCACGCGCGGTCGATCAACCTACTCTACTAAACCTCTAAAAAAGTGTGTAAAGTTAAAGTCTTGTAACGTGGGGTGTGTTTTTTCAGTACGTTTTGGAAATGTCGAAAAGAACGCATTGGCCAGCAGGGACGCAACGAGCCGGTAGCTCAGCTCGTAGCAGTCCGCCTGCTGCTGCAGGCTGAAGCTGAGTCCACGCGGCGGCCGGTGCTGCTTGAGACTGCGGGCATGCCGGGCGAGCGCTTTGACCGTCTGGCCGAGAAAGTGGTCCCGCTCGGTCGCGTCCATCGTGCGCTCGACAAAGTGCCGCAGTCCCTCGAACACCGACGTGTCCTTTCCGTCCTCGTCCGGATCGAGGCTGACACTGGAAGGCGGGAAGAAGCGTAACCGGGTTACTCTACTGCTCCGAACTGCTCCTAAGCCTGTCGATACCTACTTGCAGAGTTCGTGCAACTTTTGCATCACCTCGAGGACGACGTCGAGCGAGTCGGACTCCTCGATTTGTGCCAGCTTCTTCTGCACGTTCGACCACCAGGGAAGATCACATGGAAGCATCACGAGCGCCATACTGACATTGATTTACCACGGGGCACGGTGCGGGTTATCTTCACGCTCGAACGGAAGGCTGCCACGCCGCACGGCACCTTGCGCGATTTATCGACGCTAAGGGGAGGTAGTTAATGTCCTTTCCGTTCCGAAACCGCGACGGCGACGCACAGAGGCAGAGTCACGGAGAGCAAAGGAAAGAAATGCCCTGCTCCGGGTCAAAACCCAACGGAAGTCGACTTCCACCGGATGCGTGATGGTCACCACTTTCTCCGGGGTATCCGGGCGGCTGGTGGCGTCGCCGTCATCGCCTCATGGAAGCTTCTGAGAGGAAGAGAGAACGGAAAAACGAGAAGGAAATGTGTTTAATTAAGTGAATCGTACAAACGAAAACCGGTGGAGCACATTTACGGCTATTAATAGTGTTCTCCCCGCTATCGGGCAATTTGGTTAGGCATTTTATGGCCGGAATCAAGCAGCATGAGATAGCTTGTCCGCCCGGTTGGCTGGACTGAGGGAGGTGTATATTTGTACGTGTTCATATCGATTTAACGGTGGTAAGTGCTCTAATCACGGTTACGATTGCTGTTGGCGGTTGAGTTAAGCACTCCACCGGGAGGGGAATTGCGCTGTATATTTACTTGTCACTCATGCCTGGCGTAGTTTCTTCGATAACCGATGTTGATTGCGGAGGTGTGTCCCTGGTGTACAGAGCAACCGATATGGCATTGACATGGACATGAGCAGCGCACGCTATGTTATGCCTGCATGTTAGTCAAACCATTTGCATATTGTACCGATTTACTGTTGAGTTTGTGTGTGACTAAGGCATGATGAATCATAAAGGATAAATTTGTTTCTCCAAAATTTAATTCAAATTATTTAAAATAACAATAATTAAACTTTGAACGTCACCTATTGTATGTAAAGCTTATCTATATCTACTTTTTTTAGCCACGTATAAGACAACCAAAAGATAAAGGAGATTCATGCTTGAGTTCTTTTGTAGAAGGTAAATTGTAGTCAGTTCACAAATAAAGTTTACGATTTAGAGATGTTGTAATCAAATGAAAGAATATCCCAATTGGAAAACATGCTTCCTTCAAGAACGGTTTACAGTGAAAACAATAATAAGCTCCATCGTCCTTTTGAACAATGTTTAATAGATCCATAACTATGTAAAGTGTAATATTTCATTCACTTCACTTCAACGACAGTGTAATATATTGTTCAAGTAAAATCTCTGATTACTTTTTGACGCACGCAAAGCATACCGTTCCGAGAGAATAAAGCAAAGAAATATCTCGAAGGCCTCCAACATTGCGTGATCCACTCGGCTACAGCTCGGCTGCACTCTGCACGACGGAAAACTCAACCGCCGGTATGTCGTTATATTTAAAATATTTGTTGACCATCCAGCACAACAACAACAATCACGAGAAAAATATAAGAAAGTCTTCTTGCCCCCTCCCCAAATGTGCGCTAGCGCCATCGACAATCTTATCAAATTTACACAACGCCAGACACCTCGTGACACGCGTTAGCACAAGGTGCCGGGTCGAAGACGATGAGCGCATAAACACCCAGCGCGCTCGCGTCCTGCCATCGTCGCCTTCCGGTAGCACTAATGAAGTAATTCACCTTCACTCCCACCAACGCACACCAGCACAGCAGCTAGACCCGGCCAACGACGGTGATGATGCTCCGTGGAAAATGTAAACACCACGAGCGACTCTAACTTTTCTTTGCCTTGCTTTCGAGCTGGGTTGGGGTGGCAGCAACACACGCTAATGGAAACATGACAACCAAACAACGGAATCGGAAATAACCACCAGGCACAAAAAGGCAGCAACGGCATCGCAAGCAGAAACGGGGAGCAGCACAACGAGAGGAGCGACCCATAGGGCTACTATTACCACCCCACCCCGGCACCCGGAAAAGACAAACACCACCGCGGCAAAGAACCACCGTCGTCGTCGTCGGACGGGCAGGTTTGACGTCATTAACGCCGGCGCAACATTGCAACACTGCTTCACTTCAAGCCGAGCCGGATTCAGGAGGGGGTGTTTTTGAAAGTCCTTTCGAGTCAAACGACGGGTCTCGTTCCACATTCACAATCCGAGGCGAGCGAACTTTTACGAAAAAGTTCCGACAAACAGATTTAATTTTGCACCTTTTTTCGTTTTCCACAATTTTCTGGCCCAATATTTTGGGCACAGGAAATGATGCAAAATTAATTATGTTTCACTGGGGGAAAAACCAACGATGGCTGCCTTGTTGGCATCATTAATGTTTGGCTCATTTCATCAGGAAACTCATTTGCTAGAATTTTAAGAAGAGCCCTATGCCATTATTTTTCATCATGAATAACAAAAAAAAACAACCTCTCCGAAAATTGGCTTTTCTATCCGAGTAATTTTTTTGTAGAACTATGACTTCCACTTCATCCAAAGCAATCCAAATAGACGTATAGTTTACGATGGTTTGATTTAGTTCCGTTATCTGTTTCACCTGTGTTTGGATCGAACGGAAACGGAAAAACCACCTGTTACATTCGGCTCAAATTTTGCCTCGCACACAACCACGTACCATAAATCTAGCGATCGTTGGAAGCGAATCAAACAAATTGCACCGTATCTTCGAGCAGTGCCCGCACCGTTCGGGGCAATTTTCGCAATTTCACTCGCTGTCAAATAGCGTGATTGCTTTATTTTAAGATGCACTTCAGTTTCCACCGCACCCACGGAAAACGTCATCCGTCCGTCGGTGATGAATGGTGCTACCGTAGACGCACCCGGATGGAAAAGTCGATGGGTGGGTGTGGGGGGGGAAACAGAATCACCGCGGGTAATGAGTCGCAACGAGAAACGAATTGAAGTCTCCGTGGTCCTGCTGCGCCAAAGTAAATTGCCCGGTGGCCCGAGGGAAGGAGATTTTTATTTTTACCAACGTCAGCAAGCAATCTAATCATCGGCTCTCAACACCGCTCTGCACCAGCACTGGGGGAGGTGGTAAAGTATCGAAGATTGTGGGTTTGATTAACACTTAATGTTCACAGTATGGCGATGTGATACATCTATTTTCCACAGCATGAGTCAGGACTGTATGACTTTTTTTCCACAACAAAACTAACTGTAGATCTAGTTTATTTATAGTCGGGCAGTGATTTTTATCAGGTCACGTATGCATGACGTGTAGGTTTACGATGTTATTTTTAAAAAATGTTGCCGATTGGGAATGGAGGCGCCCGGTATTTTGCCCACGTTATAGTGTATTTACAAAGGTAACAAAGCAGCTAAATGAAACACGGAATTTATAAAGACGGCCTTAGATGCCCGTCTGCCGCGAAGGGTCTCTATTTGTTTGTTTGTCTTTCATTGCGTTTTGGTGAAACCGAAAAAAAAAACATCACCCCGCATCATAACATGAGCTCCAAATGAGCCTTGCGTGATCCACCATTCTGGTTATTATTATTGAAAGACAGTTTACGTCTGCCACAAAGCTGCAGCCATTAATCTCTCCGATTGTCCGCTGTCTCTATAGCACTGGTCTGCTTTTTAGCAGCGCGCTCCTCCGTTCATCTGGACGACTCCTTGCCCAAATGGAGACGCCTGGTCTGCCACGGCTTCGCAAAGGGTTTCGGTTTCCAGCCCGTACACGCCTGGCTGCGCGGGTGTCCGACACACGGTTGCATTCACTCACGCCCGCCTGCACGCACGTTCGTACGAGCGATCGATATAATAAAGCTCGAATCGCTACGTTTTGATAGCCTTTGCGACCAAGATTCGCCTCTCCAGGCGGGAGGGAGAAACGAAAACTGCCTCGGAAAGAAAACATCACCAACACGCTCCAACAATAAAAACAAAATTACATTTGCCTCGATGATGATGATGCTGCTGCTACTGCTCGGATCGGCCCGGCCACCGATTAGCCAGACAGACCTGCGGATGACCGAAGACCCAAAATGACTGTCCCGTGAAATTGGCGGAATGAGGTCCACCACGGACATGACAACACCGGCTGCAATAACATCGCCATGTTCTGCCGATCGCGCTTGACCTGCCCCACGAAACGCGTTCTCCAACTGCCATCGTGTGGGAGGTTCCAGCCTGTCGGAGAGGTTTGCGTTCGTGCTTGGCACTGATTTTCTGCAGCAAACATCGGACGGTGCCAGCACATCGCGTGTTAATCGATAGACGTGTGAGATAAGTGAAGACCGAGGGTGAATGCAATCATTCACTGCAATCATTCAATCATGAATGTGAATCATTCGATGCTGTAGAAAACAAATGCTCAATGAGAAAATACATTTTTACTTTTTTAAATCATTTTTTCCCCACAAGTAGAGTAACCTTCCCCTTCGCAGAACAGCTTATCCACGAAACCGTACAAATTTCTTGGATGTTTTAGTTGTTTCAAACAATATTTTTCTACCCTACCGAACGGAAACCGCTTGAGCGCGCTCCAATAAAGCCAACAAACCAAACCGCTAACCGGGCCATAGCCCTTACCTGGTCTATAAACAGCTCATCTTCACCCAATACGCTTCCACACTCTTCCCGGGTAGAACATAAATCGTAAGGGAAACGAAGTAGTAATAAAAAAAACCCTGCCCAGCTGCCAACCGGAACCGCGATCGGTGCGAGGCAAAACTTCCCCACGAAAACCAACCCCAAACCAACAGCTGCTACCTTTATCCTTTTTGCGTGGCTTCCGGCACAAAGCGTGTTAGTTAGTCATTTGGTGGGCCGGAAAAGTGAACCCTTTTTGTGAACCCGAGCATCAGCTGGTACACTTGAAAACTGTCGGAACGGACCCTGATGGTGAGGTTCAACATTTTATTGAATGGTCGTAAGGGACTGAAGAGATGCTCAAATATAGCTTTAGCTAAGTTTTTTTTTTATTTCTATTGCAAATATTTTCTATACACAACAATTTTGTTTCATCTTTGAAATTGCATGTGTGATAACTTTTAGAGTGACTTCATTCCTTTTTGCCAACGTAGAAACTAATACCAACCCTGAAGCGTTTCCGTCAATATTGTTTAATGAAAGAAATTGTCCCAAGTACTCCGGATTTTATTTGAATTTGAATGAATATCCAAGTCCCTAACTACAACATCTCATGCAACCGAACCACGTTCCCATTTTATGCTGTTTAACTTCCTTCCTTTGTTTTCTTCCTTTTTCTTGTGGCAAATATTGACAGATACTGCCTACACTTCCCAGCACTTCCGGCAAGCGCTGCGTTTCCAACGGTTTTCCTATGCACTGAATGACGCTCAAAACATTCTCGACAAGGCCACGGCCGAGCGAAAATAAAGTAAAATAAAATGCTCCGCAAAGTGAAAAGTGATGTCAGAAAACTGGGCGAAGGAAAACAATTAACGCACGGCAAATATTTGCGCATGTTTCTGCGGGGAGCAATCATTTCATCCCGAGAGGAAACCGAAAAGAAAGCGGGTGTCACTAACGGCAAACCTCGCCGGAAAGCACGATCCTGGTACACTTGTGCGATTTGATCATTCGAGCGAGATGCGATTTGGATTTTATCGGATGAAGCCGTACGTTTCCACTGCAACTTTGGTCATAGATGGTATTAGTCTGTTTAGTTGGGCATTCGTAAGAAAATTCAAAGAATTCAATGATTGTACCGAGTAGAAACTGACGTCAAGGTGCTGCGCTTGTTTGGAATTCAGCCATTTTGTTCCGGAAAGTTGAATAACGGTGTACAGCAGCAGCTGAATTGTATTTGTTTTCCAACTCCAGATGGAGCCTGTAAATTGACTCACTTTGAGCAGAGCCGTTGTTTCTGGAACACGTTGCGTATTCGTTTGAGTTCACCGGAATAGTTTTGTTGCCACTTCAAGCGTATTACTTCTTTTGAATACTTGTTTTCAAGAAAACTCATGAAGTGAAGAGTTGAACAGGTGTGCGGGAAACTTTTCCTCTTGATCTTTCTGCATGCACGTTGAAGTACAACTCTTTCCCCACCCGCAAATGGAAAAGCATACATGTGTACAAACAACGTGAAACGACAGCTTCTTTTCATTGCCGTGCGTTGGCAACAAGAAAACGATGGCTACAAACGTAATCCTATGCTTACGCTTTTCTCTGTTTCCACTTTATTGCGCAACGTGCAACTCGACGCTTTGTCGTACTTAAGCCTTGATTGAAAGGACACAACAGCTCCATGGAACGTTACCACAATGCTCCTCGCGAAGCTCCGGTTTTCTTCGTTGCTTATCGTTTCTCGGCACGATTTGCTAGAGCTCCATTACACCGGGCCCCAGCGGTGGTATCCAATTTCACCTCTTTCTTTTGTCAATAAAAAAAGGGCATGCCAAAAACCAGTTGGCAAAACTTGTTGAAGACGAATCTACGAAATGGATCTTCTCTGACCAAATGGAGGACGACTCGAGTGTCTAGATGCTATTCTGGAGGCGCAAACCAGAATATGATTTGAGCAAGACAGCGATAACACCACCCGGGTAAAAGAAATGAACAAGTTACAAGCATCTGGGGAGAAGCAGTTGTAGAAAACAAAACAAAAAAACCGCATTAAACGTACCGCAGGATCGACCCACACAATCGGAAGCTAAAAGGAAGCTTAAACGTGGTAATAAAAGTGCCTATCATTTTCTTCTTTTACGCGAATCGGCCAACGAGTTACGGCTGAAATATTCTCCATCTACCGTTTATCCTTTTTTTTTTTCCATGAGCTACCGAAGCCACCGGAGGGCCTTCTTACGCCGGAAGCTCTCCAAACTCCCGCGAGATGCCACCGCAGAGGACAATCGATTGTATGCTACGACCGAGGCCGGTGAATGCCATTCGCGGCTTTTACTTCTTTCCCCCGTTGCTCGTTGCATCGTCTCCGCTCTTTCGCCTTATTTTCTACACCTCTGCATCTCTCTCTCTGTCTCATCCACACCACGGAAGAAGAATCAGAATAACTTGCTGGCAGTTTGCGGCGTTCGTTGCTATTTTTAACGTCATCTGCCAAGATTACACTTTCCTAATGCTCCTCGGGTCGCCACGGTTCCCCCGCGGCGGTTTCCGTGGCCCAAACCGGCGTTTCTGTGGATCCTCAAGTGGAACGAAACACGAACACACCGGACAGCACGTCGCGGCGCAGCGTTTCGGACCTTTTGGGCCTGGTGAGTTGGGTGGAATTTCCGATTCCTTCAATTTTTTTTTTGTTCTTACATCCAACGACATTCGCGACATTCTGGTCGGTTGGTTTTGTATCTGGTTTTTACTACTCGTGCTATTGTTGCTCTTTTCTTATCATTTATCTTCCCGTTCGACCTTCACCCTTGGACAGAAGTCGGGAAAGGAATCAACCTGTCGCTCACCTGCTTGGCCGGCCGAACTCTAGAAAACCAATATCACTTTCTTGTGTGCTCGTGTTTGCCAACCGCCGCCAGGAGCATCGATAGAAAAACTCGATAAGGCACGCATCTCTGCTGTCCGGGGCGACATCACGTGCCTCACGATGGCGAAATTAATTTTTCACATCGGAATATTGCCTCCCCTGGACGATAGCTCAATATAGAGGGCGCTTGGCGGTGGGAGGTGTTTCCAATTTACACATCATCTCCACTTTTTTTTCATGCTCCCTAGCAGAACGGGTCGGTACGTTGTCAGTTTATTTATCGTGCGTCCAATTTTTCGTTTTTTCTTAGGATGGCGCACTGTTTCCACAAACCCTCGCTGCCCCACAAAAAGCTATATTTGTTTGAGGCAATAAATTTGTGTCTCATTAGTATCGTTTTTCATCGCATCATCAGCGTTCCGGATCGGTTCCATAGAAAACCCGGGGGGTTTTTGTTTTTTCATCTACCAGCTCAGCATAAAGCTGAAATAGGAACTAGCGTCCACGACTTTTGTGACACTGTGACGGCACATATTTTAATATTAGCTGCATTTGCTTATAAACGGTGAACATGAAAAAATTATGTAGCTTAAACAGCAACCAGTTTTTCCAAGCAAAGTTGAAAACTTATATAGTTGAATAATTTCGTGTATCGTTGTGATTATATTTAAAAAAAAAGTCGCCAAGGGCTATTAAACGTCGTTAAAAGAAAATTTTAATTGAACATACATGTTTTGAAGCACAACAAACAAACAAAAAAACGATTCAGCGTACCGCCTTCCGTCCAATGCACCTTCTCGTGCAATTTGGTATTAAACCGAGCGTGCATGTGCTCGCCTATTAATCTTAATCCGGTGTTCCACATTGCTGGCCCCCTTTCCCCCCATTCGGGTTTCGGTTCGTCTTATCCAGCCCCACGCCGTTCGGTGCGCTTCCTTGGCCCATCGAATCGGTCCTTCCTTCCCCGGGTGGTGCTAACATTTCGGTATCGTAAATATCGCCCCAACGTTCGCGCGGCTTGCCCTCGACTTGACTGACCTTTGCCGAACGTCCTTCCCCGGCGCATAAAATTGCCCATTCGGGAAATGCCTTCGCCGCCGCACTTGTGCACAAAGCAAATCACCTCAACCACTCCCTTGCGAAGGCGAGATCTGTTCAACCGGCTAGGATGAAAGGGGAGAGAAATTCACCGATAAAAAAAAAACAGATTTCACATTATCTCACAGACGGCATTTCGCCTGCGGCACACGAGACTCCGGGGGGCTCAGCTGCTTCTGCGGCAACAACGGGGAAAATAGCTGCATCGGAATAGCAACGTGATGATGCATCTCCCCCGCAGCCGACGGTACGTATCGTAACCCAAAACCAGGAAGAGAAAAATCTCGTTCACTGAAAAAGGAACCAGTTGTGTGCCGACTGCGGCACACGACCGGTCGGTCTTGTGGCACCCACACATACAGACACACACTTCAAACCTACGGGAGCAAAACGTCATCGTTCGCATAGACGGTGCATCGCACTCGTGCGATTTGGGATGCTGGGGATGACGATAGGATGGTACGTTGGTGCGCGACAGATACTGTGTGAGAGGGAGCGAGGGATATGTATATTTTGAGTTCCACGCCAGGGCTGTGAGTGTGACGGATTTTCCCCGACACATACAGTCGGGCTGCATTCTATAATTGAAATGAGGCAAATTTTCATCGCAAGAACGACTGGTCAGAGGTTTTGGTTGTCGGCTGTCGCGATCTTTGTGATTCATTGAAAAAATATCTTTCTCACTCCCAACCATTCACCATTTTGGTCCTCGAAAAAAATAAATCGTATACCTAAATAAAGCCGTTTGAGGAAAGGGAAAACTGTGGACATTTTGCTGCCTTCTTGAAGAAAAGTTGTGGAAAATAAATCAATGCAATCTTAAAGCAGGCCGCATGCTTTGGCCACCCGTAATCTTTTGGAATTATTTTTAAGCCGTTTCTCAAGTGTCGATGAAATATGACCATCATTCCTTTCCACGTCGTTACCTTGCTGAGCGCTGCGCCGGTGTTGGTGGTAGTAGTAATAGTTCGTAGCGGTGGTAGTGGCTAGGTCGTCTCTCGCCGTCTGGCTTCGTTCATTCAACCGTTCCTCCCTGCCTTCCTGCCTGCCTGCCTGCCTGCCTGCCTGAAAATTCCACCCAATAGTTTTCCACTGCACTGTGCCGACAGCTCTCGACCGGTTTAAAAATCAATTTTCTCCCATTTTCGCCGGGAGCCAGTTTTCACACATGATTTCCATCGGCTGATTTACGCTTTCCCGTTGTTGTTGCTGTTGCCCAGCAGCCGGTAGCCGGCTCGTAGCGCATGCTGGGTTAATTTTCCACTTCCTCGTGGTGGCACACTGTCACCCGGGGCGCAAACACACACACACACACAAACACACCCACACACCCACGCCGACGTTGATTGAAAACGCACCGGACGTGAAGCTGCGGCTTCAGGCGATTCCTCCCGAGATGAAATAGAACCTCTACACGAACCTTTCGTGCGCCGTTTTCACACGTTTTCGCACAGGCAGGAAGGGATTTAAAATATTATTACCACCGATCGCACCTCACACTCACAAGCAGCAGCAATACCGGACGGCGGGCGGTCGATGGCCGGTTGGAAAACACATTTGTTTAGCCCTTTTTCGCAGCAGATTAGCAGCAGATTTACCGTCGGTTTGCCTAAGGTAACAAAATAAGAAACGAGCGAATCAGGAAAAAAAACAAACCGGAAACGCGATGATTTTCTTTTTATTCCATCCAGCACATCTTGGTGATGTCTTCACCCCTGCAAGGAGCAAGGTATCCTTCAATTCACTGACATAAAATATACACTCACAACCAACATAAAAAATGCCTGCTCTTAAAAGCGGGCAGAAGGAAATGCCTCGAGACTATCGAGCAGAAAAAAAAACCACAAGCTAATCACCGCTAGCTGCCGAAGAAGTCTCCTGCTCCACCGCACACACGCACGCACCCACCGCTACTAAATGTACACTCGACTGGCGGCACACACAGCGGCACTACAGTGCGCGGCTCGACCGCTGCTTTCCCGGCTTGGGTGAGGCGAGGAACCGCCCACGGGAAGGAGAGGGCTCGGGCGGGGCTGTCGAAGTTCTTCTTCTAGATTTAAATGATCTGCCTCGCAAGGAGCAGACGACGGAACGGAAACAAGCGATTTGCGGCACCGCCGCGTGCTACCGAAAGAGAGAGAGAGAGCGTGAAAAAAGGGGCCGAGCCGGAAAAGCGAAGAAAAGCCCCAACCGCACCGTACCGTGGCCGAGGATAAACTGAACGCCTTCCACGACGCGGCTGCTCTTGGCTCTCTCGCGGCAGATATCCTTCGGATACTGCGCAAAGCCCGACCGGACCGAACCAACAACATCCGCGCCACGACGGCACGAGCCAACGCGGTTTTCCCCCTACGTCCTCGCGCCGTTCGGCACTCCACTTTTCCTCTCGGCTCACGCTCACAACAGCCCCGGTACGCGGGTGATCCGTTACGCCGTATATACGGCTCGGTGTGTTACTATGGTTGCCGGGAGAGCAGCGTTACTACGACGCTCCGGTATCCGATGGTGTGTTGTGTACGTTAGTGACGTCACGAGCGACCCGAAATCATGAACGAGTTGCCGAGCTCTGGGGAAGGTGGGAAGGGGGCACAGGGGAGACACATCACCGCGGGGTGGAAATCACCGAATCGTGCCTTCGTTCGTTCGCTCGTTCGCTCGTGCTCCGGTAGTTCTATTTCGGCGGTCAACACACCGTTGCTCCTTGCTGCCGGCGTGGAAAACTCGCTCCCAGTGCCGGTCCGAATGAAGGAAAAACAACAGCCCAGATGCACGGCACGGGGGTCGAGATTTTTCCTCCCATATTGCCCCGAAAGGGTGGTGGTCCGCATGCTTCAGAAATAACGCCACCTTGGTGCAGCTGTGTGCGTGTCGGATGGTGAACTCTGAATTTCCACCAGTGTCCCCACCACTCTCACCTCCCTTCCAAATCGGCCACACATCTGCGCAAATCGCACTCGACAACCTTGCCTGCTCGCCTTGCTCCTTTCCACGAACGTATACTTTCTGGATTTAAATCCGAGTGAAAGTGAAAACCGCAACCGATTTCGTTGCCCCGGCTGCTCCTGCTTATCCACTTTGCGTCGCGCCAACGTTCGCTTCGCTCTGACGTCATCAGGAAAAACGGCATGCACCGAATGTCGTCGCCGTCGGTACGTCGCAAATTCGCTCAGACGCTGCTATGTAAACGTGTGTGTGTTTGTATTTATTTGCTCCTCACTGCCGTCGGATTGTTTCTCCTAAAAAGTAGAGGACGTTTGCCGATGACGTTACGGATTTGCTGGCCGCGCTCTTCCCACCCTCAGTGACGCCTTCATTGTGCGGATGGCGTGGAAGATACAACGTGCTTTGAAAAGACTAGGTTTTTTTTCCTTCTGTTCATCGGCGACATGTTTCTTCTTGGCTATGATTTTCTAAACTATGCTGGGTACGGCACTGAAGTTTGGGTAGTTCCAAGGGCGGGTGTGTGAACGACGTGCTCCGTTATTGTAGGGTCCCCCCCTACCCATTCTGTTGCAAAACTATCGAAATAAGCCTCAGAAATCCACCGAGCTCTAGCCGTAAGTGTGATTGAATTCGAGATGAGGGCAGATAAATGCTCGAACTAGGTCGAAATGATCGGCAAACTTGGTCTCTGCGAATCGAATTTTGGCGTGAATACGGCACGACTTGGTGGATGATACTTCTCGAGTACTTTCGGGGTGAAAACTGGAAAAACAAATGCCACGCTGTTTGCTGACACATTTACGAGGGAACCGCTTTGCACGAAGATGAAAATAAAAGATGATATGCGTGAATTAGATAGCGCAAAGAGGAGTTTTTCTTTGTAGATTTTACTCTGTCACAGGGGCCCTTTATCAAGGTCATTACAGTTTTCCAACATTCAATTTGATCCTAGTCATATCAACTTCTATTTACCAATGCTTATAAATTTGAAAAATAAATACAGAAATAGTCAACGTATAGACTGAACGTTAAGACTGAATTGTAGTTTAATTTTGATTGCTTATTGCAAACATACAAAAAAAAACAATGAGCTTACAAGCCCAGCAATGACGTCTTTATTTAGCTGGAAAACAACGACGTCATGACTGCTACAATGGGAACACTACTTTCACGTACTAGGGGGTTTGTTGGATCCATGTCCACTCATTCTCTGTAACCACACTGTCCCTTCCTCCAACAACATTGCCTGTCGAATCGAATGGGGTTGTTTTTGGTTTTGATGTAAACAATCCATGCTGGTTTAAGTAAAGACCAAACTCAACGAGAGAGGTAGAGAAAGAGAGAGAGAGAAATGTCGACTTGCCCTTTCTCGGCTTTGCCTTTCTTGTTACTGGTTTGCTATTAAGCGCATTATCCTTTCAATTCCGCAGAGGACGCCCGCGATAGAATCGGCCCGGGATCGAGGGCACGCCTGCCGTACGTCTTCATTAAACTTGAGACCAGCGCACAACCCAGTGCTCTCCCCCATTGGCCCATTGTGAGGTGTGGTCCCTCCTTGTTGTGCCATCGATAAATTTAGCTCACCCACCCAATCTAACCACCGCCGATGCACTGTCGCTTGATTGCAATTGCATCGACCACCGGCCGGCAGCGTTCGTTCGGAGAGCTTTTCTCGGATGCTGTGGTTTGCTAAACGGTACGATGGAAAAGACGAAACCCTCCACAGCCGATTGGCATGGGACCACCGGGTCAGCCTTGGTGGAAACAATTGCAAGTCCTGTGCTTCCCGGACCGAACGGCGAAGGACATCTATTTCGAGTACCGGCCGTGTCGGAACGGATCGATACACATCTCCATCGTGATGACGTCGAAGGCGGGTACATATAAAACCTGCTCCGCTTCGTTCCGCGAACACGAGCCGGCGTACTTCGAT
Organism: Anopheles atroparvus; assembly: GCA_914969975.1. Taxonomy (NCBI): domain Eukaryota; kingdom Metazoa; phylum Arthropoda; class Insecta; order Diptera; family Culicidae; genus Anopheles; species Anopheles atroparvus. The sequence goes on from CAJZCY010000001.1 coordinate 32,767,034, forward strand.
GTTGCAGATTGTGTGATACACCGAACCGCAGTGCATTTGTTAATCGCGAATCATCGTCACAAATTACCAGCATTGTGTGCACATTAGCCGGTTCCTTGTAAAGCGATAAACCTCTATTACACGAACGACAAAAGCCATTATCAGCTGATCAGCGGCGGGCGTAAAAAAATCGCGGAATTCCCCTACAAGTGCAAGCAGCACTATGTTTTTCCTTTCAATTGCATCATGAAAGCAATCTAGTTTTTGTATTATAACAAAATGTACCAGGAAACAATATTTCACAACTAGCCCAAAAACAACAAGCAGTTCCTTCTTTTTTTTTTGTTACATTCATTTATTTTTCAACCTATTTAACCTAAACCTTTGAAAAAAGAGGCCAATGCTTGTTCGCAATGTGTGTTTATTTGCTTACATTCCATAACTTTGAGTCGTTAAATCTGCGGCAATGTTTACAACAGCCCGATACCAACCCTCTTCTTCGTTGCCACCGTAAGTTACGTGCGTCAGAGCGTCAACCCAATGCACTCCAGCCATTGCATCACTATTGCATGCACGTGGGGACTTGCCGTGCGTATATAAAAGTGCCACTCGCTCGGGGACTCAAGGTTTGTCGCTGTTCCCGGTCCGTGCGGTGATGTGTGCGGTGCAAGCTCAAGAGCATTTTTGATGTATTTTTTTAACGACACGTAAGAGAACGTGAACCCCGACCGGCAGCATGTGTGGCATACTTTGTATATTTCACCGGCCGGACCAGGGCCACACCAACGGGTTGCCAAATGAAGCGCTCTCCAATGGCGCTAGTGAGGAGTGTCGAAAGTCCACGGAATCCCTCCGGGAGCTTGCGTTCCGGCAGTCGGGCAAACAGCGCCACCGAGGACCGGACCACACGGGGCTGCTGGTGGACGAAGCGGAAGGTTTCGTGATGGTGCAGGAACGGCTGGCGGTGCTAGGGGTGCGAACGGGCAATCAACCGTTCACGTCCACCGACGACGGCACGGTGCACCTGGTGGCGAACGGAGAAATCTACAACTTCCGCCAGATGGCTGCAATGGTGCGGGAGGCCGATGGCGTTCGTGAGCCACCGTACGAGCCGCGCAGTGACTGTGACGTGTTGGTGGCCTTCTACGAGCGATTTGGTCCGGAGCGTCTCCTGAAAACCGTCCGTGGAATGTTCGCGTTTGTGCTGTACGATTGCAAAGCTCGCACGCTGCTGGTGGCACGCGATCCCGTAGGCATTGTCCCGCTGTACGCTGGTTGGGACAGAGCTGGGAGTTTGTGGTTGGCGAGTGAACTGAAGTGTCTCGTGGAGCAATGCGCCGACGATGTGATGGTGTTCCCGCCCGGACAAGCCTTCTGTGGAAGATGGGAGAACTTTAAACCTACGCCTTACTTTAACCCTCGCTGGATTGCGGAAGTACCCAACGCAGCGGTGGATTTGGTAGAGTTACGTGATCGTCTCGAGGCTGCCGTTGAATCTCATCTCCAGTGCGATGTTCCCATGGGTGCGCTCCTCAGTGGTGGACTCGACTCTAGTCTCATTGCCTCGATCGCGACGCGAATTCTCCGCGAGCGATCCCCTCACTCGACCGACCGCCTCAAAACCTACAGTATAGGACTCCCTGGTGTCGGCCCGGATCTCGACTATGCGCGCTTGGTGGCGGACTTCATTGGAAGTGACCATACGGAAGTTCACTTCAGCCCCGACGAAGGGTTGGACTACATCCGACAAGCGGTGTACCACTCAGAGACGTACGATGTCACCACAATCCGCTGCATAGTACCAGTGATGCTGCTAGCCCGGCACATACGCAGCGAGGGCATCAAGATGGTGCTATCGGGCGAGGGTGCCGACGAGCTGTTCGGGGGCTATCTCTACTTCCATCGGGCACCGAATGACCCCGAGTTCCACCGCGAAACGGTCCGTCGCGTTCTGGGGCTTCATCTGTCGGACTGTCTGCGGGCAAACAAGGGTTGTGCCGCCTGGGGATTGGAGCTGCGCGTGCCCTTCCTCGACACGGACTTTCTCCAGCATGTCATGGCCATCCGACCCGAGGATCGCGCACCGAGGGAAACCATCCCGGAGAAGTACATTCTCCGGCAGGCGTTTGCCGGCGGGAACTATCTGCCCCCGGAGGTGCTGTGGCGTCAGAAGGAGCAGTTCTCCGATGGTGTCGGCTACTCCTGGATCGACACCGTGTGCCAGTGGGCGGCGGGACGGGTGAGTGAGGCGAAGTTTTCGACTGCTAACCAGCGGTTTCCCTTCAACACACCCTCGACGAAGGAAGCATACTACTATCGGGAGGTATTCGAGGAGCTGTTCCCGGGAGAGAGCTGCGCTAGGACGGTGCAACGGTGGGTTCCACGAACCGATTGGGGCTGCCCGGAAGATCCATCCGGAAGGAAGCAGCATGTGCACCACGAAAAATTGGTTGATAAGAGCATGAAAGGGAAGGTGATGGAATAAAATCGGATGCACAAAAGGAATTTTTTATCTTGGTTGCATTTTTATTTCAATGCTCGCAAGTCTTATCTCTTACATTTTCTACAGAAAGAGGAGGCAATTACCAACAGTAAAATTTATCACTTGACTAACTGCAGAATTGAACTTTCAAATCAAGCACTTACGACGTTTGCTACCTTCAGACCTGATAGGACTTTTCACGAAAATAGCTCGGACCGTTTTGGAATATCCCTTTTTTTCCACTAGAAGACCAAGATGCTCGTAATAAGCAAACTGACCAATCGGTCGAACAGGGCTCAGAAGCGGATATCCTCTGCGATAGACCGATTCCCCCTCGCGAAATTCTTTGCATTACCCATTCGACTTTTTCTCGAAAGATGCCAGAGCAATCGGGAGTAGAAGAAAACACTATTATGCATGCATTATAAAAATATAAGTGAATAAATAAAAAAAAAACTACTAGTAAATTATAAACATATTAAGATTACTACTCTCTTCTGACCCTCGAGCTTCGCGTAAGTTTATCCCTTCAATGATTAATCCTATCGAAGTTATCCGCTTAATTCGATTGACACTTACGGGTCATGGGTCATCATTCACTCAGGTTACATCGTAACAGCTTTGTAGTTAATGAACCGCTTTTTACATTAAATGATTTCCCCCATGAGGTCTTGCATATTGTAAGGGAAAGAAGTATGGAACAAGAGTTCCACGCTCAAGTCCACGTGCTACCCCATTTCTTCTAGCCGTGAGGATAAATTACCCGTATGGTGGAACCGGGAGAGACGCCTTTCTTTATTGACTTTCAAATTGTGTCCATCAACATCGTCAGCGCTAGAAAAAAGAAAAAGAAACGGTTGCCCGTGTGGGGGTGGCAGCCGTGCTGGTCACCTTTCGACCTAACATCTTGTAAACATCGTTGTTAAACTGCTGTCATCGCCGTCATCTTCGACAATTTCCACCCCTCGCGCCAATTAGCTCACAACCGAAGTCTAATTTGATTACAAATTTGTTAATTAAACAATCACTCTGAATACACCCACAGTGCGCCCCCGGGGTTTCGTCGTCCCTGTCGTAAGAGAAAAGGAACAATCGGCCAGTGGGTGAAGAACAAGACAATCCGCCGGGGGGTCAGTAGGGTACAGAGGAACAGAGCCATACACTTGCGCATGGACGAGCAAGGCGAAATTAGTGAATGCACTGCGCCACGTGAGCTACGCTGAAGCTAGTTAAACATTCACTTGGTAAATGTTGCTCTGATCAATCATCCAATTCCATCCACCATGCAACTTCTGACTACTTTTTTAAAACATTCAAGTAAACGCTTTCAGGACCTATACGACTATATCTTAAAAAAGTGTTTCCTTCATTATTTTCAAGACCATTCCAAAGCACTTTATTTCATCAAAATCTTAATACAGTTTAGTTCACTTGTCACTTACGTTTCTAAAACAGGTAAAGGTGCCGTACTCGCAGTAAATTAAATAGAGGAACACACGAAGCACAAAATCCTCGTAAAGATATAGGCACTGGGGTTCATCCTATAGCAAAACCAAACACATTTACAATTATAACATGAAATGAAACTCATGAAACTCAAACAATACTATAGTCACGAAGCAAGGTATAAATTTGTCCAACTGATCAAACTCAGCCAAGGGGTTGATGATTAAATACAGTCTCGAGATATAAATCGGAATGTGAACTAACCGTTCTGGAAGGGATGCATTTCACGGTCGAATAATTTATGGCACGGATGAACATGGAAAAAGCGGATCAATGTAAAAAAAAACTTTTCCCGGCATATCTAGGGCCACCTTTCAATGCAGGGTTTTGACAATGGCGGACAGAATGGCCAACAGCACCACGGCACCGAACGAAACGTCACTTCGGAAGGCATCGTTCTGGCAGACCTTGCGCACGGAAGTCATCGAGAGACCGCGCCGCCTCAGCAGATTGCGAATGCTTTGTACTTCCTGTGGTGAAGAAAGAATGTGTTAAAGCCGATTACACGAATGGAAATAGATTCACGGTGCTCACCTCCGGCCCTAGACCCATCGGGACGCGCGAAAGCACGATCGTGAACAGCTGACCACCCGGAAGACTCTGGCAGAAGTTGAGCACGAGCTGATTGTTGACGGCCTTCAGCACCTGCACCGTGCCGGTGAACTGTACGTACTGCAGCTGGATCATCGAGCCGGACTGCGGCGATGCCGAGATCCAGAAGCCGGGCCGGGAGCTGTTGAAGCGAAGCGTGTACTCCAGCGTGTGTTCCGACTCGTCCCAGATCAGGCGAAGGGAGCGCATGGTGTGCGCATCCTGCTGGTGATGTCCGGCCGTCCCGAACTGACGGTTCTGATAGGAGTTGGACAGCTGGCCCTGGCGATTCTGCTGATCGTAGGAGTAGCCACTGCCCCGGGTCCCGCTCGAACCGTAGCCGTACGAGGTCGCAAACCGGGGATCGTAGTTGGCAGAACCGGGAGTTCCTCCTCCGCGGCCGGCGTACATCGACTGATCGGGCACCACCGGGGTCTATGGGAAGGACAGTCCAAACGATAAGTACGTAGCGAGGTATAACCATATCAAAAAGTCTTACCGAATTTGTGACATCTGCCAGGTGGATCACGACGCAGGTTTGATAAATCATTTCGCCTTCCTCACGTCCATCGTGCGTTATAACTTCGCTGCCGTACCAAATTCCCATTATCTACAGGTAAAAGTGAACAGATAAGAAATCAAGGTGCAATTTTGTATTTTATAATCAGTAACAACCCACTCTTTTTTCTCTTGATCTCTTGCTTCTCAATTTGAATCGTGTAAGGATGCAAAATCGACTCACAACATGCCCTGAAGTTGATAGAATCAGACGTGAAACAAGAAGTTCACAATCAGATATCGCATGTTTTAGACAACAACAAATAAGGCAACTGTTTTGTAGCAAAGAGATTTACGAAAAAAGATCTTTTTTGATACAATGTTCAAATCATCTTCCCAAAACGATAAACACTCGTCACAAAAAAGTTAAACAAGCTCATGGTCGCTATGGGCGGCATTCTGTTTCTAAACTGTGACTCAGTAGCCGCCCCACGGGCACCTCCGGACACCAAGTAGTTCGTTCACGCACGGCCATCGTGTTGGGGTTAATTGAATCGAGCAAAGGGTCACAACCGTCGGGTGCGATGCGGTGTGGCGGCGTGTCTCGATGGTTCAGATCCATTTCCAGCCATGGTGGTCAACAGCTTGGACAGCTTTATCGTGGCGTTGCTGCTGGATAATATTTCTCACTTCATAATTGCCTTCAGATCTGGTGGAAGATCGATCTAAAATCAAGCGTTGTGTGCACTGATGATTTCACTTTGACAATTTTATGAAGTCCACAATGCGACATAAAATGAAAAATCCATTTAGAAAAAGTACTCTCTCTAGTTTGAGCCAGTTAATTCAAAGGGGAAAATACTTTTAAACAGAATAAAGTTATCAGAATAACATATTTTAGGCCAATTAGCCATAATCTATTATGCATATAAAAAATTAAAAGAACATTACACCAAGATTTACTCTCCGTAGTTCGTATCTGAAGGTGATGTGTTAAACAAACACATTGAACCGGTTTAAATATGCTAGAAACACCATTAGTAGAAGAAAGACGAGAGATTACGTCAGATACTAAACATACTGATTGCGCGATGAATGGGAATGGAACAACTTCTGGAGAACAATATATCTCGTGATTCAATTTTCCTAAGGAGATAAAATCAATGCAAAAAAAATTATTCGTTAATATGCACCACATTTCCTAATGATCATGAACTGATCAAGTTGAGCGATGGTCGCACTAATTTGCATTGCAAACAAACTGTTCCCTCTGAATCATACAGCAGCATCATTACATGGTGGAGGAGGTTCATCTGTGCTTACATTCTAATCAATTTAACCGGAAATGAAACTGGAAACAGCTTAGTTTCTATCTTCAAACCCTTGGCGAATGTCCGTGGGCAAATAGAACTACCAATTAATCGGGGAGCCCTCGCGTGGTGCGAAATGCTCCGGACAAAACGTAATAAATCATACGCGATGAGGGCTGCAAAGGCCGTATTCCGACGTTTGCCGTGCATCTTTGGATCGACACGCATCGTAATGGAGCATTGGGCGTAAAAAAAAGAACCAGAGAGATGCTACGTTATAAACGGGTGGAAGCAGCGAACAACACCATTCGACCGCTTGACCGGTGGGAGAAATTGATTAGGTTAATTTAACATCCGCAACCCAGCAATGCGCTTTTTTTTCTCATGGTCGAGCGCGCCAGAATGAACACACAGTCGTTATGGTGATCGTGATACGAACAACTTACGGGACACTATTGAAACGCTATTAAAACAACGAGCCCCCCGCGGCGGAAAGGCTCGGCCTCTTAGCCCTCACCTGCTCGATGTCCAGCGCGTTCTGGGGGTTCAGATCGGTGCAGTGTTGCGAGGGACCCATCCCTCGGTTTTCCGACGAAGTGTTCCCATGCACCCGTACAGCACTTCCGGTCAGCAGCAGGAGTAACGCCAGCGGCAACAGGCACAACTGCAGCGAGATCACTTGCGATCGTTTCGAAGCCATTTCAAAATGGCCGTTTATTATATTTTTTCTTGTGTTAAGTAAATGTTGAGGTAAATCACGGAACTGCGACGTACGGTACTGTTTTCTTATACTGAGTTAGATTTTTTTTTCACTTCGAATTCGCCGAGATTGTTAACAAACAAACCACGACAGAGCTGGGACACTTTTCACTTCCAGGCTGGAGTCTCTGATAACAGGTTCGGGCATCCAAATGAAGCAAAACAAACGGCACGAACCACGACGATTTGGATGATCGGACAACCCTAAAGACACACTTCACTCTCGCCACCGTTGACGACTGTTCGTCCGTTCGACAACCAGAACCAAATTCTGCCACCGAGAACCCTTGCGTTCGAGCGATAGAGTGTGACTAAACGCGCGCCCCAGCGCGCTCGGTACTTTTGTACGTCGGCCCCGCACCCGTCCGTTCCCCATGGCGGGCGATGAAAGTGAACCAGAAAGTGAGGCCATCGGAGCATCGCTGGAGCGAACGGACCAGCAGGAGGTCGGACGAGTAAGCGAACATAAAAACACCCGGGCGCAGAATGGCATTCGAGGTGGCGTCACACCCAACCCTCCTCGGTTCGATCCTCCAGACACGCCGCACCCTTCCGTCTGTGAGACAGTGTGAGCAGGAGCGAGCGTTTTCCAGGGTGGATCTATACTGTGCGGCAACAGTTTTCCACCGAAAGTGCCGGAATGTAGGGACACACCACGCCAGGAGGACATTGCTGTACGCTTGACCAACAGCGCGCATTAGTGAAGGTTTATGGTTTCGGGTCAAGGGAACTGGGGGTGGAAATGGACAGCCAATTGCTCCGACGAAAGTGAAACTATCGGGACGGAGCTAAGCTTTCCCCGGGGAGTCAAGGGAACAGTCAAATAAAAACACAAGCGACAAATTTCCACCAAACGCACACTGCACGTACGTGTTTCTGTGTGTGTGTGTGTTTTTTTTTATTGTATCTGTGCAATGAAAACGAATAAAAGGAAACTGACACCGAGCCCATGTCCCGACCGAATGGCGGGAAACTCTATACGACGCATTTGTTTTTGGGGGGGACAAAACTCGTGGCAATGACGACGGGAAAACGAATTTGAACTGCTGATGGCGAGAGGAGCTGAGGGCGAGGATGACTTTTGCTTGCCCCCCTTCCTAACTCCCCCCCCACCCCATCTTCATCATCAACATCCCGTTTGGGAAGAAGGAAGACGAATCGGTTCCGGGTCGAGGAAGAATGGGGCCGTTTATCTTTACGGTTCTATGATTTTGGCAATTGGGACGTTGTTTTTTTTTCGCCCACTTTCGGAGTTTGTGAAAATTGGGGACAAGCAATATTATACATTTATCTTCTGCTTTTCGCATACCGCACTCCACGGCGAAATGACTCTCCAAGTTGGGCTATTTTCCATCCTAACCAACGATGCTCGAAGCGCAAGACACGTCAAAGTCTAAAGCCTCGTTCGAAAGCAAGAAGTCATAGGAAATAGTCAGAAAATGTCTGAATCTGTTTTATTTCGGATAATTAAACGCTCAGATTTTATATACCAAAACACAAACATAAAAGCGAATCCTACTTGAACTCTGCTGTATCCTATTTTGCGTCAAATTTCCAGAATAGAGTTTAAAACATTTGTTTGGATTTTCTCATATTATTCATTCAGGTTCATATTTAAGAATGCAAAAATTATGAATGCACCTCGCCTGGATGAGCTACCAATTGAGTAGAATTATTTATGCATTCCATTCTACCTCTCGATCTCGGTTATATAAAGTGTAGACAAGCAAATCACATTAGCATCATGGCTGAAGCAAGACGTTGCCGTCTCGGTGGAACAATTCTTATGTTTTTTCTCATACCCTTTCCCTTTCTCTGCTGACGACGATCGCTGACCACAACCGCCCTCGTTCTCATTACCTTCTAGGGTGAAATTTAATTAAATAAACCCAACAATTAAAACCCGCCGCCCAATTCGTCGCGTGCTCCGAGCGGAAAAGTGTTTCTACTCGTCCAGCCCTTCAGCCAGACAGCGCACACACATGAAGCACCCGGCAATTGGCCGCAATTATTGACGGCCAAATTGGGAGCAGCGTGCAGTTTGTTTTTTGTCATTCACTTCCGTCATACTTTCAACCGGTCATAGGCCATCATCCAGCCAATGCGCTGGGAATTTAGTTTATCTGCTGTTTTATCGATCCCGACAGCGAGATTTTGAATGCCTTTCCAGGGTATCGATCTTTACCTGCGCAGCCAAGAGACCTTGGCCGGGACGGCGAGCAGGTAGATCGTCATCATCATCATCATTGTTGACGATGGGCTCGAAGGCAAGAAGATTCTATTGGTCGATAAATGTTCCATGCTTAATTGCGACGAGGTGGCCGAGTGGTTAAGGCGTTGGACTGCTAATCCAATGTGCTCTGCACGCGTGGGTTCGAATCCCATCCTCGTCGGACGTAAGGTAACTACTCATACCATTTTTATGATAAAATACAAAGAGCGAAAGGATATGATGCAGGAGGGAGGGGGAATCATCGCCAAATGAAAGAGGACATGTAAGAGGAGCAACTATTACAATATAATAGTTTAAAAAATTTAAGAGATTAATAGTAAAGAGTTTACATTTCGTAGATAAAATGGGGTTTGGTTTTGTCTTCGTTCATGTTTTTTTTGGATCTCTGAAAAGAAAACTTTAAGTTTAGACATCTGTCTCGATATGAAGTGAAGTCTTTTATCTTTCAAATGCTATTGTTACTGCCTGAACAAAGAATCACCAATAAATGTTACGCAGTTTCGGTTAGAAGCAAACAGCACCATTCTACTAGTTTTCTTTCGTCTATCCTTGATCAACTTGGAGCGGAGAAGAGGAAAATGTTTGAAAAATATACTTGCTTTCCAACACACAACGGCTAGCTTATGTTTGCCATGGTACAAGCACAAACAACGATCGAAGTAAGCAAGAACCGAGACAAACTCCCCTTTCCTCCTTTTCGACCGGAACTTCTGGGACGACTCAACTAACAATTTGTTTTGCGAGGTATTTACCGCACGGCGGTACGTTGCAAACAGCTCCACGTTTTAAGACAACACCGCCGGGTACATAATAATGTTGGTTCGGGGGTTTTTTTTTTTTGTTTGCACCAAACTGTCACAAATTTTTTCACTTGACGAGTCGTTTAATTACCCTTGAAAAAGGACACAGACATTTGTTTATCGATTAGCAGTCTTCCATTGAAGAAAAGTACTCTGTTGGAGCCATGTTTATGTTGGTAAAATGAAAGGTAAAACCATAGAAACCATTTCCATGAATTTATTTGAAGACTACCTGGCTAAATTTATACATTATTTTACTTTGAATAAACATGTTGAGTGTGAATAAATCGACAAAAAATTACTCAACTCAAAATTCAAGTTATAATGAAACACACACATTTTCCTTGGGTTTGCTCCTTCCCTTCGTTTCATTCCAGAGGATACTTTTCTATTACACTCAAATCTTAAATCGAATTGAAACGGCATCTTTTGCTTTCTTGCTCTCGCGTACATGTGCATCGAAACGTGATTACAGGCGCCCGAAAACCACCTTATCACGAGCGGTGTTTACCGGACCTTCCCATCGAAGGTGTCGAAGGAACGGCGATAAGAAAAAGTAAAGCGTGAGAGAATGAGAAGAAGAGTCTGTGCGGACACAGAATCATATGATCCAGATGCGCCGCGGGAGCGAAAGTGAGCGAGAGCGATTCGGCGAAAACAGGTTGGAGCGAGCGAGCGAACACGGTGAGCAGGATCGTAGTATGCATGGGCCGTCGTTTTCTTAATCTAATCGTAGTATAAGGCGAATATTTGTTTACCGCTTTTCCCGAGCGCCGCCAGTACTTTCAGTAGTACCCGACGCGCCAGTGGCACCGTCCACGGATTGCCGACAGTGCAAAGTGCAGGTGCCTAGTTCTTCCTTCGGTTCCCAGCGATGAGTCGTGGCTGCACACGGATACTAATTGTTCAATCATTTTCATTTCGATACACCAGTCCGATCCGACCGGAACGATAAACGCAACTGAAATGGAGGACCGGCCGCTCTGCCACGAGGGAACGACACACTTGCGACACACGCCAGCATCCACCATGGATCCCGTTTGTGAGGAAAAGCTGGCAGCAGCTTCGCTCGATCTGCTCGACGAGCTGGTGCTCCTGCTCCATCGGAAAGGACGACTGCCCGTACTACTCGTGACCGTGATTGCCCTTGCATTGTGCTTTCTGGTGGTCGGCATCGTGATGGCCACCGGGATCATGCTCGTGACATTTTTCCTGTTCGTCAGCTACAGCGAAACCCCACCGGTGACAGGAACTCTCGACATTCTGGGGAAGACGCTTTGATAATACTGCTGTAATAAACTCTTGTCGAAAGCAAATCCGTTCAATGGATCTTTCACAAATGCAAAGTTCGGACGCACGGTCGTGCAAACCTCTTCGCAATGCCTTAGCACACCTTTTGACTAAAAGGAAGAACACCTACCGCGCCAATCAGATCGCCTGCTGTGATGAGATTAATTTTAATTGTGGCCCCGCACCTCCCCGGCCCCTCCCGGGCGCGGCTGCGTGATGCAACGGCGGAAATTGAATTTAATCGGTCCCAAACGAATCCCCGAGCAGCTTTTCTTAAATAGTCGCCAGTTGCAAGACGTTGGGGACAAACCCGGGATCCACCTACGAGCTGCACGCACGACGATCGTCTCCGATTCCCAATGGTTCATTGTAGCGGCGGACGCACCGGAACGAATGGTGAACTTTGGCGCGGTAGTCAGAAAGGGTTGAGAGGACAATAATTGAACCAATCGCAGAGTTACCACGAGCTACAGCTCTTTTTTCGGGGAACCAGTTACGCAACATTGTAGTTTGACCGTTCCCATCCACGAATCCAAAGGTTGCGACGTGCAGCCGGGAGGAAGACTCTTTTCATCCACACATTTTTTCTTTTTTAATTAATTTCGTCCATCGCTAGCCAACCGGTAGCTCATTTACGAAAATTGCTGCAGTGCAAACTGAATTCGATAGAATTAATTTTCAAATTAGATCCTCCCACCTCATCATCTTCCTTTTTTTAAGAAATCGAAATCCTGTTGTGATTAACGGGAGGCCTTGTTCACGTCCACTAGAGTTTCCGATAAAATACGCTAAAACGTTCGATCATTTTTCTTTGAAACTTAAAACTACTTAAAGGTAGACATCTGCATCCAAATTCAATCTTTTTCGGTCAATTAAACCTTCAAAGGATGCATAGAAGTAACAAAGTTTATTTTCATAGAATGGTACCCTTCCCTAACAGACTTTACGAAACATTTAATTTACTTTGCTGCCTAAGGCAAGATTTATTATTCGGTATCGGTTTCTATTTCTTTGAGATAGCAAACAAGTAGTAATATTGAAATCAGGAAAAAGATTGTAAATTCATTGATTCTGTTACACAAAAAGGCACCACAACTTCTTCTATGCTTTCGGTATGAAATATCGAACGAATCGTACCGCGTGCCGGCGGAGGTAGTTTCCCCACGATTCCAACTGCGCTCTCGGAAGTTGCCGCTGTTCCGCTACCAGTTTCGCTGTCAAATAACGGCTCCACTCGACGTTCATCTTCGCTAGGGTAGCTTCCGTCGCGGTCAATTTTTGCTCCACTACCAACAGCTTTGCGTTGCTCTCTTCTGCCATCTTGCGTATGGCTTCAAACTGCGTGTTGCGGAAGTAATTGTTGGTCATTGTAGCCACAATACCCAGTAGTACACCGATGCCGGAAGCGATGATCGACCAGTATTTCACGTTGTTCGCCTGCGTCCGTTCCTTTTCGTGCGATGTTTTCACGGCCGCCGTCAGGTGCGAAAAAAGTTCCCGTTCCTCCTGGTCGATAATTTGGAAGATGTCATTTTTCTCCTTCTCCCTCCCGATTACCTAAAATTGGAGGGTTCATAGGGGATAACCATTGCTTCTTATGAAACGCTGTAAACTTGCAAAATTAATCTTACACCGAATTCCTGTTTAATCAGCTCCACGTAGCGTTGCTCCCCGCGGGTTGTGTTCTGCAGCTCGATATGAATGTCCTGCAGCTGCTTCCGCACCAGCATCAGCTCCAGCAGAATGTGACGCCGGCGTTCCTGCACCAGCTGCAGCTGGTCCTGGATTTTTATCACCTTATCCTGGGCCATTTTCACCTCGCTCATTCCACTGAACTCATCGTAAAACGATTGCGCATCGTACAGCTTGCTTTTGGCTAGATCGATTAGGCCGACGCGCCGCATTGCGAGGTTACTCTCTTGCGAAAAAGCATTATAGTATTGATAGGATTCCTTTTCTTTTGCCGTAGATTCGATTGCCCTGGGCCGGTCGGCGACGCTTCGAATCAGTATGACAAAGTTTGTTCTCAGCGGGGTTGTTTTCCAACTATGTGCTGTGCACAATGAAACTGTTTTCGCAAACATACTGCTGACGCTCTTATGCTAACGCGTAATGCTTAGAGAAATGCTATTTATTTGTGGCAATGCAAAAGTTCCTGAGCTTCTTCTAAATTAGTATCACATTGTGCTTCACCACAAAATGCGGATGAACGAAACTTTGTTTTGAATTGCGCACATGTAAACAAACGGTCGAGATGGCAGCGCCCCTGTGAAAAAACTCATCGTGCGTATGACGTTTCCAGTAATATGTTCAAGCCTGTAAATAATTTCGAAGCGCAATTGTTCTTGGAAGACACGCGTTCGGCATTTTCCCGAAATATCGTTTCTTTACAAATTTATCACACGGGTGACACTGTTTTCATGTTTTATTTCAGCAATATCCGTAGCGCGATTGTTGTTGTCGTTTGCCAAAGTTCATAAGAAACATTCATCGGTAGAAGCGCATCGTCACTTCGGTATAGGCGAACCGGCATTCGATACCCCAGGATTCACTCGGTTCTGCCTGGCGTAATCTTTGCTGCTACGACAAAATCATCCAAAATATTAAACAGCATCTTGGACCCAGTGTTGATGAGACGTAAATAATTATAGTGGAATGCACATGAAGACAATAAGTAAAAGTATGATTCGTGCATACCAAGCTGTTCTATTCCGGTGTTCCTGGACTCCATTAGCTAGCACGTGTGTTACTAGACCCAGCTTGTTTCTCAGGTTCTGCTGCCTTAACCCTGTTCCGATTGAGTGCAATTCCCTGCAACACCCGCAACTTGCCCCGTAAATTGTTTATTTCACTCTGAACCGAGGAAAAAGCTTCGACAGAATTGTCGATACCTTCCGTTTCGAAATGGACGCCATTCGAATGGCTTTGGCAGCAGATGGTCGGAAATCTTCACGATTACTTTTGGAAACAGTATTATTTCTCCGTTCTCACAAGTGCACGAGTGAATTAGCGTCCAACCGACAATGTAACTGTACATCTAAATGCCTATTCGCCCATTTAAATTTGACGACTCGTTTGACGTTCGATTGGGCTAAACCAGCTGCTGTAGTACTATAGTACTAAAACATCAAATTCATTTAAACGTGAATTCATAAAACAAAATCAGTTAATAATGATGCTCCGTCCGTATAATTATTTTAAAATAAACACGTCCTCACAGCTCGGATACAGGATTGATAATGTTTTTATTTCTCTCCCGAAGCTCAAACCTTCCATTAAAGCTAAGGCTGGTTGTGAACTTTTTTTGTGTTTAGCGATATATGTAAATTTACTAGAAGATTACACCTACTTAGTACAGTATTCTAAAAATGTTCCTAGGGTTGGTCTGGAGCAAACGATATATTAACAAAAACTACTATCAACGTTGCTAAATGTGTGATAATAGAAATGTAGGGTAGAGTGAATGTCATCAGTTACAAAAAGAAAAAACAAATTGGGCAACGTAGTATTTTTCGCATTATGCTATTTGAAACTTCAAATAACAAGCGATGTGGTTAGGCGACACTGTTTCATAATCGTGTAATTTCCAGTTAGTATGCTGAGAATCATTTGTGATAAGGTTTGGTTTGCTTTCACCCACATGCTTATGCTTAGGCAATTTATTCATCATTTTCTATCCATCATTCACTATTATTTAGTAATGTTTGTATAGTGTGATTCATGTTTGTTAAATATATTTCTTTGCTTTATCATCGCTTCCGTAACATTGATTCTGTTCCATACTGAAGTTCTAAAACATAGCTCTAATCCACTGTTGCAATGTAACTCAGGTTATCACTATCATCCCCTTGCTGTCTCGCTCACTCTCTCGACACTCATCGAATTTCCACTCTTCCATGAACTTGCATCCCAACATCAGCTATCCCCATCGATGGAAAATCTAGCGAAATCTTAAACCTTTTCCCTCGCCGATCGATCACAAAACGTGCCGCAATAATTGCCATCGTTTCGATTGTTTCTTCTTTATTTGCCCTTTGTCCAAAGGGTTCTATTTTAAAGCACTGTGACAAAAGTAGTTACACTGATGGGTGAAGGGTTCCGCTACCTGCACCCGCAGGCATGTTTGACCCCTTTTATGCACTAAGATATTCCAGTGTTTTCCGCGCGTGGTTGTGTATTTATATAGATATAGGCAAAACGGAGTATATTTTAAAACACCTTTCTGGCAGCACTGAAAGTCACTATTAAACATTAAAATGAACTTTTAGAATATGCTAGCATGAAATAAATGAGCCTAAACGTTGGTCTTAACTGTCTATACTGTTCTCTGCGGCATCTCTTTCAGCTCATTCGCCCGCCTTTTTCGTCTGTTTGATCTAAGCTTACATCTAACGGCGCCTAGTGCGCCCAGACACATCTTCACGCTCCGACGTTCACGGGATTTCTTTATTGGATTGCTTACACAACTAATTTCTTCCCTATGGACTAAAATCAGAAAAGAAGCAGAACCTAAGAAGATACTTTTGCCATCGCCACAAACGCATCACACGCGTACGCGTTTGCGATCGCACACTTATGCCTCTCGGACTCTCCTTCTCTCGTTGCTATCACACGGTTACAAAACGGTTATCAACACGAAATCCCGACAGCACAAACCCGCCGTCGTTGGACAACCGGGTGGATTGGTAGGCGATTGTTTGGGTGCACTACCATAGCCCAGCCTCCAAACTACCGAACATGCTATTCAACCTCGTTTCCTTCTTACGATCTGCATCTACGTCCATCTCGATCCTTCTCTGCTTCTCTGAGTTCTCACTTAAAATGAAAAAAAAGTTTCAATAAACTCCCTGGATATTTCGACCCCTTTTTTCCTCCAACGCGCACGTCCTTTTTCATTCGAATAGAAAAAAAAAGTTTCCTTTCCAGAATGTTCGCATTCCAAATATTTCCAAAATCCTCAACTGTGCTTTTTGTGTGGTTCATTAAAAGCGAAGAAAAAACTAAACAGATGCGGTGTTACTTCTTCTCAAACTAGAAGTCCAAACGATCTTTCGCTTGATTCACCAAAGAGTGTTTGCGCTGGTAAAACGGTTAATGTTAAGACGAAGATCACCTTCCACCAT
This sequence comes from Anopheles atroparvus, assembly GCA_914969975.1. NCBI lineage: Eukaryota > Metazoa > Arthropoda > Insecta > Diptera > Culicidae > Anopheles > Anopheles atroparvus. The sequence continues at coordinate 32,783,605 of CAJZCY010000001.1, forward strand.
TGCACGTAACATGATCTTGTTCTATCACAAAGTTTTCTACTACGTTTTGAATTTCAACATTATAGATAGAAATAGATGTTTAATCGTATGATAAATTTATTACAGTCCTAGCTATCAACCGATAAAAAAAGTGGGAGAACAAACATAAAGCAATTTTCTGAACACCGGAAATTCTAGCGCCTCACAGAAATCACTTTCGATTCTTCCTGTGCCACTCTGCTGCACAGAGTCTCTGCATTTGGCGCTGGCGCTGAACAAATGTTTTCTTTTTCCGAGGAGAATTGTATCGTTCTCCTAATCATCCTAATCATACTTAATAAAAAAAAACACAAATAGAAACATCGCACCCATCTTCTGACCTCCCCCGCTCCGTTCTATCTAACCGATGTCGCTGAACACACCGAAGTCGTTTTGATGCTCGCTCAAATCGTTGGCTGATCGTTGGTATCGGTGAAGTGACGGGCAGGAGATGAAAACAAAAAACCAAATCAAAGGAAAAAGCTCTCGCACGGGAACATCCCGTTTGCAGGCCCGCTAGCGGCAGAGGCGTAACCCGGTCCTCTTCGCTTTCCGTTCCGCACCGGTAGATGAACCGCTCCATGGCTTTCCAGGCTGCTAAGGGGGAGTGTTCTTTTAGTTTTTGTTGCTGTTGTTGTTGCTTTCATGCATTTTTTTTCTTCTATCCCTTACACGAATGGCAGCGAATGGTGGCAACTTGCACCGAGTTTGTTTGAAGTCAAATGTCCTCTCCCACTTTTCCCCTCTTTCACTGTCTGTTTGCTTTAGCCCCAGAAACGTCCGCATAATTACAACTCCTGCTCGACTCGGTCATTCTGGTGTACATCCTAACGTAGCCTATCTACCCAAGCGCAGGCGACGCCGCACCGTACCGATTCGCGCACCCTACCGCCCGGACCGGGGAAGAGCAGGGCAGCCACCGGCAGGCTGGTGTTAGTGCGAATCGACAAACGTGAGCAAGCACTTGGGAATCTCATCCTGGCAGTTGATTGCGTAACGCTTGATAGCACGCGCGGCCAGACAGGACAGGCGGGTGTACTTGATCGGGTTGACCAGCTCGTGCAGCTGCTGGTTGTGCAGGAGCGACTCGAACGTATCGCCGTCGACGTTTTTCGTGTCCTATTGGGAAGTATAAGAACACCAAGCAGTTAGCATACATTCGGATCCATCAAGAGTAGCAGACCGCAATCCTACCAGGTGTGCGCCATGATCGAGCAGAACCTGTGCCAAACTGGGTGGGCATGGTCGGGTTTGGGCGGCCATGTGCAGCGGTGTGTTGCCACTGTCGTCCTGTGCGTTCGGATCAGCACCGACCTGCAGCAGAGCTTTCACGAGCCGCGGCGATGGAAGCTGACAGACCGGGTAGCGTCCGACCAGGGCAGCATCCTTGTAGCACGCCAGATGTAGTGCCGTTTGACCAGTTTTCGAAACGATCTGCGGGGAGGAGAGCAAGAACGGTAAGAACTCATCGGTTGACGTGATACCACGATGCACCTACCTTTAGGTTAACCAAATCGTACAACGCCTGCAGGATCTGGTGTTTCATCTCGGCCTTGCACATTTCCTCGTCCTCATCGAGCAGCCGCACCAGCAGACAGGCCATGTGCAGCGAAATCACCAGCGCCCGGCTGAGCGCACTGTGGTCCCGCTCGTGGTACACCATCCGGTCCAGCATTTCCTGGCCGAGCTGAACCTCGCGGATCGACTTCTTGAACACGACCAACATGTCGGAGGTTTCGATCGGCGGCACGATGCGACCGCGTGTGATCGGGCGGCCCACCTCGCCGAGCATGTAGCTGAACAGTTCGGCGAAGGACAGCAGGGACGATTGCGTCATCGGGTTGAGCGGCTCCAGGATGCTCTGCTGCATCGACAGCGCGTACGTCCACAGCTCGATGCAGCGATCGAAGCGGCCCGAGTCGGCGTACACGGCGCCACGGAAGCGAATGTAGTAGCCCGTGTCCGGATGCACCGGGCCGAGTATCCGCTCGCGTATCAGCAGGGCCTGCATGCGCATCTCGTCCGGGTCCATCACGAGTTCCTCGAGCGTGCTGAGGTTGTTCACCTCCTGCACGTAATCGTACGCGGGCACCGGGTCGCGCGTTGGTTTCGGCATGACCGGGCTGTTGTTGTATCTGGAGAGGAGGAATAAAAAAAGGCACCCGTTTAGAGTCACACGTGGGCTAACATCACGCACACACACACACCACCACTACGTACCTGTCCTCCATGGCACGCTTCCAGAACGATAGTGCACCGAGCATGTCGCGCTTCTTGTCAACGTACGTGGCACCGAGCAGCTCCAAGGCCGCAATGCGATCCTCTCGCGACACAAACGGTAGCTTGATCAGATGTTCCACGATCGGCAGGTGTCCGGTGACGCTAGCGGCGAGCAGTGGGGTCATTCCTGGGAGGCAGAGAAGCATAAGAAAGTGTCCCGTGGTGATACGGATTCGCGGCGTGTGGCTTACCGTAAGAGTCTACATCCATCGTGGCACCATGCTGAAGGAGCAGCTGCAGGATCTCGAGCGAACCGGACTCGGCGCAATCGTGCAGGGCCGTGTTGCCTTTCACGCTACGCCGGTTCACGTCCGTCTTCAGCGAGAGTAAGTATTGTGCGATTTTGTAGTGTCCCTTGTAGCAGGCGATCATGAGACAGGTGTGCCCGTGACGATTTGCAACTTCAATGTCTGCCCGGTAAGAAATTTAAAAAAACACACACATCAGCAATAATCATCCCCGATCGACGACCGATCGCTTGATGGTAACCAAGAGCAACCTACCTGCACCGTGTGATACGAGATACTTGACAATTTCGTAGTGACCATCGAAACAGGCCGCGCGCAGTGGTGTGCTGTTCGTTTTGGTTGTACTGTTCACTTTGGCACCGTGTTGGACTAAGAGCTTAACTATGTTGGTGTGGCCGGCGGCCGATGCGCACCAGAGCGGCGGGGCGCCCTCGATCTGCTCGCCGTCGAAGATGACCGAGCCGGCCTGCTCGACGTCCGCGTGGCACCGCTTGATCAGATACTGCACCACGTCGAAGTGGCCGTTCCGGCAGGCGATCAGCAGCGGCGTGACGCCGTTCGATTTCATCGTTACCAGCGTTTTGAGGTCGTTCGGCATCAGTCTGGCGGTCCATTTCTGTGCGAGAAAATAATATGATACAAAATAGTTAGTAAGAACTAGTTAATAAAAGTTTGTTAATAGTCCGTTTCTTTTTTTTTTAATCCAGCTCCAACGGAGCAACAGATCGTTTATCGAAATAGCCACCACAACACAAAACCACCCGACAGGTTGTTGATCAAACAAACAATTCTTTCTTTCAGAACGGCGCTCGGAATGTTGTTGTTGGCCGCCAGCGAATATGCGATCATCTCTTATTTACGACTTCACCCGGAAGTACGTACGCGTAGAAAACCGTGCCACTCAACCGTTTACTTCTCGATCCGCCCGTTGGCGCGCTCGTGTGTGTGTTTTGAGGCATCAAAATCAACATCAAGATCCACCTGCGCCCTTCACGGGGCGTTTGCTGTTTGCACCGCCGCAGGGCGTAAGCCGGCGCACACTCTCGATGTTAAATCGTTTAAGTAAATATTGTGATCCCACGAGGTGGTGGGCCTTATTATCAGCCTTTCAGCAGTACTAGCAGATTCTGTCAACTCGGCCACCCAACACCCTGGCCTGGTGTTCAGTGTGTTTGTGTAGCCTCCGCGGGCCGCCAAGATCCGAGACGAGAACTCATCTATCACACTCGCCCGAGTTATCGCCTGCGAAAGCACATACAGCGAACAATTATACACGTCCCTACTGGGACTGCAGGAAAGGCTGATGCAACTCGCGCATATGAAAAACAGCTGCACCAGCTTATGGTGAATTCTAAAAAACGGTGACTTTAGCCGAGCGAAATCATGTTTTAGCTATCGGATAATCGGTTCCTTTGTGATCCAGCGAACACTCCCTTGGGTTTTTGTTTTCTCGTTAATCATTGTTCAATATTGGATTGGTTATGCAAAGAACGATTCTCTCCTTTTCCCCACTGGAGCTTTTTAACGAAGCAAGCACGTTGCGAAGCTTATGGCCCGATGCCTGGCCGGTGAATCAGAAACTCGCTGTGCGTGCTATTGTTTGGCGTACCGTTCCCACGCACTATAGCGGGGGTGCGAGAACGCTTTATCATCCCTTCTTCCAATCCCCCTTACCATCATGTCTTCACCCTGCTGGAGGAACTCCTCCTCACCGACGATTCGGAAGCGATGCTGCATCGGCCGTCGGCGACGGTTAGCGCCATTCTCTTCCGCATTTCGGCGAAGCTCCGCAGCAGCAGCCGCCTGCCCACCAGCATCTCCGGCCACTTCCGGTGGCGGTGGCACCGGTGGTACGGCATTTGCTTCCCTGCTCGGCCGTGCCGGATAGGCCAGATAGCGCTGGTAGTGACCGAAGCGCCGGAAGTTCACCATCCTAAGCAGGGCCCTCAGCAGCGCACATTTGGAACGACGCCGGCGACGGAACGAGTGCACGATCAATGCCCGCAGGATCGCATTGATGAGCATAATGTGTTACAAAAAGGGGAAGTTTGAGGGCACGGTGCACCGAATATCTGTTCTATGTGTCCAAATGCACTTGGTTCCCCCGGCACGCCCAACCGACGGGATGGATATCTTACAACGGCGCGCGCGATAGCATTCGTTTCACAACGTCGTTTCACACTTTTCGCGCCATCGCGTCAATGTCGCACGAAATAAACGGCGTTAATGGCACTTGAGCGTTCAGTTCTTCTTAGCTTGTAACAGGTAGGACAACGTAGACGCGGCCTGTAACACACCCAAAAAAAAAAAAAAGCAGTTCAACACGACCCGTGAAAATTGCGAAGCATCGAATTAACTTTATTATTTGTTTTCTCCCTCGAAGAGTTCGCTGTTCCCGTTGGATCTCTTTCGGAATGACGCTTAACATGGATTGGATGTAGGAGTTTTTGAAATTGTTTGATTACGGGTTAAGACACTTTCACGAAATTCCTGCTCCAGCCAAGGCACCCTGAACGTTTCTTTGGTTGAGTTGGTTACAATGAGAACATTGCTCTCCTGAACCGTCTTCTCTGGGTTTAACAATAATGCAACGCACACACAAACCAGCTACTAAGCCTGGTGCAAGGTAAACGTTACATTGTGTGCGTCTAGAACAGGTTTCCTTATCCGACAGACAAAACAAACCCCCAAATGGAAAGGTGCAACCCACCAAGGTGGAACACGTCCACTAGCTAGTTGGGAGTGACCTTCGGATTTTGGATACATTTCCAAACCGTCTACAACAAATTGCCAACCGTGGGTGCCCCATTTGGAGGGGATTCTATTCGAAAGACATTTCACTTGCACCGCGGGAGAAGACTGGTCCGATAGACCGGTTTGAGAAACAGGAACAAAATGAAGAACGACGTGTGGGCCTATGTTTGGTTCAAGCTTTGCTTCCGGGATCCTGACTGCGAATGGCTAGGTATCGGTATCTGATATGGCCGGGAACTATCTGGAATTGGCTACAAATGGCCGTTGGCACAAAAATGACCATCTTGCGAACTCATACAAAAACAAAGTGGGTGTATTTTGGACTGCGACTGTGTATTTTGGAGTGATGTATTTTTCTCGCTGGAGAAGGCAAACACACCGACCGTTCGATGATGATGGACTTTATTTGAAAATTCTATCAACGGCGTTTTCGACAGAGCATGGCATGGACGGGGCAAGTATTCAAAATCAAATAAGACACCAGTTAGCACGGCATAGGCACATATTAGCACCTCTTTTGTTGCCTTTGTGCTTTCTGATGTTTGGCGAAAGTTGAGACACACAAAAACACGATAGGCGTCGCTACTATCCATTTCTACGGGACTAGGACGAGAAATACATGCTTCCAACATTACAAAAAAATATAAATAAACGTGCAACGTTCATAACTCCGTAGCAAACCAAGCCAGTGATCAATCAGTAGTGAGAAGCAGCAAACACGTCATTATGAGTCAACAGTTCTCTGGGATCCGGTAGTACTTTTCCACCGATTCCAACTAATTCCAGCAAAACAGACGGGGTATCAGCCTAGCTGGGTTGTGTTTTTCCTTTCTTTTCCTATCCTATGGTTTTATTCCGATCACGATCACGAGATCGTTCAAAGTCAAATGAACTGGTTACGTGGTGTGACATTTGCTGTTTCCGAAACGCAGATCGTGCAGTTTTACAGCGAGGACATAATTAACAGTCGCACATTTTAAATGACGATCGTCGCGATAACCTTGACGATCACGATCGTAAGTTGGGGAGATTTTCTGTTGGGACACACTACGAACGAAACACATATTTTCCGTTCAAACGGCACACGACGTATGCATGTATGTATTTGGTTATTTAAACTCGGTAATGCAACAGTCGCGAACAAACTATCCCAACCGATGGTGGCACAATAGTTAGGGGCTGTTCGATGGAGCAGCAGATAGGAGGCAAGGAGAAAAAACCTTCCCAAAGTTCGCGACGATCAGTCGACCGTTACCGAAAACAAAATATCACAATCCACAAACAAACACACGCGACACATGGAGCCGAATGGAAATTGAATTCAAAGTGAACGTTACACGCGCAGCGCAGGGTTGACCTTCATCGAGTGGTCCCCGTCCGTTCTCGCCCGTTCGAATGTTGGCGCAAGACTGCGGCGGAACCGGACAGTGCCGGTCGAGCAAAGCCGCAGCCGCGATGACGGTGAGCATACAACAGTCATCGAGGAGTTGCGCGCACGTAGAGACGATAGGAAACCGGGCGCGTTCCTCACACTCACAACGGTGCGACGTTCGGACGATCATCGTTTCCGTCGGATTTGACGATTGCGCCCGTTGCAGAGCTGCAGTGCAGCAGCAACGATCGTGTGGTGGTGGTAAGTCAGGGGCTTCTGTTTGCAATCTGTTCCGGGGCGGGAGTTCTACTGGTTCCCTTTGATATCGATAGACCGTTTTACTATGACGCGTGCAGGCAAGAGAGTATTGGGTCCAGAGGCAATAACCATCAAACATTATCAGACCAGAGTCAGAGTGTCTCGGTGGTGATCCTTTGCGTTCGGCAATGCACTCATAAGTGCAGCAGTTGCAGGCGTGCAACGTACCGATCCCCGACCAGCGTGACTATTCGGCTGGCCGAAAATTATGCTTAACCTGAAAATGCTGAACAACACGGCAGCGCGGACGAAACAAACGAGCAACTTCCACGACCGATGGATGATAATGGAAGTCGAGCGGCTCATAAAAGACGAGTAAAATATCAAAATATTTGGTGTTTTTTGATAATGTTTTCATGTGTTTTCACAATCGCAGCGATGAACTCCCAATCATGAATTCGCCGAGCCGTTGAAAGACACGAAGGGCAAACAAATCACCACCCAAACGGTCGTCTACTATTCAATTTCTCTTTTTTTTGTGTGTGTGACACGGCTAAGCACGATAAGCTCAAGTACGCGCTATGGTATTTCGAAGATCCTCGCCCGAAAGCCAATCTCAAGGAAAACGTGAGCGGGAAAATGTCGGAAATTTTAGGCATGACTGCATGTTCGTCCGGTGACAGATCGTTTCCTGGCCCCTGGACCGGATCAGCCCCGGAACACGCTCATCCATATGCATCTCAAAAAGCGCCGTCATCAACGGGCAGTCGTGCATTCATGCATCAAACGGTGGAAGGTGGTAGTGGAGGCCATCGAACAGACATGCCACGCAAAAGTCATAGGCGCATGCGAGCACTGTTTTAATGTCCACACTATCTTAGCGCTGCTGAGCATCGGCGCCATCGACCGTATCTGTGGTCGAATCCTCAAACGATATGCAAAGTGTAGCCGGTCTATAAATGTATGAAGTGATCCTCGGTCTCACCAAGAGACTCGTTCGAAAAGGTAAACATCGACAACGCCAAACAAGTTCGTGGTTCAAGTTTGATGACAGTTTTATGGTCTTCCGGATATTGCATATTGAATTAATGTTGAGCTGGCTCCAGTTTTCCTTATCCCAGGGCCGTTCCAACCAAATTGATTAGCCATCAAGAATTGTCACGTTGCCTTCGGTCATACCGAAAATGCGCCCGTCAAGTACGGTGCACACACGGTTGCCCTTGACCAGCTCAATTTTGTGCGACCGTTGTCGTCAAATAATGGTTGTTGGTTGGGCCACACATATTTCAGCGAAAATGCCATTATCGCGCACCGGAGGCCCCATGTAGCGATGGCAATAGACACCTCTCGACAAAACAGTGCCCGCTGTTCGATTTTTGTAATTAACCTTCGTGACCATGAAGAAGTCTCGTAGAGAAAAAACGACACTGATAATCGTGCGGACATTAACCAAGCCAGAAATTAGCTGCCGATACGGTTGTCCTTCGTCCCGTAAGTAAGGGTCGATAGCTCAGTTTTGGCCAAAAATGGTTGGCTTCCTCAGGAAGTGCGCCTCATGGAACACGTGACAAATTTGTGATACGGAGCACACCGATGACGACCTCGAAGACAATTTCCGTCTGCTCACATGAAACGGCAGCGCCTCCCAAACCGTGATTTAAGTAGTAGCAGAAAATTTCTTTATTTTTAAAATGATTTCCATCCAAGAGTCGATTAGCAATGAAACCACCAACCAAAGTTTATCGCCACATCAACATGCGACCATTCTCACGAGATTCCGGTACGCTTTCTTGCATATGGCTGGCGCTGCGATGGAAAGAACCGTCACTCGGTTTCACTTTGCCGGACGCAATTGGCTTGGGGGATAAGCAATGTCTTGCCATCGTGATATCCGCACATCCGCCGTAAGAAACGGTAGATGGGCACTTTCTTTCCCATGGCACAATTGTTTTACACTTTTGTTTTTTACACGAATTTATCCGCTAGAGAACTTTCATAGAGATGTACAGTACAGTTTAACTAAACAAGTCTACAAGCGCATCTCAAGGACAATGTACCGTGCCGTCTGATAGTTAAAGGGAAACCCGATTAGCGACGTGACCAGGATCACAGCGCTCAACTGTTTCCAAACGGAGCGTTCAACTAATCAAAACTCTGTTTGATGGTCAAACAGAGCAATCAATATCAATCTGGGGCAGGCTGGTAATGCCACGTCACAGCTTATGCCCGGCGACTGCTTCCATCGGCCATTCTATCGGGCAGATACTGATGCAGGCTCGTTATCCCCTGTCCTGAGCTTAGTTCATGCTCTCATCATATTTCATTTTCGACCGATCGATTCCGATACGAAGTGTCCCCACATTCGAGAAGGCAGGTACGCTTACTCCTAAATGTAGGCTATAGAATTCACACGACTCAGGTGCAAATGTAACGCCCGAAGTCCGCAGCAGTGTAACGCAAGAGCGCCACCACGTGAGGTACGAATCGAGGAACGTGATTCTAGTTGGCGATTATGTTAAGATTTGACCTAGGCCATGTGCTGGCAGAAAGGTGTGTTTTATTGTCGCTTTTCTTTCGTGATTTCATAGCTTATGACGCAGAAATATAGATAAAGTGGGCGCCAATGGCAGAAGCTGGTAGCTTGAATAGGCCACGCTGACAGAAGCGAGCTTTTCCATTTCAACGCTCCCACCTGTACATGCTTCAGCGTCATGCAGTAAGCCGGTATTACTGTGCGACCAGACAACGCAGCTGACTGTGCAGAGGAATGAAGCAATAGAAACACCTGGTATTAACACCACCACCAGTCTACCTCCGACCGGTTGACAGCGTCGGACCGGGGCACGTGTTACATTCCGTGGCAATTTTCACTTCCCCCTCACCACCCAGGGGCGATGTCTGGAATGGGCTCAAGCAGAAGAGATGGTGTGAGGATGGTTTTTCACAAGCGACATGCCAACATAAAACTTCCGCGATGGAAAAACACACCCCTCCGTTTTAATTGGAGAAGGCTCGGAGAGTGCTACACGTCGACTCGTTGCGTCGTTTATTCCTCCACGGTTTTCCCGTGTCGAATGTAGATACACATCGGGAAAAGTTTACCGTGTAAGAAATGAACAGTGACAGTCCTTTGAGCAGCCCTTTAAACCTCTTCAAGTTCTACAACCCGAACGCACCATGACAGGCAAACGACAATTCGCGGCTGCCAATGACTTGAGCTTACGCCGGCAGACACGAATCGGGGTTTAGCAGCACATTTCCGTCGAGCCGTCAACGCCATGTCAGATTCATCATTATTGCAAGAATCGATTCTTACCTGAAAAAAGAGACAGAGAAAAAGACATAACCATTAGCGAACTGCCGGCATGTAGTCAAACAAACGATTACCAAGCCTAGAGCTTAGCTAGTTTGGGGGTGTGTCATTAAGTCGAAGGTGCCATTAGGACGAACTCCAAACTACCCTTTTCCCAGTTCCCGTCGGCGGGAATACCTTCAGGAAAAAAGCAGTTGGTTTTGATGAATAATAGAGATAAACATGACGAGTAGCAATAAGGAAGCGTTCACAAATTGACCCAGTGCACGCATCGTATGAAAAGTGAAAACAAAAGAACGCTTAAACTAGGACTTAACAATCGTTTTGTAATGTTTATTTCAATGCAATGTCACCATTCCATTTCACAGAACAAATAAAACAATACAAACCAACGAAACATTAAATAATAATCTAATGTTTAATGTTAAACTACGGTTCTGCAAGGCAAATCCATACCATAGATCATGTATTTTATTTTGCAATACAAAAAAATACTCCGTGGCAATTTATTAGGATCCACTTTGAGTAATTTGTCCTAACTGGCCGTATTCAGGTTTAGTTTCCTCTTATCGCCTCATGAGTTCTGTTCGCGACCATTAGGGAAAGACGGTAAAAAAGGGACAATCAACGAGTGTCATAAATAATTCTTTGCGTTAATTACGCTGCCGGTTGATGCGGTGTGATTGAACTGTAGTGAAAACAAAAACAAAAAACCAGTTTCGTTCCAATGATTCCAGTGGTTGTGCACTTCATTTACCAAGAAAATGTCAACGGTTGCCACTCCGTATGCCAAGGCGGCGGCAGCACTACAAACGGATTAGCGCTCATACGGAAGGGCTTTCCTGCATTGCCCTGTTTGTGTGTCTCCTTGTTTTGTTTGCTTGCATCTGGCCTCTGATGGCACACACACCTTTCCGTTCCTTGCCTCCATTTTCTCTCTCCTAGGAATCAGCGTAATCTTCTGCCACGGTTCCGTAGAGATCTATTGCCCCATGCCTTGCGAGCTCAAGTCGAATAATTTGCAAGCCCACACTTGTTTCGCGTGTGGAGCGTGATCCGCGCCATGATCCAACTGAGCAAGTCGGGAAGCAGCAGCAACGCAAACAACGCCATCCGTCCGTTGGGAAGAAGTTGTCAATGCAATTAGCCGACATCAAACGAGGGTTGGCACGAGAGGCAACCAGCTTGGGTACACATAAATTCTTCCCTACTGAAGAAGAACTATCATCATTTCGTTCTTTCTTAGTCCCGTAGTTCTTTCCCTGCCAGGAAGCAAGAAGTTAATGTCCCTTAGTATTTTTTCCGGACGGGATGACATGCGTTTCTTTGTGCCGTTACAGACAACAACCCATTCTCTGGAGATTGCATCAAGTCACCGGATCCTTGAATCCGTAATAAAACAGAGAGTCTAGAAAGTAAAGAAACAAAAATGAGCACCAGAGAAAGAACGCACCCGAAGGAGATCGAACCGCGTTTTTGATTTCTTTTGTGTCCACAAACGACGCCATTTTCTACAACGGCTGTATTGCGCTTTTGTTACGTTGTGTGTCCGGCATGCGAAGATTCGTGGTGCACAATGCAACACCATCCGCCCCGTGGAGGATGGATTCCATCCAGACACAGGATAGGACGTGGATTCATTGAACTCCCGATGCGTAATAGTACTCCCGGCAAGAAGGCAACGTTTGCAACGACGATTGCTAGGACAACCACGAATGCTAGAGGCCCTTTGAGGAATGGTTCGAGAACACGGGGAGAAAGCCGTAGTGTCCGATAAGGAAGAACGCGTAGGAACATGGACCCAACCAAGGCAGCGTGTTCTAGGTGCGCATTCGTCTGCCCTTTCGTTGCAGCCAGTCCGTCCCCCTCTTCCCAGTAGATTTCTGTGGAGGTAATGCACCGACTGCAAGGGCGCCCATTACGGGGACTGGGCCCTCCCAACACTTGCGGCGAAGAAAACATGCGGTATGAGGACGAGCCATTCATTTACCGCTGGAGGCAAGTTCTTTGTGCCATCGTAAGGAACGGCAACGCCACCGCGGAGTGTGGCATCAGTCAGACCAATTGCTTTCAACCACATTTTCGCGATCCGTGTCACTGGCCTTTAGCCCCGGGGATTTACTACCCATGAGGACTACCGTCTCCATTCTCTCTTTTCGCTGCGGTTTTTACGGTCGGTTGCCGCCACGGGTGAATCATCATCAGCGTCGCATTTCAATGCAAGTAAGTACTCCCTGCTGGAAAAGGCGTTCCCGGTAAACCCTTTGTGCTTAACCAACGGGGCAAAGACCGCGAACGTTCGGTGCTGGATTTTCCAGCCTTTTCCTGTACACTTATTCCCGGTGGGCCAAAACCTAGTCCACGGTTGGCTGATTCTATTTACGTTCCCCTTTTGCCTGCCGATTGACACGGGAAAGGCAGTTCTTGTCTTAGCTCCAGTCAACCACGTCCATTTTCGTCAAATGTATCAACGTTTGGAAGCGTAAACCTGGCCATGACGGATAGGCCAAAACGAGTATGAACACATGCTTCGCTTTTCAATTACGTTGTTTAGCACGAAAACTGATGCGGCTGACGTCGAAGTGACAGTTTTACGATCTAATGCACACTTGAAGGGAAGGAGAAGTGTCGGCCAAGATCACGTCTTTCATATTCTGAACCATCTCTTTATGGGAATACTTAAAAAGAAGAAAGGTGAAACAAGGACCAGTCAACAAAATTCTACTCGATGAGAAAACACTCAGACAAGGAGATTTGTTTGAGTTTCTTGGTTGCTTGGTTTCTTTATGGAAGCGTTTATTTAAAATGACTCATACTGAAAGATGAATAACATCACATTTTGATGAGAAATTGTGGAATTTCCAATGTTTTCAAAGGCACACTGGTGAGTACAGTGAGATCACATCTTCCGACAAAATGGATCCATCTCAGAAAGCACGCTTTGTACATGCATTTCCCCGTGTTTCCTAAGTTCAACAACCTCCACTTCCTTCCTAAGAGGGAAACTTAAGCCCACGACTCGTTGGAGCCCAGCTGCTGTCAGTTCGACTTATCTCAGCTGTTCGGTTTCGCTATATACGGCAACCTGATTCTGGTCTGTTGTTGCGGCGCAACTCCTTCTGTTCCTTGAACTTCACCTTCCTGCACAACAGCGCTACGCCGCGCTAGTTTGTTTTAAGACTGCATTCGTAGCCAGGGTGCAGCGCCGACGCCATCACATCAATGTCACCAAGAGCTTTGCTGCCGAATTTGGCAAAACGTGAATTCGTTAACCCGTTCACCGGTTTCCCAAAATGGTCCTCGGTCGTGGTTCAGCTCACCACGTGCATTGCGCGCACACTACGAGCGAGGCGGGCACGCTGCCAAGCGCTGTTTACTAACAGACGAGCGATACGCCACAAACCACCAACTCACAGATACTGCTACGTTAAGACGGTGAGAGACGACATTCAATCAGGCGCCAAAACCGCGATCCTTTAATATGATCGTTGGGTCGGTTGAGAACGCGGTTTCAGCTTCTGCCCGCTTGTTAGACAATCCGGTCATGTTTTGACGGGTGTCCATCTCGGATGCGGATCAGGACAAGAGGAATGTCGCCGACGACACACTTGCTGCAAAGTGGAACAAATGATGCTTTCTTTGTAGGGGTTCTTTGTTTGAAGCATGAAGGACCAACGAGACCAACAAAAAAAAGTAGGTCCAAAGTTCCTGTATAGTATTATATGACGGCGTTCAAAAGTGTTCCTTAGTGTAAATCATTCTAGTTCAAATGGTTGAAATCATTCTTATTTATTGTCTTTAGATCAGCCCAAAACAAGGTAAGCTCGTTAGACATAACGTATCCTGGCAAATATGTGGCATTTTTTACTGATCCAAAAATGAATTTAGTTTAAAATTTAAAAAGCGATCGCGCCCATTCCCTGAACGTCACAATTAGATCGTGTATTCGGAAAAAGAAGAATTTTCAATGTTTTATAACCTAACACTAATGCATTATGTTCTTGCTACGAACATGCTTACTCATAACTTTGATTTGAATATTTGATTCTAGATTTTCTTTACATCATCTCGTTGTGTTTGAATGCAATTTCTTGAGGGTAAACAACTCGTTTACAAACATTGTAAAACGCACAACAAGCTGTTTTATCAACACTACATAGTTATGTCAACAAGCATTCCAGCGCTAGGGGGCCTACGCGGTGACTTTGCTGCAGATGTGTGTGTGCCTTACAATGTCAACAATATAAACCCAACCATCGGTGGCTTTGGCGTCGAATCGAATAAATTGTATTTTCCCATTCCCATGCAGCCAAAGAGCAGATAGTGCAACCGTACACGAGACAAACAAATAATGCATCCGCACTCTGCACTGCCAAGCGTCAACACGCCGACTAGGACGGTAAACAATACCTCCAGCGACGACGAGGAAACTGCAACGCCAAAGGGAAGCAATCAGGTCATGAGCGCTATTTTTTGCGAAACATCATCTATCCGAATCATGCCTATCGCAATCGGATCAGGGACCAGATAGGATCGTGTGTTGCTTGTTATGGATGGTGGTGGGTGAGCAGAAGAAACGGTCCGCCAAGCCCCGGCTCGATTGGGGTGACAAAAATACAACACCCTGGCGACGGCTCAATGTTGCCAAACATCCCCACCCTGCTATGCACACAAACACACACACACATACACGCGCGCGAGAACGAGGTCGGCCTGAGTGTTGTGCTGTGCCCCGTGCCAAACCCGTGCCATCGAAGGCATCCTTATCTTGAAAGAAACAGCGTAATCTAATCGATAATGTCGTCATCGAACGCCGTGGAGTGCCTCGACAGATGGCACATTTTCAGCAAAACCAACATCAGCTGACCTCAGCGTGGAAATCTCACTAATCGTATACAGGAGCAGCGTGGTACCATCGGCAAGTACTAATCGGCGGGGTCTCGCCGCGGCTTATCTGTTGCAGTCGTGCAAGTTCTAGTCGGGCGACTCACGCCAAAGAGATAGACCAGGACAGAGGCAATCAGCAATCACAAGAAGTGCACAACAACCTAACTGACCAACATTGCACCGGACATGTGGACATGTGGACATGCGAACAAATGCATTTGTTTGCGTGTAATCATTCCAAACGAACCTTGATAGCTCGGCTGACATCATCGGCATCCCTCTTCTGTAGACATTGTGAGATTTTCAAACACACTCCAAATGATTACCCGAGTGCATAGGAGTTATCAACTAGCACATTACCGTTCGTTCTGCTGACATTCCAAGATTAAAGAAAAGGCACCCGTCGCATCGCCGGACCAACAGGATAGAACACAACAGTCGAACCCACCGGGAACCAGCGTGATAGATAGGGTTCGACGTCCCATCCCTCTAATATCAGCTGGACAGTGTAAACTGTCAACAGGTCAATAACTGATAGTATGCCACACTTAAGAACCAATGGGGGCAAACCGGAACAGATGATGCTGGAAGTGCACAGTGTTACATCAGCTGATGTAAGCAGACTCACTCGGACACTCTGCCTCCCTTTCGGGGGAGGGCTTTATGGCAGTGCAATCTGTTGTTGACCACCACTACCGGGAAATCTAGAGCAGCAAACCATCCCATCCGTCACGGAGGTGGTCGCTGCATCAAACCTAAATGGGGCACATCGTCGAACGCGAATCAAAACGACTGCCCCTTTCGACCGAGACTAGGTCAATGCTTGGGTCAGCATGCGTTGACTGCGGAATTTAACGACGTCACGGAACCGTCGTCAGTGGTTCAGTCTCCTCCCTGCCTCTAGGTTCGCGTGATAACCTTGAATTGGGCTGCTAATCAGCAGACGACGACACTTTTGGCGGAATGCTAATTGAGCACCTTTTAGAGGTGCGCTTTAGGGTACTTCGTGGTGCGAAAAGGTTTTCCGAAATGGTCCTTAGAAAGGGGCACAAGACCTTGAAAAAGGGAAATGGCGTTCTAGTGTTGAAGCGTTCTACTTGGAGGAGAAGTAGGTCAAGGAAAATTCTTCGTGGGACTAAAGGCTGACTTACTCGTTTTTTTTTTTTTCAAGACCATGGCGATATTTCTTGCCAAGAAAAGCAGTGACACAGAAATTCGGTGAACCCCTGCGCGCGGCACGTCGAATATTCCCATTAGGAATCCAAAACAAACTAACAAGCCACGTGACTTTCCCGCCATAACATAGTTCGGAACCAAAACGCTGGAGGACTTGCCTGTATAAAAATCACCCCGTGTTCCGTGATCGGACATAGCAGCGAAAGGCGCGGCGAGTTCAATTGTAGGTTAATAAGATGTTAATAGTTTCGGTAACCTACTACCTCAAGTATCGGGATATAATTCAGGGTCAACGATGAAAGTTTTCGTTGCTTTGCGTTAGATAACGTGAGTGAGGCAAACTCTAGGTAAGGACTTTCAGGATTCTGAATCCGGATCGAAGTCCAGACACACTTTCGTGGCGCGTGGGTTTACACGAAACTGTGTTGTACGGCTCGACGGTTTTATGAACCTTCTACAGTTCATGATGAATAAACAACGGCATCAGTACATTAAAATGCTGCTTACACAATGGATTCCGAAGCATGTCGCGTAATGGAGAAAACCGTGATTGATTGGTGTGCAATGAATTTGTTGTTATTTACCTCGTCAAACATTGTATGAAAGGTAGTTAAAACACCACTTGCCGAGTTTGATCGAAATACGGTCAATGAAAGTTCGCTTTTTTCTCCCCCATATCAAATTTGACAACGAGTATGGAATTTTGTCACATAGCAATTGACAAGGCACAAGAGAGCTTCAAGTAATGCGCAATATATTATTTCTTTTCTCCATCCGGAAATAACTCAAAATAATCCCCCATTACAGACCATTTGGATTTTTTTTTTCCAATAATTAACTAGCTCGCGTCCTTGACACGCTCTTCTAATGGTCGTAAGGCTTTTGCTCCACTTGTACGCAAAATTAATACTTCATATTCCACGGACCCGTCGGTAACCTAGACCGGAAGCATCCAAGGGGTTAACGGAAATGGAGCTAGCGTCGTACCGTAGCATCGTGCGTACATAGTTAATCCATAGTGGTAAGGGCCAAAAACTCAAATTAATTATTATGTTTCCGCGGTTTGGGGAATGTTTTGTCCCAGCATAATTAATTAAATCTTACTCGCACAATTTCGCTGCCTGCTCCAGGGACGGTGGTGGTAACTTGACCCTAAATTGCCCACGAGCAACAGCGAAGGACCTTTTCATTATGAATGCCAAAGTAATTAGCAGATTTATACGGCGAAGGTCAACAGCTGCAGGAAGCGATTCATCACTAAGCGCGAATGTTGTAAGCGGATGAAGTTAGGTAAAGATTTAATCTTCAAAGATTAAATATTACAGGATTTAGCCTACAAGGCAAACGTTAACGCATTGATGTTTGCGAATGGATTTTGGAAACATAAACTTTCGCTCAAGGTTGGACTGGACATAAAAACTCGAGTTATTTAAATAATACGAAGCAATTGTTCAAACTGCTCTGGCCGAACTACGGCTAGATTTATGATAACGGTCACACGGCAATCAGAAACGAATAAATTCACCAGCATAACGCGACCATTTGTTGGATTACTAACGATTGCTGAACCATCGATCCATACGAGCTACGAGTCATATAGTGCATTTGCATCGTTTTATCACCGCTAGAGCAGAACGCACATACTTTTCACTGGCGGGAACACAACAATGCGATACCATGCAATGCGACAAATTGTTCTCTACTTTCGGTCTTCTTTTTGTGTCTCCCTATGCATCGCATAACATACGACCAATTGCAACGACCATCCACAAATAATGGACGAGGATTGCAATGTAACAATAACTGTGGAACTCAACCAGTTCATAGCACAAAGGTTTCTCAAAAGCATAATAAAAGGGAGGAGGGAGCGGTCTGGTCCGTGATGTTCTGCACATGTGAGTAGCTTTTTTTTTAAATTCACGTTGCAATCGTGAAATTGATTTATGCTGCACTTAAGTTAATTTTTATAACTCATACCCGCTGTGTTTGGTGATAGCATTGGACAAGAGATGAATTACAACTGCCAGTGAAACAGCCGAAGAACAGGAGATTATTGTCAGGGCTCACGACATCAAGAAGAGTGAAGAACCAACCCAATAAGGAACTTCTTTACAGTGCAATTTGTCTTCATTTGTGTCGTCTCACATTTCAGGTTTTATAAAATCCAATTGAAGCAGGCTTCATTTGTGCAATAATAATTAAAAAAAAGTGTGTGTCAGGCGCGAGGACGATGATCCATTCCCTTTCCGACGAGAGATCAGATGGAAGTGGAATGCATCAGAGGTGTTTTCACCGTACGAATTTCCATGAGGAACACAAACACACCACAGGCTAGATTTAGTCAGGCTAGATCTCACCAAACGTCAAGTATTATAATTTACATATCCTTCGCTTTGCGATACACGATCATGCGGCGGATTGATTGGTTTAAAAAATGCATTGCACGCTCGGCGATCGATAGTTCACCCCGTTCATGGGGAGCCGCCAGAGTGAATCGTCCAATGCGGAAACTTGGCATTTACCACTGCTGCCATAAAGAACGAAATAATACCCCCCATAGAGGATACACACGGTACGTCACCTCGTACCCCTTCTAAACGAGGCAGAATGCAAATTCATCAAATACTACACACGACCATCGTGCGGTCGAGAATGCGCAGCTCGGAGGCGTTGTCCAGTGAGGAGAATGATGATACGGGAAGGCACAGACAGGAGGACAGAGTTCGAGACCGGAGGGAGTTATGGAAATACACTGGAATGACACCGCCGAGTGGCCGACGGCAAGATCATCCAATCAGATCCCTTCGGACGCGGGTGTAAAAAAAAACCGCGGAAGTTGTGTCCGTGCCCAATATGGCAGCGTAAACGCGACGATGATGGGCGCATTTACGGTACAGACAGGTTTGCAGACACACACCCGTTGGATGTGGTAGAAGTAATATACGATCTCCTGGCGTTGCACAAAGCAGAGTGCATTCTGCAGTATCTAGGTTTGATTTACATTGCCCACGGTCGCCGCGGTGGTGAGGAAATAAATCTTCTTTCTCTTAGACGCGACGCAGGATCGCATCGACCAAAGTAAATCGCCTGAAGTGGAACGAAACTCATAAAAAAACGGGTAACAAGAGGAAATGTATCTCCAAGGCTAGAACACGATGTCCATTAGCTCGTACATTCGTAGGTACGCTATAAATGTTTGACGTGCTGTGTTGCAAATTTATCGATATTTTAACTCAAAGAGAACTTTTTCTCCTGCCAACGGATCGAGAAATCTTGCACAGCCACAAACGATTTCAGCTGACTCAAGCCATGAGCTATGACATTTTTCGTATGCATAACAAACCCTAATTCAATTGAGGCCCATTGCCTCTTTGAAGGGCAGGGCGTTCCCTTTCTAAGCATCAATCGTCCATTAGCGACAAATCTGTCTTCCAAGATGCTCGCAAAGGACTGACGTTGATTGTATAATCGAGCTTGAGAGGATCGGGTCGCACTGTGCGTTGCTGTCGCCCCTCAACCGGAACCACCGCATTGTGCGGCCGAAATTTGCAGACTCAACGACTCGTAAAACGGTTACGAACCAAGATCAAGCGCGTTTCGGGTAACGATGCTTCCATAAACCGTTACCGTTTGGGCTAGCAGCACGGCATCGTGTTGAAAAAAAAAACCCAGACCCAGAGCAGGAGGAAAAAAACGGTGTAATGGTTATGTCGAGAAGAGATTACCCTTCGCTTCGCGTCGACTCCCAAGACAGCCAGTCCAGTCCAGTCCATTACACTGGTGTCGGTGGAGCAACTGATTCGGTATTACCGCACGCGTGGCAAACAGGCGCGTAACTAACGGCGGCCCGCTTTCTCCCACCGAGCCGACCGAGGCGGGGTGGGATAAATGCATCGGTCACAATTGCATCCAAGGGTAGGAGGCGTCTTCGTCGTCGTCGTCGTCGATCGAGCACTGAGCGCATCCATTTGCGTTACCGGCTAACGTTACGAACCACCGCTGCCGTTGCGGCACCATATGCTCGTTTAGTCAAACGAAAGGCTCGTTCGCTGTTGCGAAAGGGTCGTGGGAGGGAAGGTGCGGGGGACCACGGTGGTTCCCTCATTATTGAGGGTGTGCGCTCCAGTGCCCTGCTAACCGTGGCACACAACACGGGGGCCGAGTAAATGCCGATGTTGTGGGAGGTTTTACGGTGAAGAGTTGATTATTTTTTCGCGAGCAAAACGTCGCGGGCCCGACATCACCTCAGTGGCGTTTAGCACCAACACACACACACACGCCACCATACAAATGAGTGTACGATCGAAATTATGTCATCGAAGGCGATGCGCGGGCAATGAGTTGGAGGGAGGGCGCGGATTCGCTGCAAGTGCATCGTTGCCTGGCTTGCAGACGACGCCAAGTCTGTCTGATCCTATGCAAAATGTGTGCGTGAGCGTAAACCGCTTGCTCGAAAGCTCGATTATGTACACAAAACACTAGCAAATGTGCTAAAGATTCGATAAAATGGTATGATTCGGTTACAACATTTTAGCTAGTAGCTAATGGTAGTAAAATATGTTACATTCAATTAACGGCATAAATTATAAAATACATTTTGAGTTGCAATACAGAGCGTCAACGATTTGTATTACTTTGCATAACATTTATTTACAGAAGTAGCATAAGTAGTAGAGTAGGAAAAGCAGCATTTCAATATATTAAAAAAAACATTATTATGCTTACTGTCATTTTGATGAACAAATAAAGTTTCAAATTTGTTCCAAGCAAAAACACCTGGGCCTTTTTCAAATTTTTAATTACGTTAAAACTTATCTATCCTAGGAATTCATAGTTTATTGCCTTTCTATGCAACATTACTCCAATCCTTAGCATTATTTGACATATTACTAAACGCGTCAACAAATTTAAGCCTTGACGTGCTTGTTTTCTTTCTCGATCAATGCCAGCATAAGACCTTTTCATTAGGCTGTATGTTTGCGTTTAATTTTTCATCCATTTCAGCTGCCATCTGAACCCGTCGTTGTTGTGTTATGATAAAACCATCATATGATAATCGTCCTTCGTCATAGGGCTTGTTTGAACATGCATCTGCAAAATCGATCACCCCACTGAGAACATCCATTTGCAATTCCAAAAGGGGAGCAAATTGTTTAACTCCGTTTTGTTTGCCAGTCATCAAATAAGGCTTAGAAGGGCGGGCTTTCGGTACAGCACGGGAGCAAATGATTCCCAGCCCGGGAAACCGGAACCGTGGCTTGATATAAAACTGACCCCACGGAACGCCTTGTCAACCCATTCGTTCACTGCCATGCATCAGATGAGGATCTTTGTACGGCTCCTATCGGCAGCGGTTCTGGTCGGTGCTTCAGCTGCAGCTAGTATCTTGAGTCTATAACTCATAGTTTGTTTTTTCTCTGTCTCTCTCTCTCTCTCTCTGTGTTTTTCAGATACAACCGCTGCTGGCGGTTCCGATCTTCTGGTTCCTTCCGTGGAATTTTCCAACCTCCGCCACCACCACGACCAGCTCGTCCGGAACTACCGCTTCATCTGCCGCCTCCGGTGCCTCGAATTCGTCCAACGTGTCGGTCGCGATCGGGAACCGCGTCAACACCACCACCGGCCTAGACGACTACGGGACGAACATATCGAACGTGCAGATCAACGTGAACCGAATGCGCCGCTCGATCGACGCGCGGCAGTTCATCCAGCTCGACGGGTTGCAGGTGCCCAATAGCGACCAGATGCTGAACGGGTCGTTTATCACCATCGGCGAGCACACGATCCGGCTTCCGGCGAACGTTTCCAACATCACCGTCAACACGTACCTCGTCAACGGGATTCCGATCGACGAGGGCATGTTGATGGCACCGGGCATGCAACCGAGCGTGAACGAGAACGACGGGAACCCTTTAGTGACTGCCGTGCGAATTTTTAAGTCCTTTTTGACGAACTTTTTCAACAACCAAAGCGCTATGGGATAGGTTTAACAGTGAGTGGCACGTGTTTCAGAAACATCCAGAAATATCTTAGAAAAGCATACTGAAACATGTGAGTGAGTGCAATATTTTAAGGATTTTTTTTTAAATCTAGAGACAGGTTCACACTTTCAGATGGTTCAAAATAGATCACGCATCTGGTTTGTCATTGTTTGCCCCTAAATAACTTTTAATTAAAACCAATCGTTTCACAAACCTAGCACCTTGCTGTAGATAAGTAAAGACTTCTAGACTTTATCACCCACCTCATCACACTCACCTACTAAGTCTCGTCACTCGTCGTTTCTATTTCCGACCTTTGCATCATCACGCACACAGCACCCGGTATCAAGCGTTTAATTAAAAAATATATACACCAAAACAGAAGTCACCCTTCGATCGCATGGGCGCTGGTGGCGAAATTGTGTTTCAAGCGTTGTTTGCAAACATCCTCAACATACTTTTGCTACCGTCAACACCACCACAAGCACCGCAGATATTTTTGAGGAAAAACAAAAAAGAACCCTCTCGATAGGACTGCGAAGAAGCTGTTGACGTTCGCCGGCAAGATTGGTGGAGATGGGCAGTGACAGGAGCAGTGGCAGCACAAGACTGCGCATCACGATGCGCTCTATTTTTGGATGACACATTATTTCTTCCCGGTCGAGAAGGAGGAAGCGATCGTAACCGTGTCTTCGACGGATGCAGAAAGCATCAACCCGAGGATGAGCAGAAGGTTAATGACTACCAGGTAGAGGTAGCGTATGGGTTCCATTTTTCCTGCACGACCGGTAGTAGTACACATGTGGTTTTGGTGTATGCTGAGAAGCCAAACTAAACAAGATGTGGAAGTAATTTATTTTAGACGAATAATTTTACTTGAAAAAGGACATTTAAAGGACTCAGGTTTAAAAACGGACCGATAGATGATATGAGCAGACTTCCATCGAAATTCTTAGAACATTTCGACATTTTGACAAGCGACACACCACTGACGTATTTCCTGGAACATCAAACCAAGCACATTGGAGGCTATTTAAACATTAAATTAGTGCTGCAAAGCGTCAAAGCGTACACCGTGTATGGAAGCTCACGTCAAGACGACGCCCGACGCTCGAAAAGGAACGGATCGCGCCCGACGACCATCAATCATCCCTGCACATCGGAACCCGCGGATGATGACCTCTCCGCGACGAGCTCGAAATAGGTCCCTGCTATGCGCGGAACTCCAGGCGATAGTTAACCACACCACGGAGAGTTAAGTGATGCCAATTAAATTCGCTTCCCCTTCCTTGGTTTGCTGCTTGCTGCTGCTGCTGCTGCTACTCGAGTGCTCGTAGAACCTTTCGCTAGTTTTCAGTTATGGGGAGATGCCGCTGAACCGCGAAACTGGCGACGGGTGACTCTCTGTCCACCACCATTCGACAGCTGGGCAACGATTGGACCTGCTACTGCTGCCTCTGCTGATGCCGCTGTGGTTTGGACGATAATTTGCCTTCAATTACAACCGGTCACGGCATGGTGTTGTCGTTTGCGGTTGGGAAATGGAAACCTCAATCACCGGAACGCAGAACACACCAAGGATTGTGTGGAGTTGTACACGTCTGTACGTAACCTGGTTGGAATATGGATTTCAAAAACAATGCTGAAACGATGGACGGCAGTCGGGGGGTTTTTTGTGATGAGTATCTTCGGTGTCTAGAAATAGAATCAATTCACCAAATGTTTCTCTGGAAGATTTTTCAAAACTTTGACCATTTTCGGTTTACTTTGATATAAAATCAAACCGATGTTAATTGTTTTTCTTCTTGCAGCCACAGGTTTTTTTCTAGTATTCTCTTCTTATTCATGTGATGAACAACAAAATGTAAGTCTCGAAAATCGATTCGAAAAACACCAATATACAGTTGTAAGTAGAAAAACCTTCATGGGGACAAGGTTAATGTTTATTGAACTGCTTTTTTACCGTTTGGCAACCTTCACACTTTACTGAAGTGCAAAATCTGCGGATATCGTGGGTTTCGATGGTACGGCACACCACTTACTTTCCATATCTGTTAACTCACTGCGACCCAGTACGAGGAGTCTCAATGAAACGATCGCTTTTTCGTCAACCAGCGATGGACAGAACTGGTCACAGCATTACACGAAGGCCCCAGTGCAGCACACGAACGCAATGGATCTTTTCAGTTTTTTTAGACCGGCTTCAAGTGGAGTAAATGACTCAATTTCCCATCGTAGTACTCAACGAAGAGGATGGAGCAAATGGAAAAATGCTACGATGAAGCGAAAGGAAGTGTGGGTGATGCGAAGGAATAAATTATCTTGTTGGGTAAACATTTAACGACCTCCTTCACACTAAAAAGGCAAGAAAATCTGGGAGATTTGCGTAACAAAACGCGTGGCGAAAAAAAAAGATATATGACACTTTGCCACACTACCACGCACAGATGTAAACGATGGGAATGATTGTTGCAACAGTATTGCAGTGAAGGTTCTCTATGTTGACCAATCGTGAAGCATAAATTTGTCTAAAATCAATTAACAATACCCAGCAAGAGCAACAAATCCTAATTCTTCAAATAATTCCAATTCATCACACATTCCTTGACAACATTGCGTACCTTAACAATACATTATAGATTTTTGCGTGTTTATTTTGTCGAATATTGCTAAATGGCAAATAATCTTCCAGCTACGTCAATGTGATATTCGATAACCAACACCAAGCGAACGTTCAAGACGCGTGGTTAAATTATAATTAATTGCAAGCACGTGTCCCTTGTGAGAGCAATGCTTTTCCACCTTTCTGGAATTTTCCCCGTTTGGTCACGGTGTGTTAACACATCGTGCTCCAGAGAAAACAAAACGCCCCGTGGATCACCAACCTATCTCATGCGTTTCGCCAGCAAAATTCGCCCCTGCATGCGCGGAAAAACAAACACCTAGATGGAGGAATTAGAAACACCGGCTTTTCCGATTCATCGACAGTGATCGAGGTCAGCGGGACAGAGCTCAAACGGGGTGGGGGAGTGGAGGGCTCGTGCTGTGTGTGGTCGAATCGTCGGGCGGGCAGAAAAATATTTTCCCGTGTGTAATTTGGAGCGCATGCAAGTTGTTGGTGCCGAAAATAGCCTCCCGAAATGCGCCACCGATGTGTAAAAATATGCGTTACGCTTACGGGAGCGTGTTGTGTGTTGAAGGCAACGTTGGGAAGGAACGGAAACGCACGGATGACAAATGGTAATGGCGAAACGGCGGTGCATCCCACATTTTGATTTTCCGGAAAAAAAGTGTTCCAGGCTGCACCCAATTGAATGCAAAATGCTCTATTTGAATTCATGTTCCATACAGTTTCAGCACATTTCCTGAAACAGCTGAATGTGCATTTCAAAACGATGCAGTTGCATTCAGGACGGTTCAAGTTTCATCTGCGCGCATTGGAGGAGAGCACCATCACACTTCAAAACAGCCCACTCTTTCCCTTGTGCAAACTACGCCAGGTCAACCAGTAGCAGTAGAAAACGCAAATAACAGAGCGCACAAAATCCTCCTCAGGTTGCTGTTAACTTATTTTTGTGTTTGTGGGTCCGATACGAAGTGCGACTTTTTAAGTGTACGTTACAGGAAAAGATGCCTCAAGGGGAGGGAGGAGAATGTGAATGCAGAAGAAACCAGAAATGCAGAACGACATGAAAAGCATTGAAGAAATCGCGAGGAAATCTTTCGAGTGATGGCTTTCACTTTCTGCAAACATTTGCCTCGTTTCATTTTAATCATCAGAGATAGTGAAACCTTAACAGCTTTCGTCCAGGAGGGTGATGATGTAGGGTCCGTTACCAAGGCACATATTGCTCGAGACTCACCTGTGAATGAAAAGAAGAAGTGCACATCATTAGCAAGTGACAATTAAATAAAAAGAAACAATGTAATCTTAGTTTATTCTGTGATCTTGATTAATGTAAAACGAATGATTTTTTTGGTTTAATCAAATCCAATAAGCTATGCCTATCAGACATGTCAAGGATTTTGAAAAGTAATAGGTAATTTTCAGGTTGTAGATAGCAAGTAATGCATTATTAAAATATGGATAAATTTGTTTATAGGTTGCTGCATGACATGTATCGCATTTTAATCAACGCACTCGATTCAATCCTTCTCATTAAACAGGAAATGAATGTATCTGACCTTAGGAGAACATACGTTATACAAACTTTCTGTAAAATTGCATTTCTTATAAAGGCTGCTTCTCCCATGATTCTTAGAAGGCTCTAAAGCGTGCACCAGCTGTAGTTGGAATCACAGAATACCAGGGACACAAAACGGGAACTAACATACTAATTTTTTTCCCTCTAACATACTACTTCTGCTTTCATTTGTCTGCAATAATAAGGAAAAAAAAACTACTCCATTCACCTTTCGTGGGCAAACTAATTACTCCGCAGTTCAGGGAAGATGTTACAACAGCACACTCCCCTAGCGTAAGCCAGAGAAAATTATGTCTTCCAAGCGAAGTGACAACAGCATCACAAAGCACCAGACAGCGCCGCAAGTGCTGCTTTGCATTACACCGGCGATGCCACTTTTGCGAGCAGGAGTTGTTTGGTCCCTAATGGTGTTACGCCACAACTTCTCGGAAATCAGGCGGAGCACTGGGGAAAAGAAACGTTGCGCACAAAAACCAGCCCGTCGGCCGGCAACCAGGCCACTCCAGTCGACGGTGATGTCGGGAAGCAAGATGTAAAAGTGGCAACCTAAACCACAACCAGACTATCAGCTTTGACCTACGGAAGCAGTGGGATCAGTAGAGAGCCCCGAGAGCCTAGGAGGTTGCTTTTTCTTGTCATACACCACTACAGCTCTTTCTTCGGTTCCGCGTGAGGTCGAGCGTTTGGAGGAAATTGAAATGTCTAATATCCGTTTTTTTCACCATCTTAAACATGCTCCAGTTTTTTTACTAAGCAGGAGTACCTTCCTTGTCAGTGTCGTGTGGTTGAAGCACATGCTTTTTTCGCACCCATTTTGGGCGGAAGTTTATTCACCCCCTTGTACAACTTTTTATCTCTTTATTGAAAAAATATTCCATTTTAAAACATAATAAATCCATTCGCTTCCCGAATCACTCACTACTGCACTTTTGCAGCACTTATCCTTCAAAGCATTTATCAATTAAGTCAATTAGTTATGGGAAAATCCATAAAACAAATTAAAACTTTTATTTGCAATTTACTGCACATTTCACGGGATTGATTTTGTTGTATTCAAAATCATCTGCGAGTTTGAGTTTGAACATAGACAATGAATGTTTCGTCAACTGTTCGTACATTAAATCAACCTAGAAATGAATAAGCTGAGATTGCTATCTCATTCAAACCACCGTGACGTAACAGCGTTTGGAAGCTGTTACTGACCTCCTAAAAGTTGTCCATGCGCAAAAAAAAAACCGGGTAAAACTAATGAAAGTTGGGTGCAATTTCCGTCCCGATGCCCCAACTGGGCGGTCGGTTATTGGGTAGCCAGCAAACCAATAAAGCGTTACATTAAACACCAAGCCTCACGGCAGAAGTATTAGGTAATCGAATGGTTTCTTGCAGCGCGCGTTCAAACTCAAGCAGATTTTAACGTTATAGGGCAGCATTTTATTGTAACATGTTTGGCATGGTGCGGCAAGCACAGGAAAAAAAAGGAAAACCGCGCACCAACGTGATCCATTAAACTTGGCACAGTTACGATCACGACCTGAACGACAATTACATTACAAATGATTTTGTTATGGGTTTCACTTGGTTTCGTTTTTGGTGTGTGCATTCTGCAGCATTGACGATTGGTAGCATTCACCCGGCAAGGATTCAACAACAATTCAATGGAAAACCCTTAAGAAAAGAAAAACAAAACAAGCACCAACTATCGATTGCCAAATGGAAGTGAAAAAAGCGTTTCAACATTTTGCTCAACACCCATCGTTTTTGCCTTTTTCGATTTTCTAAAAATAAAATCCCCTTCAGGATTCGTATTGATCAATGAAAAAAAAAACAAAACAAAATGACGGAAAAGTGCAAAGAACAGGTTGAAATTTGAACCAGGTCGTTCATTGGGATCCATTTCCTTCTTGCAAAACAAAAAGCGAATGTTAAGCCCCCGTTTTCATGATGGACAGCACGCTTGAGTCATGGTTGTTTATGTTTTCCCTTCTAGAATTGCAGCTGGCTTTATGGATTGTTTTGGCAACCCATTGGAAGAAAAAATAGTATGCATACTATTAAAAAATAGTATGGCAGTGTGAATCGATCAACGCTGACATTTAGCACGGTATAGAAACACTTTCGATTAGAACAACGGTGCTTGTTTGTTAGTATTGTGAGACAAAAAAATCAATAAAAGTATTAATCACAGTTTTTCCTATTGCTGGAATGAAGCTTCCGATTTCTTTGAACCCATCGAAAACTTGTATTGGACCGAATCAGTTGACTCTGGACATAGTCACTTTTTCACGTCCTTCTCTCGAGTAGAAGATTCTTACAACTAAAAAGAATCCGAACTCATGTTTCAAAGCAAGCCACACCATAAGCGTCTATCGCCTAGGCGGTCGATTTCCCGAAGCATCTCGATGGGAAAAGTGAAACCCAACATATGTGCGATTCAAACGATGCCGTCCATGTTCGCTGCTCAATGTAAAATCGATTGCACCAGCTGCTTCTGGCTGCTAAATAGTATGTTAGATCAGTACAACTCAGTGCGGTCTCTACAAAACACACCACCACACGTGCATTAATTGCATGCTATGTTGGCAATGACTTGTGGGTGCGAGTTTAAAATAAACATAAATAAAAAAAAACCCCCATGGTATCGGTGTTCGTAAGTACAGATTGAGACACAGTGGGACAAGCATTAGTGTGGCCGGAAATGAAAAGTGCATTCAACTGCAAGCGGAGGCTTTACAGCAGATGAATAACATGAAAAATGTTTTTTCATGTTTTGACCGATCCTATAACGTTATGAACTTTGAATCACTGGGATAATACAGATAGCCTTCTATTGTTGAATAGGAACAAGAAAGCAAAAATAAAATCAGCTAGTTGGTTCTTCACTGGCCTACTTTTAAATCTTGGTTTTTTGTTTTAAGTATAATGCAGTTCACGACTACATCACAGAGTCTGTGGTAGCGCTCACTGCAATGTTCAAGCAAACTTCTTTGTAGACGCTCCTCTCTGATGAAACTGCCTCAACACCAGCACCGTTATAAGCAGTATCCAAAACAAGCGGCTGATACGAACACCAAACATCCACCGCTCAGACTCAGCTGATGATGCTAGAGCGATTGAGGTTCAGCAGCAGTGACAGGAAGGCCACACGAAGGAAACCCATTTATCCCCTCCAGCTGACTCCGCGGGCTCGTCACGATCTCTCGGACAGCACCACAAGGGCACCGAACCGGTGCAACTGGTGACTTTAAAGCGAGGCTTTCGTGCTGTTAAATTGATTAAAAAACACGGGAGATACGGTCTGCTGATGGAGAAACTTTATAAAAAAAAAGGTCTAAGGTACATGGCGTATGGCTCAATATCCCTGGTTACTTGTTCACATCAGTGATCTCGAGGTTACTCAAATCTCCCAAAATCACTTTTATGAAAGGATTTTAGAAACAGATTTACTGTAAATAATGTAATGATATGCTTTCATCGTAGTTTACAGGAAAATGGAAAATGGTTGACTATTTTTTCACATTATTCGAATGACATTCTAATCTCATTGCTTTCACATGATAAATTTTGGGCTTACTCCTGACCACAAATGTGAACGAGGCGAGATAATAATGGCATCAACACTTTCCCTTATCTTTCGCGGGCATAAGTTGAGATAATAATCGCTTTGGGATTCTGGTTGTTTAACCATGTACCAAACATGAAAAATAAGAGAAGATGTGTCGGACAAAGACATAGAAAACAGTGTTAAGCAAAGAACGTTAGGTATATGCTTGTTCAAGTTTATCATATTTTTTCAAAACCTGGCTTTTTATAACATGAAATACGGAAGTTACCAGTCCCGCTTCGAGAAAATTCGATATAAACTCTTAAGTGAAGAAATAACTTAAGTTTTTAAGTTTTTCAAACTTAAATAACGAATAAATTGAAATAGTGAATAGTGTGTTTAAAAGGTGAATGCACCTTTGCAAATCAAGACACGGTGATCACATGATAACCTAAGGTTAGCTACACGGGAGACTGACACATTAAGTGATACATCTTGACACTTGACTGTGTGCACCGGATCTGAAGCACACGTCTAGCTTATCAAAAAGATACTGTACACACAACTTCATTTTCGCTCACTCTCACCCATCTAGTTTTAACAGCATAGTGCTTGCCAGGGTCTAGTGAAAAAAAAAAAATGGCGAACAATATTCGGAAATCGGAAATAGAAACCCCCAGATTTGGAAAATGAGGCTCAATTTCGGATCGTAATCGCTCGCACCCGCGCTTTAATGGAGGCGGCGTGACGTGCCCACACTTATCATCTGAATTTGTGGCCGAATTGATAATGGAGGAGCTCCTCCATTAGGTGGAGGAAATGTTTCACACATAACAAACATCGAGACGAAAAGTGAATGGAGAGGAAGGTTCGTAGAGCAAACGAGTCCGTGGTGGTAAGATTTCACTGTTATTAATCCGAATTGAAAAATAATCGTCGACGTACATTAAAAGAGGAAACGTTTGACTCCAAATTTCTTCCTCTGCGAAGGAACAAGATGACTCCGTGCAAAAAAGATTGAGATTGAGCACACTACCTGCAAAAGCATGGGCCGAAAATCGCCACAAAGAAACGGACGGGGAATCGAAAGTGAAGTTAGTTTTCTTCCTTTTTTTCTCTCAATCTTTGGGATCAGTGAGAGTTAAAGCACACCGGACCGAATCGAACAGAAATCATCGGGCCTCCTTGTCCCCGAATTTCACTCGCCAGAGACCTTGGCCTACTTCTTTTTTTCCTTCCTTCGAGGCGTTTGTCCACTCGACTGAAACTTGCCGCGGCGAGGACGTACCATTTCACCCAAAACCTGAAAGTTTTTTTAAGGTCCCCAATCAATTCCCATAGACCTCGCCAGACCAGTTACACGAAAGGAATGATGAAAAATTCTGCTCGAATTAGTATATTAAAAATATAAGAAATTTTTAAATTACCAAGACTCAAATATTTTTATTTGCTTAACGTGCATACAATATCAAATGCAAGTAAATCAATGGAAGCTGCACTGACGCATCTTCAGGGTCGATGCAAATGAGCTGACCTTTCCCAATTGCGAGCCCAAAAGAGGCGGGTACGTTTCGAATGGGACAAACACACGGCGGGGTCCCTTGATGGACCGAACCCAAATCGATTAACCACTCAACCGAAGGAACGGACCGGTACGGCGCACTGGAGGGTACTTCAGCGAGAAGCAAAAGAAAACCTGAACGTTTTACTCTCAAACATTTGAAGGTCGTCTTAAGCGCTGAAGAGGCCACAGCTCGCCGGTTACGAAACGACGTACCGAACCAGTTCGAGCGTAAAGATGTATCCCAAAACCACGTGGGTTAATGTGGACCGTTGTGTTTTTTTTTCTTCTTTTGCTTATTTAACTACTAAATTATGCACGAAAATCCATCGGTTCAATGTCATCGGAGGCCGTTCGCTTATCTTCGGCATCGAAACGGATGGAACAACCGTTCGAAAACCGGTTCCAACGAATTGGCGAGTGTACTGACACCGAACGCCACAATTAGCGTGTTTCTTTAGGCGTTCCGTGATGACAAATTGAATGTACATAAATGAATCCGTCCGCTGGGTGAAGCGTCTACAAAGTGAAGCAACTTACACCTTCCATACATACGTTGGCCCTTTTTTCTCCCCTTGGTCGAAAAGGTGTTTATTTATCGGCAGTAAATAATGGGTGTTGCTAGAATGCATCGCCAGCCACGAAGAAAAGTTGAATCGAGCATTAAACATGGCTGGAATGGTAATTTGATTTCGAGTGCAGGTTGTTTTGCATGTCACTATACCTACACAAACCTCTTGGAGACTCCCTTGGAGTATTCTTGGCATTTTTTCTCACCTTCAGTGATCAAGTACATTACCTAATACAAGGCTTCGAAGATTTTACCATAAGGGTTTTCTGCCTTCAAACAACCGTTTTATGCAACAACAGTTTGGCCTCTATGGTAACAAGAGGTGCACTGGTAATTCTTGCTAGTTACAAACCAAAACCCAACCCATCAATCAGCAATGCACAGGTCGAACGAAATGGGTCACGTAAACATATTCGCCTAGCAATCACAGTCCAATGAACTCAAAACATCGGTTGCAAATCGTCCTTCAATCCGTACTAAGTTCGCCTTTTCAACGCGAAAGGAAACTCGCTTTCGATTAAAACGGCGTTGGTTCGCGGGCTTATTGAAAAAAGAACAAAATGTTAAACGAAAGTGGCGTTGAAAATGTTCTACAGCCGGGTAGCTCTTCCAGAGCATATTTTCACTGCGTCCCTCCAACGGAACGGAACGTAACGGCCTTACGCCTACGAGCAGAGATGATAATTGGCCAAATCGATCGATCCAATTCTCCTGATTGACGTTCAAAAGCTACGAGCGAAGGCGATGAAAGGGGCTTGTATTTGGAATGGGTTATTGCGAAAAACATGTTTTCTCGCCTGAAGGGCTATAAGGTTCGGTGAGAGTACAGCAATCGTTTCTATTTGCGTAGTACAAAATCAGGAATACCAGGTAAAGTGTTGAATCTTACCATTCAAATACCAAAATCTTTCTGATCATGTTTAAGGAACGAAACTAGCCTTTTTAAGGAAGGTAGGAAAGGAAGGAAGAAAGGACTGGATCTACCATGTTCATTATTTTTACAGGCTTTATAGAGGTGCGCAAAATCCGTAGAATTGAAAGGAGATTTTTTACAGTCATCTCTGTTTACTTCCGGAGAAAAGTAATGCGCATGATGCCGCTTCAAACATACACATTTTGATCGCTTTCCAAGAAAATGCTGCCCGCCCGATCGTGAGAGGCGCAAATGTAAACGATTGGTTAGAAATTTTTCTCATTCTCCTGTTCTGAAAGGAAGACCTTCAAATGAAAAAATAAACCATCGTTCGCTGTTCCTTACACCGCACTACTACGAGTAGGCGAGTGAAACGTCGGCTGCGCACATAGACACAACCCCTGAGACACCATAAAGTAGGCCACTTCCGGTATCTTGTGGATTGCTCTAGTAATGGTTTATTCTCACCCGCCCCAGACAAGCCCACAAGAGCTTGTTAGTAGCAACAGTGAGAAAACACGGTTAAAAATGCACTAACAGACCCTTCTCCTCTTCGCTTCACATTAGCGCTCTAAATCTTACAGTCTGAAGTTTTTTTTTTACTGTCACTTTCTCCGAGCAGCAGCAGGAGCACAGTAATACCGTGTCTACAGCCGCCACCGGTGCATGCCGAGTGACAAAAACATTTCCTATTCTTAGTACTTTGGGCGCTTTTGAGTACAGCATACCAACCGCCGCAAACCGTCGCGAGTAAGCTCGTGTGCAACTGACCTGATTATTCACCGTGCCGGAAAACCAACTGACCGGTGGAGCAAAAGAAAAACCCAGTGCAGGAAAAATAGGAACAGGATGCAACGAACCTTTAGTCTAGCCTCTATAAATTGAACTTTGCACAGAGTGTGTGTGTTCGGCCCTGCACCACCACAATCGGCCTATGTTTCATCCAGCTGCACGGAAACATTACAGCCAACAGCACCATTAATAATGGGGAAGGTTTTAATTCTGAGTGTAAAATGCGCCTTTCCAATGTACTTTT
Organism: Anopheles atroparvus; assembly: GCA_914969975.1. Taxonomy (NCBI): domain Eukaryota; kingdom Metazoa; phylum Arthropoda; class Insecta; order Diptera; family Culicidae; genus Anopheles; species Anopheles atroparvus. The sequence goes on from CAJZCY010000001.1 coordinate 32,817,719, forward strand.
TTTTACATTTTTGCTCCACCGTATTCACGAGCTCTGACCGTTCTATTTTAGTTCCATCGACCAAGTACTTGGAACGTGGTAGAGGTTCCAAACAATCAGCAGACATTCAGCGAACTAACCTACCGAGACAACGCTCCATCGAGACAAGCAAACGCGTATAGCGCGATGGCGAAGGAAGCAACAAACTACGATCTGCTCTAACATTGCCGCAAGTAACGTGGGGAGTGACTGTGATGAAGGGTTTGTTTTTTCTTTGTCCTCTGTCTCTGAGCACAGAAGGAAACAACCGCTCAAGCCCATCGTCGCAGACCTTTCGACGCGACGATCCAGAAGTCGACCTCTGAAACTCCCACCGGGGCAGACTAACTCTGATTCACTCGTAGTACGGATTTTTTTTTATGGAAAAGGGCACCGTTGGGTCTGGGATAGCTGTTTCAGAATGTAACGTGGCACCCGTTTCTACCTTATAGGTCGATAAATGTTTTATTTTAATGCAGGGAATGCTCACATTATCAACATTCAAGATAATTTTAAATTCTACTGAATTCTAGTTACAATTTATATCGGCAATATCCCAGTTTTAATGTTAACGAACCAAAGGTTTTAAATTACAAATGATTTTTCCAATCAGATACATTATGTACGATTTCCTCGCCCATAATTGACCAATTAAAAGATTTATTTTCAAAATCATGAATAAGTCAAATTCATAAATACAATTATGCAAACAATGATCTGCGGAATCGCAGCACATTAAAGACAGAAGAAGAAGAAAAAAAGATACAAGTTGCTGTAAAGCTTTATACACACAAAAGTTGCAACACACCGGCCGGTGGAAATTTGTTACCGAAGCCGCCGGGCGGTGCGGTGGAAAACTGCTGTTGCAATCAACCTCGCAGACATCCCCAATCCTCTCCATCCCCCCCTGCAGGGCCGCCCTGGGCCAGTCGTAACATCTTTCAACCGTGTCAACTGCACGCGACGCCGCGAGTTATGTTGAGTGATGGAACAAGAGACCAGCACAAAACAAACAGAAGCACTGACACATAAATCGTCCAACCGCGAATATTCGTTACGCGACGGTAGAAGCAAAAAAAACAAACCGAAGGCACGGAGGAAAACTGGCCATCAACTGCTCTTCATGTAACCCGCCATGGGAGTTTTTTTCTTTCTTTGTAGTACGATGATTAGACAAAGTGACTTATAAAAACACTGCTTATCCAAATGGTAGATTTCATCGTTCCCGAATCTGATACGAAATTTGACCGACTTAGTTTATTTGACTTTTTCTTTGGAATTGTTGAATCACCTCGAGCTCCTCGAGACGCATTTTCTTCAAAGGTGCTTTCTTGTTAGTAGCCCCACTAAACACCCCCGGCAAGTTTACTTCATCGGCCAGCAGTAAATGGAAGGTATGCAGGCGGTTCAAGGCGGTGAGCTTTTAGTTGCTGTTGCTTGCTTTTGCTTACGCTGTACTCCGCGGTGGGCCGAAGATCGCCTCACGAAAATTATGTAAGCGAATTTATCCACACCGAACATCTTGGGCAGTCCTTGCGGCTTGCGCTGGTGAGAGATTCCGTACCGACCAGGCGCCTTTGAGAAAGTAATCGTGTGGCTAGTTCACGACTCTCCGCCGCTGACGAATAGGAGCATCGTGTCGAAACAAGAAAAAAAAAACAATATGACACGTGGAAAGCGGAGTTGGCAAAAACTATCTCTAAGAAAAAAAAAAAAGAAACTGTGACCGTGTGCAAGAAAGGTCAACATCCAAGCATTAGTTATCATCGCGAGGGTTATTGGTAGCCTATGCAACCGTTGGCAATGAGTCACCATGCTGGTTCCCCCGCTGTTTCTTGCAGCCAGCATTGGGTTTCCTACATTGTTAGGTCACGTATGCGGGTGGTATTTGTTTAATGTTTTTCTTTCCCTTTTACAAGTGAACGTATGAGGCCATTCTGTTAGCGAACAGTGTTGTCTTGAGAAAGGTGTGCTGGAAGTTTTCTTTTCGCTCCAAAGTGTATCTGCATACTTCACCGCGACACAATCAAAAGGCAAGCACGCGCGCACGAGTAGTCAGCCATGAATAGGCGCTTTTGAGTATAAAAAAGTAAAATAAAATTGACGAATAATCACGAGCAACCGAAAAGCTCACGAAACGATGTCTTCTTTTAAACTTGAAGGAGTGACGGGTTTCCCATCACCCATTTGCGACACCGTGTGATGCTGTGGCTGAGTTTCGGGAGACTACCTACTGCAATGCTTACATTCACCGCTTGGGAAGGTTGCTCCGATCACGCAGAATCGCCGAGAATGAATGCGGAAATTGCGTGCCAAAGCGATTCGTCACGAATCGTACCCAAGCGGATAAAGAAAAGGTGGATGAAAAGTGCGAGAAGTGGCGTTCAATGGTACGAGATGGATGGATTTGAACAGCAAACGCGATGCTGGTGTAGTCAAGCCAGTGCACAGCAAATGGGAGACAAGGGCGAGGCGTGTTGGAGTACCAAAGAAAAACAATCTGCAGGATTGAAGATCGAATCGCCCAACACAGAGTACGCGATCATGGTCGCGATCGCGCAAAACACATGCTACCATTTCTTCGCGGCGAGACGGTTTCTTCTCGACGCACGGCGTGCTTCTTTGGCTTCCCGCACACGCGTAGAGGGAACTCCGAGTTCAAGGAAGAACGTTGAACCGGGCATCCGGAGCGAAGACACCGAGCCGCACATTTGCGTTGGTTTATTTGTGCAGCCGTGCGCTATGTTGTGCAGTCCATTTGTCCACTGGACTTGCGGAATGTTTGTATTTTTGGCAACGTTTTTCGCCATGCAGGTGGTGTGAAATTTTTCAACGGAAACGGAATAGGAATATTGAACCTTGCACCTTAAACGGTACACAGCATAAATAAATAAAATTAATCCAACTTCTTCAAAGATGTTGACTGCCGCTGGGTTGATCCCCACAGCCGTGATCACCGTTTAGTCGAAAAAAAAAAAAATCTCGCACAGTTTCACTCCACCACAGGCAAAATAGTAGTGTTGAACCAAGAGTGATTGTGAGCAAGGGGGAAGCGTTTCTTTCGTGCACTAGAAAAACTAAGGCAGAAAAAAACACACATCAATTCGTTCTAAATTAAGATCAGACGATCAGGCATAAGAGAGGAGAGAGTGGAGCCAGCCGTTGGCCGCAATCGAAAAGTGGCCAATCCGGGGCGGCGTCGATGACGATTGCATGGCCAGAAAACGGCACAGCCAGACCCTCTGGGGGAATCTTCGATGCCAAGTTCCCCACAGAAGGCGTGACAGGATGAAAGGGATGGGAGGGTGGAAAATAAAAACACCCGACCCTCCGCCAGTGGGAAAATCCGATTCCGATCTATCCTGTCTTCAAACCGGTCCCAAAACCATCCCGAGGGTGGGAGAGCCGTCGTTGGAAATGGGCCAAATGCATGCTTGTGCTATGCTTTAGTTTGCAATCATTCTTTGTGCCGCCGCCGGGCCATTCTCCTGGCACTTCCACCACCCGGCTGGCCTAGTTTAAGTGGCATTCGCTTTCTGGCACATTATGCAATAATTCATTCAATTTTTTGGTAATTGACGAAACATGTGAAACGTCTAACGAGAGCAGTGCGAAAACTATAATGGGGAAATGTTTTATAAAGATATCTTTTGTCAATTATTTTGAATTTTAGGCACCCGGTGTTACCCACATCGGAGATTTCATTTTCGGCTACAGTATTATTGTCATCTATCTTACCACCAAGTAGGATAATTGTTGCTGACTTAACAGTTTATGCGACTTACCTGAAAGTAAACAAAAAAAAAAGAAACATGTATTAAAATTGAAATGGAAAAATTACAAAATCATACAAAGGTTTAAAAGTTTATTTAAAAAAAACCAGTATTTTTTGTAGCTCAACTTTAAAATTGTTATTGCCAACATTCAACATGGAAAGCAATGCCTTTAGCGTAAAGTGGAGTCCAACTGAAACACCTGCGCCTGCTGCTTAATCAACTGCTGAATTGAGTAGAAAGCAAGAGCATAAAACCACATTCGCGCTTCTTTTACATCAGAACAAGACGCAAGAAATCAAAATGTTTATTTATAACATTTTACCAGCATGTGTGTGTGTTTCTTTGTGCGTCTGTGTAAGAGACTTATCTGGGATACCCTTTTTTTCAGCAGATCTTCCTCGTTCTTTTTGAGAGCTGTTGCCCGTTGTTTTTTTTTTTGACAGCTGAAGGAAGAGAAGAAACCCACGCCAAGAATAGAAAGTCAACCGCGTCTCCAACCACAAACATTACAATTTATGACCATCCTCACAAAACAATGTTCCGCGGCATTTTCCCCGGTGTTTTCCGTCGTCAAGATGGATTCTCGGTGTCTCCGTGTGCGTAATTTAGCTACATTTTCCATCCGTCCACGGCGTACGACGACCTGGCAGAATTACGAGCACAACCACACACGTACAAGGTGTGATAATTTCATCCCGTCCACGAATGGGCATGTTTCGCAGAAGAACACAGCTGTTGTGCCGGTTGGCGAACGGAAACTTAGCGTTTTGCGCGGAAATCAGCTCGGCCTAAGGTTAAGGTTAAAGTCGTCAGAAAAAGAAGCGACACACGCACAGGAACGGGTTGTTACGTTATCCGCGCGGTTTCTGGTAAGGTGGCCAGGAAAAGGGAGAGAAGCAGTGTTGATTGGATGGCACTAGACACGACTTCTTAGCGATGCCCTTGAAAGTTGGTTTCCGTTCCGTTGTACGCCACCACTTCTTTAGGGAAAAGGTGAACGAACTCTCGAAGTGTGAAAAAACAAGGAACACTAGCACGGAGAACAAGTGAACGGATGGTGCAGGTTGCGGCAGAAAAGCGCTGGCTGGTAAACACTTTGAAAGTGGTGGAAAGTTTCTTTATTGAGCGTGGTTTAACATAAAAAATCGCATTAAACCGCTTGCGACACGAACGCACGATAAAATATGGATAGCGAATAAGCTAGGAATTTTGGTACTTTTACAAATCATCGTCTTATGAGCCTGGACAAACATTCACTGTCACTGATTCAATTAAAATACCATTTTAAAATATGTCACGATTGTTGCCTACATCGAGACCGCATTCCAACGATAAGCAAAGCTTCTAGCGACAGGCGGCGACCCCGTTTTCTCTGGTTAACTCTGGTTTTTAACCAAAGAACCAACAGCATTATGTTTTCGCCTTTTAAGAAAATCCTTCACGGGGCTTATGCTAATCACATGGTTTTCGATTTGACCTAGCCCACGCATAAAATCACGGATTTTTTTTTCTTTTTATTGAACGAGCATTTTATATTATCAACGCCTGCGTCGGCGATCGTGGTGTTGACGATAGTGGTGGGTGTAAGCTTTGACACATTGGTTTCGTTTTATTTGGATCAGGCGGCGGCGAAAATTAATGAAGCATATTTTCGACGATGCAGGGATAGTATTGATTGTCCGAAAAAAACATCCCACGCCGGCAGCTGCTGGACATTTAAAAGCTAGCATTTTTGGATTCCTTTGCAAGCCTCTATTCTTAACGGTGTTCAGCTGCAATACTTAATCTTTAATTAGGATTTTCCCAAATGTGGCGACAAGCATTTTGTTTTCGTTTTTCCTACTATGCTTATCAAGCAAACATGATGCTACGGCAATTTCAGGAATAAAGTGTATGAGTTGATAAAGTTAAGCTGTCATTTCAAATCCCTTTGAGTCATAAAACACATCGATTAATGATAGTGATACTGGGTAGGCCTATGTTATAGACAATCAGGCTACAAATCTCTAAAGCTAGATAAGCGTTTTTAGACAACACAACGTCTTGATAACCTAGACCCACTGAAGTTTCAATAATCGTTGTTAAGACGCGGGTAGATTAAACTATTCCTAGCTATTTCTAATGATTAAATAAGAAGGAAAAAATGAAAATGATCCTTTAATAAAACATGTTTTAACACAAATCTTGTTGAAAGGAAAGGTTCGTTCAGAGTCTGTTCTCTGTCTGAAGATTCTTGTCGACTTAGCGTCGTAATGCTCGGGTACCCGGAAATACGAACCAATCGATACACGCGAAGAAAGAACAACGAACAACAAAGAAACACAGGCAGCGAAATGGCGGACAGCAAACGAGCACGACGTGAGCCTGGGGTTGAACTGCTGGGTCAAAGGTCAAGGGAAACACGCATAAACACTGCTGGTCCCTTACATGGCGCTCCGACGAAGCCACTCCAACAAACGCGGGCGTTTGTTTGTTGTTTGGGATTTTGTTCCGGTGCACACGCCGAGTCCGGTCCATTCTACGGGGCTAGCGGGGTTATTTAGCTCTTGGACGTGACAGCCACAAACACCACCCTAAGCTGCCAAGTACCTCAACTCTCATTCCTTCCACTCTCTCCCAGGCTTTTTGCCCAGGCTTTTTGCCACCTCGCTCAGACTTGATTTCGTTCAAGCTCGTTTGAAAATGACATTACGTGAGCAGCCGTGGTCGCCTCGAGTTGCCCCAAGTGACCCCAGCGATCACCGCCATTCACTATCACCAACAACGTGCAGTCTAACCAGACTTCAAGACCAGTGTCGGTGGAGGGTGGTTTTTTCCTCCACACCGGAAGTGAAGGGGGGAGGAGGGATAAATAATTGATAGCTATCACTCTTACCACCACCTACAAAAACCATGCTACCAACCAGTAACGATGGATGGTCTTCCGAAACGTACTCTCACACAAGCTTATCATCCGGGTGTTAAAATGGACTTGATAACAGGTGTTTCTGAGGTGGGGAAACGTGGCGCTTTTCTCCCCAAACGACGAGGGGGTGAGAGGTATGCTGGGCACTTCGCGAGCTCTCCTCCCCGCTGGCCTGGCACACATGGACCAGCAGAGATTGTAAGCGAGTGTGTGCGTAAATGGACCATTATGTCAACGAATGGACGACGCGGGCTTCCAATGACGCGCGCATGAACACGCTTCACGCAGGCGAAAGAAAAAACCGGCGAAATATCGCTCAAACGTCGCCATCCAAACCGCAGACAACTGCGTCAACTTACGCTTGACGTCCGTGCGTCCTAACTGCGACCTAATGAAAGGTTTTTGGAGGTGGACGTTGGTGGGTCCACACTCGTAGCGTGCGAGTACCGAACAACTTTTCCGGGCGGACGGAGAATAAACATTCCAAAAATGTCACGTCCATGCAGAAGACCAATCGATACTAATGATGGGCTGCACTAAAAATAATCCCCTGGGGCCAAGCAAGGACATTGAACACGCCAAGCGTTGGAAAGACATCCTGGTAAAGATGATATCAGAGCGCACGCATCAGAAATCGATGGGTTGTCAATGTTTTTAAACGAAAACCAATACATTGTGCCTTACTTATCATAAGATAACAACACAGAATGAACATAGGATAAAGACGGAAGTAACAAGAAAAAGTTCATCGTCGTTAGTTAACCCCTAAGACATCGTTGGTTAGAAGCATCTTCACCTCCAGCAGGCCTACCTTTACTCCATGTTGTGATGGATTTCATACCACCACAATGTAACACCTATTCCCAAGGAGATAACTTACAAAACCGTGCTCACTCGGGCGGAAGCAATATCAGGCTCTCCTTTCGATCGAATTACTGGCTCCGCAACCGGAAGCAACACGTGCAGGCGTGCTGACTATCGATCGACACGCATGATACCATCACCGGTGCGTGCTTTCGCTTTCGATCTCTCCTTCCCACGACCAGCCGGGGCCTCAAATGTTTTCAACTCCAGCAAGATGCAATAAATCAAGCGACACGCAAAGAAAGCTAAAGTTCACGCATTGGAGTCGCGTTAGACGAAAAGGCTGCGATGCTTCGACAGCAAACTGTTGGTTTGATGCAAGATAAGGTGGAGAAGGAAAGGTTCCCTTTGGCAAAGAGAGCAACCAGAAGCTTCAACAAACATCATCAAACTCTTACGATATCTTATCACCAAGCACTTTGCTCTTTGATACGAACAAGCATCCTATGCAACGGTGTAAGAAATGAGCTAAACTTTAAAGGCATGGAACAGATCCGAACATGAGCTACGTTTAACGTTCCTTAGAGGATGTTTGCTGAGTGAATACACGACAAAGCTGAATTGTTGAAAATCACTCTGCATGGCAGGTATCCCTAGATGGCAAGATGATTTTCGTGAGCAGCCAAAGAGCTTCCGCATTCACGGGCGAAACAAGGTGCTAACTCGCAGCACTCCCCGTTTATGGTCGCCAAGCGCAATCTTAACGAGTTCATGTTAAACCCAAATTTCAGCACATGATGAAACTAGAACCTGTCTGCACCGTTTAGCCAATCTTTCTGTAACTAGAAGAAAAAAAAACATTCACGATTCACAAGACCGGTTTGGATTCAGCATGTCGATGGGTCAACAACAAAATGGCGGAGCAACAACAAATGATCCGCAACAGCTTACGATCACAGCCGTAGGTAAGTTGATCACGAAAAGATAAAAAAAAGTTCCGTTCCAAACAATCGATTGGAAAAAATCATCCTCCGGGTTCACGTCATCATCCGGAAAGCTGAATCCATCCCGGAAGACGAGCGCGGATAGAGAGAGGATCTTTGCAGCCCAAATATGGATTTGCTCAGTGTCTTGCCACGCACCGGTAGTGAACGAGCACAATGGACCCGCTCAAGGATAATCCGTCCGAGATAGGATAGCAAACAAGTTGAGCGCTTGAGTCATACGCTGGATGAAACTCAACGAAGCCCAGGCGACTGGGAGTACTAGAAAACCAGTAGCCTTTGCTTCGTTGAGTTTGGCAAATAGTAGATCAAACATAGACAGATATTTGAACACCTCAAACGAAGTTACACGAGTAAAAAGTATATAACTTTAGATGAATGCGATAGGTCTTTAAGAACGATCTTACTTTCAGTTCACTTCTTGTGGAGTGTAAGGCTACATCACGGTTTAACCATGTCTGAGTCTAGTTTCAAACTCCAATTTTATGATTTTTCTTGTAGGCCATACCTACAATAAAATATTCAATGACAAAATATGAACAAGAGCTCTAGGAATATGAAATTGGAACTGATTATAAACTAAGCCACTAGAAACCCCGGACTAGCATCAGTGTGCGTAGAACTTATGCTACATACCTCTGTCTATATCTGCCTTTCATATGATTAATGACGTATGGATATACACGTGGCTAGGGTGTGATTAGCAATAGGCCAAGGATCGGACCGAACCACGTTCTTTCTTGAGTGTATGTCTGGCGGAAAGAAAAATCTCGAGATTGTTCTTTTTTGTGATAACCGTTGCCTGAGAGCTGACCAGTCCAACCGATCCCAGTCCAAGGGTTCATTCCCGCCCATAACCACCAGCCGTCCGGACGGTCGGGTCAACGATCGTAATTGTCGTTCTTTCTTTGTGTGGGAAGGAAAGGGAAGCGATGGCCGCCCTAGAAGATGCTTGCGAACAGCGCTACTCGGACACAAAGAACCATCCCCCAAAAACCTGACGCTTTCGAGTGCACTGGGCAGCCATCGCGTGATGGCGCAGAAGACATCACTGATCGCCAAGCGAATGGAGGAAGACCTGGGGATAACAAAAGGAAATAGGAGAGCGAGGGAGAGAGAGAGAGAGAAAAAACCTGATCAATATCCGGAAGCGGGCGACGATGGAGCAACAACCGACCGTTACAAGTGGACCTGGTGGTTTGCTGAAGGCTCGCGCGGAAAGGCCGAAAGGCGGGGAGGGAGATAAATTCATCGTGGCGGAGCGCGACTGAGAATGTTATTTTTACTGCAGCGTGAAGGTCAACCGGTTTTCGATCGTCGCTTTCCAAGCCGGCGAGGACCACTACCAGCCCGAAGACGGCGGCGGCACCGACCGCGGAGGCGACGTCCAACTCTGAACGCGGTGCTTAACCGAGGCAACGAAACTTCGGTCCGCAAGCAGTCATGGCGATAGCCAACCGGACCGACCATGCTGAAAGAGAACTCGTGGTGGTCAAACGTTGAATACACAACGATCGCACCGTGATGAGCGTTTAAATTAAAGGTGTTGCTTGACCGTTGGTTTGAGTCTTAGTTTGTTCGTTTTATTTTCTGTTAGTTTCAGGAGCAAAGGTCGATTTTTTTGAACGAATGAGTGCTGTGCTAGAGTAAAACATTTTTAACAGTTAAGAATTCTCATAACATGCCGTTGACATTTTCAGAGTTGATTATTAGCATCTTCATCATGTTGTACTCATGTCTCATTATTGTCGTGTGCGCGAGGAAGCTTACTGATCCAATAATCCAGTTACTAGTATGCAGTTCCAATCGGTTAAATACAAGCGATTATGTCACTGCAGTTTTTTTTTCTTGACTGCGCCAAAAAGAAGATCACGGATAGGAAATTCGCGGCCAAAACCATCGCCGGTTGTCTGCCCTTTCACTCTTGATCTCACCCATTCGTTTTTTCGCCACCTTTCCTCCCCCATAAATACAGACACACGTACATCCTACTTACGCTCGTCAACGTTTACAGACCATTTTTGTTCGTAACCGACGGTTGGCCTACATTCGATAATCGGCCCACTGGGTGAAATCAACGCCTGCAGAGCACAGCCACAAGCAAGCATGCACGCACGGGGGAGGGAACGATTACATGGTCCCACCAGGCCCACAACCGCCCAGCCACTGGACGAAATGGAAAATTCGAGCAGAAAATATGAAAGCGAAAGTGAACCAAGGGAAGAGTACAAAGGAAAAAAAAACCCCCGCAGCAAACGAGCAGCACACGATCGGGGCGCGGTGTGAAGGGAAAGTGCTGCCACTAAAATCTCTAACGGTCAAGCAACGATCCGATGCGGACGATTGACGGGTTCGGTTTTTTTTTGCTGGAGCGCTGGAAAAACGGTTCGCCGGCCGAGGGGAGGATGAACTGGATTTGAGAGAAGACAAACGCTACTCAGATAAGCTGTAATTTCGCATTGGCACTTTGCCATTGGCTTTCCGATGTAATAGATGAGCAGCATGAGGCATATATGGCTCGGATCATCATTCCCCGGTGTCTTCCCATCGTGTGAGGCGCTCTCGTAATCGATCTCGTGCTATTCAGCGCCGGTAACTACACGTGAAAAGTGGGAGCGCCAGCGTTGAAAAAGTGTAACATCATCTCCACCCAAGCTCCACTCATTAGGCACACACATCATGGGGGAAAATGGACCCGGCATAGAGTGGAGGAAAAACCCCCGGTGATGCAATGCGAGTTTTTCCAGCCGGAAAAAAAAGGCTAACAACAAGGGAAAAATAGCGCGTGTTTGAATGCAGCCAGGACGAAGAAAAACACGATTGATCTTATATCTGTGCTGATAAAAATCGATACACTTTTCGACGGCGACCTTCCTTTGCCTATCTCTTCTCTTTTCCTTCAATAAACGCACCCCTAACTTTTGACAGTCCGAAGGTCCAGCAATAAATTTACCTTCCCTCGTGCTACCACTGCATCGAATTGTGTTTGCATCGTGGACCAAAACCTCCCGACGAGCCTCCGACAACCGTTTCGACAGCTCCAATGAAATAAAGCGCGAGTCTTCACCAAATTGCAAAAAACCAAAACCCGCTTGCCATTTGCAGATCTGCCGCGCCGGGCAAAAGATAAACTAGCCGCGATAATAAAACCACAACAAACTGTAATAAAATATTGCTCATTTTGCGGAAAACCTCCTTCCCACCAGTCGGCGTTCCGCCACGGAGATGGACCTTTTACTCCTCCTCCTCCTGCCATGGGGAGAACAGAGGAGGTGCGCGATTTATATGCTTGCAATTTGTGCGCGTTTGTGTTGCGCTCTGCGTGCTTGTGCTCCAGCAATCGATCGAGTGTTTTCTTTTTCGGTTGCGAAAAAAGGTGGCTCTCACTTTTTCCCCCCTCAAACCCCCCCTGGCCGATGTTTTATCGAACTAGGGCAAAAAAGTGACAGCAGCCAGCCAAGGCAAGACAAAGCGACGACGGATGGTGGCGGGTTAGCAAAGCTGGGGCTGGGGTTTATGCTTTTTTCAAAGGCGAGTTGGAGGAGCATGGTGTTAGGTTTTTTTTTTTTGTTCTCTCTGCCTCGAGTTGTTGCATCGATATTTCGTACGCGGCAGCGCCGGCGACCTTGAAACGCATCACCCGAAACTGCAGGGAAGAAGGAGCAACAAGAAAGAAAAAAAGACAGCCGTTGCGAACGGAAATTGGGCGCGTTCAATAAGCTAGCTGGTTTGGGGCGGTTTGGCTGTAGATGCCGGTTTTATTAGCATCTTGTTGCCTTGCGAAACGAATCGATTTTGCATGATGAAAGAAAACATTAAGGAACACCGTTAGTTTCTTAAGCAGAGCCAACATTGGGCCACATACATTTTCGAAGTCTCATTTGTTGATTTCAGTTTATTAATTGAGTACACTTGTACATATTTTAACGCGTTAAAGCTTAAAAAAGGTTTTATTTGTGGGACGATAGGAAGAAGTGAAATAGTCCTGGAATCGGTTAACACTCAAGATCAAAAAACCATGTTCAAATAATAAATAAAAGAATTTGCTTTACGTCACTAAAAGCACCAAATTCTCCCACTCGGAAAGCATTGTAAATCACGAAATGCTGTCGGTAGGAGCGACGTAATTTTCCTTTTTTTATGATTTCCCACATGCGACCAACCGTAGACCACGTGAGGGCCGGCTTTCCTTCGAGGGTTTCCACTGCGGTGGAAATGTGACTAAGAAAAGTTGGCAGACGGAGGACAATGTGCTGTCGCATGTTCTTTGTTCTGTTTCTTCGCAACCCTGTTCACGTGTCGGAGCGGTTGGTGCAGGTGCAAAAAACCTGACCAGAATCCTGGAGGTTCTGCCTTTGCCCTAGTGGTTGGCCAAGGGCAGTGAAAGCCCACGTGATGGTATCACGTTTCGTCGGTGGAAAGTTTGCGATCCACGTGTCCTGCCCCTTTCGTTTGGAATCGTTTTCTGGTGAGCGTATAAACATGGCAATGCGGTAGGAAAGCGCAAGTGCGCCCAATGTGCCGTGTCCTGGAATGGGATTCGAAGTCCGAGTGCAATAAATTCTGGTCCAATGTGCAAACAACATTCCAAGGCATGCACCTCAAATTCCGCGATCACCATTGTGACATGCCATAGTCGTTCCATTGCGTATCGATCAAATATTGGTGCGACAACACTCTCTAGGCAAATTTTATTGGTAGTACCCAGCGGGAAGATGTAGCTAACCGTGATTTGCCTGATGTTGTCCTGACTTTGCCGATAGAATTTTCTAGAGTAAAAAGAACCTTCCATTATCAGCTTGCCCTGGTCAGTGAGCCCTGACGACAATTGATGTGGTCGGAAAGCAATCTCGTAAATATTCGGCACTTCCAGCCGAACACCAGGCAACTGCAACAAGCGCCAATCGCCAGCGCGGAGCTGATTAGGGGGGTCTCGATGATGAGGCGAAAAAAAAAAAAATTGACTACACAACGGATGATGACCCTGACCAAACCCGCTCGCGTGCCTTCACGATTCGCCCTAATAAGATTAGAAGCGAATAAAACGGCGTGTCGCAAAGTTGCTGTTGTGTCATTTCGGGTGCAGAGGTTAACCGCGAGCGTCCGAAATGTGCTCTGTAATGTCGTAGCACGTGACTGTGGTCCAAAAAACCGAACCTTTTAAACGGGTTTTTTGGAATAGAATCTACTTTTAATCGTGCTGTGAAAAAAGTATACCGAAGTATAAGGATCTTTTTTAGCCTGAAATAAATGCACTATTGACAAAGAAACAAATCGATAGCATTAGCATCACCCCCGGCGGATCAATATGAAGGCCAAATCGTAGCACCCCAGAACACGGAAATTGTGCCAACACGTGTACGTGGTCGTGTGGCCACTAGAATTGCACACATACACACATCCGTTGGGCCCCGCGGGTTATGTTTTAGCTTCGTGACCAGATGTGCCGGATTTCGATTCAACCGAGCGTCATATGTGCTGCTTCTTCTCATCAGGATGGAAAGGTTCCCAAACGAGTGCAGCAGGACCACAAAAAAAAAACAAACAACGCGAAATCAAAAGTAAACAAATCCAGCAAGTGCGCGGTGACGCTGGATGCTGCCAATGGCTGCGCGAGACGCAGTTGACACACATTTCGTGGGGGTTTCGTTTCGGTTCCGGACTTTTTCGGCTAACGATGGGACACAAGAAATGCAGTTTTCTAGAACATTTGCTGACATTTCCACCTGGGGCATGATGCCTGCTTGGTTCCCTTGGGAAAACGCCCATGGTGGAGTAGCGCAGTGCATTACATAACCTAGTTTCGCGGTGCACGAACACTTTTGAGAGCACGGAAAAGGACATGCTCGTGGGTACACATGTGTGTATGCGTTCTCGCAAACGGACGACGCCCGTAACTATGGACGATAGGATCCGTTGCCACGCAACTGGGCTCATCTGATTCTATATACCTTGTAATTGGCCGTGGTTGGCTAAAAGATACCGAACCCGAATCGGAACGGGCGGACGAACACACCGCAGGGCGCTTATCTCCCTTATCGCCATTTTGGTGGTGTTGGTGTAGCTTTCGAAGGCAGCAAACAACGGACAAAAAAAAAATAGGAAGAGACATGCGATAGGGCCTTTCTACCTACCTTCAGTGCAGCAAGATTGCCGGTGCGGGCCGCGTTAAAGACGCTCTCCACGACCGAGGGCAGCATCGTTCCGTTTTCGGCCATCATCGTTTGCTGGCCGCCGGCTGCTGCGGCGTCGGACGATGGTTGGGACGAAGTCATCGGATGCTTGGCTTACCGCGCACGGTGCTGCTGGCTGTATCCGGCCTTCGAGCTCGAAACAACGGTTAAAATCCCACGTTCACGGGGTCTGGAGATTCTGGAAAACACCACTTCTTTCTTGGCTTTCTGGGGGTTTCCTTCTTCCTTTCCTTTTTTTATATTTATTGCACTGGCCCTTTCACTTCACACGGAACCCCCGGGGGGGCAGACACATGCACACCTTACGGCCCTGCGTCACAACGACCCAAAAAAGCACCCAAACACAAACGCCTCCAAAACACTGTTGAAGCCTTGGGGGTACGCACACTACAGCACCGGGGTTTCCTTCCTGAAGAAAGATCCTGGTGCAACCTGGGACTTCTTTTCTTTTCCTTTTTCTAATGGCTTGATGTCACTTTTACTTCGCTTTCGCACCGTTCGATCCTAATGATGAGCCTAATCCGTCCGTCGTTTATCCTTCCTTCCGCGATGGACGGTGACGTTCTTTTATCTGTAGCTGCAATCCTCTTTCCCCGTCGGGTAGTATTAACGACGATTTGCAAAAAGGATGCTGTTTGATCTCTCGCTCCGCTTCGTACTTTCTCGGTAGGTCGGTCTCGAAGTATTCTTCGTTTTTTTCTGCTTCGTCGTCGTTGCTGAGTACTCCTCTGTCTCTCTATCTTCTTGGTTCACGCTGCTCGCCTTCAACTCTTTTCCTCACAGATCGGTTGGAGCAGTGGAAGGGAACAGGGGACACCTTTAAAGGAGCAGAAGCAAAGGTTCTTCTCGAAAACAATCGGCCGGCGACTGCTTTCGTATTCGTTGGAAATGTAACCAAATCGGATATTTCTCTTCCCCGATGCGACAACTTTCGTTTGCACTCGCTGCCCAGTTTTTACGCGGGCACAAAAACAAACCGATTATGACATTTCACTTTTCTCGCTCACTTTTGCGCAGCGTGTGTGTGTGCAACTGGGACAACTTCGCCGTTGAATTGCGGAGGCTTGGCAGAAGGGTAAAACAAACCACGATTATGTTACAAGCCTTTCGATAGCATCGATCGAAAGGTTCCTAAACTCTTCTGGCTCGGGATTTGTTGGGTTGTTTTCTCGTTCTGCTTATTCCACTCCCTTTTGGGCTTTACTTTTATCGGCCTCTAACGACACTTCTCTGCGTGAAGCTTCAATAAGAAAAACGGGAAATTGTTAAACATGCAAAGCAGGTAGATGAACCTTTCCTGCGGGTGAAGGAACTTTCGTAGTCCTTTTTTGCTTTTATTTAGAACGCACTAGAAGACGCTGCTTTACGAACAGCCCGCGAGTTTGAAACAAACGTTGCTGTTCGCTTTTATCTTTTCTAGATTTTTATCACACACACACACACACACACCGAACTTACGCACCACCGTCGAGGGAGAACAGTACTGATAATGATTTCTCTCAGTCAGTATCTTTCTATCCAGCCCGTTATGCTTTGTTGCGACAATATCCCTGCCCGTAAATTGCACTTTCAGCCTATAGTACGTATGAGAATTATGTTCCTCCAGCAAAGGCCAACTGCACGCACCTAGCACACACCTTGTGGTTTCTTCTTTTTCTTATTTCTTTTGTTTGATTCGGTGAACGCATGCGATAGCCGTTCCTTTGCTCCGACCGTTTTCTCACCGTGCACAACGAATGCGAGCGAGCAACTAAACCTGGTCGTTAGCGTTGCGAGTTCAGCGAAGCACCGGATCGAAGCGTTCCTAGAAGAGCGTGATGATGCACTCAGTTCCGGGCAATAGCGGACTACTGGTTCCGTAGAACGAAACGAAAATTGTCCTCCCATCTTGCTCGTTTTATCTGTACATGTATGAATGAATGTTCGAATATTCAAAACGATTATTCTTAGCAGAGATACCAGCGCATTTTACCTGATTATTTCTTCTCTTATAATTAAGTCCTGGGCTAAATCGTTTTAGCAAGTGACATATCGTTTAGGATACGGGAACTACCGTTCCAGTTTTCCACGATAAGAAACGATAAAAAAGTTTGCTAGCGTAGTGATGGAATGCAAGGTGTTGCTAACGGCCCGTTGCCCGTTGGTTGCTGTGTTCCACAGCGTACGTCGACGCGCTGGAGTGAGACCAAAATAAACGGATTTCGTTAGAAAAACGCCCACTGTCAGCTGTTGGGTAAGAAAACGCTTCGTTTACGTAGAGGGAACGTGAGAAATGAAATTATGGGAAATGTTAAAATAAATGATGCCATTGATTCGTTCAGTGCTGCAACAAACAGAAGCATCTAAATAACTCTGTTGTTGTGCAATAAACACGACTTCAATGGCGCTTAAAATCCTATAAAAATACGGTAAGTTCCTGGTAAAGTTTGATCCGTGGTTATAAACGAACCAGCGTTGAAATCGGAAACGCTTGCGGTTAGAAAATGGTCAGGTTCCATGCCATTCACACAGAGGGCGCTGAATACGCATGAAATCCACCAGCTACAGCGATCCAGTTTTGTTAAAGGTAGTTTAGAAATGAGGAGTGATTACATCCATAGTGTGTTTCAAAATTGATGGGACGACCTAAAGGTTTTGTGAGATTAAGCAGTGTCACTGTTAAAGAAAATTTCAAATTTGTGAGTAACAGTTCCGGTTTCTTAAAAGACCCAGCTGCTGCTGCGGTTCCGAAAGTCGCTTTGCACGTCAATCTTTCGAAACGGTTTTAAATCCCCGCGGATTCCGATGAACCGGTCGAAACGAATTCACGCCAAACGGTTCCGTTGTTCCGCGGCGAGCGCGGTCGTCGACGAAAACAGCTTCAGTCGAACAAGTGATTTCGTACGGCGAGGAGGTGTACGGCTGCTTCGTTTCTACGTGACGAATCGTTTGGTTTAAAGTTTACGGCATCGCACCGCGCGGTTCGCTACGGTAAATTGTTTCGTGTCAATAGTGTGAATGCAACGTCTCGCCGGCTTGTGATGTGCCAATTACCGCTGAATGCTGTGCTTGTGGTCTGAAAACAAACGGAAAGAAAGCGAAAAGGGTGACGGCAAAGAAGCGCAAAATATAAAAGCAGCCACCACCATCTGTCGTGGTGGTGTCGCTGTCAACAATTTGCAAATTTGCGGCCAACCGCGGGGATCGGTGCGACGCATGTTGTTCGTCCCGTGTGCAGCCTCCCCGGGTTTTGCAGAGAGAGGCAGTTTGTGGTTTCATTTCTTTGCCGATTTGTTGAGAACGTGCAACGATTGAAGGTGTGTACTTTTCAAATTAAATTCATCTAACGTTTCCCAGCTGGTGCAAAGTTTTTAGAAGCGGAATGGTTGTTACGGTCCAACTTCTAGGCAAGTTAATTGGTTCGGTAAAACGTTTGCCCATGCTCAACATGGTTTGTTGTTGTTTGCGTATGAAACCCGTGTCGAACATTTTATAGACATTTTTAATGGTAATTTTTAGGTTACCGGCAAACGTTGAACCAATTACTGCTGGACGGTAATCATTCCCTCGAGGAAGAACATGACAAAGCAATCGTGGTGCAAGTGCGTAGGCATCAATAAGGCGATCGTTTATTCCGAGCGCAATATCGGGGGGGCCTGAGCAGCCGAATTCCCCTCCACATCCATCCGTCATCCGCCCTTTCCCCTACGAAAACGGTAAGGATTGAGTTAAGTGTCAAAGTGGCGCGACAGGGAAAAAGAATAAAAGCCATGTGCAAAAACCTGCACCTACCAAAAAATATGCTTAGCGGGAGGCGGCTCATGTGTGGGGGGTTGAGTGGCGAGAAGTGGTAATAATAATCGGTCATGCCCATCGACAGCATGCTGCCAGCGGAGCAAACGCGACCATCGCGACGGCCGCACAATGTTGGTGGCTTTGTGTGCGCGTGTGACTGTGTTTAGCCGTGTGTATGGCGTGCGTACACCGCACCATCCGTAAAAGCGTGTAGCATAATGGATGGGCTTTGTGACGGTGGTGTTGTTCTCCACCGAAAATGTACCTCCCCAGGGCGCACCCCCCCCCCCCCCCCCTCTCGTCCCTTCACATATGTCCTACCTCGCGCGCCGCGCGGTGGGGTATCATCATCATCATCGACAACACATCGATACAATCAGTTTTACATGGCGACACGATATGACAATGAAACAAGAAAATGTCAGAGGAAAAAAAAAAGCTTGAATCGTTCCTCTTTGTTGAACAAAAAAAAAAACGATGAAATCGAAACCCCAGCAGGCTGTTGTTGTTGGCGGAACAAGTCGAACACGCAGCAGGCAGCCCCCGGCCTCGGCAAGGCTGCGGAAGGGCGACGGGGTGCCCCGAAGCGTGAGCGAGAAAAAAGAAACAGACTGCGAACGCAATGGAGCATGTGTTGTGTGTGTGTGTGTATTTTGTTTTCTGTGTCGCGCCGCCATTCCAACGCCGCGGCATGCTGGGCTGCATGCTCCCCTTTTTTGGGGCATCGTCGTTTTCGCGCCGCGTGTTGTCGTTGCGCTAATGTGGTTGCGCGGGACTTAATTCTCGGTGTGGCGCGAAAGAAAATGCCTCCACCCCCCCCCCCCCCCCCCCCCCCCCCCCCGCCTGCCCCGGCGTCTATCAGAGTGCGGTCAGTATCGACGATATCGTTCTCCGCGCGTCTTCGTCCTTCCGTCGAACGCCGTTCAAAGGCGAGCAACTATAAAAGGTGGTTCACTCCCTTTCGCACACGAAACACGCGCTCTCTTTCGCTCCTTCGTGTTTCACGTGCGGTGTTCCCCGGAATGGATGCTCCAAGCCCAAAGCGCGACTGTCATCGCAGCGAACGAACGGCGAGAGCACAAATTGGTGGTGCTAATTGTTTTGGAATCGCGCCGTGTGCGAGAGACGAGCAGCGCTGCCTTCGCCGGCTGCGGAACGGGTTTATATACACCATCTCCATCTCCTTTTCGCCTGCCGTCGATCGCTTCTGCTGCTCTCTTTCGCGCACGCTAACGCGCGTTCACCCGTTCGGCCCTGCTAGGAATGGAATGCACACGTTCCTCTCTTTTTTTTTTCTTTCTTTCTTTCGATCGAACGAACGAATGTGGCGGTGCGGAACATCGTGCGATCAAATCGTACGCGAATAATCCGAGAACTGCTGCTCACCTTTTTGCTGACCGTCCCCAAACCCCACACCCCCCAAACCCCATCCAACCAGGAAGGGCCAGTTTGCCGACGGGATTGGGTCAACATCGTCTAATTAGTTGATTAGTGTGTTATATATGCATACCGCTCAAGCCGCTGCCATGACTGTTCCGTTTCTTCGTCTCTCTTTCTCTCTCTCTCTCTCTCTCTCTCTCTCTCTCTCTCTCTCTCTCTCTCTATCCCTCTCCGTCTCTCCGGTTCGCTTCCGTTTTCCGCCTCGTATGGAGGGGCACGGGGCAAACGGCGTTCGGTTCGAATTGACATTTCCGTTTCGCTTCGCCCCATCGACTCCCAAGCTTCGGTTACATCGATTTTCCTAACGTCTTTTTATTTACTAGCATCGTGTTTCATGTTTTTTGAACTTTCCGTTTATGTAAGGGAGGTCTAACACGGGCCGGCGCCAATGAGAAAATATGGTTTCAATTTTTTCTATCGACAATCATTCGATGATTCTTACCGTTTTCTAGAGTTCGTTTTTCTCTAAAAATGTGTTTTCGTACGGGAGTTTTTATTGATGTCTTCTTGTCCATAACACCGAACAAGTCAAGTGGAAACTTTCAATGCGTCTTAATGCGTCTTTTACTTTTCCTACTTGGAATGTCCGCTGCCGAAAGATCTTCTACTTTGCAGAAGGAAGATGTCCTTTTCTCGAAAAACCTTTTGAATAAAGGAAAAAAACATCCTTAAATATAATTTAATTTAATTGATTCGTACATGGAAAATTACGAGCATTTAAACTGTACAGCTAATTGGCATTCTTTGTTGTCCCCATTTGTCACAATTAGCCAAAATGTTCTAGCAACGAATTCAGTTCCACTTCTTGGATAGAGTATCGCAATAAAAAAAAAGACTTCTCATCCGCTTATCGAAAAAAGAACACAAAAAGCGTCGTAGTGTTCTTCTGCGTATCGGCGTCCTTCCACTCCACTTGACGCGATCGATAGCCTGGCTGCGAAAGCGTCGTCGTCGGAAGTGTGGCTTGTTTGCTCTGGAAACCGCTCAATAGACGCCATTAATTCTTCGAATCGAAATCAGAGACGACGCCGTGGGTCGAATGTTTCGAACCCATGCTCGCGTTTGCCCTTTTCGGCCCCCGGGAGTGCTTGGAATTGGGTTTACGAGGAGCAGTTGTGTGGTTAAAGGTCTTTTTTTTTTTAGTTTAAAGTTGTACAGCAAGGGTGGTGGGAAGGTAAACACGGTCGTTCAGAACGACCGAAAAAGAATTCCGAATAAGGCAGGCAATCGAATGATAATAAAAATTAAATTTTAAACGTGTTTTTAGCGAGTTTGTACGCAACCGATCGACATCGAAAAATAGATTGCGATTCTAAAGGAATGAGTTAAACATTTACAAATACAATTTTATCATCTGAATGGTTGAGGATTCTGCGTGAGGAAATTAAACTGTCATACAAACCCTTGTTTGAGCAATATCCTGGTTTAAATACATTTTGCACTAGCTTAGGAAAAATGGGAGGAAATATAAAATTTTCGCTTGAAAAATTAATTCAAACTTTTTGTGGCTATGATTGTTGTTGAAATAAAATAATAATCTTAACCCAACTATACTGTTAAAAATACATATAAATTTTGAAATCTTATGCCCTTATCAAACGTCCAAACACCTGTGAAGAAAACACTCTGCAAATGCAATCAAAAACAACACCCTTATAGCTGGTTATCAAACCCTGTTAACGAATTTGTTCCCACCATCGAGATGGATTCAAGCGTTCAATCGATGACCGATTGGAATCGTGGTAAAGCAATAGAAAATTGAGAAAACCCGCTTCCCGCGGAGTTTTTTCTTCCCCGGTCCATTGGTTCGAAATTCCCTCGTCATGCCACGGTTCGTCTGGAGTTTTTTTTTCTTCTCCTTACTTTTCTTCAAATTCATTTTGCTCGTAACGCGCATCACGCCGCCCGGGGCAGGCGATAAAGGGTGCTGAGAAAACAACACATGGCGGCTACGCGACGCTTAAGCTAACAAGAAGCTGTGGGCTAGAAGAGGTTGTGCGGACACCGCATCCAAAACGCAGCGAAACGGAGCGGACTAGAAGCAACAACAACACAGAAAACACACAACATTCACACACACACACACACACACAAGTACACATAGCAAAAGCGGTATGCCAATCGATTGGTCAGGCAAAGCACACAAGCCCGTTAGCCACGCAGTGTTCGGACACAGTTGGTTCGATCGCCCGGCTGGTCAAGGAAAAAGCCAAAAGGTTAACTCCCAAAGGGAGAGGAAGAAGACCGGGGGGTGGAAAGGAAGGACGGGGAAGAGGGGGGGGAGAGGTGTGTTGGAAACCGCGGTGGAACGCGCCAAGCAAATGGTTGTTGAATTTAATTGGATCGGCAACCGACTGTCAAATTGACAGGCAGTAGTAGCAGGAGCGATAAACAAATCTACCGTCACTTATTCGTGCTACTCGTGTTTTTCCTCCCCCCCCGTGCTCCTCCCTTCCACCCCACCCAGCGTTTCGTTTATTCAATCCAGTTCCAGCCAACATGAAATCTCAAATCACGTTCGTTTCGGAGGGTACTTTCGTACCCGTTTCGAGGTGGGAAAATAGATTACCGTACTTTATCGCGTGTAATGGGAGCTGCATTTTAAATTGAAACACTGGAAGAAATAGTACCTGGCGATGGAAGTACATTTTTCAACATTGTTAGCTTTAGTGATGAAGAAATTGACATTTTAATGCACTTGACTATGCCGCATTTGAATGCCTATGTACGGCAAACATGGTTGAACAAGATTGTTGTAATATTTTGGTTACAATGACGCTGCTACAGCATTTACAATCCTCTCATTAGCCCACGGCTTGCAATAACATTTCTTTCCTAAGCCCACGAACCGAAGACATTTTTATTATGAGCGCGCTCCAACAGAAGGTTTTGAAGGGCTTTCGGTCGATCGTCTGATGAACCTCACGCCCCCGAATGCAGCTACTGCCTCGCGTCGTGTCGGAAGCTTCGAAAGGCCAGCGACGGTAATAGGAAGTGAATAAAACAAAGCGGAAAAATGATGGTCTAGGAAGAAAAACTGGAAACGGCAAGGATTGATGTGGTGGGGGGGTAGAGCAACAAAAGAAAACTCAATCTTTCTCAATCTCTTCTCGCTAACCATCGCTTTCACATCCACCGCCTGCGATGCTCGGACGGCACAAAAGAAGCGCGTTTGATGGACAGCTACCTCGCCGTTTTTCCGGTGAAGGCTGGTGTGGGAAAACTGGATAGAAAATAATTGAAAGAATGGAGGAAAGGTAAAAAAAATCACCCACTGTAAACTCTGGCACTCCAATCACAGCGTATGGGTGTGTGTGTGTGGTGGTTGTAGGTGCGCGCATGATTCACGATTTCGATTCACGATCATGCCTTGCAATCGGGTTCGAGGAGAAGGAAAACAAAAAAAAAACGGGGTAAAAACAAAACTGCAGTGCTGGAAAAAAAAGGAAAGGAAAGAAAAACCGACCGACCGAGTCGATCGGAGGTCGATGCTCAGTCCCGGCGCGGGTCGATTAGATTTAATAATTTTCTCGCTTGTGCTAATAGAAAATGTTGCTTCCATTTCAATTTGTGGATCAAAGTGGAGCACGGGGATCGTGATGGCAGACAGCGGAGGCTACGGGTGGGGACTCCCGTGGGCCTTGGTTTGAACTCCATTTTCTCACGCGCCCGAGAGACTGTACAGCGGGAAGGAGGAACACGAGGAGGAATACGAGGAGTTGGCGTAATTTGGAGCGCCAGGAATTGCCCCGGAACCAAACCTCCTGGTATGGGTGGTCGGTGGTATTATGTTTTCTTATTTATTTCTGTGGGAAAAAGGGGGCCAGGAGATGGGTCAGGGTTTGTGATGGAGAGTAAAATTCTATCATCGCCGTAGGGGAAGGCAGAAGGGGGAGGTACACAAGTGGAGCTTGCCTCCAATCGATACCGATATCCGCACACTCCATCGCGTGCGTGTGCGGTTCCGTTTGAGGGGCTCCATTTGTTATTGTTTAATCAATCGATTCGCCACACTCGGCTGATGGTGGCGTTCCCGGCATGTTGGCCACAACATGGGGGCACCATTATGCCACGGATGGTTGCCCCTCTCCTCCCCTCTCCCTCCCGCGGGCTTGCAAGATCTTCCCAACACTCCACGCCGGTTGATTGCCATTTAGTTTTGTCGTTATCGATTCAGTTTGCTTCACTTGACATCGCCGGCTGACCCCCGGATGACGATGCGGGTTTTCGAAAGATTGTGTGTGTAGGGGGGTTCTCCTTTTTTTCCCCCTTGGCTCGTTCACCCGAGGACTTCTGAACCACGTGTGTGAACGTGAGAGGAATCGTCTCATGTGTGCCGGTGGTTCGACAGAGGAAGCGTGGGCAAACTTTGAGGAGTGCGTCTAATCTATTTTTAAGAATCTACCAAATGTACATTCAATTTTTCAGATGAAAATTCGTGACCATCCTTGACCCGTAGTGTGATAATTCAATTTAAAAGAATCTTGTTAAAGATTGACAAAAAATGAACCGAAATGAATAATGACTCTAAATCACACATGCAACTCATTTATGATTCTTTAGTTTAATTTTACGGAATGTTTGATCAATTTTTTTATATTTTCCAATGATTTTCCTATGATAAATACTTATCGCTTCATACACCGCTTCGTCGAAACTTTGATCTTTGAAATATGTCGAATGTGTGTTGTCGGTTGTCTTCCCCGATTTTCCTGAGGATTTTCCACATTTCTAAGCTAAACGAACCTTTCACTGACAAAAAAAAAAAAAAACAAAAAAACAAAATGGATAGATTTATCTACTCGAAAATTTAAACTTTTGAAATTCATGTGGATGAATATGAGATGTAGTCGATTCCAACCTATTTCGATTGGAAATATTTATCGCTGCATCCATCGCTTCACTGCATCTTCGAACTGATCTTAACAAAAAACGCAATTTAATTTGTATAATAATTTTACAACATTTAGAAGATTTGGCATTCCAACCTTCCTAACTTCAAAGCGTGTCGTAAAATCTCTAAAAACACAATCCATGCTCTCGTGAGCAAATGCACCAATTTGCCGTTAGCTCCCGTATACTGATCCCTTCACTTGAACTCCTGGCCCTTCGGATTACGCCCGGCTCTCGAGCGATAATTGCGGTGCCATTATGCGGGCACCCAAGTGATGCTTTTATTAGCCCCCATTACATCGTCCCGCCCCGCCCGTGCGAGCGGCAACGAGAGATTGATTGACAGGCGTGTGAAAAAGGGCATCTCGCGCCGACCGATGCCCTCCGGCGGACGAACTTAATACCACCGCTCCGACTAAAGCCACCAGATCGAGCGGCAGGAACAGGTTTTACCGAACGGTTCGACGGACGGGGAAAGCTTAAAATCGCGCACGTTATCGCGTGGACGGCTCTCGAGTGGTCAAGTTATCATGATAGCCAGCTCCTCCTGGGCACCAGATCTCACTCCCAACCCCCCTTGTGGGTGCGCATCATCATTTGCTTCCCTTGTTTGTTTACGCGCAACGCTCCGATGGCAGCATCGGCCATAAAAGATGATGCTCTCGTTAATCTTGCGCTTGCCCCGCCCCCCTGGGGTGCCACTCGCTTTCGGAAGCTCATTTCCGCCCTCATCTCGCTCATTAGTTCGTTAATTATTATTTTCACACCGATGTTTACCGCATATGTTGCACCCGCAAATCGTCGGGATTGACCGCACCCTTGCCTCCGCGCCATCCTTGACTGCCAATCTTGCGCTCTTGTGTGTGTGTGTCTGTGTGTGTTCACAAAAATTCCCTACCTCCGAATTTCACCGATCGTCTACGGCAGGCCGCAACTGCTTTCCTGTGTGAACCATCCTAGTTGCGAAGCGCCAGAACGTAACCGTGTCTACATGTGGGAAGCTTAAATAAATAACCCCGTGATTCCCCACTTGGCTTGGCAACAGTGGGGAGAGGGGGGGGGGGGGGGGGTGTAGCGTAGGATTGGAAGTTTAGAAAAATAGCTGACCATATATAATTGTGTCGGATGCTATTTAAGTAGCGGCTGTTGAAAATCTTACACATGTGGTCAGCATGCATTAGATCACACACAAAAAGAATGAAAATTAATTGAATTAGTTTAACCTGTAGCATATCGCTTATGCATTTTTCATTCAGTTTTTAAAGTCTGAACATTTTAAATACAACATTGTTTACTTTTAACAAACGACTCAACATTAGTGAAGTCCACGAAAGGCATAATTTCTATTTGACGTTATTTGTCGAACAAAGATTAGATTCTTCCTCCCGAAAAACCGGTTCATAAGCGCGTCCCATAGTGCCAGCTTGGCAGAGACTCCTAGCTTCTAGATTATACACGATTTGGCATCCGGATTGGATGCCACAACGGCTCGCCGAGTGCTCTGAAACCCGGTCATCAGTTCTGCATCCGTGACGATGACGATGAGTCGAGGAGTGAAGCGCGGGTTCACACTACACACGAGCGGGCACAGCACAAATACGCGCGCACGCAGGCAACAAACTGCTTTATCAGTAGTGACACTAATTAGCGATTGATGCTCCGTTAGCCATCTTTTTAGTTTTAACTTATTTTCCAACCCGCTGACGCTGACCACCCGGTTCCGGTCACGCGTCTCGCTTTTCCGCTACGACGGCCGCCGGTGGCGATCGATGGTGGTAATTTTATTTTTCATGGTGTTGCTGGTGGAAAACTAAGGCGAGGAGGCAAACCTTACGGGCGGTAGGAAGCAAGTGACGTTCGTTTTAATATTATGCCTGTCTGATGTGATGTTTGTTTTGCTGAAAATTCCGTTGTGCCAGATGTGTCAATTAAAGGCGGCTAGAGAAAAGAATGTAAAAAAAAATCGGAAAATAATGTAAGTTCTAGAAATCATGAGTAAATTCTTCTTAGGCATGTTCCCGCGGTTTGACTCTTTTCTTGTTTTTTTTTTTATAGCTCGTAAGGTCGGCCATAAATCGTCCTTATTTGGGGAGGGAACGATTATTTAAATCACCGCACCGTTTGCGTTCACCTGTCCTTTCCGATCGTTTCATCTCCATTGGTGTTGGAAGATAAATTACTGCCGTCTCTGCCGGACCAGAGGAAACGTTGTGACAGCGAGTTTGAGCTTGCGGTCAGAGCTCAGAAACCGGTTCGCTGTCATCCGTGCGCAGCGCTATTAGGGCGAAGAACGAACAGGATTAATCAAATCGAGCTTAATTTTGACATAACGTTTCTGTTCGGCCCGTTTTGGTGGGGGGGGGGGGGGGTATCGATGTGCCAACGAAACCGACCTCTCGCTGCCCAATGTGTCATAAGCGGGCGATTAGGATTAATTAATCTCTTTTCCTGTTCTGTTCTTGTATATTTATTTATCTCACTTCGAGCAGACGGCATAAATTTACCTTCAGAAACCGGTCCATGGAATTTGAAACGCGGAGCGTTGTAAGGAGAGGCAAGGAAAGAAAAATACAACCCACTCAAAGTCGTTTGCGTTCGTTGACAAAAACCAAAAAAAAAATTGGGTAGAATTATAGCACGTTTCAGGCGTGTCCGACGAGAACGGTTCGGCCAGGGGTTCACAAAACGACAAACCGGTTAATGTTAACACTTTTCATGTTTCCTCTTAATGTATTCATTCATTGCCACGAAAAGCGTCGAGCTCTGTCGGGGCAGGGTAAGGAATGACAAAATGGTACCGAATTTTTCGACGGTGGTCCGCTAATTAATTCCGAACGCCGACAAAAGGTGGCGCCATGTTTGTGCGTGCCGCCACGCAAAAAAAAAAACAAGACGAGGGTACCTCTTCAGCTCGAGTGCTCAAAAATCAATAACCGTGGCGACCTGGCAGCCTGATTCGACGATATCTGACCCTCGAGCGCGAAAACGCACAACAAACAAATGGGAAGAAATGAACATTGGCCGGGCAAAAAAAAAAAAAACATACTAGCCAAAACAAAAGAAAAATCGATGATCTTATGATCCCTGGCTGCCCCCAGGCTAGCTTCCGTTGGGCCATCATCGCTGGCATCAAGGTTTCGAATGTGTTTTTTTGTTCGTTTCGATGGCAGCCAAAAAAAACACATTCGAAAAGGGCACAGCCTCAAATTTCTGGTCACGTGAAACGGTCGGAATATAATGGTGTGCAATCGTCGCCGTCGACCATCTTTTTTCGCCCGGCACAACGTACGCATAATTTCGGTTGGATACCTTGGCGCTGTGGTTTTTTTTTTTGCCATCTCAACCCTCCTCAATTAGCATACAATTGGGGGGGGGCAAGCAGTTTTTTGAAGTGGACCGAAGCAGTGGAGGGGCAGCGGTTCTCCAGGACGGGGGGGGGGGGGGGGGGGGGGTGCAAAGGGATACCGTTCCATCCAATTGCGAATTTAAGCTGCGTCGAAATGCGAGTAAGTGTAGAAGCAATATTTTGTGAAACACTGAAAATTAAATGCTATGTGTAAATGATTTTGTTTTTAAATATAACACAGCGCAAAAGTGCATTGGTTTGAAAATTCAATTTTTCCCAGGCTTGGCTCACATTTAGCTGAAGTAGGAGTCTTTCGGAAGGTTCATGTTTTGGGCTTTTTTTTTTTGATTTTAGCCTGAAAAGTTTTCCGAATGGTTCTTTTTCCAAATCGAATAAAGGAAGGTGTTAATAATATTTTTTTCTTTCTTCTTTTCTTTGCAGAAACAAAAGTACGCCAATGAAGCACTGACAATTGTATGGATATCCTCCGTTGTGCCAAATCGATCCGCAACCACAAGGTGAAGGTTTAAAACATTGTCATACACTCGGTAAGCAGGTCATTAAATGCTAACCAAAGGTGCAAAGCTAAACATAAATAAAACGCCTCTTGGATTCGTTGCACTGACATGAAATACGATGCTTAGGGCCACACGGTGGGTTTGTGCGCGGTGCTAAGCAGAAAAATTGGTTATGTGTGGTGCTTGAAAAGGTTTACAAAGCACCGACCGACTGGAAAATTACGCTGAAAGCTGCGAAACATCCGTAAGAAAGGCGTGAAGAAAAACCTCCGGCTCCGGCTCCGGTCGGTTGTGGTGTGATGAATCGTAGTTTGCGTGCGTCGAAGGTACACCCTTTTCCCCCCCAAACTGGCGGGGCCCGCGGGAGAAGATTTCGGAAGTGGTGATGTGAAATGAGTTGAAGAGCAGAAAAGGAAAAGGAAAAATTAATCAAAAATCGGAGCAAATTTTACGTTCGTTGATTGATAAATTGATTGATCGTTAGTGTTCTTAAGTGTGCGCGCTTCGGAGGGGAAGGGGGGAAAAAGTGGAGCAGGAGAAAAAGCAGGCGTTGAAGTGGCGGCTGTGCCTTTTCTGGTCAATCTGTTTGTTTTCCTGCGCCCCGCGGGTAGAAAAGAAGAAGATAATAACGTTAAGAAAAAAAGGGTAGGGGAGGGTTCGGCAGC
Source organism: Anopheles atroparvus (assembly GCA_914969975.1). NCBI lineage: Eukaryota > Metazoa > Arthropoda > Insecta > Diptera > Culicidae > Anopheles > Anopheles atroparvus. The sequence continues at coordinate 32,847,056 of CAJZCY010000001.1, forward strand.
TCGGAGTGGAAGAGTGATCTCATCACCGATGATAATGCATGTGTGGTGTGGTTGCAGTGGCAGCCGTGATGATCTTATGCTGGTGGCAATGTCGACGATGGTGATGATGATGATGATGCAGGAGTGAGCATTAATGGTGGCTGATTCGATGATCCAAATAGCAAAGGCTGTTACGAGTGCGCCCGAGTGCGGAAATTAAGATTGAAGGCTGGCATTTTGCTTGAGTCGATAATGAAATCCAATTAATTGCAATTAATCTTACGCAAAACGTACCGCCGGTGAAGGTGAAGGAGGTGGCGGTGGCAGTGTAAGCGCCGTGCGTGTGCGAAGGCGGTGGCAAAAGAAAATCCGCGATTTCCGGTGTGGTGCACTGCGTAGATGGTAGATTATTGAAATTATCGATAGTGAGATATCAAACCGGGCTAACGCAATTTAATGTGGTTTTTTTCTCAATTAGTTTCCCAAATTACAATAGTGTAGAAAGCAATTGCATGTGTGAAGTGTTACGCAAGCGCATAGGTTACAATTGATAATAATCTCAGCTGCCAAGAAACGGTACAGAAAGTGAGCAGTTTGAAGAAGTGTGAAAAACAGGTGTTAAAGTGAGTGTTCCGGTTGGTTTCAAACACAGTGCGCAGCGCCAAGCGATTGAGCTTGAGTACGAAACTTACCGCTGTGGTTGCGAACGATAGCATATTTCTCTAGTTTTTTTTCTTTGCCTCAAAATCACACGAAAAGCAACAACCAAAATCATCAATCATGTATCCAGCACCCCCTCGTCATCCATCGGCATCGGTAAAAACCCTTTTCTTTCTTCTTTAAACTGTTATGTTACATTTGAAACTATTAATTTCAGGCAAACATTTCAAAACTGTGTGTTTATCAAAGCCTTTGATTTAAAGAAAAAAAAATGATTCTAGTGTAAATTTATATATTTGGTCTAATTATTTGTTGTGTGTGTGACTTCAACGCTGAAACTTGAATTATTCGATTTCGAAACAAATTCTGAAATGAGTCATTGATTTCATTTTTGCATGACGTCTGTCTAAAGATTCGGTTCTTATTCAGGCTCATAGTGTGATAAGGATTTTGCAAAAAATACCATCGCGAATTCAACCGAATAAAAAACGGAGAAAAATTGGCGCATAATGTTCCTGTTGCTGATTGATAAGCAACAGAAACTTCGGTTCATAAAGTGGAACATTGCGGATTGTAGAGAATTCCGTACGAACCCACGAAAGAAGTAATTTGTTCTTTGTTCAGTGGCAGGTTAGGAGATTAGAGGCAGAACCAACCTCGCATGATTTAAGAGGGCGAGGAAAGATGGTTCAATAAAAATGATAACGATCGTGTCCACGAATCGAGCCCCTACTTAGATGATGCTCAGTTATGGGCATTCGTGCCTAAATCATTCTTATCATTTCGAGCACATTTCTCCTCCCGGTTTGACGGGCGGCACAAGCGCGGCCTAGGTGGGCGATGGCATTAATGGAAAGCCGGCGTATTTCATGCAGATAAAGAAACCGCAAACGGATGGAGGACGTCCGCGCGGGAGATATAACATAATAAGCTGTTATACTCCATTACCAGTCGTGGCGGAAAAAGTTCGTGATCTCTCCCGGCCACGGTTCACCGACCAGGCGACTGGTGCCGGTTATGATAGCCGCACACCCTTACACATCCGCCCTGCCGCGTTCCATCCGCTCGACCGTATCTCGAACATTAGTATATGATTATCGCCGCCACGTACTGCTGGCGAAATTCATAGCGCCCTTTCCTCCCCAATTAACCCCACCCTGACCGACCATGGCCATCAACGGGCACCGATGTGTGGAAAACGGCGAGCCGGAAAATGCGCTTAACGGAGCGCAAAACGTTCGAGAAACTCGCACCGGTCGGTCGGAATTAAATTGTAGCCAAAGCTGCGCCCAACCCCAGCGGCTGAACCGTTTTGTTAATGTGCGCTTCCTTATACAGGCGAGGGTAACAATCAATTGCCAAAGGGGGGTGGTTTATTGGGCGAGAAGAAAATGAAGTGTTCGTAGCGGATGAGCGCCATTCGGCTGCGATCGAAACCGCTGGAGTCAATGTGGTGAGTCATGCGAGTGCGTTGGATCGTGGAAGATAAGTTGTACTTACTTTTATATAGGACGCCTAGATATTTATGAACTGAAATTCATCAAAAAAACAAAATAACAGAAGAATCAAATGTAGTAAATAATATCAGTACTTTTTGACACATGCTCAAACAGTAATCGAAGTATAGCCAATACTTTGTTGCCTGCTAAATCCCTACCTTGAACTTGTTAGGAACTAAACCTCTACCTGCGCAATTCTTTTAGGAGCTGACCTTACTTTTATGGTTCAAGTAATGACTTCCGAGCTTGAGCATATAGGCACTCCTAGCGAAGAAAAATGTGCATTTTAAGATTGTTGGAACCCGTTGACTCGTAATGAAATCCAACGTTCCGATTTGGCGTTAAAATGTGTACCTTGTATTGAGTCATTTCTTGTTTTATATAGGGCAGCACGCATTAAGCAAAGCTTGCTGCAATAAGGAAGTGGCTACTGCACATGACAGATTTTTATAAAAAGTTCGATCCTTTGTCCGGGGTTTAGATTCGAACCCATGACGTTCTTAACACTCCACGTTCGACCATTGAAGTGGTGTCGGTTTTCAGCGACCGGGAACACTATCGACGTGGCAACTATCCTTTCACCTGGTCCAAACATGAACCCAACACACAATTGGGAAATCAGGCACAATTGTAACTTTCTGTTCGACCGGCCGATAAGTAGTCGAACACGGGCCAAACGGGAAGGCCCTGAATAAAAAAAAAAAAAAAAAAGGAAGCAAGGAGAGAATACAAAATAAACAAAAGCGAGTCAACATTTTATGTCACATCGGTCATTTTATCAGCCAACCCGGGGCGAACACGTTTTCCACGGCTCCGATCGATACCAAGTTGCGACAGTGTTCCGCTCCGTCCCACTCCCCCCTCCGGCGTCGGCGCTGACCTGAACCGACTGCCACCGGGCGCTACCTAGTACCCTTTTATGGCTGTGCTGGAAGGGAAGGGATGGGAGGGGTGCAGGCAAACCCCCCTCCCCCCCCGCTCCCACCTCCCGTTAAGGGTGTATTTTATTCATTTCTTTTGTGTATGATCGATTCGATTGCTGTCATCGATTGTGGCTTGGATGGGGAATGTGCCGGGCTGTCGTGGTGCTGTGAGACATTGCCCTTCCCTCCGTCTCATTCCCTCCCCCCCCCCCTGGTGCTCCTCCTCTTCCTCAAGCATTCAGCAAACTTCCCAGCCCCGCGGTCGTGTGTTGACAAGCGTGTCATACACGGTGGAAAAGGTGGTAGTCACCAACTCCTCCCCACCCGCTCCAGAAGAACCGGAGTGCGGTGGACGTGAGGTGCAAGGTACACACTCAACGCTCTCGCACTCTCGAACGAGGTGGCGTCGCACCTTCGTCCATGCGCTCCCGCGATGGCGTTGGCGTTATTTACAGCGGGATTTAATTTACCTTATCAGAGACGCAACATCTTAATTGCTTATGATAGATAGCGAAAATGGACAATGATTTCACTCCACGTCCCGCGCGCACCGCCGCAATGGCGTGCTTTTCTCCTCTCCCTGTCGCTCTCTTTCTCTCTTTCTCTTTCGTTCGCACACTCGCACGCGAAGACACCTCCTTCGTTGCTGCTGCTGCCATATTTTGTATGCGCGATGGTCGCGAGAACAATGTTTAATTAATTTGCCGCTCTCCGCGGCGCGTCCGCCATTCCCTCGGTACCCTTTTCCTCCTCCTCCTCCTCTGCCTTGCCTTTTTTGCCAACCCGTAATGGAGCGCCCCTCGGCTCGCTGTGGCTCACTTTGATTGCTACCTCCGCGTCGTTCGGATCGATCGGAATGATTGGCGTGCTCGTATCGAGTTGAGTGAGCGATAAATGGGTTTGATTGGTACGCGCAGGGACGGGCCGGTCGACGGTGTAGCGGTGGCGGTGTGCTTCGATTTGGAATGTCATCAATCACCTCTACCACCTCCACCAACGCTGCCTGTCCCACCCCCTTTTGCACCAAACCCGGATCGGTGAGAAACATCGTGGAAACAGCTGGTATTAAAAGAACCGCATCTCGTCGACGTTTCTGGGGCGGCTGGGGTAAAGGCGGCGATGGGCGATGAGAAGACACTTTTTTCTTTCCCAGAAATGGTCATCTTGCGAGTTCCGCCCCATTACCGTGTGTTGTTGTTGGCGGCACCAAATGAACATTGATAAAGCGGTAAAGGTACCTCGGGTGTTGAGAGGAGGCAAGGAATTTGGCTGGCGGAATCTCCGCCACTCCGGACGGTCTGTTGTCCATAGACTGGCCCGTCTAGGGCCAGTCGAAACTTTGTAGTAATTAAATCACTTTGGGACACCGGTTGAAACATCCCATCGGAACACGATCTCGACCGGTGCCGTTGTTCCAGATCGAGTGAGGCAGATACATTGGCAAACGACAGCCAGCCCGTGTGTGTGTCTAGGGGTGCGTCTCGGGCGGGTCGAGGTATGGTTTCACAACAATCAAAGCAACCGCACCGGGCCGGGCGTCCGGGCGCCACTTGAGGGGGGCGGGATGGGACGCGTGAGGCTGGTGGGTGCTCGAATGAGATAACATTCGGACGCGAAGGGTGCTAGTGAGATTGAGATATGAATAATTAATGGAATGGAATGTACGGCGCTAGAAGCGGGGGCGTATGCTTCAGGGGGAACTACTTAGAAAAAAATGAAGCAATTAGGAGACGAGATTTATTTTTACCTTGGGCTATTTTAGAACTACACAAAAAAAACTGCTCTGAATAGAGTTCAGATCCAATTATGCATCTCGGTCTGATAATGAGCCTGAGCGTTAATTTGTGCTATTGCACCATGCGAGCTGAATTATGTGGACGGCTTGTTATTGATTTGATGAATAACTCGAAAGAATAACCTTTCATTATTCTTTTCGGTAGAAAAACATTTTATTTCTAAAAAACAAAATGTCAACTCAGCTCAATACGTTTGGGTCAGTATTTTACCAACTTGTCTAACCATGTTTTTTTTTAAATAAAAAGCTTTGTCTAGGATCCTAAAAGGATTCCAGTTTTAGTAAAGACCGCTTCTTGTGACCTTTATCTCTTGTCAAAAAATTCGGAAGAATTCATAAGTCGACATAATCCGACTAAGGATATTCTTGGTAAGGAATGTCTTAATTTCTTTTTCATTTTTTCATTTTATCTGTGTTAAAGACCAGGTATAGAAGTTGTAATTCATGTAGCAATTCCTTTCAAATATTCGAATGCTTCTAGCAGATTATCCATTTGTATTTTTTATTTTACGTGGTTCATTCGAGTTCCAAGTGTCCATAAATTTATGCCAATTATTTTTGATTATTTATTTATGCAGCACAAACGGAATGAATTATATGTAATTCCAGTCCACGCTGGAAGGTGTCCCCCGAAGTCCGAAAGGCGACAAGGCCCATGGCTTTCCTTTATTTACTTCCCATTCCGACGAATCGTCGCATCTCATTACGGCTTCGCCGATAAGCGCGCGCGGCAACGAGAAAATTCCTGCACGAAATGCATTACGGGCTCGGGGCAGCAACGGTCGGATGGTCGTGTCTCGTTGGCGGTTCTTTCGCAATTTACCCAACGGATGCGTTCGTCCTGCCGTCGGCGGTGGTCCGGGATGATATGCCGGTGGCCGAACGACCGAGGACACGTAATGTACCGAAATGCGTCGGTCGGCTTCCGTGCACTCATTAGCGAGCAGCAGCGCGGCTCCGGTTTCCATCACCGGCGCACCTACATGGTCCCGCTTTGCGCGCTCCCGTTTTCTCAATCTCAACCATTAATGCTGCGGCGTCCCCTTCGATCCCGGACACCGAGCCTCCGTTCCCCTCTCTGGTGGAACCCTTCCGAATGCTGGCGCAAGGGGTTCTCCACAACATAATTGCTCGGTAGTAATGCCGCCGTCCGCACACAAATTGGGAATGGAAATGGTTGCGCTAATTTTAGCTTCAACCATTGCCGCGGAGCTCTAACTCGTCCTCCTTTCGGGACCCTCGCTGTTCTACCGTGTTCGAGTGCCTTTAACGGCCTTGCAAAAGATCTCCCAGGATGCTACTCCGGCACCCGCTTCCCTTGGGTGTCCCTCACGCCACCAGAGAGACCTTGCACCGTTTCCACTGGCGTCAGTAGTGCCATCAATAATATGAGGGCAATTTTCGTCGATTCGAGCGCTTGATTCCACCGGAACGGTTCTGTTTCGTCGCGGGTTTCCTCCCGCTTGGTAAGGCAGCAGGTCGATGGGAGTCGGGAAACGTTGGTGGGTAAACTACACCGCCCCTGGAGATGGATGGATCGACAGTGGTAGGAGGAGGGTAGGGTTTTGAAGGTGGAGGAACGGTCGGATAATTACCTTGTCCTGAGGCTTGAAAAACGTCAAACCAAACACATATATCCCAGGCCGCGTTTTGCAGGAGGTTGTCCACGCTAATGTCGTCGGGGAGGTACCCGACGACGAAGTCATTAACCTGTGGATGCGTGCCGGGCAGTGAATTTGATTTCTGATAGTTTCATTGTCAAGAACGGAACTTGTTGAAATGACCAGTCATTGCGGAGATCGTCTCGGATGTGCGAGCACAGCAATTTCATTTGGTTTTAGGTTCTTTTAATTTTTTTGGAAGGTCTAGAACCACTATCGCATACTTGGTATAGGAATACTAGGATTATTTGTATTATGTTCAGGAATGCTTAGTCAGCTAACTGTTTCCTTGATAGTGAAATACTTATATTCTTATATTAATTCTCATATTTATTGCGGAGTGATTTGTGCTAAAATGATTACGAAATAATAAATGAATTGATACGGATATTATTGACCCCGAGTTGTTAACAATTAAAGTCATTCAAATATTCGTCATGGTTTCGCGCAATTAAAACCTCCATCACAGCCGTTTCCCGTGGACTCCTTCACCGGATCCGGTCATCGCTCTTGGCATCGAAGGGTTCGCAGCTCGGCGGTGGCATCACGACGAGTGAGTTGTTCGACCGTGGCGCTCTTGCGATGATTTGGTGCCCGCTTAATGAGACTTAATTTACCTTCCAATCACTGTGATCAGCGCACATTTGGTCGACGACATGCGTCCCAGTGAGCCCGCAGATGAGCGGATGCTGATACCGTGCGTGGACGACGCGTGAGTGTCGAGATGCGAGCCTTTTTTTTTTCTTCCCTTTAACGAACTCCTCGATCCTGGCCTGGGCCGACGGTGAACTCCACTCCCGCCTGGATAAAGCTTATGATTATTTTTGCCTTTTTGCGCGCATTCCGTTGACTCTCGAACGAACTCTCCCGTGAGTTTGTTTTTATGTTATGACTTTGCCTCCCGGCTCTTCTCTGTTTCGCTTCCCCCTCGACCCCGGTGCTCTGGTGGAGTGATCGTGCAAAATTATACCCTTTCCTCGCAAACAACCCCGGTCCGGGTGGTGCTGCTCCACACGTTGGCGTATAATTACAACAAATCAACGGGTCTTAATCTGATCTGCGGACGTAGCGGGAGGGCAAATAGTCACCGATTTGTGTCATCCTCTGCGCGCCTCCTCTCTGGCTTGCGGTGTTGGTTTTACCCGAGCTCCCGCGGATCCGTGCATGTTCGCAGAAGTTCAGCACCGGAGAACGCACGCATCCTCTCACCCGATGGTGGGGGGCGGAGTTGACTTGATGTAAGGCATTGGGGAGGGCAAAATGCGGGAGAGAAAAAGTCATCCGATGCAGTTTTGCGCACAGTTGCACCGGCTGCCGGCGGGATCGCTTTAGTGATTATGTTAATTTAGCCGACACTGCTTTTCCACACGACATAACACTCAACTTTTGAAGTGCGCGGTGGTCACCACTTCAACCAGGGTGCGTTGGTGTGTTGCTTTCCTTCTTTGGGGATGTGTTTTTTCCCTTCTTTTTTGAATTCGTCGCTAAATGGGGTTTCTGTTGCTGAAGGTCGGGTTTTTGCTGCGCGCCTAATTGCAGCGGTTTGCAATTAAAAATAAATTTATTGCATCCACAAACGAATGCACGGCGCCAGCGGGGAAGGTGAGCTGATGATGGGTTAAGAAAAATAATTGCGCACGTTAACGGTGGGGTTTCAAGATTGGGATTAATTTCAGTCTTGCTGGGAATGCGATTTTTTATGCTGGGGATTGGATGAAGATTATATTGTCGTTATTGAAAGAAGAAAAAAAACGTGCGCACGTTAGGGCAGAAAATTCGAGACAACCGGTTCGATCAACAATTAGGCAACAGTCGCATAGATACAGGAGGCATATTTATTCTAGTGTGGAGGCATATTCTTAGTAGATTACTGATCCATAGAGTCTTGTACCGTACCCTGCTCCTCTCATACATAGGAATTATTCAATCAATTTATCAGACGGGTCCAATTGTAGTTCACACCGCCGGTTACCGAAAAAGTTGCGATATAACTTTGTTCTAGATGTTTCCGCTCTACATCAGGTTTCCTGAATTCTCAGGTCGAATAAGTGTCACCATGAAGGCACAACGGATACCCGAATAATGTTATGTTTCAAACAAAAATGGCACACATGTGCCTATCAGTAACACTTTTAGGCATTTACTGGAATCTTACTGTCAAGGTCACTGTACGCTAAGACTAAGGTACGAAAAGGCTGTATTTTTATAAACATCTTTTTATAGTCATCCAGCCATGAAGTTCTTTTGAAAATATAGACCTAAATGGTTTTATACTTCATAATACTTTCATATTTCTTGCTTTATTATTCCTGCTGACATTTCCATTCTGCTTTTCTTTTTTCGATCGCCTGTCAAACTCCATCAAACTTCCGTTCGGCTGTCATTCAACGGTTCAATTCAAGGCGCAACTGTTTCTCTATTTTCCAGTGTCGATTGGTTCTGCACAACCCTCACAAACGGTGCACTCTGATCCGGGGTGATCTGCCCATCGCCTTACCAGGGATTTCGTATTGTGTAAACATTGTCAGTGCGGCATCATCAACCGCACGCCTACTCACACACGCGCTTGAGGTTTCGTCGCGTTCCGGTAATTCCTTACCGGTTTCGCTTGATTCGGTTCTTCTTCTTCGCTCAACGTGTATCGTTTGCTCGGGAAGCATCGCAACCGCGTTCACAAACCGCGCAGACAAAGGCACACTTGGAAGTGTCACGTTTGGATCCCGCGCTGCGCTATTTGCCGCCCGTCCGCCCGGGCTTCAACACAATAAAACTAATAATAATAAAAGACTTGTCAATATTTACCCGATGAGTTGGTGGTTTGCTGCCCGCTCGTCCCACGCGCTCCGCCGGCTCCGGAACGGATGACGGGCACATCTGTCGGACGGCCGACGGTTTATTCAACGCGAGATGCTCCCACCTTCTCCGTCCTGCTGCGGGTGGGTGAGATTTTTGAGAATCCACCGTCCGGCCGGGGCGGGTTTCGGAGGAATGCGGTATTGCCCACCGCCACCAACTAGGCCACTATTTTTGGAACCAGCTCTCTCGGACGCAATTATCGCCCGCGGCTGCCCGCGCCCTCGCTTCGCCGGTCTTAAATTATTCACCGTACACCCCAGCGGGCATAAGGGTTAAATTGTTTAATTGGCAGAAATACGACGATAATAGAATGTGTGGCGGTAATTTAATGCGCCTGGGAGCGGCTAAGTGGCCCAGGCAAAGCCCAAACAGAGGCGGGGAGAGTGGTAGGAGCGAAGGAAAAAAGAACACAAAATTAATGGAAACAAATACACAGAGCATAGGCCTGCGGAACATTAAAACCAAAGCCCCGCTTTGAAGCTGACCGCTCGAAATGCAATTTATTTTGGGCCGAATTCGAACCGACTCTCCGTTCGCGTCAACCGGTGCGTCGAAATGCAAATGCGCGACCGAAGTGTTACCGTAGACCACCAGTTTTCTTCCGTCACCTTGTCGCGTTTTCTTCCCTCGTGGACTTTCACATTCGCGCCTCACGGTGGGCGAAGTTTTCCTGCTGCCGCTGCTGCTGCCCCCTCCTCCGCGCCGGACTCCGGAGGAGCTCCAATGCGTCACTGGATTATTCTTGGGCAAACAGTAGTAAAGAGCGCGCCCCGTTGGTGGTGCTGTCGCGGTGTTCACGACCTCCTCCAGGCCGTATAGTTGTGCTCGCCCCAAACAAGAGCACACCGAGTGGCCTCTTCAGCGCGAGTGAGCGAGAACGGAACGAATCACCCGCCAAGCCCCAGGGCCCGCATATCTGAGAGTTTGTGTGCTCAAGAAGGTGGCACAGGGGGTTGGCTGGCGAGAGGAAGGGTCGCTGTCTGTTTGACCATGTGTCCGACCGGTTGACGGGACGAGGTCATCTGCGCGATGATACATTACTTAACCTCGTGCTCTAATCCCCGGCCCCAACCAAGTCCTCGATGTACACGTCTATATTCTTTCTTTCTTTTTTTCTCGTCGCTGTTGACGCACATGCCACTCCGGGACGCCTCTGTTTACACTGCGCTGGGGAAGGCTCAGCATTGGCGTCCCTTTGAAGGTGGGGGTGTGTACTCGGAATGTGGCATAAGTGGGCCCGGGAGGTGATGATAACAGTTTATTGTATTGCCCGTTGTGGGACATACTTTAGCATCACGGGGAGGGAGGTGGGGTTTAAGTTTACGTTCCATTCGTTGAATGGAATAAGTGGGCGCAAGAGGAGTGCTTTGAATGATGGGAATCGGAAAAACTTGCTTCAATTATACGCATTTTCCCCATGGCAATATACCGGAGGATCGATACAAAATGATTCTTTCGAAAATGCATTTGAAATTTCTCGATGTGGAACGAAAAAAAAAAAACGAATGTTCCTTCCATTTCGTGAACAAGTGGCTATTGCAAAGTTTGGTTCCTCGTCAACAAACATACATATCCCCTTTTTTCTCGAACCCACCCGGTCGACAGGAAAACGAGTGTTTGATATGTTGCTCAAACAAAGTTCAACGGAGGGGTCTATCGATGTCACCGCGCTCTGTACGTTGGAAGCCTCTTTTCTAGGGCTCGGTTTTAATATTCGGATGTTGTGTTTCTTTTTTTTTTCGCTTGAAGTGTTTGTGCTTCCCTCATCTCTGGAAGAACAAGCTTAGGATGTGATGACTGCCGTGACGTTGCGATGACTCTGTGACTTAATTTAGCATGGTTTAAGGAGTTTTGTCGCTCAGTTGAGTCTCTTATTTGCATGGTTAGCTGTGAAAGCTTATTAGACTAGAAATCAATCATTCGGATGGGTGTTACCGGAATCAATTCCAATATCAATTTATCGAACATCCACTCATGCTTCGGGAAACACAACGCGTGAAGCACAGTGCAGTAGGAGTCGCTCGCATTCGATTGTTTGTATTGCTGCACTTCAAATAATTTTCAACCACGCGTCTCAAGAGTCGCTTGAAACGATGAAAGCAACGAAACAAAAAGCAAAACAAAACCTGAAGGTTGTTTACATCCTTTGCGCAGATATGTTCGGTGAAGCATCTGTGAAGTGTGCTTCCATCGATTGGATGTAAGAAAATAGGTTATTGTCTTTCGGTCCTCATCCACCGACTGGGGCCGATGTTTGTTTTTCCTCTTCTAGCGCTAAAGATGATCCAACGAACGCTCGAGTGGTTGATGGGTGTATGGTTGTGACTTGATAGCTGCTCCACTCGGATAAGTTCTGTCATTGATCTGTTCGCTTCTCGAACATTTGTCTGATTTGATTTTTTTTTGCTGTTTTGTGTGTGTGTTTGTTTTCGATAAACCTTATCCTTGTGTGATTTGCAGCACGTTTGCGAAAAAAAAATATTGTGAAAAATAGTTCCACAAACAGTTGACCTTCCATCTTAATCGTTTGTCAGCTTTGAGTGATCAGCTGGTGATTTTCGGGTGGTTAAGAAAGAAACAAACAAACAAACTGGGTAGCGACAGCAGTGCACCACCGTTCGCGCGTTTTCTCAAACGATGAAAATCACTCAAGCTTGATCTGACAAATTCCCCCCCGACTGCACCATTCCACAGCCATAGTTTAGCCAGGCGGACAAAATATGACCGAACAAATTCCTGTCCGGGTTGGAGCCGGAGGAAAATTAATGAACACCGACACCAAACGCCACACAGAAGCCGGAACACACGCCTCAGCGAACCCCGCCGTAAGCCGGAGGTGAACAGCAACGCTCAAATCATCATATTCACGCCTTTCTGCGCGCCGTCTTCGCCGTGCCGGCGGCGTGTCTTGGCCGAGTTGTCGGGCACGACCGAGTTGGTTTGATTTATGATACGCCCGTTTTATGCCCCGCGGCAAACGCTACCATGCTGCAGCTCGACCGGCCGGCCGGTTGTGTTTGCTTCGTCACAACAGCTCACTCGAGCCGGCCAGGGAAGGGGATAGGTATTTTCCGTGAAATGTTGCTCCTCGTGATTTGCAATTTTTTTTAACGAGATGCTGCTCACACACCTTAAGCACTGTCTTCACGGTCGGATCTTTTATAAATTTTAGACTGGAGAGTTATAATGCCTCAAAAATTAAGAAAAATGCTTCAACATTCTTGAATTTATCCATGGACTATGGTGTAAATGCACCTTAACAGCGTTGGTATATGTTTTACAAATTTATTTATAAATCATCCGTCGGTATCCTAATCACCTCATCCCATCGGCGGCAATCATCCGCGGGATTTGCGTGCACCAGTGGGCGTACAAGAAATAAAGAAAAAAAAACATAGCTCTTTTGCAAGCAGCCGCCCCTTTTCCGAATGAATGAACATCGTCTCCACTCAACTCGATCGTCCGACATCGTTAAAACGATTGGTGTTGAAGTTTTTGACATTTCTTCTATAGCGTTAATTTCTGAGTTAACGCGAACGAGATGGATACGCTTGTTATTTTCTCTGTTTCTCAACCTGGTAGGGAGATTCTGCCTGCCACGAGGAATCCCCGTCACAAAGATGGACAAACGTCGTTGGAACGTTAGATGATTCGTACAATGTTTTGAAATATTTCTCTTCTCCAATTCTCCACGAGATCTCGTGTGGAACGTTCAACATAAGAGAATTGATAAAATTGTTGAATTATGCTGACGCTTCGTGCAATGCGTGGAATGGTATTTTAAGCGAGGAAAATGGGGAAAAAAATTATAAATGTTAACTAGTGATCGACTGAAGCTCGAAAAAAAATGTAGGTATGTTCTGGCTTAAGCGCGCCTTAAATTATTCTTAACTTTCACTGCGAAATTTGAATTACTGTTAATAAATTTACTCCCGGGCTTGCGGCTCAGTTCATCTTTTTCTCTCAGTTTCGCTAATTGCCACAGGTATGCGTGCGATGGACGCATTAGTCGCGAACTTATTTTTGGCACCTTTTCACACATAAAAAATAGGAAAAGAATTGGTATTGCGGTAAGAAGTAAAAACTGTTTCGCAAACCAGCGGAATGTAAAACGGGTGTACCGTTTTTTTCGTACTTCATCACTCTTTCTTTCGGCCTTTCGGCGTTCTATGTTAGACCTTTGTAATGTGCTGTGAAAATCGTCTGTGTATTTTCCCTGCCCCGTCACAAAAAAAAAAACCAAAAGAGGGGCGCTAAGGCCAAGCACAGAAGAACGGATGGCTGAAGCTTCGTTCGGTGCAAATGAAGCGTTTGCGTTCCCATTCATCGTCTTCGTCATCGTCAATTTGACGCCAGCGCTACCGTACGGCGGTCGAGAAGACGACCAGCAAAATAACGGAAAAAATGCTTAAGATTGTTCAGCTGCCAAAACCAAGCATCGGGCCGTCATCGTTTAGTCGCCCAAGGATCGGACCAAACCGAAAAGAAGCAGACAAAAAGTCTCTGCTTAACGACGAACAACCGTGAGATCTCGATTATCAGCGGCAGCGAGAGTTGCGTTCGCTTGAGTTAACACAATATAGGACTCCCAAAGCGGAGAAAAAGATAACCTAAACGACCGTCAACTGCCTGCGATTTGCCGATGGATTGCGAAGAACAAACTGGCCACAAAGTCGTTGAAACGAACCAAAAAACAAAACAGAAAACCACGAAAAAAAGCATTCGTTTTGCGAAAGAAAATTAAGCGCGTTTTTCCTCTCTGTTCCACCGGCGCGGTGCACCACACAGGCAACGAATATCAGAAGACCAAGCCGAGCGAGTAGCTCGAGGAAAAAAAAAGGCAAAACATCCATAAATATCATCATAATGTATAAATATTTACAGTGGCTTTAATCGTCATCCCCGGGTGCGTGCGGTTTTCGGGTGAACCGGACCGATCGGCCAGCATGCGCTCGGCAGGTCAATCAGGCAGTGCTGGCGGCGGCGATGACAACTTTGACATCGAAGCGTTGCTGGCTGCATGGCGGTCGCCGGAAACGTTGATGAGGAGGACGATCCCTCTAATCTTGGGAGGGTTTGGGTGTTCGACTTTGCGTCAGCAAAAACGACGGTTTGAAGTTTGTTTGCAAAGCGACTACACCCGCCGAAAGACGGAAGAATACGCTTGTCAACTAAGGTAGAATGAAGAACGAAGTGTGTGAGAGAAGCATCGCACGACGAACGCTAACCAAATTATGGCTTCCCGATGACATGTTGGCGGGAATGGCGAGTCACAATGAAAGCTAATAAATAACTACTAAGCAGGAGGGTGTTGAATGCAAATGCCTTCAGAATGAAACTCATTGGTTTAAGTATTCAGATGTTGGTTTGTCATTTAAATTTGACAGATGAATCCTATCCAACTGTTTCTGGAAAGCTCCCTTGGTTTACTGATTTCGGTAGTTTTCGACTAGAACTTGCATTAGGAACTTGTTTGTAAAAAAACTTTTAGCTTCAGTCCTTCTTCGGAAAGAGCTCAAATGGGTTAGCTAACTTTTACAATTAAAGGATTTTTACATATAGTTAAGAAAATTTGAGCAACGTAGTGAGATATTTCTAAAAAATTGGAAAAATGGAATTGCGGTCATCTAAGCCTCTCCAAAGCAGCGAAGCAGCGGGAATCGAAAAGTCTAAAGTGTGTGGGTTTTATTACTTTGCCACTAATTTGTCGGTTTCTCGATGCATCCCATCCGATGGCGCTGGTTCTCTAACGGGTTTGAAGAGGACATAAAAAACCTAAATCACAACCAATCCTTCATGATCGGGAAGCGCACGGTGCTGCGGGTGAGGACGAAACGTCAAACCGTGCCGTTTGTTAGCACGCGTGTGACATGCCGAAGCGACAATCTCACTTCCAACTGCCTTTCGAAAACGTCGTAACGTCGTCAGACCTTGCCTTTGGTGAATTGACGTTTTGGGTTCGGATCGGTTTGATGAGCGATGGTTTTTACGCATCGTTTCGTTGCTTAATGGTGGTACGATCCGTGCGGATCGCCGTCGGATCGCATTACGGTGCTGATGTGAGCCAGCGGTGCTTCTTGGGGGGAAGTTTGTTTTATTTATGTGAGCTTTTATTCCTCGAATTGTAAGATTCTTTTCTTCTTTTTCTGTGTACTGTCTGGCCGCAAACCACCATTTTATTCTCCCTTTGAAATATGCCGCCGCCCCGTCCGTCGTTCACCGGAACGGCCGTGATCAACGTCATCTTTCATCGTACGCAGTCATCATCGGATCGGGGCGCATGCGACGGAAAGTGGGGCAGGAGTTGGATGTTGGCTGCCGGACAGGGCAAAACAATATTTTTACGATGACGAGCCGCGGGAACGATTGGAACTCCCTTTTCAAGCCGTTGATATTTTCTTTCCAACGTCCGACCAGACCTGGCAAGGCTTGTTTAGGCTGCGGCAAGATAGAAGAGAAGCAAATACAAAAATACCAGACTGATCGGTTTGGATACGGGAAGAAAAATAAGCATTCCGGCCTGTCGGCTCGCACATCGGCATATCTCGTCGGCTCGCACATCGGCAGTCAAAAAACGGAGAAGAAAAAGCAATCGGAAGATAGTTCGTCCCTATTGAGGTAGGAAATGGAAAGTCTCGTGCTAAGCGAGCACGCAAAAATAAGTTACTTTGAAGTGTTGGGCAAAGCATTTAAACATGCTGCACACGTGTAACGATTGCCTTTCGTATCGTTTAGGAGCGGCAAAAAAAAGAAGCATTGAAGTGTGCCTTTCAGTCGTGGTAGCAATATTTCGTTCTTCCTTATCCCCATTCGTCCTTCGACCGACGGAAACGGAAGCAAAACGTTTCGTTCCGTTTGAACCATGAGCTACTGAAAGCAACAGCATCCGGCCGGGAAAGTTTACGTTTGACTGTGTAAACAGTTCAACCTCCTGGCAAAGTGTTTTCCATCGACGGATACGGGTGAAAAGGCAATCAAATAACAGTCGAGCGCTGCGCCTGAAAGGCTGTGCTGTGTTTTAACCCTTTCTTGGTTCATGAACAACTTTATGTTGAGGAGATATTTAGACGGTGACGATGGAAAGGGTTCGAAAGCGATTACTAGGTCTTCACTGGCCCAACTTGTTTATGGTGATTATTTCCTATTTGTATTTCTGAAACCAAAGGAAATGCATTAGCGCATTTGCAGAAATATTTTCCTTTTCAACTATCTTTTCACTTTGCTAAATGTGTTGCTTAAATGTGTACGCATGTGTTGAGAGTGACGTAAAATTCTAAAGAATTAAAACTAGTTGACGTCGGTCGAGATGAACGAAACGCAAAGAATCATAATGGCAACATTTTCATGCCACTACATGGCATGTTGCGTGTCGGGGCTGCCAAGAAAAAGGAATGCCGATGCAATTTCTCCTTTCGTTGCTTTCTTGCGCTTGGCACGTGCTTGGTTGAACACATGCCAACCGTTCGAGTGCCATTACTTACCCAAGGCGTGCAAACGTTCAATATTCCACTTCAAGAAAGCATAGCGCCGTAAAATGTGGGGTCAAACAAGGCAGAGTCTATTTGGTTTGTGGGGGGTTTTTTTTAGCTTAAATATTGCAAATCAGAGTTTCTCATTAAAAAAAAGAAAGCTGATAAACGTGGATTCTAAGATGGTAAGATTTAGTAAAAGAAAAAAAGCGAGGTGTAGCAACTGATTAAAAGAGCAAAAAGAAGAAATAGCCAACACTGTAGACTGTATCCAATAATGATGCAAAACTGACACACAAATAAGCTACATTCGAGCACAAGCAAACACATTTGAAAAAAATGTCGTTAAATGTATGCGGTAGCATCGCACTTTGACCCTACCATGCCTCGCCTCCTCCGCATTTTCTCTTGCTGCAGAAGCAATAAAACAAATGATATACTCCCCCCCCCCCCCCCCCCCCCCCCCCAAGCAAACCGAACGCCCGATCGAGCGTCATAAATTTGTAAACGGTACAATTTAATCGCATTATAAATGACAATTAAGTCATTTGCATACATGACTTTCGGTTTTCCGGTGATTCGATTTTGTTGTTGCACCGCCCGCCCTGCTCCCGTTTGTCCGTGTATCGAGCAACGAAACAAAAAAAAAAAGAAAATGCGAAAATGTTTCCAATCCCGCAAAACCACGGGCCAACTAAATGTTTCAAGAACTGTTGTGCATTTTGTGTCCCACCAAACCACCCCGCATGGCTCTGTGTGTGTATTTGTATTAATTTTTACTCATTTGACTGCTCACATTTCCCGGGGAACAGAGTTGTGTAACCCCTCGCCCTCCTTCCTTCGCGCCGCCGCTCGGAAATTAGCATATCCCAAACGAGCGCAAAAGCTCAGGGGCAATAAGTAGCAACAATTGCGTCCGAACTCAAAATAACCATCCCGATTGTCAAGTGGCCGTCGTGCGCGCCTTTCCCTTCCTCCTTTCCATCCCTTGGGCATCCGCAGAGGGACTGAAAACCCATTTGTATCGGACACCATCCAGTTTTGTTTTTTTTGCCAACCATATGCATTTTCATTTTTCACACCCGTACCATCGTAGCCTTTCCATTTTCCCACTCTACGAATCCGGGTGCCACTGAGAGCCGAGCATTGCGGTTGGGTTAATCGTAATTGATGGAGATGCTTCGCCTCGTGGTTGTTGGTGTTGTTGCGTGTGGGGTGGTTTTATTTACCCTGCTTGCGCTTCTTCACAACAGTGTTTGTCTGTTTTTTTTTTTCAAAGGATTTTGAGTTGATGATTGAAATAAATTGAATTTTTGATTCATATCCAAGAAATTAAATGCGTTTGGCCATGGAATGGAAGTCATCAATTAACGGGTGTTATGTTTTTTTTGCAACGCCTTGTTTCAAATTTTGTTGATCCTCAGGTATCCGGATCTTCATAAGTTGAGAAAGAACTGCATATTTTGTAGAATATTAACTTGTGCATTCATACATGCATCTTATATTTAAGCCACTCTGACTACTGGACCTCTTCGAAATGCGTTTTGTTCTCGTGATCCTCTGTTGCGTATGATCCAATGTGTACCGTCCTTGGATTTCAACATGTCTGTAAATGAATAATTACGTGCCTTAAAACTGTATGCATCTAGTTTTTAAGTTTAATTATTAATTAATTAAAGATTTATGTTTAAGTTGAGATTTATGTAGGCCGCGCGGTCCGATATTTTTTATATACAAAAAAAAAATAAAATTTTTAAAAAACGCCTACATCTCTGAATTGTGGTAATGTTTCAACTCTATGTTTTGAAGTATCTGTACCTTGCGAAGCATTCGAATTGTATAAATCTTTATTGTGGTTGGTCAAGGTTGTGGATGTAAACACTTTCAATCATTCTAAACGATATCGCGAAAGCTTCGCCCAAGACGAGTAAACCTAGTTGGTAAGCATGCGCACTAAGAAAAAGGCACTGTTTTTCTACGAAAACAAGAAAACAACATCGTTATCATTATCTCCTGACCACTGACAGGGAGCGAATCTTTGCGTTAGCACAGCGGTACAAATCGATGTGCTATTTGGTGAATGGACGCCTTCCATATGGAACCTTCTTGGGGGCCGTTTTGCTTGCCTTTTTATTGTGGCATTTCCGGTGACGCTAATAAACACACATTTCTTTCATCATCTTCAAAGATTAATAACGCCGTTTTAAACATTGTTAGACGGGTTGAATTAAAAACTTTCCTTTAATAGCACTTGCGGTGTTCGCGCGTTCTTTAGGCACACGATTACTTGCTTTTCGACGGGCCAGCATTTTCCTTAGCTGTGTCTGCCTTATACTGTTTGGATGTCTTTTTAGTTTCAACGTTTGGCTTCTTCTTCGGGCGGTCCTTCCTTCTGTCGTCCTTTTTGCGTTCCTCGTATCGTTCCGGCTCAAGCTCCTCCATCAGTATGCGGCTCATCATGACACTGGCGGCAATCATGGTCGTGTGCACTGCGTTTGCTCTTCTGTAAATAAAAACTGGCTGCTATCAAAGTCTACCACCGTCAAAGCACTACCCAAAAACTGCGTCAGCTGTTGATGCTCGTCGGAGGCGTACTGGAAAATGTATACCAAGCCACCGACAGGTTTCCACAGCTTTCCGCTCGGGGAGGGATGACGAGGAGAGCGAAGCTTCCTTGTGTTCGTGGGATGAAAATTCACAAGACGGGATGAGCGGAACGAGACTGAGAGAAGAAACGAGCCATCTCTCCAGGACGTGCGTTTTCCCATGGATGAAAAGCTGCGCCGCGCAGCCGACGGTTATTTGGATTCGCAGAAGGCCCGTGGTAAGACGATGGATGCGCTCCGTGTGTACGGTATTGGTGTGGTACCGTTTTTCACACACTTTCGCATCACCGTCGGTTTGCCGCGCTTTTGAACCGTTGAAAGGGGAAGTGTGGTGATGCATCTTGTTTCTCGCCTCTTCACCCTCAAGTGGATTGGCGTTTCTGTTTCGGCCCTGCGGAAGGTGGAACGGGAGAACCTTTGGTTGTGGGGTAGAGTAAATAAAATAAAATCTGATTGCCCATGGGACCAAGAAGACGTGGTGGGTGACCAGGCGCGGTGGAACGGTTCCGGCGGCAATCAGCACTTAAAGCGGGAAGCATTTCTATTTGATCACTAATTTTCACTTACAGCAAATAAGCCACGGTCGTTGAAATGAGGTTTACCATCCTCGTGGTGCGATGGGTACGATGGGGAAGAGAGAAAACAGAGAGGGGGGAAAATCAAAATGGCTGACTGTGATGCTTCAGGATATGCGAGTGGCAAGCAAACGAGCGATGCCGAATGGGACCATTTGGACAGAAGTGTGACTAACAAGTGGTTAATGGAGGTTTCTGGGTTTTATTTTTTTTCCCCCTTCAACGATTGCACCGAAAGCTGTCAGCACAGGGGAAAATTGAGCAACATAATACAGATTGCCGGTCATGGCACGGTGGTGTTCGGAGGAGGAGCAGCTCGACGGAGCGGGACGAAGTCTATTATTCGTTTCCTTCTGCTCGACGAGAGTCGGTTACTGTCTCGGCGGCATTGAATTGGCGTCGGTATTCTCCGGCTAAGTGAAGTGGAGAGATATTTTCCTCGCACAACCGCACGTACACGGCTCAACCTGTAACGCTGATCGGTGAGGGTGATTGAGATGAGTTTATTTGATCGTCTTGTTGGAGTAAAGGAGTGGGCACGGGTTGGGGGGGGTTCGGTGTGAAATGAGGATAATGAGTGATGCGATTAAGTTTTTGTGTTTTATACTTGACAGTTTTATTGCGCTTTTGTAACAAGATAGATTAAAATCAACGAATGCTGTTGATTGAAAATAATTAACGAGGAAGTGCGCTCTGTTACATTTCATTGTCTTTGATTGGAAAATGTTGCAGCACACAAAACGCCATTTTTTAGATTACGATTATTTTTAAATATTAAAATATAATTAACATAGGAAAAAAAAGATTTTTTTTGTTATGAAATGAAACTACAATTTTATTGGAGGAAAACTTAGTCCAGGACGAATGTTTCTATGTCAAAAATTTTCTAGGTATGTTTGATTTTGATTTTAGTCATGTTCCATCCAACGTGAAACATTTCACTCATTTTCATCAAATTGCCTGTTTTGCGATGTACTTCCAGATCTGTGTAACAAATAAATATTTTTAAAGTAATTTATTTAATGCGTGACACCAGTTTTACTCCATTTGTTGCCTTCATTGTGTCGTGATCAATTTGCTTCTCGTTAACAATCAAAATGTCAATTTCTTGTCCCAAAAGCCCCAAAAACGAACGAAATGTGATGTTATGGGGTTCGATTGTGTTTCTAATACCCGAAAATACCTTTCCGTCGTTGCTAGAAGGAAAATTTCCCAGGGAATTCCGGTTTCCTCTTTCCCCCAAATACAACATTTGGCCCGAAACATTCCACCATTTCGACAAAAATCTGTTTATGGAGTGATGTTGCATGTTCTTTCTGGTCTGTGCTAGTTTTGCTTGACGATGTTCGTTCGCTTTCTCTTACCCTAGGTTTTTCACGCTTCTCATTGAAATTCAATGGTCGTTCAAAAAAAAAAAAATGGAAAGACGTCACATTTATTTGCCAACGTTCTCCAGTCCCCGGCTACCCTCCCCGGATATCATTACCGACCTCCTCCTGCCTAACCGTAAATCCATTGGTTTTATTTCCGGATGTCTTTCGTAAGCCCTAACCTCAATGGTGATTCTCCCCCGGTCCGTTAGCGTTGCCAAATGGTGTGGCGTTATTATTTTTTATTGCACTCTGACGGTTCGGGCAATTCTCCTTTCGCTGCTCACATTTCCCGTATCAGCGTGTTCCGCTTCCCGACGCCGTGTTCCTTAACCGGCACAGATTTCTCGCTTCGGGTATTATGGCGTTTATTCACTTACAGGCTGTGGCCATCCCTGTCCTGCTGGCAAATGAAAGCGACAGCAACGAAGCGAGGCGCCATGATACAGACATATTTGTAAAATGTTCGTTTTTTTTTCTTCTTCTTCTCCAAACCATGCACCTAACGTCTGTATGGAGAGCCGAATAGTTATGTGTTTCAGGGAAGTGAGCAAGTGAGCGAGAGAGAACATAACCGTTGGCGTTTCGTCCCGCTTGGGCGGTGTCGATGAGAAGGAATTCGGAATGAAATTGAGTGATAAAACTCCAGAACAACGGCGCGCCACCAGAGGAAGCGCTCGGGATCTCACCCGTAAAGCGGTTGGGAATGTCCGCTTTCGTGAAGAAACATCGGGAGGAGAAAGAGCGCATTTGGCAGCACACGTTTCTTCACGCGCATGCCGACAGCGCAATAATTTTCTCCACCCTCTCATGGAGGCGCACGGTATCTCACTAACACCAGACAGGGCGCCGTCCGTGTCTGTACCGTCGCTAGCACGTGGGTGAGTAAACATCGTGTGTGTGTGTGTGCGCGCGTGTGCATCACCACGATGCAGACATAAATCGTAAGCAAATCCTTGCATCGGCGGTCCACACTCTCCTCCAAGGTTTCTCAAAGTAATGGCCGCTGGTCGGTTGGAAAAGCGGGGAACTACCGTGACGCCAAATTTGTGTTCGCTCGCTCCTTCGTCCGGATTACTGGGGGGCAGTTTTTCACAGCTTTTCCAACGCCAAAAGGTGGGCCTGAGCGTAAAGTAATTGAGTTCGGCACGCTTGAGCCATGGTTCAACTGGTTTTTTTTTATAAACCTCTCTTTTCCCCTGTCCCATGGTGACGATTGGTCGGTGGAAGGAGTACATTATTACTGCGAGAATGAGCGAGAAAGAAAGACTGTGAAGCACCATGTAAATTCATCTGTGGAGTGTGGAGCAAGCCAGTGGCAGTTGGTGTTTACGATGAACAGGACATAAGGCAGTTCCATCGGAACGACGGAGAACTTCACGCTTCACGAGCGAAGTGGGAGAGAAACAGACAGCAAGGAAGGTCTGAAGTGAGCGGAGTACGGGGTGGCTTGTAGAACACTGATTGCTTCTTGATACACAAATACCTACCACCTAAGGGGGGTGCCATTTTTTCCGCTCCTTTAGCGTACGCGGAGCGTCTCCCTCTCGCCCGAGGCAACGTTCGGGTAGCGGAACATGCGGATGTACATATAGACACACCGTACATGCACACGCATTCGAGCAGCCAACCGCCGTGTGTACCCTTCGAGGTGGCACCGAGGGTACTGTATTTAAGGACTGTCGACCATCGTCGTTGCGGCGGCCATTCGATATGGTGACTTCCGTTGATCATCTGTGAAATCCGCGCTCTCTAACTGCTGGGAACCGCACGGGGGATTGGATGGAGGAGACACGGGTCGCGACATGCGCACAAGCGGGTCGGATGGTTTTCAAAGATGGAAGACGATGGCACGATGTCGATTGGCGACACGACCGACAATTATGGATCGGCTCTACCTGCACGCTTTGTTTGTTTTGGTGGCGGTGGCGTGCAGTAGCCGATGTTTGACTTCCGTGCACAGTCGCTTGCCAGACTGCGAAATGGCAGCGTCGTGGGGGGTGGAAGAACCGCTTGTCTACGTTTACTTTCGATGCTTCGATACGTGTTCTCTTGTAGAATATATGGTCGATCCATTGGTAGTTTTTCACAGGCGTCTCCATTGACATACGATCAACCAGGCGTCTCCGTTGACATGTCGTACTAATGCTTGCAGATATTTAATGTATTTTTTCATTTCATTGTGAGGAAATTAGGGTTATTTAAAAACAATGTTTCCAGCTCATGTCGTCCCATATTGCAACCTGTAAAGGTTGAGCGAAATAAACTTTACGAAAACACCCAACCATAAGGGTGCGATTGTAAAGTTGTTGTTTCCCTGAAGTGCTGTAACGGATGCGACTCTTTTTGAGGGAAACGATGGAAAAGGAAACCCACTCAAGACATCGCTCGTGATAAGTACCGGCATAAGTTCTTAATATACCTTCGGTGGTGGTAGCGGTGGCACATCTACTTCAAACCATCAACTTAAGAGAGGACCTCTTACCTCGCGCAATACCGGCCACCGAGTTCGCCATGGGTAGAAAAATACGCCTCAGCTTTCCCACCACACGGAAAACACCACCGTCTCCACAGTTTCAAGTGGGTTTTCCTTGTGCCTCTGCCCTGTTGACCCGATTCAGTGTATTTTCCAGCGCTCAACGATCTGCTTGGGCTTCCTTTCGGCACTTTGCCACCACTGTTAGCACCTCTTCTGACGATCCCCTCTTGCTTTGCGAGGGTGCATGAAAAGAATGTACTGGATCTCAACTGGCCAACTGTAGAGTACACAGACACACTTACCAACACACACACACACACAAAGGGCAAGAGTGTCGACAAACTTTAGCGCTTTTTCTCCGAGTACTAGCCCGCGTCTCATTTTACCACTTGACTTTTGTATGAACTTTACGAGCTTCCAGTTGCAGAGGGGAGGGAATGGGGGCAATGGGTTTTGTGCAGATTTCGTGGAAAAACGGAAAAATCGCACACCTTTTCCGGTGGTGCTTGTCGCTATGGAAGCATCTTATGGATCAAGAACTAGCGAGCCCGGACGGTGCGAGAGCTTGGTATGGTTTTCCAGTTCTTGCACTTCGCGCACAGCTCGTTATTTTTGCACGGTTCTTATGTCCTACTCGTTCATTTCTTTTTGTTCGGTCTCGCCGGGCGACTTGATCTGAGCAGTCCGTGGTCGAGGTAGCGTATAATTGGAGTGTAAGCGAATATCTCGGAGCCTTTTCAACGTTTTGCTTTGGGTAGAAATACGAGTTCTGAATAGGTGTCACTTAAGCCAGATATTGTCCTTGACATTGTGTAACGTACGCACGACTCACAAAGATAATAATGTTTTTAATTTAATTAGTTTTTTTTATTGCGTGCCTATATGCTTTTTTGTTGTTGTATTTAAGTGTGCTTGACAAGTACTCTGAGTAACTTAGGTACGCTATCAATCTAGGTTTAGACTGTACTATAAGGTTAGTATTCTTTATCGCAAAGATAATTCAATTTAATATCGATGATATAAAAAAAGGTCCGTAAGTTAACACACAACGAATCCCTGTTATGGATATTTAGTTTTGTTTTCGTTCCTATCGAACCATTTTCCGCCTGTTAAATTGTCTTACGCCGACCACTGAAAAAAAATTGAATGACAATTTTGCGGGCAAAAGGCAGCAAGAAAAGAAATGTGAAAAGGTCAAGCGCACCCGGAGGCATGGATGCGATACACCAAGCCACATTGGTAGAGGAGCATTATGAAGGGGAGAAAAAAAAACGGGACCACGGCAACATACAGTGTAGCCAAAAAGCTGAAAAGGGCCTGACCAACCAACAATCATCGACCGAAGCCCCGCAAACGTTCGTCGGCCGTGATCGTAACAGCATGTGGAGCAATTTTCGATAATGATTATACTTTGACCACGAGAACAGGCGGGGTGCCCTTCTGGCTGCGCATGGCGCCCATGCGACACGAATGGACGCTCGAAAAGTGTAATGCCATAAAAAGCGAGTGAAATGTATCAAGAAGTTTAAACATACCCCTTGGCGAATAAAAAAAAAAAACGAATAGACGCATCGTGATTCATAAGAAACGACTCTGGCTGGAAGCGAAATTCTATTCTCGCAGATGATGGGTGTCTGTTAACATTGGAATGGTGCATAAAATGATGTTTGTGGACTATCATTTAACGCAGTATTTCATGCCATTTCTCTTGCAATTGTTTTGTGACGTAAGTTTTTTTCCGAGTAATATCTTTAGGGCAGGTATCATTTTAACCAGAGCTGTCCAGTGCACGGTTCCACTGTCCAGCTTGATCATCGTTGCCATTTGACGTTGGTGGCGGCGAATGATCCCCAAGGACTCGGCGCGCTTGCCTGTCCCTCGAGGTGGTTGGCTCCGAGGCACATAAAAAAAGTAGAACGATCGCACGACGCGAAATTACTCTCACACGGAAACGGCCCGGAACGCGGCGGGGATGCTTGTTGCCCCAGGGGTAGAAATCCAGGAAGGGAGAGGTTGAAATGAAGAGGAGGAAAAGAAACAGGACGGTGTTATTCTTGACTACAATGGCAGGGCCGCCGGGGTCGCGGAAGTCAGGTGTAGGCAAGCAAAAGGCGCACCGCTGCTGATGATGACGATGACGCTTGTCCGCCGCCGTCTTCAGGCTCGTTCGCCTTCTCCCGGGTTGTAGTGCGAGCGAGTCAGCGAGGCATAATTGTACGAGCGGGAAGCTCGGAAATTGGCGGTATCTCGGCCATTCATCGCCACAAAGAACGGCGAGCGAATGGCGCAAAAGTGCAATCAAGGCAGGCAGTTTCGCTGTTCGTCTCCATTTCCATCCAGCTCCACGCGTTCGTCTTCCTGGCGGCGAACGTTCCCGTCGGTCGGTTTTGCGAAACTAATTCTTCTGGTCTGCCTCCCTCCCATCGAACCCGCTTCTTCCGCTCGACCTAATTCTTGTTCCTTGTTCGCGGCCCTCCCCGGAGACTCTGAACGCTCCCAAATCCAACAGACAAGGCGCGCACCACTCCACGTGGAGTGTAAAATTTTATAATTTACCAGTGTACACAAATATGAGCACACGGACAAACTCTTCCTCACACACAAACACACATACATGAGGTTGCTCCAACTAGCCCTTTGTTTCCCCGGCGATGAATAAGAAACCCCATACGTACGTGTCTTGGAGCCGCCCCGGTTTCCCTTGTAATCTCACAATTTCCGACATTTGCTCCGTCCCACGAGGAACCACACTCCAAACCGCCATACTATACATCGAAAAATGCTCGTCGGTATTGGTTTGCGGTTTGAGGTTTAAGCTTTCTAGGATCCGTTCCCCGGCATCCGAGTTTCGTCGTTAGAGAAATGTTAGGGTTAGGGTCGGGTGGCATGTTTTTTTATCTCTCTCTGTCTCTCTTTTTCCCCCTCTCTCTCTCTCTGTTTGTCTCTGCCTCTCTTTTATTGTTTAGCAAATTGAAGTGGCTAAAGGCGTAACCTAGAACTAATTTGCTCCACGTTACGCTTTGCAACTTCACTGGTGGCGTGCGAGGTGACTCCATCGCTGGTTAATTTAACTCGTTTTGTTGACTTTTGTTAAATGTTTGATTATATTTCTCCGATAAATTTAAGAGGTTGGAAAGAAATAAAGGCATGATGCATTCTTCCTTTTGGATGTCATTTAATTAACATATCTTTGTCTCCTTCATCCAGCGCAGCACTGTAGTATCACATTTTGCAAGTCTGTTCTTGTGCGTATGGTTTAAAATCAACCACCTTAATATGGGCGGAAAGAAGACGCGAAAACTGAATGGCCATAAAATCGAACCGGTTGCTCGTTGCATCTTTTGCCTTCTCTGATGATCACTGGTCAGTGTGAGCACAGTTCGTCTTTTTTTTTTGGTTTTGCTTCCCCTTTTTTGCTGTCAAGCCGTTTGTGTTCCTTCCCCGAATGGTTCCATTTCGTTTCGTGCGCGCATAAATCGTCCGCGGGATCGAACGGGAAACTACGTGGGCGCACGCGGAAGGGGCAGAGGCTGATGGGCTGAGCAGGCGTGTTGCTGATTACAGTTATTATCATTATTATTCGTGTAGTGTTATTTTATTTCCCCCTTTTGCTGCACGCCGCCCATCGGTTCCCTTGAAGGATGGTTCTCGAGCTCTGCGTTGGGGCGCACCAATTGGAAGAGTAAAGAAAACCAAGAGACAAAAACCGTCAACGACGAAGCAGCGAACAAGCGACGATGTTGCTGCTGCTGCGGCGGCGGCCTTCGGTTTAGGGGATAGTGTACGATGTCCAGGCGCTGTTGTCGCTTGGAAACCTTTCCTTCGCCTTCGCCCCGAGTTTGCCGGCACCACCTATATTGACCACCTAAGAAAGACACTGAAAATGACCGCCGAGATCGGAAATTGCCCTGCGACGTGTTTTGCTGTCACATTTTGCGCCGGCCGTCCTCGCTGCCGGTGGAAAATTGGCCCGCTGCGTGATGCCCGGACGGGGGCGGGTCGGAGTTTCGGAGGGTTTTTAATGGATTTATGATCGGCTGGCGGCAACTTGCGTTCGGCTTTCTTTTTCTGCTCTTCCAACCGCGGGGAAAAATACACCGGAGGTGCCCCGTAACGAAAGCGTGGAGCTATGGGCCGCAAGGAATCAATTTATGCGCCTCGTTTTTGCATGCACCCTTTGCTCTTCCTTGCATACGGTTTTGCTGCATGGCTGCAGGATCGGGTCCGTCGGGCTGGGCGGAATGTCTCCATTTCATGTCAATTTTTCTACCCATGTTTAATGTCGGTGGTAATTTCGGAAAACAAATGAGCGCCAGGACGGGCTTGAGTGGGCGGGTTGAGCAAGGGGGAAATTATCATGTGCTTCAAACATACATCATGAGCCCGTCGCTGTGGGTCGAGAAGGATCATCTACTGGCGCGGTGCAACGTAGGTTTGATGTTGCTGTTTGAAAAATAAAAAAATTAAAATAAATGCTTCCATCGAAACCTTAGGAAAAGTGTGTCGGTTGTTTTTTTTTTCTGTATAAAGCAAAGGTTGAGTAATTTATCTACTCCCTATATTAACTGCGCTTTAATCAAAACAATGCCAATGTTTACATTCGACCATCGACCGTCGAACCATCGACCGTCGACCGTCGAACCATCGACCGTCGACCGTCGACCATCGACCATCGACCGTCGACCGTCGACCATCGACCATCGACCATCGACCGTCGACCATAGACCATAGACCGTCGACCGTGGACCATCGACCATCGACCGTCGACCGTCGACCGTCGACCGTCGACCATCGACCATCGACCATCGACCATCGACCATCGACCATCGACCGTCGACCATCGACAATCGACCGTCGACCGTCGACCATCGACCATCGACCGTCGACCATCGACCGTCGACAATCGACCGTCGACCGTCGACCGTCGACCATCGACCATCGACCGTCGACCATCGACCATCGACCATCGACCATCAACCGTCGACCATCGACCGTCGACCGTCGACCATCGACCGTCGACCGTCGACCATCGACCATCGACCGTCGACCATCGACCATCGACCGTCGACCATCGACCATCGACCGTCGACCATAGACCGTCGACCATCGACCACCGACCATCGACCGTCGACCATCGACCGTCGACCATCGACCGTCGACCATCGACCATAGACCGTCGACCATCGACCATCGACCATCGACCGTCGACCGTCGACCATCGACCATCGACCATCGACCATCGACCATCGACCATCGACCGTCGACCATCGACCGTCGACCATCGACCATCGACCGTCGACCATCGACCGTCGACCATCGACCATCGACCGTCGACCATCGACCATCGACCGTCGACCATAGACCGTCGACCATCGACCGTCGACCATCGACCATCGACCATCGACCATTGACCGTCGACCATCGACCGTTGACCATCGACCATCGACCATCGACCATCGACCATCGACCATCGACCATCGACCATCGACCATAGACCGTCGACCATCGACCATCGACCATCGACCGTCGACCATAGACCGTCGACCATCGACCATCGACCATCGACCATCAACCGTCGACCATAGACCATCGACCGTCGACCATCGACCGTCGACCATCGACCATCGACCGTCGACCATCGACCGTCGACCATCGACCATAGACCGTCGACCATCGACCATCGACCATCGACCGTCGACCGTCGACCATCGACCATCGACCATCGACCATCGACCATCGACCATCGACCATCGACCATCGACCGTCGACCATCGACCGTCGACCATCGACCGTCGACCATCGACCATCGACCGTCGACCATCGACCGTCGACCATCGACCATCGACCGTCGACCATAGACCGTCGACCATCGACCATCGACCGTCGACCATTGACCGTCGACCATCGACCGTTGACCATCGACCGTCGACCATCGACCATCGACCATCGACCATCGACCATCGACCATCGACCATCGACCATAGACCGTCGACCATCGACCATCGACCATCGACCGTCGACCGTCGACCATCGACCGTCGACCATAGACCATCGACCATAGACCGTCGACCATCGACCATCGACCATCGACCATCGACCATCGACCGTCGACCATCGACCATCGACCATCGACCGTCGACCATTGACCGTCGACCATCGACCGTCGACCATCGACCATCGACCGTTGACCATCGACCGTCGACCATCGACCATCGACCATCGACCATCGACCATCGACCATCGACCATCGACCATCGACCATCGACCATCGACCATCGACCATCGACCATCGACCATCGACCATCGACCATCGACCATCGACCGTCGACCATCGACCGTCGACCATAGACCGTCGACCATCGACCATCGACCATCGACCATCGACCGTCGACCATAGACCATCGACCATCGACCGTCGACCATCGACCATCGACCGTCGACCATCGACCGTCGACCATCGACCATCGACCATCGACCATCGACCGTCGACCATCGACCATCGACCGTCGACCATTGACCGTCGACCATCGACCGTCGACCATCGACCGTTGACCATCGACCGTCGACCATCGACCATCGACCATCGACCATCGACCATCGACCATCGACCATCGACCATCGACCGTCGACCATAGACCGTCGACCATCGACCATCGACCATCGACCATCGACCGTCGACCATCGACCATCGACCATCGACCATCGACCGTCGACCATCGACCGTCGACCGTCGACCGTTTTTGACTAAACACATAGCCAATCGGTGATTTGGTCGTATCGATTGAATCGGTGATTATAATCAGTTTTCGGGACTTAATATATAGGAAACCACCTTAATAATAAAAAAGACGCACTTAAACGCACCTTTACCTCACTTACTAAAAGCATTTCTTCATGGTGATTACTGCGTTGCCGGCGAGTAAACAAAACACCCACATAAACAAAAATCATACATGCAAACACTTTAAAACATAAAAAAGACGTTCTTTCACGCACTATAGCCATACTTACCTCAAGGTTTTCTTTATGATGATCAATGCCTCGCCGGCGAGTAAACAAAATACACACATGTTCACTGGCTCACTCGACCGTCGGTTTTCGGTTTTCTTTGATAATAAAAGAAATCACTTTCACGCACTGTTACCCTACTAAACTGAAGGTTACATTTATGCTACGCGTGAAATACAGTTCTACGGGCAGACCATAACTATCTCTGCCTTGCCGGCGAATAAACACAGCACACACACAAATGCACGTGCTGGCTCAATCGATCGTTCTTATCGATCACTTTATACCAAGATCGCGTTATCACGTTATCGATCGTTCTTATCGATCACTTTATGCCAAGATCACGTTATTACGTTCCACTATTTAAAAATAACTGGTACGGATGTAACGATACGTATTTGTTCGTTGCTTCTGATCTCTTATCTTTTTCTCACTGTTCTTGAATATATTATCGCACGTTTGTCGAATTGCTAAAGATTTTGATTTTCGACAACAGAACTTATCGTACCGCCGATTATGGTTTTGAAATATTGTGGTGTTTTTAGTATCCGTTGAAATAATTCTTTTCCTCTGTACTCTTCGTCATCACGACCAACCGTACATATTGAGTTCGACAGTTCAAGTTTTAGAAGTTCATTAAAGTATGTTCGTTAACAGTAAGGCTAGCATTCGGCTAATTCTAAACTCGCTGCATCCGAGCTTCGGCTATTGTGTTCTTTGTGCATAAAAAGGCGCCCACGATGTTCGACGACGAGCAAGTAGAACGGAAACGGCAACGCAGGCGTCTCAGGGCAGCCGAACGGGCGGTGCGCGTGGTGAAAGACCGGACACGGCGAATTTGGCAACGGCATTACACGACCGAGTCCACAGGGCAGCTGGAGCCGGAGCAGGAGCCCGAGCAAGGGCCAACAGCAGAGCCGTCGATGGAGCCGGAACCTCCCGTACTGCCGCGCTCAGCATCAACATCCGTTACAGCAAGGTCGCCAGTGTTGGTTGATAAGAAGGCAGGTTTAGGGGCCGATCGTTTCAACCTACTGCGGCTAAGAGGTAGAACATGGGACGTCGTGTTTTAGTGGCGACCACACGGGCCGGACATCTGCGACGCTTGCGAATTGCTCTCAGCTACCAATTGCGTCCATCCAACGGCAGGGTGCCTTCTACTGCCGCCTGGCCGGCCATTCGATCAATTCGGAGCTTAGCTTTGGCCTACCGAAACTGGCATGATCTACTGCAGCTCGGGGCAAGTCGTGCGCCCAGCCTTCGAGGAACCGCCGTCCGAATTGACCGCACCGTTCGATAGGGCCGCGTTTATGAACAACATTTGCCGTTACTACAGTACGATTGCGTTTACATCAATGGGAGCCTCGGTGAAAGCAGGTGATCAGGAACGGAAGGAGACCTGGCTGTACGGAGAAAAAGGGGCTGCTGGGTGTTCCACACAACACAAAGTCGTATATCGAAATATAGATTGCACCGTATGAGATGTTAGTTGCAGTTAGTAGAATAGCAGCAGGCCAACTCCGATGCAAGGGCATTAATACTATGTTCCATTTATGTTCTAGCAGATTCAGTCAAGCAACACAGTCATGCTGCCATCGAACGCACCAAGTATACGATCATGGATTACCCAGGCCTTTGCAGCCTTTTACTGACGATCACGCTTCCGATGTGCGATCATTTTAGTCAAACTATATTTCCTCATCTATGACTACTATGAATTATATCATGCTAGCTATATATATATTTTTTAGATGGTGAAAATATGCTGCGATCCACGCGTATGCCATAACCGTGTGGTACGTGATGGCGTGATGGGAATCCCCACGAAGTGAAATATCCCAAACGCAATCAACAAAACACCAAAAAAATCAAACAAAATCAAAATCAAAATTATAAGTTTAAAACATTGAGAATTCAATTCTTTCAATGTATTTCTTATTGATAGTTCATAAAACTTGAACCTGTGAGACCAGGGGTCTGGGAGCGCTAGGATACCTGGCTACAAAAAACTAGTCAGGTTTAAATTTTACAGCAATAACGAAACATTTCTTTACTTGAAAATAGTTTGTTGTAAAATATTGAAATATTTTCCATCGGTTCAGTCAACTACTTCAGCCTATAGAGATATCGAGATACGGGTTTCATGTTGCATAGTAAAAATACCTTCAATTTAAATATATTCGCCTTTAGTCTCTTTACTTTACAACAAGTAACTAACTCATACGAGAAGATTAAAAAAAAAACATGCGAAATACTTTAATACATATCATACTTAACACGTATTAACATGTCTGCTGCTTTGTGACTGCGGAATCGTTCATAATGAAGTCTTTTTTAAGTGACCTGTCATGCGTTCACAAGAGGAAAGGCGCATTCCGCAAATGAATTTCACGCCCAATTGTGCATAAGCGCGTGGAATGTTGCGTTTCGGCATCCATCCAGTGCGCGGTTTTGCCAGACGACAGCAAAATGGAATAGAACTCATTCAAACGGTTATTTACCCCGGGGGCGTATGTATGGGTGTGTGTGTGTGTGGGTGTATGTTTGACACACAGTCGAATACCCCAGATAGGCCCAAGGGTTTCTTGACATTTTCCGCCACTCGGTAAATCATCTTCCGAGCTAATGAACGACATGTGTTTCACTTGTTTTTGTGTTTTAAATTATTTTTTGTCGGTTCGGCGAAAGGCGACGCCGGAGTGGAGACGAAAAGTAAATTACTACACTTGCCGCAGGCGGTCTAATGAAAGCGGAACAGAAAAGGAAAACAAATGTTTAAAGTAACAACACGCTCAGTGAGCCAAAGGAAAGGGACAATTCATGTCCGAGAACATGCAAAAAAAAAAACAACGCGCAAATTTGAACAACAAAAGGAAACAAAAATGCGAACAAGCGAACGCCGAAGAGGGGAAGCATAGCCACGCACGAAGCATAAAATCAAAATGGTGGGAGGGCGGGGCAGCAAAAACGCGAAGCGGGCTCATTTATGTTTCAATTTTACGCCTTCATACATTTGCTTAACGGGGTAGCTTACGGAGCAAGCTGGCAACGCTGGTGTGGCGGAAGCGGAACGGGCAAGCGGTGATGAAAAAATGAGTCCCATTTGAAACATGCCACCATCTACCCCCCACGCACCCTCCCACCTCCTTCCCCTCAACCTTTCCAATGGCATCATGATACGTGTGGAAGTGAGGCTCACGTGCGTTCATCCATTCGGTACGATAATGGTCGTCGAACAAATCGCCGAAAGGCCGGGAAAAAAAGGCATACGGTCCTCGCAGGGGGAAAACAAAACAAAAAAAATGCAGAGGAAAGAGGCGGAATAAATGGAAGAAAACATAAACCTCACAAAAACGGAACACAACTCAACCATGCCGCAAAGTGAGTGAGAAAAAAACCCAGCCTAGCTCATCCACCCCGCAGCAGCACCTTCATCTTCCACCATGCCGGCCACCCTTGGCCTCCACCGTCAGTGGAACGAATTCATTTCGATTCGGGCTTTTTTTTCTTCTTCTTCTGTATATTTCATTTTCGTTTGAACCGGCTCTGGAAGCCGGCACGCAACGTGTGTTGGAGCCACCCGTCGTCCCCCACATCCACCCGGATGCCCCCTTTCCACAGTGCGTGCGGGGAATGGAAGCGTGGGGAGTGGGCGGAAGGCTTGGGCAAGGGCCGTGGCGGGGGTGCTGTTGTTGGATCATGGAATCGAAACCATGCGGTGAGTTTCTCGCCTGCGATAAATTAAATGAATTATTATGTTTTTCAATTTTGTTTTCATCGCTTCTGACTGCTCCATGCGCCCCCGGTTCCTCCCCCTTCCCGCGGCGTCTCGTATTCCCTTTTCCGGCGTTTATTCCATTGAACCCAACACGGGGAGGAAGAGTGCGAGATAGAGAAAGAGGTGAGACTGGTGGTTTGGGTTCATGTGTTCGGAAGAGTTATTGGAGGATGGGGCCGTTAGCTCCCACGACGGGGTCCATGTTAAACGTAAGCATGTCGATGACGCACCTTCCCGGTGCCGATCGTAGCGAGAACGAGACGAGACTGGCAATTTGGAAGAACTGCGCCATTTCGCTTCCTCTCCGTGCTGGGAGGAAAAAAAAAAAAGCACAACGAGATCAGTCGGACTCACAACGGGGCAGAGGGAACCAAACAAGGATGGCTCGGGATGGATAAACAGAGAATAAGAAACATAGCAACAACGACAACTAAAAAAAAAAAAAAACAATCCGAAAAGGTGAAAAAATTTGTGGACAGAGATTAACAAAAACAAAAAAAAAAGGCTCAACGAACGCACACTCTACGCGAAAGGGACGGAAATGGGTGGTTTCGAGCGAATACTCCAACCGGTTTAATATTTTTCCAATTTTTATATTTATACTGCTGGTTTTTTTTTTAAACATTGCTGTTCACCGTCGGTCGGCTTTTAACTCGCCATCGATGATTATTGACATGCCTGTCCATGCAAAAAGCAGGAGGTAAGAGATGCTGAGGAGTATGGCGACGTTCGGTTATTCCGTCGATGAAAATGGGACCAAATGGGTGTAAAAAATCTACTCACCCGAGGCAAAAATGATATTCTCGAGTTTGCAGAGGTTTCTGGACCTAACGGTTGTATTATTGTAATCACATTCTATATATTTGACTCAAGGTATTAAAATACAAACTACACGAATCTCTATCGATTCGGTCCCCCACGGATGGGCCTTTTCCCTCTTTTCCCCTAAAATATTTCGCCTCTACTCGCCTCGTGTCGCGAGGCCAGCATGTACCAATGAATTATATGCTGACAAGCGCCCCCGGGGGGCGTTTGGGGTGGAATCGAGCCACATATTAATCGATGCTATCATTTCATCATCATTCCGATGAATTCCGGCCGATTTGAGCACGCAGTCGAGCTGTTTTCGGAATGAACATTTTACGATCCCACCCGGGCCGGGCCGGGTCGAATTTAATTCGACTTCGGGATGGAGGAACGGTTGCTTTTTTTCGCTATTAATTTCGAATTTCCTGGCTCCACCGGGCGCACAGGCGTCACCGCTCGCACCGTGGTTATCGGATGAAATGTGAGAAGACACCACCGGGATGGAAAGAATAAAGTATGAAAAACACACACACACATCCCAACCAGTTTCGGTGGAGTGACCGAACTCCCGAACCCTTATTAATGCTCATTAAGTTCGGGAGAAAAACGGGTTCTGATCCGGTCTGATAGCGGCATGCCCGTTGCAAACTCATTGTTGATCTCTTGGTTTATTTTTTTTAAATTTTTTTAGAGCAGTGATTACGCTCCGATGAATTGCTGTTTTCCCGCCGTTTTCTCCCTCGCCGGTACCAGGCGGGCTCGCAACACCGTAACAAGCTTTTATTGATAAATTAGTACGATGATTTCGAATTGATACGTTACCACTCGTTGGGTAGCGGATGGTTTTTTGCGGTTGGTTGTTGATGTTCTCGTTTTTGGAAGATTTGTTTTTTCATCTTGCCGGAGTTTCGTTTTTCCTCTTACTATTACGCCAATTATCAGCGCATGTGCAGCAAACTGAATTCGCAGTTACAGCCTAGGCCATAGCTACTGCTCTACAAAAACTTGATTCGAGTGGTGGTTCACCTGTTCAGCCTCATACTTGCTCCTTTCCTTCCAGCTCCTCATTTTTGTTTCATTCACATAATGGTTAAATGAATTTTGAAATTTTAGTTTCCATTATTTTTCCGCTGCGGTTCGTCGAATTTACAACCTGGTGCGAGTGAGAGTGCGTGAAAGCGTTATGGGAGTAATGCATTGCTTTTCGGTAATTGTTTTGAATAATTTCGTTTGTGCTTTATTCAATCATCATCAGACCTTGCCAATGCCGACGGGACGGGTAATTGAGATGAAACAACATTTCGAAACCGTTTCGCTTGCCATATGCTTTGCCGCGATGTACAGTGGTTCGATTGCATTTTGGGAGCATTGAGGGAAGGTTTTGGTTATTGGAATCGAAACAGAAACATTCCGACCATTCAAGTCAATTACATTAACAAAAAAATTACCGTGTTCGTAGCAAGTCCTTTTCAGAATTGTTTAGAAAAACATAAGTTTTGGCAAACAAACAAACAAAAACATCGAGTTAAAACTGGAATCCCTGGAAGTTTATGTTCCGTTGCTAATTGGGTTTCACTTCAGAACGTCATACACGTTTGGCATGAGCAACTTCTTCCCGTTTTAAATACATAAAACTTTTTATGGGTTTTCTTCGAAAGCATTCGATGATCTTATGGATCTTTGAGGAGAGGTGTCTTAATTGAAGCGAGACGCGAGACGAGAGCGAATTATGATGGCTAAGCGAAATATGAAGCAGTGCGATCGTCGCTTGTGATCTTTTCCCGTGAAGGCATCGGGATCGTAAAGGTCATAAAAGGTAGTTGAGGTTCATAATAAAACAACCTTTACGAGCTACAAGAATGGGATGCACATTCTTCACAACGTGTACGAGTATATGCAACTGCAGATCAACAACTTCGTTTCCTTTTATATCTGTGGCATTTGAGCTTTTTTTTTTCTTTCTTGAAATGAGACAACACATTTTTTTTTTGGGTTTGCAATCTGTTTACCATTAATCCTGAAATGTTCATGATGCAGATTCGGTTTACGTTCTGCGCTATTCAACCTATTCACTGCACGATGCGCTGTTGAAAATAATTTATGTAAGTGGAAAAAAAATAAAGCCGACATGTTCATGGGAAACAAATTCCAACGAGTAACAAACGGGATTGGTACAACGGGGACGTGCGTTTGTCGAACTCTGTTATAATTATGCCCTGAATAGGTTACAGGTGCCTAACAATTGCATAGTGTGGACTACAATGAGAGTCTGCACCATTTTTCACCCGGAAAAAAAGAGGTTACCTTGTATCGTTACACCGAAGCGTGTATTTTGGTGGGAAGATTAATGGAAATCTCTACGAAAATGGCCGCTTCAGGCGAGGTCAGAAATAGTTTTCTGAATACCCATTTTGTTCCCCAGCCGGATAATTGGTACAGAACAGATTCATTTAATGTTTATGCTTTGATGCTTCCTCAAGACAACGTCTTACTAACTGGTCTTTTGTTTTGTTTTCCATTACAGGTAAGCAGCCATCATCCGTAGCATAAAAAGCTCCTCTACAAACATTCAACCTACTGTCGACGTATATGATTCGTTCGTTTGCATCGACAAAGTTATGACGGGAGGAAGGAAATCGCTTGAATGCACTGGGCCACACAAGTTCAACGTCTTTCCTGTGGCGGTAAAATTTCCCATTGCAAAGCAGCGAAGCGTGAAAAATTACTCTTTTGCTCGGTGTTTGAACGAAATGACACGAAAGCTAAGGAGAAGATAAGTTTAAAAAAAATCTATCCCCCCTTCCCCCTTTTGCTCGACGTATCTTAATTAAGCGATTAGCAAAAAACACGTGTCGAGTTTTCACGATGTTTGCTGTTTGGTTGGGGCTTTGTTTTTCCCTCAAAGAAATAGAAACTACCAAAGATATTACCCCGCAACTCCGTAATCCGTCTGGAGATGTGGTGCATTTATTTATTGCCGGTTTCGTGTAGAAGATTGGATTGCTGTGGCGTTTCTGCCGGCCGCCATTATCTATGCAAATTGCATGCTAATTGATGTCCGCCGTATAATCCGAAAGTTAATTGAGGGGAAGAGATGTTTGTTTAATCACCACCACCACACATCTTCGGCAAGCAGAAATGACTTTGCGGTGCTTCTTCCATTTCTGGAGCTCGTCGACGCGTTTATGTGTGTGTGTGTGCGAGTGTGTATTTATTAAGGCACGTGCAGGGTACATTTTCCATACACTTGCATCGCGTGCAGATGCAGCCGGGTGCGACATTGAAATGCATTGTCAGTTTTGACGTTAAAAGCGTTATTGCATGTTCATTTGCTTGAACCGGTTTGGGATGGTAGGACAAAGGCGAGGAATGGCACTAAGCGATCGTTATTTGAATCAATTTACTCTGCTTATAGAGACAGGTATGTTTGCGTGCTCAGCTTAGCTGTATAGAAATTGCTGATGTGAAACACGAAAATCGACCAATCTTAGAGGGAAGTCAAAGAACTTGACACAGCATGGATGTCTAACGAAACTCATGGTTTTGGGAGCTTTTATCCATAAATATCATTAAACATTTGATTTAAATTAATTTTTACAGTTAATAATCGTAGTAATTAATGTGGTTTAGCTAACTTCTGGTACTTTTCCCACTGTTTTAAAGATATTTTCACGTTTTAGAAATATGTAAGAACAACAGTGAATAATTGAATAAATTCTCCTTTATTTAGGAACTAGCAGGCCCGGTAAACCTTGTTTTACCCTATAATGTATGATGTCGAGAATATTTGTTTTTTTAAAAGAAAATTTGTTGCTTTATCTGTTCGGGCCAAAACCATAATTCAAAAAAACAAAACTGAAATTAAAGAATTCAGTAAGTTTTCCAACAGAAAAAACAATTTTGTTCAATTTCATCGATTCCCCCTTTGTGATCGATATTTCATCGATTCCTATTTGATGTATTCGCCTTTCTCTGCTTTAATGTATAAACCTTGACAGATATGCCACTGGCTTTGGATTACAGTAGTGGCCAACGCTGTATAAATACGCGGAGTGATAGTTAATTTTATTAGAGTCATTTTTGATTCTAAATAAAGTTTAACGGTAAAGAAAAATTCGATAATGCTGCGAATGATTATTATTTAATGGTAAACCTGCAGAAAGAAGCAGACAATCTTTGGTTTGTGCCACAAAAAAATGATTTAAAAATTTTCATGGTGTGATGTTATTTTGTCAACAACTGTAAGAGCGTCCATGGTTGTTTTGTTTGTGTTAGTAAAACTGAGTTTCAAATGTTAAATTTGGACGGTTTTATCAAAAAACATTAATCAAACAAATCTTCAACAACATCTGCAGTGCTCAAACTTAATCTGTGGAAGGTTTCAGAAGCAATGGTGCAGTATTGGTCGAGTTTTTAGTGTACACAAAACTTCATACAAAAAGAAATCTAAAATATGTAATAGATAATGTGCGCAATTGAACTAAACGTATTCCCCCTTCGCCATGAGCTTCACTAACTTTCGATCTATTTGGGTCACGACATCAATCGGCGGACAAACGTCTTCCACGACACCGATCGCTTTTGTTGGGAGACTAAATACCAACACTTCTTCTCGCGGTGTCTCTGATTGGCGTGAGCTGATGTTATTTCTTCTTACCTTCATCAAGATTGCACTAATGCATCGAACTTCTACCAACCCGGAGATGCAATCAGATTTGCATCGGGGTATTGTAACAAATAAAAACCAGGCTTTATCTGCGAACAAAAGCGACTACTGACGCTGGAAAAAGGGTGTGGTGAAAATTGCAAATTGTTACAAGTTGGCGAACGTACCAGACTTTCCAGCGCAAAGAGGTTGTTCCGCTTGGGCATGCGCGGCTATCATTACAGGGGGGTTTTTTTTGTACTTTTTTTTTCCTCTCGCTCTTCTCCTTTCTGATCAACCACTTTGTTCAGGTTTTTGCGCAACCACAATTGTGGGAAATGCGCGGAAATCGATGCATTAAGATAATTAATTGTCCGTGTGATTGTTATCGCATCTCATTCTACAGGTTCGAAAAGGGCGGGAGCAGGGAACGGGGCGGGGAAAAGGTGAATGTTTTAGTAGTTTTTTTTTCTCTCTCTCTCTCTGTCTAGTGGCGTCTGCACTCTGGCCCTAATGTAAATTGCCGTAAGTGCATCGGCAATTGACGCCTGACGCTTTAAGCTCTCGGCCTAGTGACTCTCGAGCTCGGCTCGATTCGTGCAATTACACTTTAATCGCGTACATGCGGTATGCTAATGATGCCTAGATGATGCACCCCCCTCCGTCGCGCCTTCCGCCAGTCCCGTGTCGCGGACACTGGAGGCATTAGCAGAATTGTACAATGTGTGGTGTGTGTTATTTCGTAATGCTTCTCGCCAATTAAATGACTCCCTGTGCGGATGTTATTGTGCGGCTGGGCGGGGTGTGTGTTGATGTAACAGCTGTACACATCGACCAACCGATTGACCGTACTCAGCGCGCCGTGCCTTCTAGGCTACTTTTCCACGAACTTTGAAAGCGCCACCTTGGGGGGCCGCCTGGTGGGGTCGCGAGGTGTCTCCGGAATTGTTTGAATGGCGATAATTAGGTGACCAGCATTTGCCTCGATCGCCGTGCATTCCAGAGTGAATGGAGTGCCATGATGCAGCTGTTATGCAGCGTCGCTTGTCGGAAAGGTGGCGCAACGATTCGGTTGGTTGGACAAAATTAGGTCATCCAATGGGAGAGCGCCTTTGGTCGAAGGTGTAAATCGATTTGTTCTTATGCATGGAGCTGCAAGTGAAACGGAGTTTTTGTACAACATGTACTGTTTTGTACAACACTGTACTGTGTAACAAACTTTGATATGAAACTTTTCGTAATGTTGTAGTTCTGTCCCGTTTTCTTCTACCAAACAAAACGGCCGTAATTAGAGGGTTCTGCAAAAAAACATCGTTCCTGGATCGACATAGTTTGGCAGCATGCTTGCACGTGCAACAAAGTAAATAGATAAATCGCTTTTGCTTCGAGGGCAACCAAACAATTCATTTCTATGGTTTCTTATTTTGTTGCTTGCTGTGCGATGCGAGCCTAACCACTGTAATCATTTTTAGACGGCACAAAGAACACTAAACCGATTAGGGAAGACCGTATTCGTTGAACTCAATTTGAGGTTCAGCTTGTCTTGACATCGTTTTGTTTATCCACCCTTCGAGCGGAGTTCCTTGGGCTGCTTGCGTTTTACGTCCGCACGGTATTGATTGGGACATTTTCTCCAAGCGCTTACGTCCGCTTCGACTGTGTGTCATTTTGACATTATTCATAGCCTTCTAATCATCGGTGTCAACCGGAACATGGTAATAAAAATGAAGGGTGTCCATGGGAATGGTGGTTATAAACGCGAATCACGCAATCTTGCCATGGTTTCAGAAAGGAACCACAAACAATGGGCTGGTAACATAACGATGTTTGTGAAGATTTTTTTTTTTGTTGGGACATAGCTGATCGATTATTTTTCAACAGACGTTAGCTTTGGATTATCGATACCGGTTGTTACTATAAATAATTTTAAATCGCAATAGTTGTATGCGGTAAGAAAAGTTGTGTTCTGCTCTACGCAATGAATTGGAAAAAGTATTCCATATGATTGAAGCCGTTTGTAGAACCCGAGCGTGATACAATTCATGTTTAGCGATCAGGATAAAGCAAAAGAGTGATTGTACAGCAGCGTTGTGCACCATTTTGCCCGCACTAATCACGGCCTGCAGATGTGCATGATCGAGCAATATAATGGGAAAAACCATTTACGGTCCCCACAACAAAACCGGATCCACGAACAAGATACGCGCCATCACCTGCACGCATTAACAATTGAGCATACGAACATCACTCCGTAGACCTGCGCCATTAATCGTTTCACACCACTTTAATTTAATACACCCAATTACTGGTTTGCTGTGGGTAACGCGGGAAGGGACGAGGGTAAGAGGAAGCCCTCCAACGCAGTTGCACCGGATGGGTTGTCCCCCCCCCCCCCCCCCCCGTTCTCTCTGCTTCCTTCCAGACCCATCCGGTTGTGTCTGTTTTCAGCGGAAAGAATAAAAAAAAAACTTAAGGCTGTAGATGAATGAATAAATTACTCAAAAACCAATAAAAGCAGTTGGCAATTAAAATCGCGCTCGCTCGCTCGCCTAACTGCTGCATCCTCGATGCCGCAGCGGTTTCACAACATCATTACTCACACCAATGGACAGCAGAACGCCGGTTTGCTGTGTGCACGAAACCGGCCAATTAAGTCAAACGCAACAAAGTCGCGAAACACGAGCCAGAGGACCGTCATAATTTTATGGCAAATATTTATGGAAAACCGTAGCCCGGGGGGAAACATGTGTGAGGGGAAGTGTCGTGTCGGTAGGCGGGCGTTCGGTTCGAACGTTAATGCCATTTTGTTGTTGTTGAATTGTCTTTCTCAACCGAGACACCGTCACAAGCCAGTGACGCGGTCTGCAAATGCGATGCAGCTCCGTTGCACTTCTCCTGAAGCGTTGAATGACGAACATTGAATTGAGAAAAAAAAACTTGCTGTACGTTCAAACCGCGTTAATTTAAACAATGAAGGAGAAAATGCAATCTTCACAGTTGTCCAAACTACATATCACACAATGCAGTTGAACTCGAAAGGCCTTTCCTTCGGAGACAATGACATAGACTCATCTATCAGGGGCAAAATCAGTGAAAGTTTACATCCCAACTGAAAGACACCACCTTATTTACTGTAAAGGAGCGAGTAATCAAATCCAGATCATTCTCATTACACACACACGCAGACGTTTACAAATGTAATGCATCACATTTTATATCCACTCATTTGGAATATAAATCTTTGCGCCATCAGCTAGTAATTCGAAAATCGTGCGATTTTTCACCGCTGTCGTTGGTGTGTTTTGTGCTGCGGTTGAAACTGCCGCCAGGCACTGGCTGGATGGTTCCCTGTCCCACGCATCATTGGAATACAAAATATGTTACACGCGTCGGTGATCAACATTTCTCTCCCGAGTGGTTGGAATTTTCCCCGAGCGGCTCAAATTTCAATCGCAACGCAAGTGGAAACCTCAATCCGCTCTGGCATTTGGTGGCACGATTCGCGCCGGTGTATGACGACGGCGGTTGACGCGTCATGAGAAACCATCAGTATGCCCTTTCCCGACTCGCCGACTGGATGGAATAATGTGGTAACATTTTAATGAATGATTGATAATTACTGCCTTGCTGCCGGGGCAAACCTTTTGCGGTGCTTGGGGATTCCGGCTTTCAACCCCATCCCCGTTTGACGTTCCTCATCGCCGCGACAGTCGATTGTTTGCTACTCGGCTGGAAATGGTAATTAAATTATTACATTTGCCAAGTATGTGCCTCGCTACTGCGTGCGCCGGCACTGCGATGATTATTTATTGGTTGGTGTGGTTAATTTGGTGACATCCATCATTGTCAACTCAACGACGGTACGCGGGGTTGGATCGACGCGATTGGGGTTGGGTTCGGAAGTGAGGTGGTTGTTTGCTGGGCTCAGAAGCGCGTAATGCATATTCGATTTCAATAGTTAACGAAAAATGACGGTGGTTTTATAATCTACTTTTTAACATAT
This sequence comes from Anopheles atroparvus, assembly GCA_914969975.1. Taxonomy (NCBI): domain Eukaryota; kingdom Metazoa; phylum Arthropoda; class Insecta; order Diptera; family Culicidae; genus Anopheles; species Anopheles atroparvus. Next base: position 32,891,169 of record CAJZCY010000001.1, read on the forward strand.
TATTTCGAATAATTGGCCAAAAGTGTTGATTATTAATGCGGCAAAAATGGGATTAACCGCAGGATCCGTGGTGTTAAATGCGAAATAAGAATGCTAGTTTTTGTTTAATTTAGGGAAATGAAGTCTGGTTATTAAATATGAATTTATCAAAAATTTAAACACCTCTAGAAATGAGAATATGTTTTCTTTTTTTAAATTCCGCTCGAGTTTCTGGCAACAGTTGAATGAAAATGCAATTTAATGTCAGATAAAGTAAAACGATAAGTTTTGTTTTCCCTCCACCCCAACGTAATTCGCACCTCGCAGGTATAAGTTTCTCCTTCTTTAGGTACCCTTTTCGAGCTTCATGAAAAATGCTCAACTTCCGCTTTGAATTCCGGTGAGACTCACAGCCGATCCGATCACCACAAAAATCCCCCGAGGCACAATTTGGTGTGCAAACAAAGCGTGATGAGAAAAGGGCAAAACCCGGTGGAGCGTATCGTTTGCCGACCGTGTAGCACCCTCAGAAAAAGTACTCCTTCCCCGATGCCACAAAGGATCGGATAAAGTTCTATCCAAAATCCTCCTCCCCGACAAACGCGAGGAAAATCATTTTCGACTGAAACCCGAGATCACCGTGCAGTGAACTAGACGCGGTGGCAAGGAAGGTAGGAAGCTTGCAAGTTTGGTGTTGGTGTGACTTGTTGGGTGATGATGTTGTATTTTCACTCCGTCCGTCACGGACCCGGCCACTGAGCTGCCCGAGCTCTAAACGCTCCGGGGGCGAGTTCCGGTGTGGTGTTTGTGCGCTTTTCCAGAAGCTGTTTCCAATTCCCTTTCGTCACCTCTGCATCTAACTCCCCCGCGCCGCTAACGTGCTTTTACGTTCGCTTCCGACGCCCGGTGTATTATTCTAATTTGTATGGTTAATTTCACCTCCGACACAATTTGCATATCGCCATCGTTAGATAGTCACCGGTACGCGGTGGTGGACGCGCTTCCGGAAGAGCGTTGGAGCAAGGAAGCCTGGCGAATCCGGTACGCCTTTTCTCCTTTCTGGCCGCGAACCTAGGTGTCTTGTTTCAAACAAATTTTCATTCCCACTTTCAGCGGCAGCGCATCAACGCTCGTGCCGCCGCGATCTCCTTTCCGTTTTTCCGGCGTGAGAGGTCCGAAGTGATTAAATATTCAAAGCTTGTCCCGCACGTCGCTCTGCCCCGGTTCCTTGCCTGCACGCGATTCGCACTTGCTGGCTTTCTTGAGTGATGATGAGGTTTTCCCCATGACCCCGCAAATCATGGCCATCCTGTCGGTTCTTCGTCCTGTCTGCCCGTTCGAGGTTCTGCTGCTCGTCTAACCCCAAAATGCCAGTGCTCCTCTACCGCCCCACTTAGTCTGGGATCTCGTAAGCCACCAACTGAAACGGGACAATCTTTCTGCTTCCCGTTTGTTGGCTAAACCTAATCACCCGCGCAGGAGTAGCGACAAAGTTAGGGTTCGCTGACGGATTTTAAGATTTTCCACAAAACCCAGGTTCCAAACCACCGTCGGAAGGCGAGTGGCAGTGGAGGGAGTCATTCTATGCGAGAGTTTGACGATGCCGTTGGCGAAAAGCTGGTGTTGGATGGTTTAGATGGCGCGAAATGAGGGAAAATGAAGATATAACCACTCTCCGTTGCAACCGGCAGAGGACAGCTTACCCCGGGGAAGGTGGAGTAATTGAACTATGGCACCAGCAAAAGGGATAAAGTTTCAACTGCTTTGCTGAGGTGGAAAGTGGACAATTTTCGGTGATTGATTTTAAACGTGTTGAGGATGATTAATTTGGTGCTCGTTATTGCTCGAAGAATGCAAGTCTAGGTAGGTATCGATGGTAAGGACATGAATAAATCATGAACATGGGAAAACAAAAGTATATTTACATTACAAACGCTACCAGCAACTACTGAAGCCGTCGGGGATGTAGCGGCTAAGAAGTGTGAATTTTGTGATAAGAATGCTTCTCTCGTCAGGTATTAAAATTCTAAAGTTCTGAACAACATTTACCTTATGAAAATAAAAATGATTTCAATTTTGAATTTTCAAAGAAATGAACGTGAACTAAATAAACGCTTTATGAAATAAAATTAAGTCATAAATTATAAACATTTCTTGTCAGTTTGCAGATTTCGATCCGATGAATATGTAAATGTGATACCAACGTGTGTCGTATGTTTGTTGAATTGTTTAAGCAGAATTGTTTAGATGTGCATTTTTCCAGTTCACATCTAAACGAACAGCAGTTTGCTCACCATTTGCTGCCTAATGCAAAAGGCGTCTTGAGACAAATGAGCTTTTCCCATCGGGTCGATCTATTTCAACCACTATCTTCCACAAAACCAAGAGTTCCACCCACTTTCTACAGCTTCCGGAAAGGCTCAAAAGGAATGCACGAAAGGGTGCAAGATGCTGCTGAAAGTTAACTCTGGCTACGGTGTTGTGTTTTGTTGTATGGTTGTGAATAAATGAAATTGTATGTGCGTCTGTGTGTGTCTGATTTGGTGAAGCTTAAATAAAGCTTCGCACTTGATGCTCACAGAAAACCGCATCACACCGTAGAGCTTCATTCCGTGCAACCACAAGCTAGGAAGGGTAACTGGCGCGCCTGGTGGAAGGCCGGGAAGCCGGGTGGGATTGGTGATTGCCGTTAGTGATGATTTTGTGACCGTGAGGCGAGGAACGAAGCTGCAGAAGGAATGCTGGCAAGCCGCAGAAACATTCTTGTAAGAGAGTACAAACATAGAAGCAAGTTGCTTCAACGTCTCCGGACGTGCCCGACCCCGTTGGCTGGAAGGGCGAGCGGAAGACAGCGGGAGTTTTTGGTTTATCGTCAAGTTGTTGGATGTTTGGCTCAAATTGGTCTTGCGGCGTGAGGGGAATCGGGACGGCCATCGTGAAGTGAGGAGCGACACGAGATGGAAAGGTTGGATGGAAAACCACAACTGTCGAAAGCCAAACTTTTGTGTGAACAGAGACGCCCTGGGACGAAGCGTGAAGCGAGGGGGGGGGGGGGGGGGGGGGGCCCGCGCGGTTTCTCGTCTTGAGAAAGCGAGCTGAGGCGGAGAAGAACGGTGGCAGCCTGCGCCCGTTCCACTCACTCGCCGCAAGGAGCCAAAAAGCTGACGAGAGATTTTCTTCCCTCCGGTGAAAAACGGAAGGGATAAGTGGAATGTAATGCCACAAAGTGGAAGCAGCTAGAAAGGAAGTTGTTTCACGTCAAGAGTTTATCTACCTTTGGAGTGGAAAACCATCCGACGAGAGTGACATGGCAGATCGCAGCCTTGACGGTGTGGGAAGGCATGCTTGAAATGGCTTGTCTGCTTGCAGAGGATGTGTTCGTGGAGCTTAAGCGGACGACGGCGTTGATGATGATGATGACGGTTGTGCTACAAAAGACGGGGAGATAGTTGAACAAATTCCTGCATCATTTTCGCTACTGACTTCCTCAATCGCTGCGCATGAGAAACCGCAATCGTTCGTATGATTTCGTAACAGTGGAACAACTGTCGTGCGGCATTAGTGCGCACGAGGAAGCGGCAAAGGAAACATGATAAAAAAAAGGATTTGAGGATATCATTGCTATCAATGCTGCTTCCCTCGCCACGGTCTTTCCCCATTGGAGAGAAATTTCAAAGGGACTGGCTCCTCTAAAACTGCACATCTAAAGTAGAGTTTGTAATGAAAACTTCTAGATTGGCAAGTTTTTCATGCATGCAATAATGTGAATATATGTCGTGATCTCTTTGTCCCGAAATGAAAGGTAATTTTAAACAAACGAAATGAAACTTACTGAGAACCTTTTTTGTCATGTACGTAATAAGGTGGAATGAATAACAAATAATAAATGCAAAAATGTGTAAATACTTAAAAACTCAATCGAATGTTTAAGAAAAATAAACTCTATGATGATTCACTGGGCGTCTCCATTAGAAAACAATTAAACCAACCGATTCTGTTCTTCCAAACTTTTCCAAAACTGCCAAGTGAGCCACTCGTGCAGAAAGGAACTTTTAACTTCACAAATGCTGCTTGATTATCGCTCTAACGTTCTAAACTCGCTCCAAGGAAACACCGTCGCGTACGTGTGGCGCGTCGAATAAAATTAATGGTTCCTGCTTAAATCATTATCATTAAATGTTGTTTTCCCGGTGCAGTAATTTTCTAATTTTTTCTTGAAGTACGGGGGCAAAAGACCTACGCCTTCCGCCCGTGCCGACATCTCAAACCTACCAATCGGCTCTCTCATTTACGAGAGTATCACTTCGCCGGGCGACGGCAAAGTTGGCTCGTTTGGATTTTCCGGTGTATTTTCTCCTTTTTTGTGCCGGTTGACGGCCGCACGTTTTAATCTGGCAGTTGTTTTGCGGGCCGCTCAACCATTCCGGGCACGTTGATAAGCTAATTAATTTCACTTCGTTTATTATCTAATCTTTCCGGGGTGCCGGTTAGAGGGGGGGTGGCAGGTGGTAGAGGAAACTTTTTTTTGTGTTCCTTGCCTTAACAGTGTCGATGTCATCGTCGCTGTTGATGACGGTGTTGGGGGAGGTATCGGCAGCGTTTCATTCGCTCCCCGGGGGGCATTTTCCGGCAAATTCCACGTCTGTGTCCGTGTGTGTGTGTCAGTGTGTGTGTGTGTGTCTCATTTCCATGGGCGGCTTTGGGTTGAGAAAAGAGACCTTTCGGTATCGTTTAAACAAGCTTTCTCGAGCGGGTGGGCTCAGTTGTCAGGATGGAGGAATTGTCTTGGGCGTCCTTTCGTTTGCGCATGCAACCTCGATTAGTGTTCCGGGAAAGAACGGAGATAACCGACGGATGTGCAAAGTTGGTCTTTGGCGGGGCGCCTACCCGTGTTTGTTGCTCGAAAATGTCCTTTCGTCTTTTCCAGTGTTCTCTTGTCGGACCAGAGACTTTCTGAGCAAAAACGAGACTGGAAGAAGCATAAAATTGTTACTGTTGAACTTTTGGACCATCGCCATGCGGAGCCGTTGAGCGAGCTGAGGCAGAAAGGAAATCAAGGATGAATGAGGTGTGGTTTTTAGGAGTTGGTTTTACGGTAGCGTTGTTGAAACGATGCCAACGTCTCTCCTGCACGACCGGCTATGAAAAAAAAGGTCTCCAGAGAAACCATTATGGAGACGGTACGAAGTTTTCCTTGGAGCTTCCCATTTCTTCTGCCACGGTGGAGCTTGACTAACTGCATGGGGAGGTACAATGAAGCAATTAGCAGCCGACACCGTCGGTCTTTGATGTTAAAAAGTGTGTTGATAGCGAAGGAACAGTTTGAAGGGAATGTTTTATATCACCGAACTGCATGTTTGTTGGATTTTCAACTAAAGGGTTTGGACATTTCTCGGTTTAAAAAAATCCAAACCACATATTAACCATTTCATCAGTGACTTATCTGATATCTGGATTTAAATAGTTTTACACTAAGGTAACCAGTACCTTAGTTAAAGGTAGTTTATCTCATTAATTTTTAGAATCGAAAAATCATGCATAAAAAGTTGTCAGTTCCTGTTTCATTTAACTTATCTAATCAGCTGCTTTAGGCTGCCAAATTTGAAAAAAATGAAGCGCAATACAAAGTAGCTACACTTTACGACTAATATCGAGGGCGCACATGCTATCAATTTTGCAAGTGTTACACTCGGGTTTCCTCCCCACGGTCCCTCGGTCGGAAGACGATCGCCATCGGTCACAAGCCCACCATCGTCAGCCGGATCATCAACAACGTACCAATCATCAAGGGCACGGGCGGAATTTCCCTCGAGACGTACGCCGTGCCTGACAGCATAATTTCCCGTGTCATAGCAAATCCCGGCATCACGGAGGCTTGAAGCGCATTAGGGTTTTACTGTTATCCCCCTATCCTCTGTAAATCGACCTGTCGGGCGAAACGCACGGGCAGAATTTAGGGTGGTTTACTACCACCTGCCTAATGTAGCACGAGGCGCAGCACGAGGGGATGCAATACCAATATTGAAAGCATGGGCATCATGTTCCTACCGTTCGGCCCTAACCGCCGATGCATGTAACAATTTGATTGCCGTATCGAATTTCCCTGACTCGCGCTGCGAATAGAGGGACATCATTTTCGAAACACTCGTGGGGTTTCAGAGATTTTGCTTGCTTGTTTTATGTTTTATCTTGATGTAATTATGCAGATGGATTGATACCTTTATTTTTTTAATGCAGAAAGCATTATTTCACACTTTATATTCACAAAATAATGTAAACAATCTGAATAATTTGAGAAGTTATCTTTAAGATTATGCCAGGTTTGACACAAAGAAAAAAGGGACACACCTGATAAAATATCACTCTATCAAAAACACTGGTTCAGGTTTTCCGGAAATTTCTTGCATCTCGGAATCAAGTCGCACATTTCCTGTTGAATCAAATCCGTTGGAATATAGACCTCCTAGCAGATACATCTTTAGGCTCTAGTGGCGTGAAATTATACTGTTAATATTCGTTATTCCCTCCAATATCGTCCTGAAAAAAAAACAAGTCTATTCCAATATCCAACAGGCTCTGTGAAATATAGATAACATAAAGTGAGTAACAAAAATAATTCAAGAAAGAGAGAGGGAAGACATCGTTTGGCAGCAAACGAATATCCCATCCAAGTCCCACATGTACGTGTATGTGATTGTCGGTCGATCGCCTTTGAAGCGCCTCTTTGTTCCGATGGCTTACGGTTTCGTGTTTGACCCCCTTCGGTTTGCATTCTGGTCAGAATCCTTTCCGCCGCTCCCGTCGCTGATCCTTGCGAGCCCGCGTTGAGTCATCATTTGCTGTACATTTTCATCATTTGCATTCCCCTCCGCCCTGCAGTTGTCCCTTTGGCCGCAACCGGATGCCGAAAAGTGCTGAAGAGCTAATTAACGCAAAACGGTACGGCAGCAGCATGGCCGCCGGCTCGAGGGCGAACGCTTTACTGACACCCCCGTTCGAATGTTCCCAGTTTTCCACCCCGCCACGAATGGAATGAGCTGAGAGGTGTGGGTGTTTGGCCGGCTGAGGTTGTCGGACCGTTGATGATCTCGCTTTATGCACCCTCTGCTTTCGGTTATTTCGTGATTGCTGCGCTTCCCCCGTTTGCGGAAATTCCTAAAGTTTGCTCCCAAAATGCTCCTTCCGTTCGAAAATGGCTCGTCCCGCCGGGACACGTTTGTGCGGCAGGAAGCGTTGCCGGGAGGTGAGGCAGGATCCGTTTGAAAATCCACAAAATGAAATCACTTCAAATGGCGAATATTCGGCCATTCGAGGGCAGGTTCTGCCAGTTCGGTTTTCCACCGTTGCCATGGTTGGTGTCGTCTCCCATTTTCCGAACCGGGCCACCGCACTGGCCGGATGGATAGAGTGAGACGATGCGATGGTGAGAAGTCGATTCTAGCTGATTCAAATAAAGCACAGGGATGAAGTTAAGCAAACGTGATTAAAATTGTTTTTCACTCGGTACAATCGTACAGATTCTCGTTTTCCGTTTCCGGCTTTCCCTGCCGCGATGTTTGCCATGGATCGGGTGATGCTATTTTTTGCACAATAAGAGCGGTAGAGCCATATCGGTGGGTAAAAATAAGAGTGTTAAATGCACATTTCTGCAATTGTTAACCTACCTTACAATGAATTATATTGTAAAAAAATCATTTTAATTGTACTTGGAACATCTTCCTAAGTAATTTTTGAAACTATAGATTCTATTTATTGGTGTTTGACACCGAATGTTTTGTAGAAGAATGTATACAATATGATTGCATTAAGCAATAATATGATTGCATTGAGCGAAAATGTAGAAAGGAGAAATGATTTTTTACATGAAAATCTAAGTCGAATCGAGAAATGTGTAGTCCATCATACTCAATTTATCATTCAACCACTTCCCATAGTTCGGTCAACCTCCACCGAAACGATGAAAAGTGTCTCGGACGATTCCAACGCGGACTCGGAAAAAGACACCGGTAATTTATTTGAATGACCCTCGTTTCCTTCGCCTGGTTTTATTTGCTCTCCTCCTACAGCCTCTCCACTCAAACGCCGTCGTCGAAGGTTGAGAACCGATTGAGCACGGTGAAACGGAGAGGAAACGGTGCGAATATGCTTTTCCCATCGGTAGCAGGCGATTTTCCACCAACCGACAAAACGGGTGGTAGAGTTTTTTTTCCTGGGGTGAATTCGTGAATAGAGAAAGGGGAACGAGAAATTTGCGCTTAATTAAAACCAAATGGAAAGAGATTTTCTCGGCAAAGTGGCACCGGCAGAGGTGGCCTGAAACGGGAGGGCGGCGTGGCAGGCACTGGCACATCGGGATGGACATATTTCATTGAGAAATTGACCGTCTGTCGGTCGGCACGGTTTGGATGTGGGAAGGTGTATCGGTAAAAGTGGTTTTTATTGCACGCCTTAGCGAATGGGGTGCGGAGATGTTTCGAATTTAAGTTGCTTGGCACCGGGGGCTGTGGGGACGGGTGGGTGGGATGGGTTGGTTGTTTTGAAAAACATAGTATGGAGTCCCGGTGCCTGCGAAGCATGCCCGTAATTTATCACCACCATCGGTAGGAATGATGAAACTTTGAGTGGTTAATTATGGACAAACGCTGAACTCGTCGGGACAAATGAATTTTAAAACGTTAGCATCATAACGAAGTGAGGGAGCGCTGGTTTTTTTTGTTTATGGTTAGTGGATTTGAGTTTTGTCCAGGAATGGCATAGGAATGCAAAGGTGCTAGATTTTAAGTCTTATATAAATGCGCTTTAAATTATTATAAATTTATTACACAATGGAAAGGCAAGTGATATAATGAAATGCAATTAAATGTTTACGAAATGGAAAAAGAAACGAACTGCTCAACTTATACCGATGAATCCAACGGTAACCGTTAGTAAAATTTACCCCTGCTGTTGTAGCATTGTCCTGTGTTGCTGCTATCCTTTCGGCATTTAAGTCAAATTTGCATGCTTATTTAAATTCCGTTTTCTGTTCCATGTCTTCCCTTTTCTTAAATAAATAAGTACTGGTGTTCGAGCAGAACCAAACAGCAGCAAAAAGGTCATCACCACTTGGCACGTTTCGTTTTTCTAGTCGAGAATAATTTATCAACTTCCGTCCCGTTGGGTTGGGGGGGGGGCTGCTAGCGCTGCTGGAAACTTCTCCCGTAGGAGATTCCTTAGTGATTTCGTCCTTTTTCTTTCCATTGCTTGGCTTCTCCACCGCCGTGCGCCCATTGTCTTGCCCAAAAGTGTGCTGCTTGCGCTTGAGGGGCGCTGAGGATGCTTCAAACTGTGAGGTTCCGCTACGATTCGTACTCGACCGCGCTCGTTCCATGCATTATTCGACCGAAAGGCACTTTAGCAAACTGCTAGACAAATTAAATTTCCAGCATCTTTTCGTCCCCTAGCCCACGGTTTCCATGCCAAGTCTTCTCCCTCTCTCTCTCTCTCCAAAGATCTTTGCTTTGGAGAAGAAGAAAAAAGGAGTCAGATTTCTTTACAGTAGTTGCCAATTTCCCTTCGCTTTCACTTCGCGTTTCTCCGGCTCCCTCGACCTGCAGCCGTTGTTTGTGTTTTCGCTTTGAGAATTGGAGTAAAAGTTTTCGTTTTGCTTCACTCGGTATTATTTTCTCACTATCGTTGGTCGTTAGACGGGCGGAACGCGGTATCCGGTTTGTCCATCCTCTCGAACTTATGCCCAGGCACCGGGTTTCGCCCGCTGTCTCGTGGCGTCGAGGCGAATGGGGAGAAAATTGGATAACCTTTAGTTCGCTTAAACATAGAAAATAATCCTTCCATTTGAACATCGTTTGCTGGTTTTGCGTTGTACTCCTTTCGACTGTAGAACGCCGGCAGCGCGATGATTATCATCGTCATCAGTAGCTCTTTTTAAGCGAGCGTCATCAGTCGAGCATCGTCCGCAGCAGTTTGCTCGGTCCGCTGTGCTTGCTTTTATTCGGTTCCGTTCGGATGGGCGAAAAGGAGTTTATGGTTTCCCTTCCCGAGCGGGTGCTGTCAACCAGCTTTCTAGCGGTGTAGAAAATACATGAAAACGAAAAAAAAACCGTAAGCCAAAACAGATTTGTCGGAAGCTAGTCAACCACCGAGCGATGTATTTTTATTTATTTTTTCTCCGTCCTTGGCTTATGTTTCGATTTCGATTTGTTTATGGATGATTTTCTTTGCTGTGGAAATTCACAGGCAAACTGCGAAGCAGATGGCCCTGCGCAAAATTTTTCTTCATGCACGGTATGACTTTTTTCCAGTTGTTATAAGAAATTGTACAATTATATTATATCGAGTTCACCTGCTTAGTCGCAGTCGTTTTAAACATAGTATAAAGAGATCTTTTGGTTACCTTGTATGAGTATCGGTTTATTAACAGGATTTAGTAAACAAAGTATGTTTTTTTTGTTTTTTTTCCAGGTGAGTTCTTCAAAATTCGTCCATCCGTACCTAGGAGTAAGTATATTAATTTAAGTCGATTTTTTGTAGAATATTGTACATACATTATGCAAGCATATTACAGCAATATGTTCTATTTATTCGACTGGTAAAGACATTTGCAATGGAAATTGTGTTAATAAGATGTCTACTCAACAAATAAAAAAAGGAAAAAAAGGAAATATCAGGGAAATTCAAACAAAAACATCTAACCCGCAGGACATAAATGAATGTTAAGCATCTTTCATTAAATTTGTACTGTCCATTAATCAGACGTAATCCATTCTTGTCGCAACTTTCATCACGATACTTACCTATACTTAGAAATCTCTTTTGGTTGGCCACAGAAGCACCGGTTTCGTTGAAAAGCCGTGCAAATAATGCGAATCAACGTGGCATCGAAATATTGTGCCTCTTTGGCAAATTTCTTGCAAGATTTCATTCCCACCGCCGCCCTTAATCTTTCCGTCGCTTCTTTACGAGCATCCCGCGCTGTTTTCGCGATAATTACTTTTCTGATTACATTTCAAACAAATTTATATTCATTAAGTATTCCCGTTCGCTTTGTCCCGGGGGGGCTGAAGAAAAGCCGGAAGAAGGATAAAGCCTTCTCCAGGGAAAACTGTCTGACACGAAGGCAGACGATGGGTTGACTTGTTGGTGGGATTGGGTTGGGTTGTAAGAGAAAAGAAACGCCGAGCCATCCGCCAACCGTTGCCATTTGTCGCCACGTTCGCTATGCTTGCGGTTCTGATGGTCGTAATGGTGTAGGAGCCGTGGGCAAAGTCGGAGTATTTTGGAAGAAAATTAGTGCTGCGACTTGGCAATGGGAAGGATGCCCAACCCACACACCCTGATCGCCGGAAGGAGTGCGCAGAGGCCAAACAAAATCGTTAGACGCCGGGTAAATGAATCTTCATTCGCTTTGATCATTTAACACTCGCAGATTATGGCCGCCTGCTTCCGATCTTCTTCAACTTTCCTCCCGTTGCCCTTTGACGTGGATATTCCTATTCGGCAATTCGTCTGGTAACGTTTTTCCCTAGCAGGTGAAATTATTGGACTACGCGGTTCGCAAAGGTGCTACAGAAATTCCTTAAGATTCGTTGTTGGCATTTTCTTTACGGATGACATGATAGAAGGAAGGACAGAAGGCTAACCGTTCCATATTCTCGCTCTTCGTGATAGTGTTGTGTATGTATAATGTTCTCCATTCAGAACTATGGACCAGCATTTTCTGAGTTTATCTCTTTTTTTTTAGCTGTTGTCGATGCTGACAGACATCATAAATTGTACTTTTTGATGAACCTCTTAATATTTTTTCACTACGTATAGTTTAATAGTAATATTTTTGCGAGTTACTGTTTCCCAATTTTTGATTTATTTTACTTCAACTGGAATAGAATTGTAAAATTGATCGCCTTAAAAAAGGTTTTTTTTATTATTATTTATTATTATTCTGCCTATCCACACCACGGTTACATTTTGGGACTCTATCGTGTTTTGGTTTTGGTAACATTGACCAGGCGCGCCAAGTATAGTATTTTTCTACGGCGTTTCGCCACGAAGCTGTGTCGATTTGATAAGATCTAAATCCACTGCTTTTATGTGCTTCAATCACCTTTCTCACTCACCCACTTAGTTGTTTCAAAGGCGTTTTCTGTTTTGCTAAAGAACTCCATAAAAACTGCTCCCAAGCACGTGGATCCATTTTTTTGGGCTATGCGTTCTTCCAGAACAAGCAACTAGCAGCCACCTTCATTCCAACACTGATTGCTATCGCCAAACCGAACACCCAAGCACCCCGGCCCCTCAGTCCAGACCGATGAAACTTCGGCTAAGACTACGATGATGATGATCATCATGAACCGCCGCCATTACCGTCTTCTCTCCCTAAACCATTTCCCAACAGCCGTATCCGCGCACCGCAGGAGGAAGTGGCAGGCGGGCGTCGTGAAATGTTTTCAGCACATAATTTTCCGCTTCCTTTACACTTTTATCCCGAGGCAAGTGCGTCCTTTGTCAACCTTCGACCCAACCGCACCCACCCCCCGGGGCTACCGACGTACAAGTGAAAGGATTTTTCCAACCACACTCCGTTGATTTCCGTTGCCAGTGGCCATAGTTGAGCTCCCTATTTGATCGCACCGCAGCAAAACCACGCGAAAAAAGGATTCCCCGACCCTCGGGATACTCTCAAGCGGTCGCGTCTTCTTTTTGCCGCTTTTGCGGGAGTATGGGAGCCGTTGCGGGCCAAAAATGCTGTTGGCCGCTCTAGGAGAGAGAATATAAAACGAAAACAGCACGAAGGGAATACCCACCGTTGCGTTTCATCCGTCTGCAGTAGCGTCTCTCCAAACTTACTCGCTCCAAGAGAAGGACAGAAAATAAAATCCTTCCAGTACACGATGACGACCCTCCGGTTCCTGTCACCCTTCCACCGTGTTCAGGCGTGTCCCCCGCGGGATCGACTGTAAGTTTGGTGAGGGCTGCAACAACATCATAAAACCCATAATCGTTTCCATGGAAAGAAAACTCCCATTCGCTTGCTGCTTTGGCAAGTTGGGTTCAAATTCACGAACCGATTTTCGCTCTCTTTCCAACCCCAGCTCGAGAGGTAATCCCTTTGCTTGTCTGCTCGTATTTACCGCGACTGCCGTCGTCATTCCGCCGGCTTTTCTTTTATCCCTTCAGAAATTTGGTGTTTCTGTGATTTGGATCCTAATTCCGGATTCCAATTTTCTACATTCGCACCACCGCACCCGTGACCGCCCGCCTCTCGACGATCGGATGGAAATCTTGCCCTCCGCTTGATAGTGTGGCAGTAGCGGAAGACGGTAGCGGGAAAAGTCTTTCTACGCTTAAGGAATCTATTTTACTTTCCTTCGTTGGAAAAAAAGAATGAAAGGAATATAAACTCGGATGAACAGATAAAAACCCAGCATGCTTCACCCAAACAAAATATCGCCCTTAAACTGGTTGGAAAAACAGCTCCAGGGAAAACTTACACCAACCCTTACCCTGACACTTTCCGGCCCACGGAAGGGGCGAACTTCCTCCGAAGAACGTTATCTTTTGGAACTCCCTTGCTCGACTCACCATCATCCCGGTGGACCTTTCCGGCTTCCGAATGACGCCTCGGCGTGGCTTTTCTCCGACCTTCTTCGCATGTGGTTGTGACCTTTTTCACCAGAACGCGGTACACGGGATTCAATCTTATCGGCGGGACCGGCAGGAGAATGACGACGAGATGCCGCCGAGTCTCGAAGTCAGCATATTTTCATCGTTTTCAATTTGCTTCCTTTTTGCCTTCATCCCTCACTCCTTTCCCTTGTGATGGGCGTATTCAGTGATCCTTTAACGCCCTCTTCTCCTGCCAAGGATGTAGAAATATGCTCAAGACTCTTCGTTGTCCATTGAACGACGACGTTCATTCCTTTTTTCCTCGGTTTGATGTCGTTTTCGTAGTTACACACGAATCAGGACACGAAACGGGACGAAGAATCTGGGGGATTTTCAGAGTGTCATTGCTTTTTGGTTTCCCGCAGGGCAGGGGAGTTTCTCTGGTATCTTTACATTCCATAGCTACTTCTACGTGAAAAGAAATGGCAAAATTCGAGGGAAGAGAATGGAGCTCGCAGGATAGTAGTGGTGGTTGTTGTTAAAAAAAATGGAAAAAAATCTTCGCATATCATTATATTCAATGAAATTAGAAAATGATCCATATTGACACCATCGGGATTGAAATCACAGTTTAGTTCCTTTCCTTTGATGAGCATTGTGGAAATCATTAGGATTATCTTTTTCTTTCGGTTTATGTCCCTTGTTGACCTTCAAAATTGGAGAGGTGATGCAGTCTTTTTTTAATATTATAATACATAATAGTAAAACACTTATGAATGGCAGGTTAAAAATTAAAACAAGACAGTAAAAAATTTACTCATATAAACAGGTCTGGCTGTGAAAGAAATTAGTTTGCCTTTGTACCTGTTTTCTTTGGGTGGTAGGAAATGCATTTAACACATTTAGGGTACACAGGAAGATAATGCACTTTCACAGCCGCCTGTCAGTCGACGTTAAAATGAAATTAAACCCCCCAGTCCCAATTAAAATGCTGTAACCCCTGGTTCTCCGTATGCTGTGCCCGCATACCGTTTTGGCGACGAGTTCAAACACTGGTCAAACTGCGTCATCGACCTACCAGCGGGCTAGTTGTAACACTAGGCCCGAAATGACATTTTCCAGGAATGAAAATTTGGTTCATGCGTCAAGTGTTGGCCCGCAGAATGGCGAGGCGCGTTCTGGGTCGTCCTAGTCCCCTGGGTCATCACCTTAGAATTGGGAATGTTTGGTTGGTTAACTTCATTCGAACGTCCACGTAGAGTCCATCGAAGTAGAACTTGCATCATTGACAGCGTCAGCAACCGACACTGATGGAAGATCGTCCGGTCGGGTGATTCGACGTTCCGCCAGTCGACGGGAAATGGAAGGCTTCTGCCGAACGATGACTGGAACACTCTCACCAGCTCCGCTAGTAGCAATCGATTATCGTACCGTAGTGCTAGTTGCGTGGAGTTGCGCCAGAGATGCCCGCACAGAAGGAAGATATATCCTCTCCCGGCGGTGGCATACTTTTCGGCAAAACCATCACATTCCCGGGGCATCATGACGGTATCGGTCAAGCCCTACGAACGTGCGATGAACTGTACATACCCTTACCTTCCTGGTACGTAGCGTTGCCGTTTGATTGAAGTTCGGACGCACGAAAAACTATTTGCCAAAAGGATCAGCCTGTGTAATGGAATGTCAAGTAAAACCCATGATCCGGGCTCTGAAAGCCTTCGCTGTTGCTGTCCGCGGAAAGTAAGGCAATCGATAGACATGCGTTACGATGTTTGTGTTGTGATGGAACGCCGTGCACCGGGGCCTTCGTTTGGACGAACAGTCTATCATTCGTCTGGCCCTATGTATACCCATTGCATCCCGAACCGCACAGGTATGTGCGTGCTCGTGGGCACCTCGGTCATATCAGGCTACAAACCGCAGGAAAATGCCTTTATTTTGTGTGCTATACCTTATGCGATCAACCAGACACTTGAATAACGAATTTACAAGTAGAAAATCATTTTATTCTTTTGGTGTAATGTATATTTTGTCACTATGTCCTAGCATTCATGTTTCGGATGAATCGTTGTTGTGAGCTAGTTGTCGAATTTATTTGTTGAATGTCTATTATAAAATTTCCATAAAATTTATAAATGGAATACAACCCATCTTTACCGTTCCAAATTGCATCAGGATAGGCTTCCACAAGGGTTCTATAGACATACGTATTTCAAAAGCTTCCATTGCGTATTCATCGAGACTAGTCTTCCAAATCACTACATGCAGCATCAGGTGGTGTGCCGTAGGTTGCCGAAGGATGGATGGAAAGTCCTATCCGTTTTGAATCTGCTCCAATCCTCACCCACTCGATGCACATAACCACCTTCATCGACAAAAGGTGCCGTTACCTGGATATCGGTGCTTCGATGCGTAATATTTACCAACAGAAAAGCAGGATGCTAGTTCAAGGCTTGGTAACGGAAACCTTTCGTCGATTTCTGCATGTATATGCCTCGTTTGCGTGGGTTTTCGTGGAAAAACGGGAAAGAGAGAATCGCTCCAGTTCCCGGATGGCTTCGATGGTGATAATGCGTGTGTAAAAGGACACAACATCCACGATATGTGTTGGAAAGCACATTTCGTACGCTCAAATATTTATCATTGAAATAAATGGCAATGGTGAGGTGTGTACGGGATGCCATGGATTGGTGTTCCGTTGCCCGTACGATCGAGTGCACTTCCAATTGCGGATGGCATCCACACGGGCAAGAGGTGCGGAAGGAGTAAAGAAAAGACTTCCGAGCCAAGGCTCGAGTGGAGAATGCAGCAAACCGTAGATCCGCCGTGCGCTTCAATTTGTCTCTCCGTGGTGTTGGTTCTATGTGTAAGTCATCTGTGGCCACGATGGAAATTCAGTGCACCACGTTCTCCGTTCGTGGTGCAAGCAGACGTCCGCTGTCGAGATGGCGCGTATTGTATCGGATGGGATTGCGATTTGTTCGACGCACAATCGATGATGCTGCAGAGCATCGCACGCTTTGCACCGTATAAGGTGATCGCATTTTAACACAGCACACCCGCCCCGGGGTAGTCGGGCATAGATTTGAGATCAGAAAACGACGAGGAAAAGCACACACGGTGGGTAGAGTGAAACTGGAACGGGGCACGACGAGTGACACCGCCAAGCAAATGCAATCAATGATGCATCGTAGCATTTACTAGGAGTTCAGGATGCGAAATCGATTCTGCCACTTGACTTCATACTCCTTCCTACGCGTGCTCCGCCTTCCTCGTCTTGGTTCGCTCTTTCCACGTGAATGTGGCCGGGGGTTGAAATGGAAAACATTCACGATGGGAAAAAGCTTCTATGTGAGCACCGCAACTGCATTGATTCGTATCGCTCGCACCGGGTGCATCCGATGCTGCCATCATGTGAAGCTGCTTCACCCGTTCTGCCAGACACGCCATTGAGCACAGAAGAGATGCACAGAACGGCCGGAAAGCGAACCACAACGCCACACGGACGGTCTTTGCTTGGCACGATGCAAATGCGCTTGTCCGGATGGACGCATGAGGCTATGGAACCCGGTGGTTAATTCGTGTGGTCAATTTAGAATGGGTCCAGAGAAGCGATCCAGTAGGATGGGAGCCGACAAAGACAGATGGAAATACTACCACAACGATCCGCACATGCCTTGTTGCGTATGTGGCATGCATTCATTGGATATTATATGGAAGATGTGCAGGTTCGCTAGGCTGTTTTTATTTAATTAACAACCCTATTATCTGCTGCAGCTGGTGTGAGATTTTCAGGAAGGTTTGCTTTCGCAACTTTTTTTCGTATTATGTGTGGTCAGATTAACAAAAAAACAATTTTTCCCGCAATATATAGAGCTTCAAATATGTATTTTATAGTAGTGAACATTCAGTTGAAAAATTCGTATGAATTTAGGTTTTAAACATTTGTCTGCGTATCTTCAAATATGATGCTTTTGGTAACATATCGATACTGGCTATAATGTTAAACCTTCTAATTTAAAGAACAATCTCTTCACTCAACTTTCCTGCCTACCAATTTCCCTTTGACAATGCATCCAATGTTTGTTCACATATTGGTCATACTGTTTCTGATTCTCGGCCATCCCTCGTAGGTTTACACCAGATGTTACCTTTCCCGACGAAAATACGCATACCGAAGATAATACTGGCATCTAATGAAACAATAAGGAAATTCCCGATACTTGATAGTTTATTTTATATTTTATGTTTTGAATTAGTTAGCTAAAAAAATCAAAATGCGAGCAACGCAAGCTTCTAATGTGATCCAGCCGTTGTGCAACATAACTTAAAAAAAAAAGTGCATCAGTGTAGAAATACAATCGTAAACAACTCAAACAAATCGTTTGCTTTCTACCACCACTTCTCGGTCATCGTCTATTGAAGCTGAACGTCTGATTCAATTATCTAAAGTGCGACCGACCGAAGATATCGAGAAGCGTACCATCCGTCGGCATGGGGCGTTTGATTGGGCTAGTCAAGTTGCTACGACCGAATCCAACGAAGACGCCGTTCTCATCGTCAACAGCGCAACTCTACAACAAGTTTAGGATTTAATCCTCTTTGCTACGGCACGAAATTGGGTTTCTTCTCGTTCGATCACCATTATCGGTCCTTCTCGCTTGCCCGAAGGCGCAGTTGCCCTCCTGCTTCCCAACACGATGGAGGAGAAAACTGGGATAAACGTATTTCTGATGAAGCAAGCTGTTTCTATTAGTAGTTTGCCACAGCTCCCCGCTATTCTCTTGCCCGCAGTTCCGGCGCTAAAAACGATAACGACCGCTCCTTGGCCCAGATGATTGACCCAGTACACGACGCTGCTTTTCTTCGATCCTAGTTGCCGAGCTGGAGCTTGTTCCGACAGTCGCAGAGTTCGATAGCTGTTTTCGTTCCGATAGTATCTGGACCACTTTTGGTCAATTATTTGCACATATCCTTGCCACTTGCCGGCGACAATAGAGTCTGATTTCCGTAGCCAATTGCCAAGAGCCCGTTTAGGGAGGCCACAATGGCAGTAGGAAAAGTATACCCGCAGGGATAAGACTGCTCACATCCTTCGTGATGAAGCCGATGATCTTAAATGGTTTGGCGATGGGATGAACAACCAACTGAAATCGAAAAGGACTTTAGTATAATTATTTTTTATCAATAGTAACAGTTTTGCGATTACTCAATGTAAACTTTTTTGTTTAAAGTTAAGTTAATATTATCAGATGTTTAATCACACTCACAAAATCAACGATGATCAGGAATGAGATAAGTTCATCTTTCTTCTACACTTTTTGTGTGCCGTTGTTAAATGTTAAACAAAAAACAGGAGTATTTTTTATTTGAAACATGCTCTGCCATTTGTTAAATCAAATATTATTCTACTTCAGTGTTTCCCGAACCATGCGGTGGGTCTTCTCCTACCAATCTCCCAATTGTGAACGTGTGGCATACACCACATAACAAAAACAGAAATCTACTAAAAATGCCACAAAAAAGAAAAAAAAGGACGATGTGCCAGGTCGCATGCGGTGCAATATTGCACTTTGTTGAACATGCAGGTCACACGGATGTTGATGTTACGGGTTCTACCAGTGTTCTTCACCATCATGGCTTTCTTCTACATCACTGCGTTGACTAGCACAACCAGCGGGTTTCTAGCGCTCGTATTTTTGTGTTCTCTACCCGCAGAGAGCAATTCCGTTTTGGTCGTCGGAATGGAACACAGTTTTACTCTTCAGTTCCAGAACCGTTCGCTCCATTTGGGAGCAAAAATGCATGTTGATCGTGTCCGAAATACGAGGTGCACTTTTTTTCCCCTTGCAGACGGAAAGGATTCGAAATTTTTCACTGTCAGTAAAATGACGAATCACTTCCTTTATTTGACCCCAGCAGAGCATCAACCACTACTGCCGGGGGTCATTGATTGTTAAAAAAAAAGCTACATTTCTCGGAGAGTGCTTTGGGCTTAAGTTCATGTAAAAAAAGAGTAATGGAGGCGCCTGGTAACTTGTGGCTAGATCTGACGTCAATGTTACACATTTTTTCAGGCAATTTTGTTGTAATAAAAGTGTCTGAACGTGGAACGCTCGCAGTTTCAATACACTCTCTTCTGCAATAATGTTACAAATTGAATATTTTTCTCCTAAAACTTCATCTATATTCACGCATCCTGTGAACATACATCAATCATAAATGTATGCCAGACTGGGCCGCTTAATTCTACGCACAATGTTTCTTGTCTGCGAACATTTGCGTGTGAGATTTATGTTTTTTTTGTGGCATTTAGTTCTACAAACCGCTGTCCTCAAACGATAAATCAATCTTGGGACGTTATTTGGAAGCGCTCTGGATCTGCTTATTCCGACCGCCTTTCGTAGCCTTCCTAAACCGCGCGTGAAAGGCATGAGAATATGTATGCACTTCATCTTTGTAGAGGAAAGCATGATATATATTTGAACAATCAAAAAAGTATGAAAACTTGAATCCTAGACTATCGGCATTAAATTTTGGTGCTTTAATGTGATGCTTTTCGCTATTTTTTAATCGAAAAGGATTGATGCATGATTTTGCAATTGCAAATGCCGCAAAAATAAGTGTAAATTTCTCTATGAATACACTTCCATAGCCGATTTTTTTTTGTTAAAATATTATCAACTGTAGCGATGCGTGTGAGGCTCCTGTTTTCATAATTGTATACTAATCTGCATACGTTAGCGTCACATTTGGTTGCTTTCAAAGTTTCTCCTTTCACAACGACACTATGGTTCCACTTCTGTCAAAGTTGTGGGATCTCGTTTTCAACACGCATGCCACTGCAAGCGAGTTTAATTAAATTAGTTTACATACAACTTCCTTGCAGCAACAGAATGGGTGGGTGCGTTTATCAAGAGCGTCATCTTCAAGAAGTTTACTTCCGGTCAAAAATAAACGAACCACTGACAGCCATAGAACGTAACGGGCAAGAAAAGGATAATTATTGGTATCCCTTGCTTGAGAGTACTCGTTCAGAAGTCAGGATTATCTCCCATGCGAAATCATGTACGTACGAGAGCCGGTTTGGTTGAAGCGGAAGCCGGTCGTTGATGAAAGTTCTGCCGGTAGTTGTCGACGGTCAATGTATCATCCTGGCAAAAGTGCAAATCGTGCAGTCCTACCGCAACAAGAAGGAAGTCAGTACTTTCAAACACAAGCACCGGAACAAAACTAACCTGTCCGGAAATGGGGATCCTTGGCCTTCCTTAACCCTTATTCGCTTAGCTCTAGATAAATATGGCATGCATCAGGACGCTGCAGGGTGAACATCATCAAACTACGGACTGTTGGACGCTCAAGCCTCCCAGTGGCGTCCGAAGGGAGAAATCTTGTCTTGAGTTTCCGTCGCTCCTGCTCAATGGTATCCCGTTAGTGCTACGTCGCGGAAACCCCTACGACTGCTTACGAGCTGCCCTGCCACTCTGGTAAGGGATGGGAAACAAAGTAACTTAATCTGCTAACCAATTTCAAACTCACTTATTATATTAACATCTTTATCTCGATACGAACGTGTCGGGTTGTGCCCCAAGCCAAAAGGGCGAGGAAATCCTGGACTCATGAAAAAGCTAGGAAACTACTGAAACCGCATCCCGCGTTCTTGGGATGAACGGAACGGTCAGCTTTGTTTCACTGCGTGCCTTTTTCTCCCTGGTTCCTGTGTGCGGTGGTTGAGGTGCTAAAGATTTACAAACAGCACCCCGACTCCTCCTTCCCGTACGTAACCGTCAGCCTCGTCCCTTGTTCCCCGGTGCGTTTGGACGCCTTTAATGTGGGTGATTTACCAAGAAGGTTTTGTAAACTGGAGTGAAACAAAAGATTGCATCGTTCACCGGCACGGATGCCTACAGGGCAAACAAGGCCACAAACCGAGGTGCTGCTTGGCTGCTAAAATGTTTCCATATTTTCGCATCGGGAAAGCTTAATGGAAGAGATGGGCATCCGGTGGAAGGCGTGCAGGCAGTGAGCGGGTTAGCTCTCGACGATGGCAAACATACAACGACGAGGAGAGAAGCCTTTCTCAAATAACGCTTTAACGTAATTTGTACCCTGAGAGAACCAATGAACACAGCCGTCATCGTTCGGTCCCATCCGTTCGCTCGCTACATGCTTTCCGGTCGGTGGTCGAGCTGCCGGGCCATCCGGGACGATGATGGTGATGATGCCGATGATGGCGGCGTTGGTACGACGTTGCAAGAAGTTTCTGAATCCTTGCGGTGGACCACCGTTTGGCCACTCTACCGACCACGCTATCCGGCATTTAGGGAAGCGTCCAGTGCGGCCGAAAGGAAAGGTAGCATTAGAACGTTCGGTTGCTGGTGCTTGCTTGAGAACACGATGACCGGTGCATGGTTTCAGGATAGGGTGAGAGATGATGGATGAGGAAGGGGAAAGATATAAGGCTAACTTATTCAACTTGTTCTTCATGGTTATTCCACAGATGTGTTGGACGGTATTGCAACACACGGTTCGTTTGTTGTATGATTGAATGATCATACTTATTAAGCTCTTAGATACATTTTGCAGTATTTTGTGACATTTTTATATATTTATTTATTCAATGATATCAATTTTTTCCAGCAATACCCATTATTATAAAGTACGAAATATTAAAAACAGTTCATGTATTAAAACTAAGTTAAAAATTCCAAAACGAAACGTCTTTAGCAAAATCATCATATTGAGTCCAAAAACATAGAAAAAGATTGTTTAACAATCTATTGAAAGTAAGTAAGTTGATTATTCATCTATAAACTGTAGCTTAAACATACATTATTTCATTATTGCAAGTGTAGCGTGCCGGCCACACTAATTGATATAATTGTTGCTATAGTAAAAAGTTTCACTGCTCCAATAAAGTAACCAATAAGTCACGGAAGTACACTAAACCCGGTTGCATGGTAGGCCATCGAAAGGATGGCTCATCGTCTATGATTCCGCGCTCTCCTGCCCTTTCCTGGAAACAGTTAGCTCAAACCGATTACTTGGACGAAGGTTAGTGGACTGGTCGGTTCGCTCGGTGTAGATGAGCGTAAACTACTTCCGCAAACTGGCGCTGTGCCGCTACCGTTCGGACCATCCCCTCGCCGACGGTCTCTGCGACAAGTTGGTCTAATCTGTTGGTCCAACCGCAACCTGCCGGGCTTCTAAGGAGTGAGCAGAAATTTGCTACGCTATTTCCTTTTCCACCCAACCGGCCCATCCCGTACCGTTGGGTACACATACAAGGAAATAGAGAGGGCAGGTTAATAGTGAGAAACAGCAGTTTTGCTATCGTGAGGAGGAAGAAAACGATTACCAGATCGAATGAAAAGTTAGTTAAACATGTATGAATAAGGTATGAGCTGTACCGGGAGAAAGCAGCAGCAGCAGCAACAGCCATGTGTCGGTGTGCGTTTATGTGATTGGCATTTGTGGTTCTTAGAAGGGATAGCACAGGGTAGTACATCATTGAATTCTGCTCGACTGTTGCTTTCTAAGCTCGCTTATGATGTTCGACTTCCTGCGCAAGGAAAATGTAGGACAACCGCAATCGAACCAATGTGCCCTACACCGTTCATACTGACTTTCGGAGTGTGGAAGTTGGTATGTGGTATGCTTGTATCTGTATGTGGATGTTTGTGTGTGATTTGGAGCCGATTTGATGAACCGGATAGCATTGCAGAGCTGCTTGCCTTTCCCAGTATTCTAGAAAGACGTCTATCGTGAGGGAGGGCAGCATGAAAGGTGGATGACGTCGGAGGTGTACAATTCATTCCCCTTCTTCCACTCAGCCCTCCCTCGCCTGTGCGGAAAGGGGCCCTCTCACAATTGCCTGAGCGCTGTACCTAACCGCATACATATCCGCTTTTCGATCATCATTTCTGGCTGCGGTTATGCGGATGTGAAGATGAGTCTCTTGCGGCGTCCTACCGCATAACCGTCCGTGTAGCATCTGATCCCGTGGCAGCACATGAAAGACTCCACTTGCTCCCTCCGCTTGTTGGTTTTGGAAAGGATTCAAAAGTGTGATGCTTTGCCCGTCCGGGTGTGTGTGTGTGATGAAGATGTGATACATTCGATGTGAAGAAAACACGTAACATGTCGGCGGTACATTGCCTTGCCATAATAAACTGCGACGCTACATGAGAATGAAGGTAGTTCCTCTTTGCGTACGAAGCCGGCGTTCGATAGAGGGGATCTGTGGAAGGTGAAACAATCGCACGAAAGTATCTGTGCAAATTGTGCTCAAAGATTCACTCAATGGTGATTAAAATATTTGTTGATGAGTAATGGAATGGGACGAGTGTTGGAAATGGGAAACGACTGCACATTGGAACATGGCTACCGACCTGATATGCACCCTGACACTCACCAGTCATTCCTCCCCCTTCTGCGGTTACTGGAACGCATCTAAACGCGACATACAAGGAGCAAATACACGTTCCACTTCCGTGTACCCTGGCGGTTCGCTAAACTCTTGATTTGATTTGAAATATGCTGCCTACCCTCCTGCAAGGAACGCTATGTTATCGGCAGTTTTCTCCTTGACCCATTCTTTCCTGGTAGGCTGCAGCCAACAACTCTTACGCTCTTGCAGCTTCCGACCGGAGTGGTCAAGCATGTTTTATGATGTTCCGTACCATCCCTAGAGGCGTGCGCTCTAGTTCCGGTGTGGTTGGTGGGGTTTAGTTGGCTAGGTTACGAACCCACGCTATCCCATCGGACGTTCTGCCTTTCTCTGCCTCCTCGCTGTTCCTTTTCCAAGCTTATTTTGAATGGAATGAACTGTTTTTCCCATTGACCGTTTGGAAACCGCAGCTGCTGGTTGAAAGGGTAGCACGACGGGCTCGGGTGCAAGAGTGCGTACTTCACTGCTGCCCGCTTTGTTCCGAGCCCGTCGATGGTGGTCCCCACGGGATCCTCTCCGGCAACCAGTCTCCCCTGGGGGCCTGCTCCAAGCGCCCTTGTTCCTCGCACACCTTTCGTCCTGCCTGCTTCGAGGATTGTTTTGATTCCGGTTAAGTTCATATCCGGTTGGCCATTATATCACCCTCAGTGCTGCCAAGCTGCACCACTCCACCGACGCACTGTAGCCACATCTGTTACCGATTTACCTGCTGCCTAATCTTCTTTGCGGTCGGTTGGGCGTGTGCATTGTGCGTTTTGTTGCGTTGTTTGTGGCTAGCAACAAATCTCTTTAATATTAATTTGAAATTGATATAAATGTTTTATGGAAATCGATCTGGGATGATGGTGGTCCCTGTACGGGCATTTCCTTGCACCACCCATGTTGGAACGGTTCTGGCCCAGAGGGTGTTTTATGCTCGAGCCAACAGCGAGCATTAAAGAGGCATTGTTTTGCTACCGGGTGAATTTTTTGCCTTTAACAGGATTTTTTCGTAGCACAATTAGATATTGTTTAATTGCTCGAAAGAGATACTTTTTTCTATTTAGGAAAATACAAATGGAGCAATACGCATTATAACGTAATTGATTTTTTTTAAATTTGTTAAATGATTTGATTTACATAATAAGTTCAGTATTCAGCAGATTGTCATGTTTCACGCATGTACCTCTGCATGATCCACCAATCGTAATGCTTATCGATTCAAGCAAGTTTCCCTGAAAAAAGAAGGTTTATCTTGTGGAAGTAAAATTTGTTTCATTGATTTTTTTCCGTCCTGCGGTGCTGTCGCAATCTTTTCATCGTCGTCGTTTCAAGAAACATCCCAATACGAAAAGCGGTGAAAAGCCGAGGGCACGAGCGCGGAAATGGATGTTTTATTTCCCTCTATCCCACTTGGTGTCGTTCAAGTGGAAAGTCGATCTCACAATGTGTGATGGTATGACAGGACGAAAGAGGGTGAGCAACATCGTGCGAGTCATTGTTGACGATTTTTCACCCAAAACCTCGACGGAGGATTTTCACCCGTCAGAGGCTGAAGCAACCAGACGTGCGTGGTGTTTGATGGAAAAGATCGATCATTTTGTTTCGCATCGATCCGCTATCCGTTCATTCGTTCAATGATTTTCTTTTTTATGTTTTCGTTCCCCTTGAGAATGAGAACAGAGTGAGGAAGTTGTCAAGAAAGGATTGTTTTCAGACTGACAAGAAATCGTTAGATGGAACCTGAACAACACCATGTCGGAGAGGGATTTTTTTCCGCTTGTGCAGTTTTTTTCTTTCTCGATCCAACCCCATCTACATGTATCTCGAGTCAATCGATTGTAAAGATGTTATAACGATTGATCGCCTGAACACGGGTTCTGCAACTGGCAGGGTGTTTCTTTCGTACAGCTAAATTTAATCTGAACTTGATGTTTGTTTGACATTAACGTAGCATTGAAAGATTGTACACCGGAGGAATTTTTTCATATGGTTAGTAATTATATAACTTCTGACCAAACTTTCCCTCGAGTTTATTTGTAATTTTTAAACACCGTTTATATTTTATGCATCCTAAAAAATTAATCCACCTGACGGCAAGAATCGTAAGAAATGTCTGGTAAATGACGGTAAATTTGGTATCCTGCGGTGTCTCACCAAAAGGCCAGCTTCTACTGAACAAGACCTCTTAGACCATCGGACTAACTGTTGGTCGGCGTCGGAAATGGCAATCGTGCTGGACAAACTATTACGCGTTGATGGAGTTTCAACATCTTCACCCCCCCGAGATTTGACCCTCTACGTGTCTGTCGATGGTTTTTCAAGCCGTTTTTATTTCTCTTAACTTTCCAACCCGGTTCGATGTTCGTCCGGTCCGATTGGGTTTGTGAAGTGTAGTACGGCAGAGCAACGAAATGAAAAAGAGCGACGAAAACAGGGGAAGGAAAAGTGAAACGTGTTCACGATGCCTTCCCACATGATAAAACATTTATGTTCCTCGCTTCGTGGCGCACAGGAGAAGGAGCGGGAGGAGATGGCGGTCAGTCTGTTGGCTTTTCGAGCGTCATGATTTTATCATTCCCGAGTATCATCTGCTTCGGTTCACTTTTTTTCCCGACCCGCTCGAGGAAGGAGCCGTCTTCAATGATCCTTAGCTCGATTTCCGGAGAATGGAAATGGAAATATAAAACATGGAAACAGTGAGGCGAAGGAGAAAAGGAAAGTATCAGCTCCCGGCACACCTCCTTCAACTTGCCATTGATTTTGCTACCGTTGGAAGGGGGAAAATGGAAACATTTTCCACGGACGATGCCCGCCCGGCAGTTCGGGGCAAGGTGATGAGGATATTTGCACGGAGTTTTCTCCAGCTCCCATCGTTCGGCTAAGCCGGACGAGGGACTTTGTTTGCCATTTTTCTTTGCAATTGAGCAAGGCACCGGCAATCAACAGCATCTCTCTACCAACTGGCAGTCGCAGCTGTCGGGGGACGTGCTGGTCTACTATTTACCTTCGCTGCCAAGCGCAATGCTTACCGAGCAGGTTGAGAGAAAACGTAAGAGACGAGAAAACACGTTTCAATAGACTTAAGCGAGTTTGGAACTTTTGTTACAGTAATGTTTCAAAATGCTCGCACTTGCACGACTACCATCTCCGGTAGGAGATATGGTAACTTATTCGGGTAGGGTAATGTCTCTTTTAAATTGATTTTTTATTTAATTAAAATGCGTATCCTCCGCGCATGTGTTGTAATATTGCACAACTGAATTGTTGAACTAATTTTTTAAATAATTTTATAACTTTCGATCTTCATCTCAACAAATAAAATTAAATCATGGCAAGTCCAGTCGGTTCTTATTGATAGTAATTGTATTACGAAACAATTTGTGCGCTTATCGATTCTATATCCTTTCGGCAACTGCATTTGCTTACTCGTGAAAATAGCTTTCAATTAACTACATCTACTGTGTCAAAATAAAGAAGAAAGAAAAAAACAAGCTCCCAAAGCATGCCCCGACAATCCTGATCAACAAACCTCGACCCGATGCGAACGGAAACCCGCAATTCTCCCCATACCTCGCTCGAACCGCTTCTGCGCGCCTGCTTCACACCCTTCACGGAATCGGCGTGTAACGCTCGAATGCCTTTTTATCCTTTCAGCATTTAACTACACACAAAACAAGATTACGAACAAGAGCAAAGTAAACTTTCCTCTCCAATTTCTACAAATGCCACTTTGGGTGTCTCCGATGGCCTTTCTTTCTTCCCCTGGAATGTATCAGTGGGAATGTGTGTGTGTATGTGTTCATGTGGAAGAACATGTTTCGCTTTAGGAGCAAGGGAAGAGAAAAACGTCGATTGAAGAAGGAGTGTATGCACGGCAACTGAATCCAGATGCCGTGAACGATTTTTTGCTACCGAGTTGCTTTTTCGATTAGCGTGCAAGCAGTCATTGATGATGATGATAATGATGGTAAAAACGATGACAGAAAGGAGAGCGCGGCACGGTTAGGGCAGTCATTCTGGTCAGCTTGCAAAGGAGCAGTGTGGCTTTCAGATCTTGTTTTCGAAAGAATGGATTTACACTACACAAGAAAAAAAATGCAAGGCAACGATGCTGCTGATGATGACGATGATGATGATGCCAATGCCAATGCTGATATCTATGATAGTGTAGAGAATTGTGTTCCCTTCCGCGAGCAGCCGTTTCTGCTTCCGAAGTCGATAGTATCGTTGCTGTCTCAATAAAAATTGGTTTTGGGATACGGAGGCCCTCAAGGAGGCACGCGAAGGTGAAGGGGATGGGAACAGAAATCGAAGTCCTGTTTATTTTCTCCCCATTTGCTCTCGTTTACGCTCGCCCTCCTTTGACGCTGCACTGCTGGCCCTGAAGGCTATGGGACGCCGGAATCGATAAATAGAATACGGGGCTTCTTTCGCCTACGTTTTGTCCGTTTTTCCTTCACCTCCCTGCATCACAACGGCCGTCCCCGAGCTAGCTGGCGTTTGGTGATCGGTTCAGCAAATGGAGACGCATGGTATCTCATCTGTCGTCGAAATTGTCCTCCCTGTCTCGCTCTCCCCCTAATGGAAGCCAATCATCGTCCTGCGATGCTTCCGATGTTATCGATGCCGGGGGTGGTGCGAGGTGGACCAATATATTCCCTCATGTTTCGCCACGCCGTTCCCTTCTCGCGTTCCATGCTCGTGAGTCCCTCGAGTGCGGCTGCACCAAGACCTCAACAACATTGTTGTTCGACTGAAGGCAGCAAGCGCCTTCAAAGTGGAAGTGTGGGACGAAACATTTCTTGTATTTACTTACCTTTTTTTTTTTTTGATTCTCACCCCACTTGATTGTTCTGCGCTTTTTCTTCCCTCTCGCATGAGGGGTATTTGCTTTTCTTGTTGCCCTTGCCGGAGCGGCGGAATTCAGCCCGCTTACGGATCCCGGCGTTGTTTGGACGGAATACTCAATAGGGTGGCATTTTCACTCGCTTTCGTTACCCGCCCCCAAAAGCCCCACTCTTCCCCACCCCCTGGCTGGGTGTTTTTACTTCGGATGTATTTATTTATATTGATGATATCGCTTGCGGGCAGATCCAACGGTTGTTTCGGTGGCACGTTTTGCCAGTTGTCAGAGGATTTCAATATATTTAGCTTCCCTTTTCCAACACTCACTCAGCACCCCCCCCCCCCCCCCCTCCCCCAACCCATCTTCACCGTTCTGTTCTGCTTTCCGATGCGAAGCCAGCCGCGCCCGTGAAAACGTCTCAGAACGCTCTCACCCTGGTTTCCCCTCGATCACACTCGTATGTATTGAAATTTTCCTTCTCCCTTCACGCTCTGCAGGCGTGTGTACTGTTGTGCTCGTAGGTTTGTAGACTGCTTTTATAATCCATTTCTAGACCCAGCGCTTCCGCAGCCCGCCCTTACCCAACGTTCCTTTCGCAGCGCTGCCGAGGTCACGGAGATTGTGTGCCGTATTCCTCGCTGAAGTGAAGTTGTTTCACCACCCCTCCTCCGCACCGCCCCTATCCGTTGAACTCGGGACTGGCAAAGTCGTCCTTCGTTTGCCGCTCACTTGCCGTCAGAGGATACGGTTGGTTTGGGGTTGGGTTGGAGTGAGCGGCTTTGGTGAAACGATGGCCCCGGGAAGCAATGCACGGGAGTGAAGCAAGGCGGTGGTCGGTGGCGAGAAAAGGGCGACACGAAATTGGAAACGACAGGGAGAAATAAACAACAATATATTTCGAATAAAGAAATGAAATATAAATTGTACACATAATCAAGAACCGTTCCGTTTCGCTGCATGTTTTCTTCGTGCGCGGCTGCGGGGCGGAGAACATTGCTCGTGAGGAGGATGTAAGCGTGTTGGGGCCGGAGTGAAGCTGGATGGCGGTAGACGGTAGAAACCATGGAAGGGGATGTCAAGTAGGAAATGGCATGGAATGAATGGAAGAAAGTATCATCCCTTATCGTCGCTGTGGGTAGAGCGACAAGGCGTCGGAAATGGCTGGGTGGGAGTTGGCATTCGCGTGTAGCGCCGTGGAAGAGCGGAGAGCGTGAGACATAAAGAGCTTAGGATTGTTTGGGAAAAGTTGTCGTCGGAAAAACTCTCC
Source organism: Anopheles atroparvus (assembly GCA_914969975.1). Lineage (NCBI taxonomy): Eukaryota > Metazoa > Arthropoda > Insecta > Diptera > Culicidae > Anopheles > Anopheles atroparvus. The sequence goes on from CAJZCY010000001.1 coordinate 32,921,295, forward strand.
TTCTCCTTCCCCTGGTCCGTCGGTGTGGCTTGCCTCCTCCACCGCTGGCAGCTGGATAGTCCATGCGGAAATTGCCCACCTCCGGCTTCCGGAAGGACGGGAGTTTCCGGTTTCCGTTTTCGCTATATTATGGCGAACATTTTTCCTCCGGCTTCACACTCCCGTACATTTTCACCCCCTGCCGAAGCCACTCTGTAACCACTTTTTCACTCCTGGAAAATCGCTCCCGCTTTCCCGGAAGACCGCGAACTTTGGAAAGGGGGTTTTTGATGCGTTTTTATTTCTCTTCTCTGTTGCTGTTTCACTTTTTTCCGGGTGGAAGGTTTTTTTTTCCCCCGACACCAGTGCACTCTCAGTTTGCCAGAAGTGCTGCTAGGTAGCGACAGCGAGGAACGGAGGAGAAAAAGGAATGTATGGAATCAGTTTTCCTTCCTCCTTTCCGTGAGGGAAGTGTTTAAATGCAACATTTTGTGTAACCTTTTTGCCAGCACACACATACATTATTTTGAATGTAGTTTGAAAGGCGTTATGTATTTAAACGCAGTTCCAGCTAAATGTAAAGTTAGCAGAAAGAAAAAAAAATCCTAAAAGATAAGTATGTTTCCGACGGCAAATTCGCGACTCTATCATCATCCGAAAGGGCGATTGGTGATACGAGGGTGTGAAATAATTTCAATCAAATTAACATAAATCAAAAGACAGTTGATCAAAATGCCAAATTATCAAAACTCATTAAATTAAGGCACGATGCGGGGCAGGAAAGCTACAAGCGTGAAGCGTGGCGTTACAATATTTAATAACCATTCCATCGCCATCATCTCCTCGAACGCCTGCAACTTAGCGTTCACCGAACAGTCCTTTGCCCTGCTGTCTATGAATTCCACCCGTCCCCTATCGGTATGCTCTTATCCCTCTGGAAATTACCCAAACCCCTCAGACGACATCCCTAGCTCGAGACGCCTGCGGTGCCAAAGTTTTTCCGTTCGCCCTTTTGCCCTTTCAATGGGGTTCGAATTCCCGTCCCGGCCCCGCTCGTACTTGCCTTGCCTCGAACCCCCGCTAGTTCATGGTTCGCTGCCGTCCGGCGGTGGCAGACGATGCTGATGACGGTTGTAGTGGTGGAGACTTCGCTTATGACCGGTTTTTAGGTCCCACCCGGGCCCTGGCAACACACCAATTAAGTTGTGTTGTGATGTTGTCGCCAAGCACTTTTCCGTTTCGCTTTTCCGAACCTGCTCCCAAAACACCCCCCTCGTCTTTGCCGGGTCCAACCGATGCCGGTTTTTCCAACGGAAGCCCCAGACAAATTTGTTCATGCACTCGTACGTCCTATGGTCACAGTTTGCGTACCAAAAATTTCCCGAGTTTGGGATGTGCGCTGATTTATCATCGCAATTAAAAATCACCACCGCCCTCGACTACCCTTCTCTTGCCGTTTGGAAGATTGTTCTAGGTTTTTGCTTTCGTCGCCATCTACCCATGCGAAAATTCGTCCCCATCATGGTCTCCATTTTACGAGCCATGCCATCCCCCCAAGCGTGAGACAAGGAAAACGCGTCGATAATCACTTACCGCCGCCGTCGCTTGGACGGTGGGAAATGTAACTGGAAAAGAAATGAAATAAAAACTATCCAACAGATACCAACAATCAATAAAAGGTCACCGTAAAAGGGGAAAGAAAAACTTCATCAATTCCAGCTCGTTGCACAGTTGGACGATTTTATTCATTTGACTCGGTGGAGAGAAACTATTAATAATGAAATAACTGAATAAAAAAATCCCTTTCCGGTACCCAGCGGAATTCATTGCGTGAGTCGCTCGTTTGTACGTTTAATAAATCAATTTTCCACACAACAGCCACAATGCTGTTATGGGAGTAAAGAAAAAGGTTGCCAATAAATTATGTGAGGAAAAATGAAAAGTGGAACCTTTATATCTAAAAACTACGATTGACAAGGCGTATAATATTTGTTTTAATAACTTAAGTTTTTAAAGTATATAATTCATACAATTTTGGTTCTTCTATCTTTCACACTTCTCACAGCGTCACTGCACTTCTTACATCACAATCTTCAAGTGGGATAAAAAGCAATGTCAATCCATTTCACACTTGAGTGGGTTTCCACTCCGCCCAGGTGATTCAATGTGCAATAAAATGCGAGATGAATTTTTCTCGCCTCGACAGGCAGCTCGAAAAGGCTCGGGAAATTGCCAAAAAGTATATCCGCGCCACCACCCACAAACTGATGCTCGTAATTGGCAGCGTTGCCCTCCGGCGCCCGATCGCATTCGGTGAGGAAATATGTTTGAAAGAAAAGTCACAAAAAATCCACGAACGCGAGGCCACAGGACCGGCGGCAGGAGCAACATAGACTCTATTATTTTATTACCGGTTTATTGGCTCAAATGGCTCCGCTTTTTCCTCGTGCTGGTGTTGTGGTCGGGATTTCGACAGGAACTCACCCTCCCGCCCATCTCGAAAAAAAAAAACGCGTTCCGTTCGCTAATGGTATATCCAGCCGGTTGCGGAAGGAGACTGAATATAAAAGCAGTGGTTTGGGTGGCCTGTTTTTCTGCTCACCCAATTTTCGGGATAAGCTTTTCGGGGTTTTCTCTGCCGACACAGTCATACGACCCTTGTCTAAGTTGTTCCCTGCTCTTCTCGAGTTTCTTCCGACATCTTCTGCATGGTCGAAAAAAAAAAACACGACATCCGACAACAATCGGGGGAACTTTATTGCTGACGATGAAAGGAAATTGGCGACTCCACTGGTATCTAGGGTTGAAACAGGAATAACACGTCACATCCGGTTCGGAAAAACGGATGTTCAATGGAGAAAGTATCACAAATCGTACAGGCCATAAAGTTCTGTTCTCATTTTGTCGATTGTTGCTTTTGTTTTCTATTTTACTATTTTAAATAGAAAATGACTCCAAAGTTTGCTGGCTTGTATATTAGTTAAAAACATATTAAAATAATATGGAAAACATGACCTTCGACTTTTAATAACTATCCACTTGTACCTGGAATAAACTAACGATTATTGCCAAAAGATATGGAAAGGGTTGCAATAGACAGTCTGAAATACCACCAGTTAAATCTCACCCTCTCAAAATGCCCCTCCTGCCTTTGCAACGATAGAGGTTTTGTGTTTTTGTTGCGGTTAAGAAATTCAACCCATGGTGCCGGCGATGCAGGAAAATATGATAATGATTATCGTTCCTGACATACTAAAAAGTGACGTGCGGAGTGGGGATGTATCAAGAGTCGTTGTTGCCGTGCCGGGCAAATGAGTGGTAAATGAAACTGAACTTCTCTCCGAAAGGGGAGTTGTCGTACGCTTGCCTGCATAGACGAAACGATGTAAGTCCTCATGTCCTGTCATGTACGCCCATCTTCGCCGGATGGTTTATGATGGTGCCCGGAGCTAGGTGAGGAGTGAACTAAGGAAGACGGCACGTTTAGCTGTAATAAATTCTAATTCCATCGTACCATGGCTGGCACTGACGGTCCCCTCCAGTGATGGTCGACGGCGTTTTTCCCCCGAGGGAATAAGTGAACCATAAAATAACAGGATCATTCCAGAGGGAACGTTCACACAATCGGGGAGCAGCTTCTCCTTTTTCCAGTCGAGCAGGAAAGGATCGGCGGGACTAACCGCAAGGTTGGCAATGGTGGTAAGTGCGCCTAGCGACGGTTGTGCAAACCCCTTTTCCGATGAACCCAAGTCTTGCGGTTAGAGTGCGGGAGATTTTCTCCTACTGCCAAGAAGAACTCATCATCTGCAAGATGGGTGTAATTTATAACCTGATCTCGCAACAACATTGTCACACGGACACTTACGGACTGTCCTGTATCGGATGAAATTTTCCGAAAACTACTCACCCCCAAGGGCTACTCTGAAACCACTTGACTAGGCAAGGGTTTCGGCATAAAGGCAAGGTACAGTGAATTCTCCCGCATGAGGTGGTCTGCTTGCTTTAATGTTCTATCTGTCGCCGAAAGGTAGGGGTAGGATTTTGTGTCATTAATCCTTTCCTGCAAAGCATAATGCAAACCGTTAGAAACCATCCCTTATACGGTGTCCAATCCACCTCGGTGGTGGATTTCATAGTCTAATGAGGATTAAATCAATCTCTTTTGAATTTATGGCCTGTCTCGCACGGAGAGGGGACATGGAAAGGAAAGTAAGATCAATGATGACCCCATGACTGAGTTTGTTCGATCAGGTGTTTCTTTTTCGAGTTAAACTGTTTGCTTCCTATGGAACTGTTTGCTTCCTATGAAAAAAAAAGGATTCAGGGATACAAGGCCATTTGAAGATATTGTATGTTGAGCATAGCGAGAAGCGGCAAGCGTTGAACTACCTTACACCCTGCACCTTTGACAATTTCTCAGAACGTTTCTCGGTGTTGAAGAACTATCTTAATAGTTTTTGCTTTATTGCTGTTACTTAACAACTGTGTAAACATTGCACTCGTTTACTACACACATTATTGACTTCTGTTTCTTACATATTTATGAACGTTTATTTTGAATTAAAAGGTTATAAATCCACAAATTGTTTTGTTTGCTTGTACAAAGCGAGCAAATTCATAAAAGGTGTAGCACTCATCTTTGTTTTTTTTTTGTAGAATCCTTTACCTTTCCTTTACGAAACTGGGGTTTGTGCTCCAAATGTACAGTCCTGGCAATCCGTACTAGCTTTGTTTTTCAAGAGTCCCATAATTACCATAACATAGGCGACGAAGAAGAACACTCCACGGAACGAGAGGGGGTGCCACCCGTTCCATCTTGCAACCAGCGGATCAGACGGGGGTTTTTCGAACGAATAATCCCACTTGTGTTAGCGAAGGTGCTGAAGCAAAACCGAGCGGTAAGCTCATCGCCCCTCAGCAACGGAATGAATATCAACTCGGGGCTAATTTAATTTCATCATCTGCCAACCGAGCAACAACAATCGACCACTTGTGAAGGCTGTGCACAGCTTCCCCGCTATTCACGTCCTCTTGTTGTGGAATATTTTTGAAGATGTCTGGTGTATTCATAGGAGAGCAGGTCCCGACTGGAAGGGTGTTTTATAAATTTACCGGTGCGCAGAATTGCTTGAGTTGGTCGAGTACGACCAATCAAACGGGACAGTGGGATAAACACAACGCTTGGTGTGTTATTAGCGTGACTTTAATGAAAGGATTAAAGCAATTTGCATTCACTTTTTCATGTTGCTTCATTAGGTTTTTTTTTTGTAAAGATTAAGATGTTTTGAATTTCGGGTTGAACGATAGCTTAACGTTCTAACCCAGTTAAGTAAACAAATAAACCTCACGAATATAAAAGTAATATAAAATGCTGTAAAATAAATAAAATAGATTTTTCGCTTTTGCTTATCTTTCTGTAGCTTTTTGGAGCAAATTTGGAACTGTGCAATAAACATTTTCACATTCCCAAACACCTTTAAAATCCCTTTCCGTGTGTCACACATTTTTTCTGCTTCATTGTATTTTTCACTTCTCGGAAAGGTAATCAAAAAGAAAAGGGCTCTAGAGGAATTCGCGTGTTGAATTCGCCCTTTCAAAAGCGCACCAAACATGATTCTCAAAACGATGATAAAAACTACGATGCTGATGTACTATCGGGTGTCCCCGGTACGATGCGTTGATGAAGATGAATGTCTACGCATTCACGTTCAACGGGACACTTGGTACAAAAATATGGCATCCGTGAAATCCTGCCTGCAAATGACGATGGTGATGATTTTGATGATAGGGATATCATCACTCGGAGGCTCGCTGTCGCGGTGGAATATTCTACGCAAATGTCTGTTTTTTTTCCCACATCGCTTGGAGACAACTTGCACATTTCATGCCACGTGAGATAGATAAATGTGATGGATGTATAGACGCATGGTAGGATGCAGGTCGAATTAATGCATCTCCACACCATCGACGTTAGGTGAAAAGATGGTTGAACGAGAAAAGTGCACTTGTATTGAGGAGGATGCCTACTTCTTCTCCCATATAGCGAAACAACGAGTTGGAAACTAACATGAATCCTGTATTCCCGGTGACATGAAATTCAACGCAAGTCCTTATTTTGTTGCTAGTAGACGAAAATGTCTGGCACTACTCTCCCTTTTTTCTGTGTAACTAAGAAAATCACTAAGAATTCTGTTTGAGAGCGAACATATGAATGAGGTCTCTTAATTTTCCAACCTGATTATAGGGTATGTATGGGTATGTTATATTTTATTTTTCTGCTTGCTTGGACCCGCAAAAAAAATAAAAAAAATATTTTATGTACTTTTTGCAGCTCCTTCTACTTGGAAATAATTATAAATGTATTGTCTGTGTAATAGTTACAAAATTTTAACCGCGTGATAGTATCTAAAGGGTACCTTGGCTGTACTCTAAATGAGTTTTGCTTTACTTTTTTATCTTCCCCTCCAACCCCATGAAAGAGTTAAAACCAAGAAAAAAAACAGTTCATACAATGCCACCACCCACCGATGGCTGAAAGTAGTGGGAAAATTCGACAGCCTTAAAAATGGCCCATCCTCATAGTGCCATCATGCAGGCGAATCGCTCAGAAATAAAGCTGGAAAGGACAACATACCCGGTGTCGAGTCAATATAGCCCGAGGGTGGAATGGGATGAATTGTGAATGAAAGTAGAGATAGGCAACAAGAAGCATAGATTAAGGCAAGGAGCAAAAAAAAGTGTTTATGTACTAACACACTCAAAATTGGCGAAAGAATGGCTTGTCGTTGAATTCGCTTTTTCTGATGGTTTGTTTTTATTTCTTTTACCTGTTTTGATGAGCGGCTCCCATCTCTCACAGCTTCCACCTCAGTACCTCCTTGTGTGGTTTCTCTCGATCCCATTTTAATTTTCTTCCTTGTTTGCCCCGATCAATCTGCCAATGCACGCTCTCAGCTGGCGTCCTGCTATTCACTTCTCACGCTCATCCGGTGCGATTCACGAACTCGCATACGTTTCTCACCCATTCATAGGCGCAGCGATTAGTGAGAAGAACAGAAGGCGATACTCAATGCAGGGGAGAAACTTTTTCTCACTCAAGCTCTGCGCTTCATCGAAAGTTCATCTATTTTCCTATTTCGAGAATCATTTTTTGACTTTTCCTCTTGGCTGCGCTGTGCTTTCCCGTGAGCGTCCAAAACGGTTGTCGAGGGTGATGGTAAGTGTAGGTAGAGTGGAAACAACCTCTGACATCGCGGTAATAGAATTGGTAAGAGATTCCGCGAAAGCGATTCACCCGGCATGAACGATGCTGGTATGTGTTGCGCGAGAAGGGATGCAACCAGAGAGGAAGAACGGTCTGGTAAACTGTTGGCGCTGTGTGTCGGTGTGAGCGAGAGAGGTTGCCCAAGCTATGGGTCCCATTTCGTACGAACAGATGGTGGAAAATTGAATGCCACAGCAGCGCTATGTTGCATGGCGTTGCGGTGAAGGGAAGAAATGGGAGAGCGTAAGGCTAAGGGTGGAAAAGGAAAGGCATATCGTAAAAGCGTCCCATAAGTCACGGTCCACAATGAAAAATGAACATGAAAGAGACGCTGCTAGGTGTGAATGCGGAAAAAGGATAGACTACGGCTAATAAAAGCGAAAAAAAAAAGACCTAGGAAAATAAAACGTCGACAAGGATGAAGGCGATGACGACGAGGACACATTTCAAGGGGGATTGATTTACAAAATTTCGGTTCACTGCTTCTGGGTGATTTTCTTTTTCATGCTGTTTTTTTTTTGGGTGCATTTTTGGAGTGGTGCGTGCCATCGCTTATGTGTGCGGAAACGTTATTAAAGGACGTACAAGGAGTGCAAGATCCGGAGCGGATCACGCGGAGGACCGGCCGGGACACAAATAAACAAAAGAACCGCTCGGCCAGAGCAACACATTTTGGGTGAGAGTTTTTTTGTGTCACTCTGTGCGTTTTTTTTTATCACTCGACGATCCTTTTCTTCTAGCAAAAAAATGACATCATTACATAGCGGGTGGCAGTACGCGCGTTTGTGTGTATATGTGAGGGACAGGATATTTTTTGCCCTCCGATGGACTCATTTTTTGCGCCTTCAGCAAATATGCAAAGAAAGAAAGCGGTCTTTTTTGACTGACGATTCGTCCATCCTTTTCGTGTCGGGCTGCTGGAAACATTCCAACATCCTTTAGGTAAAGCCTACTGTGAAGTAAATAGTTCTTCCAAAAATAGAGGCAAGAAACACGGTAGCGCAAACAAAAAACGGATGCCAATTTCAACAACTGCAACCGGCCTTGTTAGTATCGGTGAAATTAACCGAGTTGTGTTAATCTTTTTGCAAGGGGGTTTTTTTTCTCGTTGATTGTCATTCATCCCAATTGGACATAACCTCGGATGCCAACGATGGGAGGAGGTGTTGATCCTTTTATTTCGTTTGTATGTTAGCCGTTGATTCTGTTGTTCGGGTTTCTGGAGTGTTTAAACCAACATTTAAGTGTGTGGGAGGAGAGTTTAAACATGACTTTATCTTTTTTTTCTACTGAATAAAGATTGTTGTGGTTCATTTAAGGGTATGATGCAATATACATTTTCAAAGTTGAAGTTTTTAGGGATATATATAGATCCCTAATATATTTTGGGTTTGATTAATTTTTAAAATTAATTTACACATTTTTCACTCGTTTAGACTGAACTGCTTATTATGCACTTTTCGAATAAAGAGCATGTTTGCATCGTATGGATCATTAAACAGACACAATTGTGTCCTTGTCTGCTCGAGCTATTACCCCTTGTTTTTCCCATCCTTGGTGATTCTTTTCATCTCCCATGTTTGACTCATTCCTGCCGCATATGTGGATGCGATCATCTGGATGTTAAAGGGGCATCATACGGGACCAGGCACCCTCAAGCGGTCTCATCCTACCGACACACTCTGGGTCGGATCATTCCGTGTTTACTCAATGCTAAAGCGGTTTGTTCTCGCCCCCGTAGGTATCACGAAGCGCTTAGCTCACATAGAGGTTTTTGTTATCGTTAAGGAAGGCTCGTTCCGTGGGACCATCACCGCAGAAGGATGCTTTTCGTGGAAGGATAGAGAGTGGAAGTTCTAAAGGCGCGCGTTTGTGTGTGCGTGTTTATTGAGCAATCACGCGGGGAAAGAGCAATGAAGAGGACAGATTTCGTGTGTTCAGCAAAGTTATGGAAACGAGGAATAACCAACGGGAGGACAGAGAAAGAGCGAGAAGCCCAAGACCTAAAGCAAAACGGAAGGAAAAAGGAAGTGAAAGGAGAAGGCGGAAGTAGTTCCAGGGGCATTGTTTCCCTTCGCCGGCATTTCCCTATGTACGCTGCCGCGTTCACTCGCAAATTAGAAAGTGCCACCACCCGTCTGTCGTGTGGTTTTTCCCCCGTCTCTTGTCGGCTTTCCCTCCACTCCTGGCGAACCTTTTCTCGCGTAGCCCTTCCGTAATAAATAAAGTCCGACGTAGACAGACTCCAGCCAGATGAGAATTGAATGAGAAAACTTTGTCCGCCGGCGGATGAACAATCCTCATGAGTTCCGTCCGTCGCCGCGCGCTGTTCGGTGTGTGAGTTCCAGAGTCGAACAAGGATCGTCGCACCGTCTCGTAACATCCGTTTTCGGCGCGCTGTTCATTCGTGTTTTGAACGCCGTGGTGTAAGGAAGGAGCAATCCTGCTGCTGCTGCAGTTCGTCCTGTTATTTTATCGTTCACATGCTCGGCCGACTGCCGCGGTAAATACGTCCACGTCCACGGTGAAGTACGTGCGTGGCGTGTGCGAGTGTGTTCGTGTGGGCCGATACGAGGCCGCATTAGATGCGCTGTGATATATGGTGCGGCTAGGGGCATCTCGCAATAGAACGTCGGTGAGGAACGCGTCCTTTCGGTTGGTTTGTTTTTCGAAGTGTCATGTTTATTGATGCACTGGGGGTATTACGGGAAAAGGAAGTGAAATCGTAGATGTAGGGAAGTTTAAGGCAAATTAGGTGGTCAAGTGAGTCGAAACTGTTTGGAAGCCAAAACTTACGAAGATATACGAGTGATCTGTAAACCGAAAAAAAACGCAAACTATTGTAACAATCAATAACATAAAAATTGGATGTACCAAATGAAATAAACTGTGCAATATTATAACAAAATGGATAGCACGATTATTATCAAATGCAATAAAAATTGCATGAGTGTATTACAATCACAGGACAAAAAAGAATGTATATCTCAATGTCCATATCTTAATTTCAATACAAAACTCGAGATCATATTAAATCTTCTGTCCCGTTTGACATGTCGCTTTGGAACCTTTTTTCGGAAAAAAATAAACGCAAACATTCTTTCCGATATATGGGCTCAGGGAAAGGTCATGGAGTGTATGTGTGTGTGTGTGTGTGTGTGTGGAAGGAGAAACCCGAACCATAAATCGCCTTAAACGTCAATTTCCCTTATCCGTCCTACGTGAAGGAGGCGGTAGAGGAAGGGTAGTGTGCGGGGAACGGTGAATTGAAGCGACGAGAGAAAGAATGAAAAAGAGAACCATTGAAGTGTTCGTGTTTTGTGTGAAGATTGAAGAGATGTTCGGGGGAAAGCTCGTGCCCAACATGTGACAGCGTGTGTAGCTGTGTGCACTCCTCCTGCCACCATGACCAGGCGGGAGGTGGATAATTTAATCATTTATTAAACATATTAAATAATAGCATTAAAAACGACCCATCATCATCATCATCGCTACCCCCCCTCGGCGCCGTCGGCCATAGTCCGCGGTTGTTTTTGTTGTCGTTGCTACTGGTATGTGGTTACATGCGGTCAGCGCATGTGTGAATGTGTCTGTGTATGTTTTATGTGTGATATCCTTTGCCCGTTTTGGCGGACGCTCCCGTGTCCTTTCACGCCCAACGCCGCAAGGACGAAAGAAGAAAAAAAAAGTGAGAGTGAGAGTGCTTTGATGAGTGAAAATGAAGTTACAATGCGAGGCCAACAATGCGAGGGCGAAAGAGCAAGCGCACACCTCGTGGCTTCCTGCTAATGCTCCAATCATAAACGGGCCCTTGCAATGATACTGGCAAACGTCAGAATTTTCCGATTCCCCGATCCAAGCTCGCTGCCGATGCGCTTGCTCCGTCCCATCATCATCGTCATCAGCGCCTGCTGCCGCGCGGTGAACACTACTACGTAGAAAGTGGGGTGTTTGCGAAGAAGTACCGGTATCGGTATCCTTTTTCGCCGGAACTCACCACGTTTTACTCACACACACACACACCTCATTGAAAACCCACACATCTGCGCGATGCGTTTGCAAACCGTATCCTTCGAAGCGCGCATCCCTGCAGGCGAATTCGCGTATGATTTTGAGCTCTCGTCAGTTGGTAACGTGGAAAAGTAATCAATTGTCTGACGTTCCATTTGGAGCAGGATATGTCTCCGTGTGGGTGTGCATCGGTGGTGTCTGTCCGGTTGCGCTGCTCCATCGTGTGCGGCCATCAAATGATCACTTAATGGAGCGTCGTAAATGGGTGCGTTTGTGTGTTCGCGCACGTGAATGATGATGCTCATTTGACAGTATTTAATCAGTGCATGGAGTTGCATGTTTGTGCGGTGAATTTTAACTGACATCAACTGAACACTCTTCCATTCGCAAATCATTCGCTCTTTCACTTTCTCCCGCTCGCTCGCTCGCTCTGCCAGGGCTTGGAAAGTTTTTACTTGTTTCGCTGCTGCTCACTTCACGTACCTTGGGCGGCCCCCGTGGGGCGAAGTGTATGAATAAAACATAAATATTACGATAATAAAATAAAGCACATTCCCCGCCGGAATGAATTAATCAGTTCAATTATTTTCACACCCCACACTGGGAATCGCTGGTCGAGCGGTATATTGTGGTTCGTTTACATTGGAATGTCCCAAAGGAGTTTCAGGGAAAACATTCCCTGTCGTAGTAATCGGTTGATTTTTGAAAACAAGTGATGCCAATCTTTTTTATTGTATTTCAAAAATTGTTCAATGTTCATCGTGTAGAATTTTCCAAGGAATTTTTTTATCAGTTACATTATTAAAGCTAGCCTCAGATTGAGCTATTTTAACTTAAGGTGAATTATACAATTTTTTCGTAGAACAACTAATAATCAGAGCAAAAAACCTCAACAGTTGAAGCCATATTTCAAAACAATGGTATTTTTTAGTTGATTATTAGTGAAAGTGAAATGTGAAATAAATCTTTATTGAATGGACCACTGCTTAAGGAATCTTACGAAGTGAAGACCGAAAAAAAAACAACACCAGTAATTGAGCAATTCATTGTGTGATTGTGGAGTGATTGAGGTTTTTTAAAAACGAGAAGGAGAAACATAATCAGCTCATAAGTGTGCTTATCAATAGTGAAATGCGATGATGAAAGCTATGGAGACATTTTTAGCATGTTAAAAAATTAAAAAAAAAAACTGTGTAAGGGTACACGAAAGCAGAGAATATTTGCCGAATGACAGCACCTCTCAATTTTGGAGGAAAAAACGCTACAAACACAATATTGACCTGCGAGGGCTGTTGAAACGATCGGAAGTGCGCCTGAACGCGTACAGCAAAGGATAACAAATTGGCTCCGGCCGGTTTCCATCGGCTTTCCCTTCTTCACTGCCGTCTCCAGCAAGAACAACAGCAGCAGCAGCTACAGCAGCAACAGCAGCGGCAACAGCAGCAATTTGATAATATGACGGCCAATTTGAAGGTGCATTTAACTGTAATTATATTTAATTTGTTCGCATAAATAGTTAATTGTGGCTCTAGGTGGTGCGTTGTGGGTGGCACACTGACCATTTTCTCGATTCAGCGCACATCCACGTTCGTTTCCAACCGATCGCTTTGAATGTGGGCTACAGTTCGTGACGGACCAGCAGATGGGGGATTCAATTTTGGAAGGTTGCCATGGTAGTCTCATTGCAGTCCCTGGTTGCAGAATCGGTGGTGATGGATAGTGGATTATGTTTATTTTGTTTTTTACCTAATGGCTATCATATTCTTTTCAAGGCGATTTAGTTTGTTTTTTTTAAATAAGAGCGCGTTTTTGCAATTTTCCTCGATATTTTGATCTATACAATTCCATAAAAAAATAAAATATAAATGTATATTCCTCACTTACACCTCGACTAAATTTATACTTTTATTTTCTTTGCAGGGGCCGCCTCCCCAGGGGCGACAGTTCACAATAGCTGAAACACTGGAGAGAATCAAAGAGGAATTCAATTTCCTGCAGGCACAGTACCATACGTAAGTACAATTCATTGATTTACTATTGTTTTAACAAAATTCCTTTTATCGTTCCTTGAAATACCGATTCAATTTAGTTCAGTTTATGTGAAGGTAGTCTAGTGCTAGAGGAAATAATTTCGTTAATTTCTGCACCTCACATTTCGTTCATTCCATCGGCCGAATAAATTCGAACAACGATTCACCGATCGGTGCATCGTCCGAGAACCAATCAAACACGGGAAAGCGTCCCGCCTTGGGGCAGGATCAAATGATTAGCAGCTGATTATGATGTTAAATTCAGAAGCATCGCGGGCGGGACAGCAGAACGCTGGCGCAAGGGGCGTGGAATACATTCTGGCACGAAATAGTCGATGGCTTTAGTGCCAGTATCGCTTGCCTGCGTTGGTCGCCTTGTCTACATCCGGTATGCCGGCGCTATCAGCCCTTCTTAACACACAGACAAAGGCTGACAGGACCGCTCGCTTGCGGCGTCGGATTACTCCCGAGAGGGTAGGGCTCGCGCAGCCAGCGCTCGGATCGAACGCGTAATCATTAATTTAATTGTTATTATGCTCACGTGGGGCGCATATTTACTCTTGCCATTTACCACCACCGCAGCAGTGGACAGGTTTTCGGGCACAAGGATCATGGGCAAAGACTTTCGTGCGCATCTAATTACGGACAAGGGATATAGGCGTGCTGCCTCCGAGGAAGGATAGAAATTGAAATTGATAGCATCGCCGGATTGTGGTGGACGGATGACAGAAACACCTTCCTCGGTTCGCATCAAGATCAGGCACTGCTCTACTTCCACTACTCTGCCATACCTACGGTAATCCCAGTTATCAAATAATTTTAATGGATTTCGCTTTCCATGCGCTCCGAGTGCATAATGCTGGCTCTAATGCAAAATCAGCATCATTACAAATGAGGCAGTATCAGTCCTAAGTGCGATGGCCGAACGGATGCGTTTCGACGCGCGTGGGTGGGATTGAATTGAGTTGTAGTGAGTAAACATCCCTAATCGCATTGATTAGCTTGTTAATTATGTAGTCGGCAGGTTTACCGATGGTCATCCTCTAGGGAAAAATGCAAATGAGAAATTTGTCGCGACTGCTGTCACTTATCAGAACCTTACAATTCCCTTATGTTTGTATCCGATGTATTTCAACAACAGAAAACAAAAGAATACGTAACATCGACAGAGTTTAGAAGGGGAAGGACGCTCCCTGGTCTTACTTCAAGAATCCTGTTAACGTAACCATTAAAGGAGCGATCGTGTGTCGGCATCGGTTTTTCTAATAGAGCTACCTGGCCTGAACAATGACGGAAAGGAGGAAAACGGGATTTGTAATGTTTGTGCTGCGGTGGCAAACGCAAGAAAAACGGAACGGTTAGAATCGGGAAACGAAGAAGCTGAAAACGATACCGAAGAATACGTTCTGCACAAAGGAATTAATGGGCGAGAAGCCCTTGAAGAGATTTCACCGATAGCAAGCTGCCACCAAAGGTTGGCGCGAGAGTCAAACAAAAAACAGCTGCTGTATTATTATATGGTTATGCCTCCGTTGTTCGACCAGTTCAACGGCCCTTTTGCAGTTACAAAAAGAACATACTTGTAGATCAAGGATGAATGCTCATCAAGGGTAAGAGTTTTTTATGTCCTTAAAGTTATCCGGTTCTTGTTTTAATATGGGAATGAGAACAAATGTGCAACCAACATCGTGAGGATGTGTGCATTTTGCGGTGGAAAATTGCCGAAGTTTGCCGAAGGATTATTCCATGATTCATAATTGAGGATCAAATACTTCACGCTCGTTACTGTGCTCCCTGCTACACTCCTAAACAAGACTTTCGAAACCTTTCGTCTCACCGTATCATTTAAAAAAAAAACCTTTCAAAGTGCGCAGCCATATACTTGCACAACTTAAATGACATCTGAACTCCCTCCCTCCAAGCAGCTGGCTTTACCTAAGTAAAACCAAAACAAAGCATTATCAAAATCGTTCCGCGTCGGTCGTCGGGCCACAAGCATAACGTGAAAACAGGCTGGGAAGAAGCGGAGAAGGAAACCGGCAGACCGGTGGTAACAAGGACGAATTAAATAACACCCTTAATCTCCTAATTGCATAGCTGCTGGCCAGAAAAAAAACGACCGCGAGCGTGATCATGAACGAGTGAACGAGTGTGTATGACCTATAATTTGATTCTGGCCGCTACTTCGATCGAAGAAAAATGTTCCCTCTATTCTATCGTTATTCCAATCGGTGCACAGGGAGACTCTGCCGTCTCTGTCTTGCCTACCTTTAGGCGCGGTCAGCACTTTCCGCCTCGTGCGTCAGTGATGATGGTTTCTCACATTCCTCCATCAGAACTAAGTAGCGTTGCTACGATCAACACAGTACGGCTTAACCATTCTTTTCCCTGCCTGACATTGCGTTTGGCTTTTCGTCCTCATTTTCACCCCGCTCAGATGATGCCCTGATGTGCGCTAGACTTCCTCCACCCTTGGCTACTCAAACAGTTTCGCCCTTATTTGCACACGCCGGGCCGATTTTCTATTTATATTTCAATTACACCCTTCATTCTGCCTCGGATCACCCTGCGCCCGGCTGCACGGAATCATGTTCACGACATTTTCCATACCCCTCATGCCGCACCTTTCCACCAATTGTGTCGTTTAATTTTTCGGGCTACCTTTTCACCGCGCCCACCGGTTGGTGCCGGGGATTTCGTTTCGTGACAGCGGCGCTAAAATTGTTAACTTCTTTCCTTTCCTTCTGCTTCTCCACCTTCTGACCCACCCATTCCCTACTTCTCGCTTATTTGTTCCAAAACGTTTGGGTAGCGCTTTTCCCTCGTGTTTGTACCGTTTTTTTTTTCTTTTCCTCAACCATTTACCCTAGTCGCCATTATTGCTTCCTTTTGTTACCGTTGCCGTTTCCTGTGCGTCATTATGACCACTTTGGTTTGTGTTCCCGCTATACATGTGTATTTGTGCGCCTGTGTGTGTATGTATGTCAATAGCAATCCTTAAGCCAGCTGGCAGCTCGGTGTTGGAGGGTTCGGTCCTTCGCCCTATTTTTTGCTGTTGTTGTTTGATTTTGGTATTTCTACCGATTTCGCTCACCGACCGACCAATCGACCCCTATTAATTCGCGTATGTGATTTCACCCTCGGGGAAGTCGCCGTTTCCATCCCCTTCTCGATATTGAGACGGGGCTGGAATGCTTTACTCCATTTACGAGGGGTTCTGTTCAAGTTTTTTTTTTTACGGCAATCTTCCCTTCAGTCGCACGTTCCACGCGTCCTCTTCGGTCCTTCCGCTCGGTGGAGGAAAAGTGTCGATGTGCTTTGTTCGCAGTTTCCTGCTCGGGACGACCATGCCCTTCGTCGCGCTTCGCCCCGAGCGCGACAAGAACACGCACTCGTTATGGTTTGCTTTTGGGCTGCGAATGCGATCCTAAGAAGAACGATTCACGGCCCTTCGTGCCGCTTTGGCAGGAATCAAATATTATTGTTATTATTGTCCTGCTTGGCTCATCAATTTGCACCACCGCCTGCCTACCTTCACACGATCCTTGTACGCTTCGCATGGTTGGCTTTTGCTTATTTTATTCTTTTCGTTTGTTTACTCTGCGTCCGCTCCTTAGCGTGTGCTTCATTCGCTCCAGTTTTCGACTCTCAATTTATATCTTGATTCACGAGAGCGGGTCATTCGGTTGATGATGAGAATCGATGGCGTTTGATAAGCTATAATCCACCAAGATGTGATCAAATGTGCTGTTATTTGATCAGTTTTTTTTTTTCGTGACTGTTGGTTTATTTATTTCACTTTTATTTATCGTTATATATAATACTGACCATTGCATGTCCTTTACTTTTTTTTTATTGATTACTAATAATTCAACTCTAATTCAATGATGCCTGCAAATTTACGCAAAAAGCCTGTTTTGTGTCAACATATCGAAATGAGTATACAAAGCAACTTCAAGGGAAACATTGTAAAGGTTGCCAAACTAAATCGTCAAATCTATTTAGACAGTTATTAGAAGATGACAAAAAAACGGAGCACTAAGAGTTGGAGTGCTTTGAAATAAGAGGTTATATTACAGTAATAGGCGTAACTTTTTGCTATGTATCTTCCACCCAATGCCTTGCGCATGGGATGCTCTGATGGGAAATATCATTATTAATCCTTTGCAATTCTGAGCAAACAGCAAAAACACAACGCCGTGTTTTCCTTTCGTCAAGATGCTTTCCATACAACGAGTATCATCATTAAATATGCATAAATCATTGCAGACCGAAAATGGTTCGGAACGCATCCCTTTTCCGCGGGAAGCGAGTGTTCTTATCCCTTTTCCCTGTCTATGATGTTGCACTGATTTTCCTGCATAAACCGTTCCTCGGGGTGTAATGTTTAAAGTGGCATAAAAAAAAAATCACACTGAGTTGAATATTCACGAACACGTGAACTGAATAATAATCATGAGAGCAGCCAGCTTGTCTTCTCCATTCCGCCCGAATTGCTAGGGTTATGTTATGCTGAAAACCTCTAGAATCACCCCAGCGAAGCAAATCGGATAGTGAAGGGATGACGTGAGACTGATGAAAGAAAAAATGAAACCCCTCGCAGCCACATTAACAATTCCGGCAGCTGAGTGCAAAAAAAAAAAAAAGAAAACAAATCTGTGTGATTAAATATCCAAAAAACTGTCCGTGAAAGGATCGCGCTAACCCCATTGCCGTACTTTCGGGATAAGCAATGATGGTTGGAATGGATTTGAAATTAAAAAAAAAAACAAGAATCATTTCCTTCGTTCGTTCACTCGCTAATGGATACAAATTAAATCACTTGCCGCAGATCCTGGGCCCACACTCGCCTTTCTGCGTTACCACCACATCCACGGTGAGTACGGTCGATTAATATTCATTCGTGTTCGTGATCCGTTCCACCATCCTTTTAAAGCGCGCGAACAAAGCACCCTTCTTGGAACTGCGATCCGTTTTCCCGGGGTCGTCCGTTTCGTACTTGTGTGCGCTTGTATTCTATCAACAGTTTAAACCTGGCGTAAAGGGAAAGAAATCCAACGGCCACGGAATTTATTTCAATATTCATTTACCCGTTGAAAGCGAGCTGTTTTAGCATGGCAAGGTAAATGGATAGCTAGATGCCTAAAGTGGGGAAGAGTCTTTGTTTTTTTTTCGACGAATGGGTGGGATTGGTTCTCTTAGAAATCTTGTCATTTTTCAATTAGGCTAACGATGTGAAGCATGTTAAAAAAAATGAAGATAGAAAATATCATACATTTATTAAATGCTGATTAATCTGAATGATTTTTCTTTGACGTTATAAAATAATGAAATAAAATAAAATAAAATAAAAAATAAAATTCTCTGCGATGAGCAAAGAATAGTAACTTACTGGAATTAAGTAGGTAGAATTGAATCATATGGAGTCATTCAAGTATTACAAGTAGTAATGGGTGGCACCGTGAGTAGAATATCGAGGTAGGTTCACTTTGGTTCTGGATCGTTCGCTGCTTGTAAATTTGATGTTGCTCTCCCCATGGGAGGACGTTGGGCCTGAATGTTTGCCGACAAAAAAGGAAGGTAAAAGTGTTGCTTTTTTTTGCAGGCAACCGTTCTCGTCTATTCGTCTTCATCTTAGTATTTTTTTTTCTTTGGATCTCTAGAAGTTTTGTATTTAAGCTATAGCAAAGGTGCGGAATGAAGTGAAAAATCGGAAAAAGAAACAGCGGATGAAGTTTTCTTTCGACATACTGTTAGGTTTTTAATTTTTTTTAACAACGGCTGACGACAACACCACGTTGTGTATAGTCAAAAATCTGACCTCGGTTTGGCAAGTACCGAGTAAGTGAAATGTTAAAGTGAAAATGTTACGTTTTGCTCCTGCTTTTCCGGCCATACCAAAGGGAAAAGTCTGTAGCCTTTCTTAAATCGTAAAGTGGAAAAAACCAGTGGCTGCAGCAGAGTCTCGAGTTCTCTGGGGAATGATGCGATGCAAAACGAACGCAAATAACAGCGACCTGGTTCGTGCTTGGTTATTTGCGTTGTTTTATTTCAATGCATCTCATACATTTGAAGGGTTGCTTCAGTCAGTGATCAAGCAGTCAGTGTTATTCACCAAAATATGATAATATAAATATGTCTCTACTATTAAGCTGTAATAATAATAAATGAATGTTATTCATTTGGTATTTTTCATATTCAATGTAAATTGTATGTTTTATGTTATACGTTTTTTTATTTTACTTTGTAAATACTGGTTGGAAAACACTTTTCATTGTTGAACAAAAATCATAATGTTGCAGCTGTAAGTTTGCTTGAGCTTTTCCCGAACGGTTGAGCAATTCTTCGCTATGATGATAAACTTTTCACGAACATAAGAAAGCAAAACTTTTTTTTGGTTTTTTGTTTTTTTAGTTGAATAAAAAACATACAGAAAAACACGACGACCATACGCGAAAAACAACCTTCTCCAGCAAATATTTGCGAAAATGTGCCAAATTAAATATTCAACAGATTTTATGCCTCCCTTTTCTTTCCGCCTTCTGTGGCGTAACACTCAGTGGAGGGTTCGCTAAAGTACCTTCGCCGTTGTTCGACGCGCTCTGGTCGTTGTTAAATTTTGCCTGGTGTCGGTACTCAATAGAAACAAAAAAAGGCCAGGGACTGTGGTGTCGGTGGAAGCAACAAAAAATATTTAAAAAAAGGAACTCAACCGCCAAACAACAAGCGAGATCGCCAAGAGCATTTACAATATACAGCCATGGAGCGAATCAGAAATGCAAAAAAAAAACTCACACTTCCAAAGGATTCCGGATCTCACCGCTACATAGGGATTTCCCCCCAGACGTTTGGTAGTGAAACAAAATGAAACATGTACAATGTACAAAAAACAAAACCTTTTCAACCATCATGCGAGCGAAAGGTGGTGAAAAAGCGGATGGAAAAGTAAATAAAAACCTACTAAAATGGGCAAAATCATCCTTGATGCGGTCGGGTGGGATACACCAACAAAAGGAAACACAAGAACGGCAACTCAAAAATGAAAAAGAAATCGGGTGCTAAATAGAGTTCATGTTCATGTTGTTTGCTCGCCACCGAAGCTAGAAGTGGAGATGGCAGAGTTTAGAGAACATTGTGTACTGTTTTTGTTAAGTGGAAGGGCGCTTGGGGTACTGGTTCACTGCACGGTATGTGAGCTCGGTAGCTCCGACGATTTAGATGCCCTTTGAAGCAAATCAAGACAAGCGTCGCAGACTATCTGTGTGTTTCTAGTTGCTCTTGTGCTGTTGGGTGACTGTCTCTTTGCTATCCGTGTAGGACGACTTTGGCCTGTTTTCCACATTCAGATAGATTTCAGTTTTACGGGCTAGGTTAGCGAAATTATTGATTGTGGTGTTGGTTCGCAGTTGATAGAATAATCTCTGTTGTTCCTTGATGTTGTTGTGTTTCATTTTTTAATTATTTGTTTTTTTTTGCTTTCACTTTCATACCGCCATTTTTCCTTCTTCATTTTACTCGTTACTCGAGCATGACGGTGCTTTATTTCATATTCTATAGTTTATTTTATCCCAAATAGTTGATTTAATGTGCATTCAATAATATTCCAGTCCATCTCTTTGAAACAAAAAACAAGAAAGAAGATGTGTGAAGAAAGTGAAACAACTATGCATTTCAGTGTGTCATTGGATATAATATAAATTAATTGATTTTTATATCCTATTTCAGATTGAAACTTGAGTGTGATAAACTGGCAAATGAGAAAACAGAAATGCAGAGACATTACGTTATGGTAAGTAACCTTCCGATCTTTCTACATACAACTAAGATAGTATGATGTAGCCATAATAATTATGTCTATTATCTGCGTGTGTAGGTTTGTAACAACCTTTGTATTGATGTAGAAATTGTTGAACAATGGCAAAAAAAAAGCTAACGTATATTAATGACAATCGCTTTTAATAGGAGTCGAAAGCTCACATTAACTATCTCTGCAACTGTCCACAACACAACAGAGCCTTTTCGAACGACTTAGTCGTTCCATTACTTCTGTTTGTCGTCGATTTGCCGAGTGGTTTACGTCTGGCGAAATAAACTTTGTCTCTCGTTCATTGATTGGTTTCACGTCATCCATCGATGGTGGTCAAAGATGTGGGGTGATAGAAGTGCTGTTGGTCAATAACAGCGGAGTACAGTTTCATGCGGTGCAGTTGAGTAAAAAAGAAGTTGAAAGAAAAAAACATTCCATTACGCTCCTTGCCAGACGGCAGGTCCGCTAGTGTCCACCATTTCCTCAGAAGAAGCATGCCCCATTCAGCAATCGTTCAAGTAAATTGCTTTATTTTATTAGTGCCCCAACGATAAACGACGAGACCTGCCGGTGCCTGCCCTTGGCCCTTGAGCGGCTGATCGCAACGGGCAAACAGATGGAGACGCCTGGTAGCACTGCTGGTGGGTGGTGAACTCACTGGACGGAAAATCCAGACATCTTTTGTTGGGAAAAAAAACAAACTAGTCACACTCGTCGCATGAGATGGCAATGGGCAACGGTGTGAGGTGTTGGAAGCATATCAAAAGAAATTGAACTCAAGATGCCCTGAGATAGCCCTTGTTATCACAACTCTAGAGAGAGGTTGCGTGATGATGGAGTCGAAGAAAACGATTGTCCACATATTATGTTTCTCGTCCACTTTCCTGCCGGCGGAGTTCTCCAAGAAATTGTTTGAGTATGCGTATGAGTCGAGATTTCTATCACAAAACAATCACGGCATTCGTCGTCGTCTGGGTTTTTTTTTCTTCCTTTTTCTGCTGCCATAGTAAAGCAGGGCAAAGTTTTGCTTCCTTGGTCCAACGCGTTCCTGCCTAGGCTGAGCTTGGGAACACTACTCCCACCCCAAGGCTCAAATTCGATTCCCTGCCGTAGAGTTTATTGCTCAAGCCCTTTTGTCACATTTTATCGCAATCTCTTCCGCCGTTACCCCAGAAGGCAAACGGTTCGTTTTCATTGCTGAAATTTTCACGCTGGCCATAGGACAACCTGTCCCATGTATTGGTGGTTGGAATGATGAATGAAAGGAAGGTAGCAGAAGAAAACGTTTGCCACCTTCCTTTCATTGCACGTTAATATTTGCTATTCTCGATCCGCAAAGCTACAACGATGGAAAAACCGCATTTTAGAATGGAGCCTCGTTACGATAAGGAGGCAAATACCAACTCGTGCAGTATGGAAATAAACTCAATCAGATTTCTAAATGTCTTCCTTCGCTAGTTAATTCCTGTTCGTATGCAATGATAATCGACGGTCTAGAATGGGATACGTAGCGCATCTTGTAGATTGCCAATGGTTCTCCCAGTGAGCCAATACGTCATGGAACAATATTTTGCTTGGCTCTTTCACCAATGTCTAGTGAATGCGAGGGAAAATATATTATTCAATCGAAAGATAAAACGAAACAAGAGCAGTCAGGCAGGCAGGCAAAAGAGGAAGCCACAGGAACGATCAGTTTTGAGTCATTTAATGCCATTCCATTCGACGAAAGAGCGTAATGATCCCTTCCTGCCAATTCCCCTTCCTTGCTCAAATAGCTCCCACTCGCCTTTTGCAATAGCTCTCATTCCGTAATTGGTATTCCTATCTTCTAGGAGCAATTTCGTTTTATTATTTTATATGTATTATCAATTAAGAAGCATTTCCATAACGATTCCGGTCGGGCTCGTGCCAGGGATTGAAAAGAGGAATCCGGTTAGTGGACAGAAATCGCATTCCGCATTTCGAGCAGGTCTGGTGCTGTGGAGGCTGCTTGAGAATGTGAGGATACAACTTCCTCTCACCGCCACAAACAAACCCCATAGGCAACGTACACGAAGGAGAACATGCCGAGTTCAGGATTGCGGGTGGGATTTAGTTTTATGGCTTTCGAAGAAACTTTTTCTTCTCTTGCATCCCGATATTTGCCAGTTTATCGTTGCAATGAGGATTTTGTGGTTGTTTAATGTGCTTCGTTGTCGTGAGGCGATGGAAAAGGATCCAATCCTTCGTGTGAAATCCACTGTAGCTTGCCCTGTATAAACAGTAAATTCGAACAATTGAAAGACTTTAGATGTCATTCAACAACTTTTTGTATATAACTCTTACGCTTAATTTGTTATTGCCTATCTTCAATTACAATTTCTATTCGAATATTGTTTAAACTTCACTGAATGAAATAAATATGAAACACTTACAAAACGAAGCAGTCGTAAAACTTCCGAAAATATGTTACCATCTTAGCTACATTGTATGATGATGTGCTCAGTTGAGATATATGTGCAAAGGGATGAAAAGCTCTCGAAATATAAGAGCCGGCAAAAAGGACTTCAATAGAATTTTTTTTGCGTACTGCTCCTGTCGTTCACATGTGCAACGCACTGGAAAAGTAATAAATTACGATAACAATACACTTTAATACATCAAATATAATATGTAACGAACGGAAGGAACTACAAGGGACTGCAAAACTCTCACTTCAAACGGCTCTGAAAAATTCGACTAACTCGCTCTAGGAATCGGTCAGAACTAGAAGCGACGATCGTGTAAAACAGTAAATTCGATATATGCAGCCCCGAATGTAAGGTCGAAGAGCAGCCGCGCCACCGCCGTCTTTCTCCGCCTTCCGGGATCCGGAACTTTCGACATAATCATAATCATAAATTTGTTGCACTTAATACACACCGCCAGCTCGAAGCGAGAGACCAGCATCGACAGAAGCCTCGCTCAAGTGCACCGAAGGTCCCGAATGAAACATATTATGTGAACAGTGCCGGCAGGCGGGAACCCCGCCAGAGCAGGCCAACAGCTGGGAGCATCCAGCGGCAGGCAGGAGGAGTTTTCGGTGAAAAGTTGAACCATAAGCGGTTAGCTACATATCAAACCGCACACGCTTGCTCAGCTTTTGCCGATCCGTTGCCACACTTTATGGTCTTGTTCTGGTGCACATTCGCGTGCAAAAGTTTGGTCATTCGCTGTTCGAGGCGAGGTTTTGGTGGTTTGCGGGTTATTCGGTTGGTTGGCTCGGGAAAATTGATGGGTTTTCGGTGGAACGGACCGTGGTGAGCCGGAAAGACTCCACCGAGAGGATTGTACGGGGCATATCGCTGGGTTAAGATTTATAGACGTTTGAGTTACGCGTAGTACAGTGAAAGATGGAAGGTTTTATTTCTCTGCGAAATGCACTCTGTTCCATTAGTTATTTTTATCGATGCCATTGTGGAAGAAATCCTTTCTCAACCCAGAAATGATGTTGAAGTGAGTGTTTTATGTGTAGTTCCACAGTTTTTTCCACAGAATCCAATTTTTTATTACTTGGTAAAAAGAGTTCAATAACTAAATCAAATTTGCATACTGTTTTTGGTTGGAAAAAAGCGATAGGTAAAGATACCCTCATTTCATAAGGTTACCGCTAAATTCTGATTTTATTTGGGAAGTGCATTCAGTTGCTCCGCTGCGCTTCTTTATTTCGACGCATAGGAATCTATTGCAGCATTAAGAGCTGAGGAGCACATCAGAATGGAAACATCATACAATCGCTCAACGCTGGAGAGAGGAACAAATCAAATTCCCGAAGAAAAATCTGATGGTAAAAGAAGAATACGGCTGCAGTGGGTTAGTTTTTGTTATCTTTCTGGTTTTCGGATACCCTGGCATACGTTCCTGCTATAGAAAATAGGCTCCCACCGTTCGTCACCAACACCAGTCCAACCAGTGCTACTTCTCCACCGTTTCGTCTCCAAAAAAACACTCGCAGGTTGATCTCCATGGGAAAGTACATAACTTTGCAAATCCTCTCCAATCTAATGTAGTCCTCGCGTCGGAAACTGACGGCAGGGTCCCCCTCGCGGTGGTTGTTCTTTACCTCAATCACCGCGCACAACGCTGCTGGTGCTCGGGAACCAACCGCCATAATTTTCCCCTGAAGCCTGTCGCCGGGATCACGATATCCGGAAAAAAAATAATGGCACATTGCTTCCTGGATGCGCTAGTGCATCGTCGCGGTGGTGTCGCCCGCCCCTCGACGGGAGGAAGTGAAGTGAACGAGGTACTTTCTAGCGTACCACCATGTACGAGCTGACTGCCGTGAGTGGCGTGGAAAACAGTATGTGTGTTGGTTAGTGCTCTGGAAAGGGATCTGATCCGTTCGTGCGAAAGCAGTCAGAGGACTGTCTGGTAGTGGCGACGAGATGCGCTTGCTGCTGATGATGATGATGCATGTGAACTGATACTCTCAGCATGCTCACCTTCTTGCCGACCTAGTCAACACTAGCGACCGTCTGACGGAAAGCAGGCATCGTGCCTCAATTCAGTTGTAGTAAAAAAAAATTAAAAAAAAAACACCCAGCGTTATAGATGCAACATTGCAGATGCACCAAACACACTCAGCCATGCATTGAAGAAGAGGAGGATTTTTTTCTGATCCCTGGTACACCCAAGCGACCTAGAGTGAAACTATGTTTCGAAGTCATTTTTTTTTTCTGCTACCCAAAAGCCAGAGAAATCTCTTCTACCTCACTTCTCGCGCAGGTGCACTCCTCGGTTGGGAAGCGGAAGAGACCCACGCGTGACGGTCGGAACATTTTCACACATCGTAACATTCTGAGCATTTATGCACGTACGGAGTGAGCGAGGTGCATTTCGATCCCGATTTCCCGATGCTGTGCACCGTGCAGTAACAGGAGATACTTCCCGACCGTAGGCAAACGACTGCTATTCTAGCGCTCCAACAGGGACGAAGGAACGGAAGTAGTGAAGCATATGGAAAATGGGGTCTCATGTGCGTTTTCGTTGCAAGTTTGCCATCGACGACTGTACGTTGCACTCTGTTCGATATATCAACCGTACGGATAGATCGTTCCCGCACCACCCCATTCGACCGCTGCCTCTCCGCCTCCGTATTGTGCCCTGTCTGCCGGATGTTCCATTCCATCAGTTCCGGATAGGCATTTTTTATTCCTGTACTGCGCCCCCTGGATATACTTTTCACCACCGGCATCGCGTACGGACGACGGTAGCAAGCAACGGATCTTGCCTCTGCGGAAGGGATCTAGGTGGTGACATCACAAAGAGACGGCGGGAAAGAGAGGATATGTAAAAAAAAAAAATCGTGCGAGTAAAATTGCGCTCACAATCCCCAGGAACTTCCCCAGCATCCTTCTCGGAACCACCGTATATACCAGTTGCCGGGAAGCAGCTGCTGCAATAGACACCGATCGGTGTGTGTGTGTGTCTATGTGTAGTCCGCCCAGTATGCAATCCGGAATATCATCGGTAGCAGCAGAACGGAGGCAGCGGCAGCAGTAGTTGCCCTTAGCCGCAACAACAACCACACACGGCGCAACCAGCCACACCCGGTGCGCCACCATCATTTCCGGACGCCACTTTTTACCCGTACTTAACACCGCTTAGCCTGTTTCTCTTCTTTTTTTTTTACCCGTTTGCTAACCGCCATGCAACAATAGACGATGAGATGGGAGGAAGGAGTGAGCCGCCCGGGGGGGGGGGGGGGAGGAAAGACAACGACGTGGAACGTGTTCCGGTATATTAATGCATTTTGGGATGCATCCCCGGTGCGGTCTCGGCGCTCTCAGTGCCCCTGTGTGCATGTGGCATTCTGGGCAAAAAGGGAGAGGGGATCTGGTGTGGCAGGCAGACAGACAGACATTCTTGTAGCCCTGTATCCTGCCGGCGCACCAAACCACATCCGATGTTTCAAAGTGCACCCGGGGGCGAGTGCAAAGCTGAAGAACTGCTCGTACATGCATGGCAAAGCAAACGGGTCGTCATTCCACAGTCGCACAGTGAGAGCAGCTCGGCTAGCTCTACAGGGTGATGGGGAAGCCTGTTCGGGGGAGAAGGCGGCGGTGGGGAGGAAGGGAGCTTGTGCACAATGTTGTAGTACAGGCTGCGGTAGAAGTCAGATGGGAGGGAGTTTCGGCCAGTGGAACAGTTTTGCACACCTTCACAAGAAATTAGTTTTCTGGGAACGAATGTTGGACTCTAGGGATATTTTCGCAAAAGGACGTAGGCTTGTGTAGAACATGTGTGAAGGGTGTGTGTGTGTGTGTATGTGTGTATGTGTGTGGTCAGTGTAAGTTCTAGCTGTAGATTGGACTTTACAATTTGTGGCTAGCCAAGGTTACGCCACTGTAACCGCCTACCGAGCCCGCCCCGCTGGTGGAGAGACTCCGGACGTTTCAAAAAGACACGATGCGGCGTACGTCGTCGTGTACGGCCTCTTC
This sequence comes from Anopheles atroparvus, assembly GCA_914969975.1. NCBI lineage: Eukaryota > Metazoa > Arthropoda > Insecta > Diptera > Culicidae > Anopheles > Anopheles atroparvus. The sequence continues at coordinate 32,948,847 of CAJZCY010000001.1, forward strand.
AGTCGACCGTCGGGCAAGTGCAGCAGCTGATGCTGATAGCATCGGTTAGAAACCACTTCATAGAGAGACTGGCCACTTCCCTTCAGCAGCTGCTGCTGCTGTTGCTCGTGTTAAGTGGGTTAGGCATCATCGTGCTACTTTGGTGTAAGGTAGTAAGGCATCGGTCTCCCCCTGACTCGATCGGGCGGCGCAGAGGCACTGGTCATGTGGTGAAAACACTTTCCACACCCACATCGCCAAGGAGCAGCTATCTATTGGCTTCTAATCAGCAGAGTTTGCAGCTATGTAAGTCGAGCTTCCTCGCTGCACTTCCTTGACCGACGGATGGCCATCTGGGAATGTACGCTTTTCTTTTGTTCTGCAGTGTTGTGTGTAGCGTTTTTTGTTCATTGAAAATTGAAAGGATGCACAAAGTGCTTGATGGGCTACACAACGTGCAGTTGGGACCGCAAAATATGCTGTCTAATTGTCGTGGCTGCAGGTAAGAGGGAGGTAGAAACCATAGGGCAGTAAACATATTTTCCAGCTGTTTTATTGTTTTGAAAGGCGATAGACGGTAGCTTTTTATCTCTGTGGCTTTTACTTTACCGAGGAGATGACGGAATTCTAGCATGATTTGATGATCGCCGGCAACAATCACTTACACTGGAAAACTAATAAATATTTGTTTATAACACAATTGAAACAATGCATTTAAGATAAAAAAATACTTATCCGAGAAATTATTAGTCGAAACATAATATTTTGGATCTAAAACTAGATTTTAATTTATATAACTTATCTGGCTAGTGTGAATATGATCTTTGCCTCGACTAATATCTTCTAAATGATTAAAACAGATTAAAATAATTTCTTATGTCCAAAATCTGGCATCAATGTTCATTGCACAAAGAGGTTTGAATCATTTTCAAAATGTATACGGAGAATCCAACCAATTTAATCTGTTTTTTTTTTAATTTTCCCTGATCTCATGGAAAATAATGCTGGAAATTTAATGTATAGGGTAACCTTGTCCATAACGGGCCAGAAAGATTAATTTCATTCTGCTGATTAAATAATGGTTCAGTAGGTAAAGCAGGAGGCCACCGTTTAAACTTGTTAGAATTATCCACATTTTGAAAGACGGCTCGCTTTCAATGTTGGCCCGAGTTTTTACTCATTCCGGCACATTTCTCGCCCGTCCATAAGTTTTCCTCACTCCGCAAGGTCATCTAGCTGTTAATATGCTCCCATTTATTTTCATTCTGTACTCTAAGCGATAATAATTCATAATAACTATGTTATGGCCAGCAGGAAAGCTCTTCGAACGTTTCTTATTGCTTTGCGAGGAGTTCCTTTCCCTTTTCTTTTATTACCTACCGGGGTTGCAATTTTTTAAAGTTTCTTCACTGTTTCTCGCACCCATTCGTACGAACATGATGCAGAAAAGAAATATACTCCCCATAACTGCCTGATGCAAACCGGTGAAAATGAAAAAAAAAAAACGCTCAGCGCCTTCCACTCGCAGGCTGGCGTACAGAATAAAAAAAAAACGAAACTTCAACAACTGAAAATAGTCAGGACAGCGTCTCCATGCGTTCGCTCTCCTCGTTCATGTTCAGGCGCGGTAATAATTTTATACTTTATGCAAATTTAAGCATAACGCCCTGTCTTCCACCGTTATCATCGTCATCATCTTCGTCGTCGTCATCATCAACGATTCCTTAACCATGACCTCCGACTGTTTAACTGACAACGGAAAAAGGGCATGGCTTTGCTTTCACCGGCTCTTTAATATTCTATTCCACGCTAGAAATCGCACCCTGCCGACACCTGGTTCGTCTCCTGGTCGTGGTCGGAAGTGGTTGTAAGTGGTGAAAATGATGGTGAACATTTTGACCTCCCGCTCCTGCGTTCGTTCGTTCGTTCGTTGGTTCGTTCGCTTCACTCAGCACGCGTCACGATGCATGCTTTCCTGCACCCCGTGGAGGAGGGTAAACGGCCAGGAAACTAAGAAAACCGTTGGATAGTGGATGGAGACATTTTTGAACTTCCTCTCGAATGATCGCGTGACCGTCGGGGGAACCGGGAGCTATTATTATTTTACGAGCTTTTCGCACCGCCATTACCCTTCGTGGAGCAATCGAGGAGAAGCATGATGTGAATATAAAAATGCTCTTTATTTTCTTACTAGCCGCACTCCTAAGTTATGTTTTTATAGTGTTTCTTTTTTGAAAATCATGCAATTGTGCAACACAATAAATGTTTTGAACATTTAGGCATCAAATCTCATTTACATGCTTTACAAACCTATGTTTTCATGGTCAGTGTTCTAAAAATTTATCTTGTTGAACACCATTTGAGTCTTCAAATTTAATTTTAATAATTCCCTTTGAGGGAAAATCATATAAAACAAATGTTTAAATGCTTGTTTAAAATAGTTTAAAATTGAAATCCTTCTTATAGGCATTCAATTATTTGAAAACAGGCACCACTTTGCAAGAAAAACAAAAGGAGGCGCCTGGTCTCTCACGTGCATCACCCCTTTTGGAAAAACATGCAAGAGGTACGCTCTTCTTTGAAGGCATTGTTTCCGGCAATATGAAAAACAGCACATAACGGTACTAGTATAATAATTTACATTCAACCAGAAGCACAAGTGGGTAAACACGCTCACAGAGTTTTCTAACACGTTTTACATTTTTTATTATGTTTATTCATTCGCGTTGAAAGAAGAAACGTGCTAGTTTTTCGACGTTGTTTCAGCGTTCTCCTTACAACCGCTGGTGTCAAGATTCCTATCGTTCGGTGTTATCATAATAAGCTTGTCTTTTTCACTGCGACCAGTTGGTTGTTGCCGGCTTTTCTCCAAAACCAACCAGCGCCAGAGCTGTTCCCAACCCAAGCAGGTGGTGTGTATAATGCCATAAAACCCTGTGCTTCCATTGTGCATGTTGTCTTTTCCTTTTTTGTTTTTTTAGAAAAATTAACAGTCGCTATAAAGATGTTAATATTATCGCTTGGCTGCGGATCCTTTCATCGCAGTGAAGATATCTTGCCATTCCCTTTTCTCGAATGCTTACGTGTTCCGGGAACATCGGCGACTGTATGATACTCACGCTTTTAAAGTGCAAGAAGTCGCCGTAGGATCCGGTGCAGGTTGCCACTGCTACAAATTGGTCTATTAAGCGCCCGCCTTCCTGACGTGACACCCTCGGACACTCGCTCACCAATAGCGAGTGCGGTAGATGATATTATCTATTATACGGCGCGGTTCACGGTGGTGCCGCTCTACTTCACGGAGTTTCAAACACATCGTCACAAGATGGTGCAGATAAGGGCGAGAAATTCGCATAAAGCGCCCTTGACGATTCTTCTTTGATGCAGAGCTTTACGAGCGCTCGCGTTTTTACCAGCATGCCGTTACCAGCCATCGCTTCGCCTTTGCTAAGTTTGCAAGGATAGATGAGTAATTATAATTTTATTGCCCAAGTTATAAACCAATTGAAATCTTCAGGAGGAAGTACTGGAAGTCCGGAAGCCGTGTAGCTGATCAAGTTTTTTTTTATGCAAAAATAATTGAGCCGAGGAACGCCAAATGGTATATTCCAATAAATAATGCATGATGGCATATGTAAGGTTGCAAGAGACCTATTACATATTCAACTTGGAACGTGTATTCTTTTAAATGATCTTTTGATTGCGAACGAAACTGTTTCTTTAACTATTCAACAGCCCAGAGTAACGCAATTACAATTAACTGATTGTAGGCAATTTAAAAGATCGCTAGAAACATACCTGCAATGCAAATGACTCTATTGAATCTTTGATAATGGAGCTTTGAAGTTTATTGTATGGAAAGTACTTCAGTTGAGATTCTCTTTGAAATATACACTGTACGTTGGCTCGATAGGATAGGACACGAGACTCCTGGTCAACGCTTTAATTACTGTTTTGGAACCCACAAGCCATCACGATCCTCGGGGAAGCTTGTTCCATTGTGATTCAATTAGAAGTCAGTTATACCGGTACATCGACGGCGGTAACGCGTCTTCATCGAGGTTGTGAAACTTCTGCGGCGAAAATGGCTCAACGCGCCGAAGAGGTTAACGATTCTCTGGACCGATTCCGTGCGATGATGGCTTGGCAGAATCGCATCCTGGCCCTGTTCGGACTGTACCAATACGTGGGCGCGCATCGGATGTCCTGGCGGATTGCGCTGCTCAGCTTCTGTCCCATGTCGTTCATCCCATGGTCGTTGTACTGTGCCGTAAAATCTTGGGGTAACATGAGTGAGGTGGTGTTTAGCATCGTAATTATCTTCTTCGCGTTCGTTGCCGTGGCCCGCCTGGCGGTGGGCATCGGCAACCCTGACGGATGCTACCGGGCGATACATCTCGCGGAACAAACGTACCTATGCGCTGACCGGTCGCGACCCGCCGAGAAGCGTGTCCTCGCAAAGTACACGCGCCTGTTAAGCCACAGCGTGACGGTTTACACGTGCTCCTTCTTTGGCGGCTACATGGTAATAGCGCTTTCTCCGTTCGTGTTCTACCTGGTCCTCGGGCAACAGTTCCTGCCGCTTGGCGTAACGATTCCCTTTGTCGACCCCGAGACGACCAGCGGATACTGGGCAACGCTCGCGGTGCAGCTGGCGTACATGACCCCCGGCCCGATAGGGCTCACCCCTTCCCAAAACATCTACTTTGCGTTCATCTTCAATATTTGCATGCAGTACGAGCTGCTGATCGTCCGTCTGGATGATTTGAACGTAACCATCCGGAACGCTCCTCAGTCGGAGATGGAGCGAGACCGCTCTGAGGTTCGCCGGAAGTTGGTAGAAATCATTCAGTTGCAGCAAAGATGTGCAAAGTGAGTCAACTGGGGTGGATGAAAAAACAACAAAAAGCTTTGATAATTTCTGTGCGATCTTGTTACAGCTACATCGCGCATATTGAGGATTGCTACTGCGTACAAATGTTCGTCGAGTTTTTAAGCAACTCCCTCCTAATGGCCATAACGTTGGCTGAGCTCAGTCGCGTAAGTTTCCGCGGAGGCGTAGGCGTAGGCGGTCATTGGAAAAAAACGAGTCAGAAAAAAAATCTTCCTTTAATGGGTTTCATATCCTTCGGCAGTCCTTTTGGATACCGGGATACTTCATCCTGCCGGTTGCCTTCCTGCAGATGCTGATTCTTTGCCTCCTGGGAACGCTGATCGAAGTGCGCAGTGATCAGTTCATCGCCAAGCTGTACGACATCGCCTGGTCAGAGATGAGCTGCAAGGAGCAGGCGATGTTTAAGTTTGTGCTTACGCGTGCCCAGCAGCCGCCGCAGCTGACTTGTGGAGGCTTTGCTGTAATCAATATGAACCTGTTTTTGTCGGTAGGGCTAGTTTGCGCAGTTGGAAAGTTGAATTGTAATGCTTAGTACTTTCGTTTCAGATTTACAAGAAAATTTACTCTTTCTTCATGATGCTTCAGAACGCGTAACTCTTGCAATTCTGCAGAATATGGTAGCCCTACGCGATGAAACATTTAACGATTTTGCACTAACCGCTAAATGTTGTTGAACAAGCGATTAACAATATAATCTGATTCATATTTAGAAAACCTCTTGTTTCGGTGCACAACATTTATTTTCCCAAAATATATTTCGGTTTGATATTTCATCAATCAACAGCATGATATTGTATGTGAAAAAAAGGTTTGTATATTTCAAACTGTTTGACAGTTTTGCTTCAGGGTTTTTCATCTCCCTTTTTGCTACCCGTCAAACTCTTTGATTAAATTGCATTCGGGTGCCTCCTTCTTCGGTTGTTTGTATACCTAGATTTGCCCGAAGCAAGTTGTTCCAGTTGCTGTGTCAATGGTTGATACATAAACTCACTCGCGCATTGTCGATGTTTTGCATTCCGATTCCAGCGATGTTTTTTTTTCTTCTTCCCTGTTCCTATACGAACCTCTCTGATCGGTGTCTGCGTCTCCTGCAATAAAGCATACTCCTTTCGTTTTGTATTTTTCGTTCATATTTCTCTTTCCACTGTGGTGATGGGAGGATATATCCGTGGCAGGTTAAAATTGCATCCGCGCAGGCAACGTGCGTAACATGTCGTAACCACTCCATGGAACCGAACGGTACACGATCCGCTCGCTGGCTGTGGTTGTTCCCGTCGGGTTTTGCTAGTTTTCTGTACGATATTTGACGTGCGTACCCGCACTCCTTCCCTTCATATTCCCTCGTTATGTAGGCTCTTCTCTCAACCGACAAGGATCCGAAATGGTTACCTAGCCCTACCCAAACGGATGCCTACAATCGCAGTTCCCACTCGGTGGCGCTATCATAGGCGATGGGAATTCCTGCGTTTTCCCACGAACCCCCGCTCCCGTGTCTCTTCTCTCTTGCGAAAGCCGTTCGGTTAGAGGTTAGATCAGCTCACGACGAACTATCTGTACTTTTTGTCGCGCGCATCGGAGCATCGCGGGAGCTGGCATACCTCTCACTTGCGTCTGGTCTGTGCACCATTCGAAGCCATCGGATCGATCTGGTAGAATCCAACTAGCGGAATTTTCACCTTCACGTCCACCCTCGTCCGGGTATGGTCCGGGGTTTCCAAACGCACAACCTGTGGTTCATTTCCACCCACATCCTAACGTCAGGTTCAATCCTCGACCCGCGCCGCAACGGCGTGCCGTAAGCTCACCATGGAAATCAAACATTCAGATCTCTACCATAGTTTGCCGGAAAAAAAGAGAAAAATTATTAGAAACCCCGGGTGCAAAAGAGAATCAACATCGACCACCGGTGCATGAGCTCTGGCGAAGGAATATTGTACCACTCGTCGTTTTCTCCTTTTCGATCGAGTGCCGTTTTTTTTATAGATTGAAATGGTAAATGAAATGAAAATGCCGTGCCCGTGCTTTGCTTTCGATTTTTTTATAGTTTTTTTTTAATCCACACCGTTTGCTGCGAGACGCATCGAAAATATGAGTTTTTCCAACATACGCATCTCAATGCTACGCAGTATTTGACAGTGTCGAGATATGGGCCAGAGAGGGAGCGCATAAAGCAAGCTCTGTTCGTTTGTTTGTTGATGTTTCTACTCTGTTGATGTTTTTGCCCGTGCATTAGTCTCCCCGTTTGCCCTTTTTCTTCTCGTTGGATGTTGTAGGTACGTTGGTTGTAGACGCAGAAGAGAGAAGCAATCGCATGGCACTATGCTGTGTAGGAACTGTCGCGGATGGATGGTCCAGCCATTGCATCGGCACTCGTCCTACTCCACCGTTTCAATCGGCATATTGGGTTCCGTGTTGCTGGTTGAATATCCTTTTTAGGCGCGCGATGGAAAACGACTCCATTCCATCGTACGCAGCCTCGTGCTTACCAACCGATGGAACGACAATTGGGAATGGCCGACTCTACCCAGCAAAAGGAAGGGCTTTCCCAAACCCACACGCCTACATCACGGTTACCGTTACGATTGGGTTCGTTAGGACGCACAAGGACGGCCGGATATTTCTCCACCATGATCTCTCTCATGTATCCACGAATGAAACTAGGGTTAGGGGTTTTGGGAAACATTTTCCCCATCCCTTAGAGTCCTCGGGTTTTTTTTTCTTCGGACTCGACGGGTATGTTTGTCGGGAGGGAAGTACGCAAAGATCGCACGCTGCTCCCACCACGTGCGCACTGCAAATGGAGTGCGGTGAAAAAGGTCGGGACACCAGATTACTGATCGCACAAATTCCGCAACGGTTGGATGTACACGGGCGGGCAGGGCGCGTGAGGGAAAACAGTATTTTCCGATGGAAATCGTAGATGGAGGCTTCCATTCTCGCGTCACGGTATGCATCGCTTTCGCGTTGAGGTTGAGTTTGTCTGGGCGCTTGGAAGAGCTTCCTGTCCAAACGATACCGTTGAATCGCAAAATTTCGGATGCTTCCCCTGAGTGCTCCTCGTGGAGGATTTTCCACATAACGCAGTATGAGTTTGGTCTGTGGATTTGGATGAGGTTCGTCGTACGATGAACAGCGCTATATCCTCAACAGACGAGAAGAGCATCGTCAGTGGTGCGTATTTATACAATATTAATTATAAATTTATCAGCTCGTTCCGATCTCCTTGGGCTCCTCTCCGTGCCCTTTTTCATACATACACGCTGGTTTGCGAAAAGAGGCAATACGATAATGGTGGGGCTTCAAATTTCACATTGCCGACCTTTTCCGCCTCTGTTGGCATCGCAGGATCGAAGTAAAGGTTTGTTATAATATTAAAGAGGATTTCTTATAACTTAGATAGGCGTGATGCCTGTCCGAAGTAAAATTTGTAATATAGATAGTTTTTAGATGTATTTGATTGAAAGACAATATACAATTACACCTTTTATAAAAGTATTGGACGAAAAAGTGTGAATTTTGTTGACCTGAAATGCGAAACTTGAAATATTATGCCAACGAAATTTGAAAACAACAATAAGTTAATCTATGTAACGAATTTTATTTTATCTTTCTTTTTCGAGACAATATTACGTTACACAGAACGCCCCATGGTGCAGGCGTTAGGAGTGGAAAAAATATATATATGATATAATCGATCCCTTAAACTCTCCGAAGCGATCCAAAACCCGGAACGAGGTGCGTTATTTATGTCGTGTTTGTCGAAAATTGACCGAAGCAAACTAGCTCTGGGCAAAACGGCACTTCGTGCTGATAAATAAAACCAACGAAAGTGCATTTTGCTGCAATCGCAGCACCAGCTGCGTAAATACTCGCCTTCGTTGCGTGCTATCTGCGGAACCTCACCCGAATCGTACGCATGAAAAACGAAGCTGCGGTAAAATAATAACCTATACTTGCGGAACGCTCCCCAGTAGCTGTCCTACAAGGTAAGGTGCAACAGAAAGACCAAACCGGTTTCCGCACAGGATGTAGGTTCCTACGGGGTAGGACCGCCTACCGGTGGCGCATCACTCAGCTCCGCACAATCAAATCCAATCAAATTCACATTCAGAGCGATATGAATAATTTTGAATATTATTTATTGAAGCCCACGTTTTGGACGATATGTGCGGGGAGAGTACGGGTGCACGAGTGGACGGCTATGATCCTGGCAGGTTTCCTTCTCCACCGAAGGCAGGGCGAGAGGGAAACAACCAAACCTGCATGCTTTATTGCGCAAAAAAAAAAGATTACGTTAGGGCGCAATATTTCGACTGAGCATGATGAGAAAAGTATCCTGGGGATACACTTCAACGAAGAATCGAAATTCGCACATCTCTTGCGTTACCTGCAACGTTCCGCACCACAAACCACCACATCCACACTTCCTATCCTGTTATATTCGATTGCAGCTATGCTGTGACCTCACATGTCGAATTTATCGACATCTTTTCCGCTGGAGCTCCTAGCCAGCATCGGGTGGGTTCGTGCGTTTTCCTTGCACTTTGCATGCGAAATGGGATGTTTTAATGTGCGTGCGATGGTGTGCATGTGTGAAGATCCCTTGAAAACGGCTGCTGACGGATGCCGGCCGTCTGATGGAACCGCACCAAATCCCCCACGTACTCTGCATCCGGCAAAATTCGGAAACATTTATGTTTCATATTTCGACCACCAATGCTTCAACCTGACAAAACCGTCCCCCGCCTGCCTCTCTACCGCCCCGAACCGTACGAATAAATCCATTGGAATAAATTTAACTCGAGAAACATTCGAGAACACAACACTCACTTTCCGGGAATCGTTTCGAGCGGACTCCGATTGCGCCATCGGAAGTGGAAATCGAAGCGAAGTGATTGTGAAATTATTATCATCATTCACGTATCGAACCCAGCCCCCACCCACCGAATGTTCCCGGCAAAATAGCCCGCATGCAGCAGAACTATCAGCTTTCAATTCAGCTTCGATTTGCACCGGTGTTTATCCTCCATTTGCATTCCCGTTCGGTTGGCCGCTGTGCCGTACCCGGAAACCGGAAGTTGTTGCTATTGGCGCAAAATAACGCTGCTTGCTTTTGGCTTGCACGGTGCGCATGTGGGGAGCAAATGCAATCGGGCGGTGGTTATAAATAAAATATTTGGAAAATTAAATGCAATTTTCCCTGACTGCCCGCCTGGGAAATGGAGAACGACGGCGCTCGCTGCATTTCTCGCTCGGACAGCCTCCTCGAGGAAGGTGAAGTGGCACGGTGCAGACGTACCCGAGTGCAATCTATCCGTTCGCCCCGGCTCATTGCGGAGGATTTGATGCAGCTGTTGTTCCAGCCGGAAGTGTACCATGTTTCACCCCTTCCAGTGGTGGTGCGGTTATGGACGGGTGGAGCACAGTTTCCAATGACCAGCCATGTTAGTCCTGTTGCTAGGTGGGATGACCATTTGCCGTAGAAGGTAGCATAAGAAAACGAAGAAGGCTAGCGTGACGGTGGTCCTGTGGTAGGTGCAGAAAAGCAGCAATTAGACATCCAGTATGGCAGTACTGGTTTGGGTCTGGCTTCCCGCGTACGTTACGAATGCGGGCAAGTGTATGCTGTCCCGATAAAAATAACAGTCATTATCAGCTTTTACGCGAGAACCACACAAACGCCAATTGATGGTTGGGCTGATACGTGGGGCATTCGCGTTCGTGCCGGCATTTAATTTCACTGCGCAAGTCACGAGCGACAAACAAGCGGCTAGGAATCCTAGAAAGCGGACGTACAAACAATCCGACACTCAAAGCGTTGAATATTTGATCGATTTTATTGTATGTAGTACCGGAAGATTATTGACCGCAACGGTCGAAATGTTATAGGGTTTCAAATTTGTATAACGAAAAGCGTCTTCTGCTTCTTTCTCAAAAACAATAATGAATCACTAGGCGTCTCCATTCGCAACCACTAGAAACTATTTTACTTAAACTTTAATTAATCGAAGGTTGTGTTTTTTTTTCTCTTTTTCTTTACAGTACTACGAAATGTCCTACGGATTAAACGTTGAAATGCACAAACAGGTAAGTGGCGAAATGTTATAGAAACAAACAAAAGAGTGTGTGCTCTAAAAGAAGTTATCGAATATTACGAATTTCTCTAGACAGCACGCACATGAAAAACCAGTGGACTTATATTAATTGCGATTATAACAGAACGAGCGCTATGCAAAAACTAATATTTTTAAACACACGATCTTGCAGAATATAAGAATTATAAAAACATCCCTTTTCCTGGTATTTCTCTTTGCACTAAGTCCGTTCATTAAATCATTAAGCTACAGACTATGGAAGAGGAGAAATGAAATCGAGAAGCGGCACGACACACCATCCTCGCCACCACTGCGATGAATAGACGATGAGTCCGAGCTTGGCTGCCAGGTTATTAAATTAAAATAACAGTAATAACAGCTGCCACGGCTGCTTGGGAAGGCAAGAAAGAAAGCAAGGTTGGGCTGAAAGCGGACGGAACATCATAAATTCGTCCCTGCGGAGGGAAAACCGAAAGATATTCACTCGCTTTCGGCCTTCCCCGCCTCCTGCTACCCCGCTACAAATTGGCGTAGGTCCTTTCGGTGGGATCGGTCGTACCGACACAAGGACGAATATGGCATCTCGTTTACGGTGGGTTTGCCGGATCCGGATCCGCGCGGCATGCTTGCACACACACGGTGCAGAGGTTGCGTACGTGCCTGCCCACGAAAGGCAGTCCATGAAATTATCGCATCGAGCCACCGAGGAGGCACCTTCGGGTCGTCATTGATGACATTTACGATCTCGTGGGATCGGTCCCAACCTTTCCGGCTCTCCGGCCCTGTGGTTTCTTCTCCCACTGCCAGTGCCATGGATGGCATGTGCAGCGAGGGAAACCTTCATGTTTATTTTATCATACTCGTGTTGCTTTCCCTCGGGCGTTGGCGAACATCACCGGTCATGTTCGTTGCAAAATCGTTTCAAAATTCCTTCAGTCTTCTTTTACACGCCTGCCGCTGCGGGTTTCTGCATAAGAAAATATTCAATTTCTGATTGTTGACACTCATAAAAGATCCCATCGTCCTTTCCGGCTTTCGTGTGGGCAGCAGGTTCGGGGAAAACCCACACATAGCCATGACCCGCAAGACATCTCCGGCTGCTGTGGTTGTTCAATTTCTTCATCGTCCCGAAACAAAAAAGGGCGAGGATGTAAATAAACGAAATGAAACAAACAATATCAACCGACACCGAACGGACTCGTTAAGAACCGTCAGCAAGACGTCTCGGGAATGAATGCAGCACCTTTCCGAGCGCCGCCGAGCGAATGTGGATCGCAATGAGGAAAAACACAAACACCCCCCCCAGTCTCGTTGCCACTCGACTAACTCGATTATAATTCTCTTAGCATTCTCGTTTTCACCGAGCACACACACACACACACGCGCGTGCACTCCTACACACACCCTTTCCTCGAGCAGTTCCCGCCAGACTGTAGGTTGCCTTCAACAACAAAACGACGGGCCCTTGGCAACACGGAATGTCAGTATTTGTTGCAAGATTGCGTCTCGGAGAAGCGAACCTTCCCCTTCTCCTCTCGGTGGCGTTGGTTTGCGGCGCGCGCCGAGGGCTTTTTCCATTTCCAACCCCGCCGGAAGGAACGGAAGCGGAAGTGCTTGATTTCATTGCCTTACTTTCTCCCTTGGCGAGATGTTTATGTTGCTATTCTGCCACGCTGAAGCCGGGAGGTTTTGGTAATGTGCACAAAGAAAATAATGTTTGCCCGGAACCGGGTGGAGGTGTGCGCCAGGTGGAGATGAAAGGCGGCTCCAACTCCAAGACATCACCGTACTCGGATGGGCGACGTCAGACATCCTTTCGCTTCGCTCGTTCGTGGTGGGAATTGTGCCTCTCGTTCCATGCCGGGGCGCATTGCCGAGCGAAGTTGTAAACTGGAATAATAATCAACTCAAGGAAGTCGTCAACCGCTCAACGCAGTACCCCGTAACACTCCCTCGTACGTCGCTCAAGCCCCCCTGGACGTCGGTGAGCTCGGTTTTGGGTACGCCCTTGTTAGACCCTCTTCCCCGTTCCAACGGTGGAGCCGCCTGGTTCGGTCACCCTTACTGTGAAAAGTCTTTTCCGAGTTTGGTAAAGTCTTTCGGTGCCGCTTTCGGGTGGAGAAACTTCAGACACTTCAACAAATCTGACCCGAGGGCGTCCGGGCGGCGGAGGAGTCAGGAAGCTGGCAGCGGCAAGGGCATGCAGGACATTGTGTGACGAAGGGCGAGAACACTTCCCCTTCGCCCCGTCCCCCCACTCACGCGACACTGGCTCCGGAATTTCTGCGCCAGCCCGCACCGAAATGCCGAACATTATACGGCAAATATTCCGACGGCAATCGGACAAAGTTTTATGCCTTTATGCAGGCGACGAGCCGCAAAATGTGTGGAAAGAGTGTTTCGCTGGCGAATTTCTCCTGCCTGTGATTCCTTTCCTTTCCTTTTTTTCCCCGTCTTGTCGGTGTCGTATTTTCCAGTGGTTTTCCTCCGTCTGTTGGGAATCACGCAGCTTCCCCACGCAATCCGCCGAGGGTGAATATTGAAATGCTGGATGGCGAAACGGTGACAGGCAGTAGGGGTCCACGCGCTAGGGGGGTGACGTAAGGGGTGCTCTCTCTCTCTCTCGCCCCCCCCGTTTTTCGCCCTTCTGCTGAAACCATTTTCCAACCGATGGCAGCGAAGTTGCGCTGGCGTTTTGGTTGGTGATGGGTAGCGGCGGCAGTTTGTTGTAGACAGCAATAATAATCATATTATACATGGAATCAGATTAGGCGATGTCACAGAAGCTGTTCGGGAGGAGGAAACGGGGGGCGGTGGATGTTGGTGGGTGGGTGGAAAATGTTCGCTCTTGCGCTGCGAACGGTGCGGAACCGGTGCCGGTGCGATCGGCGGACGGATGGAATCATTGGCGAAACAAGACTAAATGGTAATTCGATTAGTTTGTTCATTTACTAGTTAGCTCGTGTCAAATGTGTTCGTTGCGGTGGAAATCGTTCCTTTGTCTCTCTCGCACCTACCGAACGACATTCGCATTGGGGGGGTGGAAATCGCGCGATAGTTAGCAAGTTTTGGTGAAAACAGTTTTACAAGATTTGGTCAGATTAAAAAGTTTCAGCGATTCAAAATCTTTTCAAGTCACCTTTCGTAATGTGAAACATGAGCTAGAATTTAAAGATCATTAAAAACATTTGCCGACGTTCGACGATTTTTTACAAATATTTGTTTAATCAACTTTCTGTTTGGTTTGCGATACATTTTGAAAAATTTAATTCCTATCATGCAAGGTTCAAATATTCGATGTTATCATGTATTTAGTAAAATACACGTGTATGCATGTCCGCTTCTTCCGTTAGATCGTTACGGAAAGATTTTTAATTCAATCACAACACGAGAAATCAATTAGAAACAATTACGAAACATTCCCTGCGCTAAACGCTCGTGTAGCCCTGTTAGATTGAACAAAGAAAAACAGTTGAAGAAACAATGAGTGAGAGAACGGAAAATCACAACGGGGAAAAAAAAGGCCTGGTGGAGCAAATTGAAAAACTAAGGGAAAAGAGTTGGAGATATGGCGAGCAAAAACTCATTACTCAGAGAAAATCTTTCTCCCATCCCAAAGCCAAGCTTTCTTGCCACCCAGGCAAAAGGGTGATCCGCCACAAAAAAAAAAAATCATCATGATCCTACAAAGACCGGAGGAAACCCTAAATGAGAAAAACGACGTCCCCTGCGACTCGCCATGCTCCCTTTACCCTTACCATCGCGTCTCCACTGGCAGCATAATTAAAAGGTATAATCACTAGGAAATTATTCAAATAAATCTGATTACCAAAACCTCCATCCCGGGCCATGGCGACGAGAAAACTTTTCCGCTCGATGGAAGCCACCAATTTCCAGGCCCGGCCGTTTTCCCGTCTACTTTCGCTGCTTCGCCTTGTGGTTGCATTAAGACACGAGGAGCGTCAAAGAAAGAGAGAGAAAAGAGAAACCCGACCCGGCGGGAGGTTCGGTAGGGAAAAGAAGAAATTTGCATCGCAAAGTGCCGCGGAAAACATCCTCTGAAGTCAAGCCAAATCCTCGGCGTTCTCATTTTCGTTGGTGTCATTTTTCTGGCGCAAGCATTTTTACGCTGCGGCCCCCGGCGTGGCATTTTCGCAGATGAAAGAAGTCACAAGTCGCGTGAAAATGATAAAAAGCGGGCGGTGGCAAAAAACACCGCGCCGAGAGAAGAAAGGAAAGATGACAATATTATAATAGAATACCACCATCCGTCGTACCACCCACCGTCCCCTGGTGCCCGCGCGGACGGTTGAGAAAGGAAAGCAGCTTTTCTTTTGTAACACGCCCTTTTTTCCGCCCCACTCCCGTCCCGCCCACGTGTCCCCCATGCTGCACTTTGCGAAACAATCTGATCTCTTACCAGTGTTAAGAGTGGAAAGTGCTCTCCGGGGAACGCAGCGTTTCACTTCACGGTGTGGAATTTTCTTCGCCCGGTGCGGCTGGCAGGGTAGGATAAGATGTACACGGGGAGTTGGGAGAGGGGACTGCAAAATTGTTGAATAAATGACACAAGAAAGACTGCTCATGGGCTTGCTGTAAGAAGGATGACGGAGCGAGCTAAACGACAGGAAACCGAGAGGGGTGGAGCAGCGCTCGAGGGAAGTTGTTTGTGGAAAACCATCGTAAAAGAGAAAGAAAATTTACCCCACTTCCTGGCGCGAACGTTGCTTCTCTTTTTTTTCTTGTCGTGTCGCAAATCGTCGTGTGCGGGAATGGTGGCGTAAGGTTTCCATTTTCCACTTTTCAACCAGAGTTGAGACGAGTCCAAGCACACACAAACACAATCCTTCAAGATCCTTTGAGCCAACCGAGCTGCCGCTGCTCCGCTCACCGAGCTGCGTCGCTTGCCGTTTCCTTCGAGCAACTGTTTCCTCCCCTTTCCTCCAGCGGGGATCGTTCCTTCGACTCTAGCGTCATTCTTTCGCATTCATCATATCTTGGCAAGTCTTTTACGGGGTTTTTTTTTTTCTTCTGTGTTTTCCTCCCGGTGTCCTACCAATCCCTAGGGAAAGAGGAAAATAAACTCTTGAAACGATGCTCAGTTCCGTTCCCCAGAGGCATCTGGGGGAGGGGGGGGACGTTGCACCCAAAGCGACACACAACAACGCCACGCTGGGTTGCTTCTGTTTTGGCATAAGCCCTCGAAAGATAGGCAGGGAATAAACGTAAACCAACACTAAAAAATAAAAGAAAATATGGAAGAATCACCAGTACACTTACAGCTCGCACACACACATATACCGGTGGCTCACGCGTGTGTATGTGTGTGTGTGTGTTTGGTGGCTTGTTCTCGACGGGTTTTTGCAGCGCAGCATTTGGCCGCGGGAAAGTGAGAAAATTCAGCAAACGTCGGAAAACCTTGTCGTCGCACTTATTGCTGGGGAGAAGGTATTTCTCTACCTCCCCCTCCCCTCTCCACCCCACCGATCCGGGTTATCCAGGAGAAACAGATTTTTTTCCGCCAGCCTTCCTTTCGCGAACAATAAACGTGCAAATGGAGATCTTTTTTCCCACCATAGGTTGAGCTTATTGCCTGTCATGCTTTTTGCCACCGTGCGAACGGAACCCAAGTTTAGCTGCTGCGAAGCATGCTGGAAAAGCTGTTAATCATGTATTGCTTTATCGGTAAACAGATGAAATGAGCGTGAATTTCGTGTTTTTTTTTTAATTTTGTTTATTTTACGAAGAAGTATCTTGAACTGGATACATAAATAGAACGCAAATTTTGCGACGAATGTTTGCATAATCAAAATTTTTATACTTTTGATTTGGTTAGAGTGCTTCTGAAATTTATAACGTGTCAAATTGCCTGACGAAACAAGTTATTAAAGGATATGATTAAGGAAAGACTTAAAATTGCTTTAACTTTCTGCTTCAGTCATACTTCTGAAGTAGCTAAGCGAAACTAAAGCGAAAAACTAAAAAATAATCTACTGCCACTTCTAATAACAATGGTAGATGGTGTTTTGTTTCGTTTCATGTTTGTGTTTGCCGTTCCATGGAAACAGTGGCGAAATAATGAGAAAAAAAGCTACCAAATTAGTTTAGTACGAATCAAAAAGAAAAACCAACAAACCATCCGTCGACCGTTTTGCTTTCGCCGTGCCGGGAGCTCATTTAGCTGCCCTCGCTCGTATCGCACCACTAGATTTTCTTGTTTGACTTTCTTGTTTGGTTCTTTTTCCCGCTTTTCCGTCCATCGTTTCTCCCTACCCAAAACTGTCATCCCATTCCCTTTCGTCACTTTGCTCGTGAACTCCAATCGTCCTGGAAGCGCTAACGTACTGTCGCTCGGTCGCCCTTCCTTGTCGTATCGTGTTCATGGTGTTTTCGCTCGTTGGATAAATTAATCTCAATCAACTTTTTCGCTTTCCTCGTCCTAGTTGGGTTTTGGGGGGTTGGGTTTTTTTATTATCCTGCCCGGTCGCCAGTTTCGTCCCTTCCAGCTCATGAGAAAAAACCCATTTATGCCACCTACCAGTGGACGAGAGAACGAAAAAGAAATAACCGCAAACTCTCTTTCCAACGCTTTTTTTTTCTTCTTTCTCGAATGGAATCGTGGAATCCCATTGGAGCTCTCTGCCAAGTGAGTAGTCCTTGTGTTTGCTCTTGTGTTTTATCTATCTTTCCGCCCTACCGCCATCAAACCTGCTGGACCTGTTTGCTTTTTGTGGGTCCTAAAATGGTCAAAATAGTGTTGCGCGAAGTAGTGCGCGAAAATTGGCCGAAAATTGGTCAACTGTGGACCGAAGAAGGCGCAAAGAAAGGCAAAACCGGTCGGTAAATAAATGTATCATCAAGACGGCTCACTCCACACGCCAGCTAATTCACCTCCAAACCCACCCCCTCAAACGAAGCTCGATGCTGAGTACCTTTTCCATTCAAAACGTGGCGGTTTTTGCTCGCTTGAATTTTCCCTTCATTCTTCATCACTATTGCAGTCTCCCATCATCCGTCATTTCGCAAGTGCTTCAAAGGTTTACCCGGCCCTATTCGTCCCTTTCATTTATATTCCCGATGCAGCCCGACAAAACCCTCCGGCACAGTGGCTAATCCATCCCAGCCTGCCTTCTATTCTCCCGTTCGGGGGGGTGGCCCGTAGTTCAGCGTGGAAAGTCGAGGGGAAAAAATGAACATAAATGAAGGAGCAGGAGCAGGAGCAAATTACTGGCATACCAAATGGGCCGGTAGGAAAAAAACGGTTCTCGGAATAAAATGGGCTGAAAAATACACCGGCAAGAGAAGGCAAACAAACCCCTCCCGGGCGGCTGCTCGTCTCTCCCTGTTGACCACTCCTCCCAATCCTCGTTCAAGATCTCACGCCAGCCCCGGTAAGGTGAGATAATAAATCTAGAGATGAATAAAGGAAAACAAACCGGCGCGCGACGCCAACATCCGCTTTGCCTCCCTGCCATCTTGGGGCTGCGATGGAAATGTCCTTCGGTCTATTCCTACCTTCTCCTTGGTTCTCCGGTTATTTACCTCCTCCTTTAGGACAATCGTTGCCCGACGCTAGCGCACCCTCGCTCGTCAATGATTGCCACACACACACACAAAAAAACAGTGGAAAATGTGAAGGAAGCGGAAAATGGCCACGCGAGGGGAAGCGTAAACAAAAGACCTCGCGCAAAAGGTTGGAGTTTGGGAGGGCTTATGCGCGGGTGCTTCTTCACGCTTCCGTTGCTTCACCGCCTCCCGGTTCGAGGCTCGTCATCACGTTACATGTACATGAAGTAATAGAGCCTGACAAACAAAAAAAAAATTAACAAGGACATGGAAAAGTCGACTGAGCGTTAGGGCGAGTGAAGAAAGCATGAGTTAGAAGAAGCGAAAACAAGAAGAAGAAAAAAAAAGCACTCCAGGACCTACCTTGTTTACGTGTTTCCACCTTTAGCATTTTCGTTTTTCCAGCAAACCTAGCATAAGCATTTCCCTCCCTCCCTCTGCTTCTCAGTTTTTCCTTCACTGCTGCTTTCCGTTGCTGATCCCCGCTGGTTTTCCACCAGATTTGTGTCCGTTCGCCGTTTGTCGGTTTGTTGCTGTTTTATTATATTTTCCTTCCAACTACCACCATCACCTCCTAGCCAGCGTACTACCAAGGGTGTGGTTGTTGTAACGATCGTGAAAGGGAGGACGCTAGCGAACGTTGGAAGAAAGGACGAGAAAGGATGGTTTGATAGTGGTTTGGGTGGCTTTTCATAATGAATTCTGCCGGTGGACTCCCTCGCACCGGTCCTGACAGCAATCGCTAACGTGACGGTATACGCGTTCCCTCTCTCCTCACTTTCTGTGGTCCTCCGCTACCCCTCCCCTCCACCTCCTGCAATACTTCGTCACACCGTGTGCCTTTATTTTACCGCTTCCGTTGATACGCACCAGCATATAAAGTTCGCTCTCTTTCGCACCCATTTCCCAAATGAATGGAAGAGCCGATGGAAGTGATGGTGGGTGGGTGGAGGTGGTGGTTTCCTTCGTACAAATAACCATCACGTTTATCCAACCATCACCTTTCGCTCGGGTCGCAGGAACAAACACCGACTGTGTAGCTTCCGTTTCTGGGGTGGTCGGATAATTGAGGTGCACACAGGATCGTGCTGCGGGGCGAAGAAGTGGGAGTGGGGAGCGAAAAAAAAGGCTGGGTGGGAGAGGGAGAGTAAGGGGAAAATAATCTACCCACACCGCCCGGTTGGTCCGTTTTCTTGCTTTCTCCTTCCCCTGCACGGGCGGCTCCGGATCGTTTCGTTTTTCCTTTTGCACTCCGCAAGTCTTCATCTGTTGCCTTGTTTGCGAACTTTTTCTTGGCCACAAAAGCGATGGGAGTGTTGAGGAGGTAAAGGGGGAGGAATGGTTCCCGAACACCAGCGAGAGAAACACTCTCCTCTACCTCGCATACTCCACCTGCAGGTGGATTTTTTCATCCTTGGTTTTTTTTTTTTTCACTGTCCCGTTCTGATCCATTTCTCAACCGAAGGAAAACGCAACCACCGTTTGCCAAAACCCACAAGAGAAATGTGGCTCTGCTAAACCGAGCCAACGTGTGCACGGGGAGCTTTCTCCTGCTCCCCCTTTCTCACCAGCTCACCGTTTGCCGGATCCTTTTCCCCTTCCAACCAACCCCTGCGTATTCTCCGGCCCGGGCGCGTCTTTGTCACTCGATTGAGCATCGAGTTGGGCGAGATTTTTCTTCGTTGCAGCGTAATGGCCGTGTACGGGGTTGTTTTTGTGCCGTCGCCTTCTCCCGCCCACGATGTAGATGTGTTGGTGTGACGCATCATCCAGTCAGCCCCGGTTCGTCGGCGTTCCGTCGGGGAGTGTAAATACGAACCGCCTCAACGACAACGATCACCAACCACCACCGCTTTGGCTCGGGGGTTCCTCTCGGTCCCCGGTCGGAAGTGACGCGGGGCAAAAACTGATGGAAACTTCATCAGGAAACTTTTCGTACACTTTTTCTCACCTTCATCAACGGTAACATGAAGTGTGACTACCCCACCGAACGGCGAAGGCCCGTGATGCCGGGGGACCGATGAGGGAAAAAGCAACAAAAAAAACCAGGAAATGGTTGTAGGTCCCGCAACCGGATGAGTTCGTAGCGAACGGAGCAAAATGAAAAGGAGACGGCGGATCGGATTCAAGGGTCGTGTGCTATTGGGAGGGTAGAGTTTGTGGAAGAGATGGGTGAATAGGTGAAGGAGGAACCGTGATGGGTGGCAGTTGGGTGGGGGCTCCATGCTGTAATGGAGCGGGCAAATGGTTGGAAAAATTGACGCTCTCCTCCTCTTTGTTGAAGTTGAAGCCCGACTGCTGGTGGATTGGTTTTTCGCTTGTCTATGCTCTCGTGAACTTCGCTGCGGAACCAGAGGCTGCAGCTTGCTGCTGAGAAGGTGAGCTACGGGTGAGAGATATCGTGATGAAAATGAGTGACGCTAGTAAATTCACTTGGCTGAGTTATGGTGGCAAGAAACGGAACCGTGAAATGGATCTTTACTCAACCTTACTCTTTCCGCTTTCTTCCACCACACTTTTTGATTTTAATTCTGTTTTTGAAAGCGTGGTTGAATTTAATTTGAATGTTTTGCTTCATAAATCACGAATGGTAATGTGTCTGTTAAAAAGCTTGAAGGAGAAAAATTAGGGACTTGATTTATCAGGAAACTTAATTTCATTAAATCAGATATTTTGTTAGAATCATCTGTTAGAATCATCTGATCATTCATGATCCAAATATTCATAAAAAGTCCATAGCTTAGCAAATCTTAGCTAAGCTGGTTTTTCATTACTTAAACCCAATCGAACAAAACGATATCTGATTGTACTAATTATCTATAAACAACTTATTATGACAATTTTTCCTCCTTCCATCATCACATTTTAAGTTTATAAACTCTGTTTCCTTAAACTTAGTCTGTGGAAAATCAATGAATATTGCGTCCTCTAACATGGCTGATAACAAAATTTATGTATCCATAATTTATTCACTGCAACAACAAAAAAACACTCCTCTTCGTCCTGCATGGCACAAACGAAATATACGGAGAACTCATGCATCTGCAAACTGCTGCAAATAAGAAGCTCTTACGGTCCCTGAAGTATGTGGTGTGTGTGTAAAAGTTTTCCCCTCGAGGAAAGATTTTTGTTGCCTTTATCCTCCCTGGGGGAAACTGGAGCACAAATTACGCCGAACCGAGCGCCAAGCACAAAGCAAACGCGCCTAGGAAAGCGGAGAAGGAGAAGATATAATTTCATTTCCCCAAACGGTTGCCATTGTTGCTGTTTTGCTCACCAACACCGGCACATCCTGCCTTCTCCTTGCGGGTGTGCGCCCCCCCTAGACCGCATCCTTTCTGGATCAAAGCAATCCGGGCTTTCCTTCTCTTGCACCTCCCCCCCCCCCCCCTTTCCTTGTTTCGTCCCTGTTCGCTTGGTTTTTCTCCCATTGCCTCAAGCTCTGGAGGGTTTATTTGGTGTGCGGCTTATTCTTTCGCCTGTCTTCGACAGTCATCTACATCGCACGCCGCGTGCTGCTCGGTTGTGCAGATAGTCAGTTGTTACAACCCCACCCAGCAGGCCCGGTTGCGTCCCTTTTCCCTCCCCTTCCAGCTTCCGCCTTCGGTACGGCGAAAAATTCCCCCGAGAGATCGTTGTCACTTTTGCTTAAATGAGCGAGCGAAAAACGAGGAAAAGTTTAATTTGTTTTCCTTCCATCCCACGTCCCATCCTGCTGCCTATCTCCTAAGCAGCAGACCGGGTCCCGGAGAGAGAAAAGTGGACGAAGTGCTGGAATTCTTTAGTATTCCCGCGTCATCCCATCTGCCACCGGTCCCCTGTGTCCTCCGCTGGGAGCATCCGGTTTGTTGATGAGCGGGAAAAAGTCATCGTAAATCCCCCCCCGAAAGGGTGGGGGGGAACAGCAAACTCCTGGCCGCGTAAAGTTTGGCAAATAGAAAAGATCTTTCGGGGGAAGATAATTAGATATCTATAATTAATAATGTTCACGCCCGTTGGGACGCAGCGTGGGTTGCTTTTTTTCTCTCGAAACGGTGGGGGGGGGAAATGTTTTGGAACGATTTTGATGATGAGCGTGACGAAAATGAGAAAGTTAGCCTTTTTCTATAGAACATTTTCATAAGAACGAAATGAAATATAAAAAAAAGAGTTTAATATGACCCATCGGTTATCCATCTTGGCCCGTAGCATTCGCCTAGAGCGGCACCAAAGCATTTCAATAAAGTAATGAGCCGTTCATAAATTAGATTCAAAGCGATTGATTTTTAAACAAACCCCCCAAACATCCCGCTCTTCGCGGTGTAATTTAATCTCCCATTAATTCCCATCCTGCCTAATCCTGCGGCTCCTGGGGTGGATTTACCGCCGGCAAGTGGCAGCTAATCGCCAGTTTAAACCTGTTGAATTCACCATTTGTCGGACGGTGATGCTGGGGGGCATTTTCCACTATCGCTGTTTACACTGGAAAAGCGGCACGCTGGAGGCTTGGAACTTTCAAGCGGAAAAAGGCAAAACCTATACCACACACGTGCACACACAAGCGCACTTCGCTCCTGGATCCATTCTTTCGCACCAACGATCCGTTTAACATGTACGCGCTTATAAAATTACCTTCCCCAAACCCCATCGTCGGCATGATAATCGTCATCACTATCAACCCCCCCACCCATTAATAGTTCGGCTATTAACGAACTGGTGTGGTCCTGGTCAGAGATCGCTTTGTCCCGGGTTCGGTTGGAAAGCGGGCGAAACGGGGCGGCTTCGGTGACGGAAGGCAAACAGACCGTACATTTCCATGCATCCCTCGCCCTCCTTCGGGCTTCGGGCTCCGCAAGCACCACCACTCGATCGAACGCGATTGTTAATGTTTCCCGGTGCCGGCTCCCGGGTAGGGAAGCGGAAAATGAATGAATTTGTGGATGCGCCGTACAGCGCATTTGTTATTCACTTTATTTATTCAATGCATCGCACATTCCGAGCCGGTAAAGTGGTGGAAGTACACTTCATTTATAATGATGTATTTATTTATGAAATAATAACAACAGCACAGTCACATGACCGGCGCGTGGGCAAGGCAAGAGACGGATGAAAGCGGGGGTGGGTGGTGATGCTGCCCACCGACGCGCTGATGGAATGTGGCGGACAATTTAATGCTCGCGTGTTTGGCACACACGTACAGCAGCATCGGCCCCGGGTTGTGGGGTGTGGATCCGAAAAGCAGCGCTTCCAGGCCGAAACCCCCTCCCGTCGGCGCCACATACAACCCACAAAAGCATCATTATCTTCATCAATAAACCAGCTCATGTGTTGCAAAATTGTTCGACAAACGGAAATGAACGCAATGGCTCGCCCGGATATTATTGAAATGGGCCCGCAGATCGCGACACGCTTCAGTGCGGCAGGGGCGGGAGAGGAGGTGAGTCACGGTGGAGAAGGATAGTGACCGACGGGCGGGAAGGACGGGGGAAAACGGTAGAGGTAAATATGCGCTCATTATGCGAGTCAATAAGCCAATGTTTGGTGGCGCTCGCCAAAACCGAGCCGATTGCCACAACTTTGCGGCTTATGTTGCCACTCCTCGACACCTTCTCCCTCTCTCTCTCTCACACTCGCTTTCGCGTGCCCGTTCATGCTAGGCCTTTCTCCCACACTCACCCACACACGAACGCCCCCCCCCCCTCCCCCACTCCTTTAGTCAAGTGTACGGAGCATGATGAGGAACGGAAATGCTTGGGGAAATTCATTTTCACCGTCAGTGCCTTCGCTCCGACGACGCCCCGTGTCGATCTGCGCGCCGCGCCAGCATTATGTTTACCCATTCATCTTCCGCCCCATTCATCTCGCTGTTGTTTGTGTTTGGGTTAAGCAGCGCGTCGGCCGTGCCCTTTACACGAGCCCCCCTCTCGCCTGCACTTTACGAATGATGTTGAACATTAAATATAACGTGTAATTACCAATTAATTAAAACAAACCGAGTGATAATACAGCGCGCGCCTGCGGGTGTGGTGTTAAAAGTGTCCGTCGACGTGAAGCAGTCCCGATGCCTGCGATGTGCCACGGCAAGCTATCATCGCCCGATTGATAAATGCTTTCACCAAGTGGTTTCGAGTTTTAATTATGGTGTAATGCATTCAGCGTCACGTCAAATGGAAAAGTAATTCTGCTTAAATGAAATGATGGGCTTATTGACGAATTAGATAAACATCGCCTTGGCTTTTTCATAAAACATCTTCATTTATAAAATAATGTTCAGTATGCTTATTCCTTAAACTTCGTATGAAATGACATGATCGACCCACAACTAACGGACAGAAAAAAGTATGTGTATGATATTGTATAATGTTACTGTACAAAAAAATTAGCAAATACATGCTGCAATCACTTGAACAGAAAACCATTAAAAAGCGCATTTCCAGCACGCAGGAAAAGGAAAATCGAAACCCCATTTACATGCGCGAGGCAAATACAGCCATCGGAACGCCGACAATCAAAAGTGGTGATGTACAATATTGATCAATTTATATTCCATACCCTGCGCGTACACACAACCTACCCTTTCGCTTCTTTCCCCCCACCCCCATCCACCCAATTTTTGACGCCATTTGTGCATTGTGCCAATCTGCTACACGCCACCAGGCGCCTCCATCCACACCGACAGCGGCACCGATGGAATCAAGCGCGAATAAGGGTCGTTGAATTGAATTAATTTCAAAAGCTTCCCCATACACTCCGGCTTTCCCTGTCGTTTGGTGTGTAGTTCAACCTTTGGGGGGATGTGAAATCGATACCCAGATAACGAAAGATAATTATTATGCTAGCTATGATAGGTACATCGTGTGTGTGTGTTTGTGTGTGTGTGTCTTCGTGCGAGGAATGCTGGCGGGAATGCTTCCGACGGGCGAGGGAATAATGATAAATACGAATTATCCGCCCTCTCGATAATTGGGTCCGATCATAAATAGTTGTATCAATTAAAACAATTTGATTTATAATTATTCGGTAAAGCGTTGAGGGGAGGATTGGGATTGGATTGGGCTTCCAATATGCGGTGTGCATATCGGGTTTGCGCTTTTGCCACCTCGTTTCCATGGTGTTGTTTGGTGACACTCACATCATGATGTTAATTATTTCTCACCCTCTCCCCTCGCGCTATCTTCACAAGACGCGTAACTTACTGTTGAATCAGACTTAGCTGATGGTTTGGCTTATGATTATAATTTTTTGACTTGCCTTTCATCTGCCCTTTCCTTTTTTTTGTCATGTTGGATTTTAGTTTCGTTTGTTATAATTCATTTCTTCTTAATAAATCAATAGGCATTTTATCCAAAAATAAGAAACGTATTCATCGCGTAACGCCCAATCTCTTTTCCTTTTTTTGTCATGTTGGATTTTAGTTTCGTTTGTTATAATTCATTTCTTCTTAATAAATCAATAGGCATTTTATTCAAAAATAAGAAGCGTATTCATCGCGTAACGCCCAATCTCTTTTCCGCTATTCTTTGAAATCGCCCTAGCTGAAAGGGGAATGCAATTTTACTATTATCGTTCATTCCACCGATGTAGGTGTTTATAAAACGTGTATTGTTTATAGAGGGGCTTATCTGTTTTAAAAATTCTCCAGCCTTTGCTCCGTTTTATTTTTTATTGCCGTTATCCAATCTCACTCCAAAGTTGCACATGACGAATTATCTGAAAATCTTTCGCATTCTCCCACAAATCACCTCTTTCACGTCGCATGCACACACGCTTGCCATTGGCTGGGAATATTTCAATTAAGCATAAAAACAATAAATTTCTGAAAATAATAATAATGAAATGCATTGGTTTTTTCTCCGCATTTAAATGCGCACTATTTTTTGTACTTACCTATTTTACACTCCTCTTTTTTCAGTGAGCGCTCCGCTAGCAAATCGAACAAATGCGATGAAGTATTTATTGTTGGCACCACACATTGTTACTTTTTTTTGGGGCCATTTGCGGAACCCATGTATTGTGTTTGCCATACACTTCCTGAACGATAGCCAAGTCAGTTTTATTTCCGTGCAAATAAGCGCATAGCTTTTGCGCACACGTGAGTGGATTTTGTTTTTCCCCGTTTCCACAGATTCTGTGATCCGCCTTTTTTCGCCCCATTTGATACGTCATATCCTGTTTCGTGTGTATCCTACCTTGCCCCTTTGTGGTGGCTTTTTTGTTGTCGTTGCTCTTTCGTTTGTGTCTGTGCGAAATCTTCACAACCGAAATTTTCCCCGACCGGCGGTGGTAGTGTTTGCTGCACGGCACAGCATTGAGTACATTTATTATGCTCCCGTTTTTTTCTTTGCTTTTAACATTTCGTTTTCACCCTTTTAACTCAATCCCTTCTGCCCGGTAAGTGGTGCCAGCCAGACGGCCGTGGCTGTTTCACTGCAATAATTTGCTATCATTTCGAGCCCGATTGTTTTTGGCCAAATGGCATCCATTATATACGCTTTGAAACATTCAATTGGATTTCAAGCGTTCACTTTTTGTTGTCATTCTTACGTGTTTTTCTTTTATTCGCCGTGCTGACATTAACTATGCATCACAACGGCTGACGCCGCCGGAAGTGACTTGGTGTAGGGGAGAGCCAGCGCACCAAAACAGATACAGAAAACCATCCAGCCAGCCGCGCTCGTCCTGCGAACAGAAAGCTGTTGTATTGATCAGCATCTCGTGCTGATAAAAACAAAATAGAAAAGGAAACAAAACATGGCAGCGCAAATAAATAAACAGAACGTCAAAATTCATTTTTCGCGTACGGTGTTGGAGATATGGGGATTTTCTCTCTTTTTTTTTACAGTACAGTTGATTGTTTGTCACACCTGTGTTCATCTGTCCAGCAAAACCAAACAAAAACGCATCCGCTTATGCATGCGATGCAATGAGTTGCATGTGCCGGTTGAAAAGGTGCATTTGAATCCGTTGCAGTGTAAAAATGAAACCGATACAGTAAAAGGATGTCTCTTTTGCTACCGTGCTCACGAGTGCACCTTAATTGATTCAGTTCGCTGCTTATCAACTGCGTGCAGAGTTGCCCCATGCCTAGACGGCAAATTCAATTTTGCACAGTAGCTAAATCCCGTATCAAATCCGAGCCCGAGGTAGAGGCAGGGGAAGCGTGGCCACGCAGCAGACAACAATAAATAGATGTTTGAAAAAAAATAAAAAAAGCCGCACATTCTGCACACACTTCCACACACACACACATTCATTCATTTGTCGAAGGATCAAAAATATCGACGGGAAAAGTTACCAAAATGCATTCATATCTTTTTGAGCTTTATTTTTATGTTTTGTTTCGGATGTCACCTGAAAAGTGCATTCATTGCCACGGGGAATCGTGTTTTTGATGGCCGCTGTTCAATATTTGATGCTGAACCAGTGCGATAAATATAACAAGTTTCAAAGCGCTAAGCACACGGCGGGGATTCAAGGTGTTTTTTGTTGTTGTTTTGATTTCATTCCATGTCGTGGAAAAAAATGACCAGTTGAAATTGAAACCATTTCCTTTTTTTGTTGCAACTTGCCTTTTTATCGTTCATGCATGTCAATTTGTGAAACAGTTAAAAAAACCATTCTATGTGTTGCAGAAAAAATTGTAGTTGTTGTAGAAAACACATAATCACAAACAAATTTAAAAATCTGGTCCGTAGTCCCTACACGAAAAATATGTTCTCTAAAATAATAATAACAAAATGGTCTCTTAAATAATATTCCTAATTCATCCAATCGGATTTCAATAACAAAAAAATCAAAAACGATCCCGAATAGTTTTAAACATCAGCTACACAGTTTGAACTGACGATACTTCATTGGGACACGCAAACATTCTCCATTTAACCATTTATCACGGGCACACATTCCAACGCGTCCCTTCGTGCCGCGGCAGCTACCATTGGCATAAATCACCAAAAATGAACTAAGTGCAACTAATCGTACCCGATACCCAATCACGGCAAGCTCCAACCAAAGCAGCTTCCGTGGAAGACTGCCGTTTAGGAGTCGCGTGAATGTTTGAAGTCGAAGCAAATTTAAATCCGAAAGTCCCACAAAACCACAACCTTCTTGGCCCGTTCGGAAGCGTACGCGCGTCTGGCCCTACGCCGTCGCCCTTTCCCCTTCAGCACATAATAAAACACCCGGTTTTCCCGGTGAACACGAAAAAGGACTAACTTTTGCTGCCGACCTCGGCTGCGGTCGACCGTCGTGTGCGGAGAAAATGAAATATTCCACTTCACCATTTCAACCGGGCTGGGCCGCTGGGACCGGACCGGGCAGATTTGCCTTGTTCTGGAGACCCCGGAGCACGAACCTCTGTCGGAAGTGATATGCCAACAGACCGGTGGCAGATGTGATAATGTGTAGAGGATGCTGAAAAACTGCCCCGGGAACACCGGCAGGCGCCCCGAAATGGAAAGGAAGCAAGGAAAAGTTATCGAAAATGGTTATCCTCTGCCGATGGCCAAGCCGGCGCGAAACGGCTCTGCGAGACTGCTCTCACGGCCGCAGGGACATGCGAACGCAGCGATCGGGATTCCGGGGGCTGGCTTGGGAAGTCGTTGGTGCAGCTCGCATTCTCCGGTCTTCATTCTCCCGTTTTTTTTGACAATCGAAGCCGTGTCCGCCTCGTCTGTCGTCCTCCATACAGGACGCCCCGTAATGCACACTACATCAAACGGTGGTATTTGTGCTGGTGGGGTTCGGTTGTATGCCAAACGTTGCGGAGGGAAGTTCATGGGAAGTGTTATGATATGTCACAGTCCCGCTGCTGTGGCACAAAGCATCGTTCAACCGCACGGAAGCCGGAACACGTGCTACCATTTGACTTGTACGTCCAGTAGCGTGCCGAAGCCTCCAGCTTCCGCCTGCCATAACCGTGGCCTCGGCGCCTGCTCGGGAATGTTTGTTGCGCCTGGACATAGAGCTGACCGAAGAGACATCACACCCGTTGTTCGCTCGGCCGTTCACCCAGTCCTCCGGGTCCTTGTGGTCCCTTTTTCGGCAGAGGGTTTCTTTTTCCTTCTCCTCTTCTCTGGCGGGCCACCTCGAGTGTACGAGTGGCTGGTCGTTCGGACAGCATGATTTGTTCTATCCATCCTCCGAGTTAGTCAGCCAACGGGGGTCACCTTTGTATCCTTCTCCATCGGTACGATAGCACCAGCTCTAAACCAAACATATCCAGCCTGTATGGGCAGAGGACGGAGGTAAGCTAGGATGCCCCGATCGCCATCGATAGTTGACCAACACATGCACACCGTGCGAGCTCGCTGCGGTTGCAAGCCGAGAAGGAAATAGCAGTGGACCACGCTGCTCTGGGTAAACGATACCGGGTGTCCACCATGGGAACGGGTGTGACAGGATGTGTCCAGTGCTTGTCCCTACTTGCTGCATATGGCCATTTCCAGCAGTTGGGTCCAGCCCGGACCAACGTGAAGGACGGCAGAGTGTAGCGAGATCCGATCCGGCTTCTATCGCCTGGAGAGTGCAGCGCTGGTGATGGTGACAAAAAAATGGCGCGGAAGCAAGCCGCCGGTGGACGGTGATTGCAATCTTTGCCGATGCCGTTTGCTTTTTCCACGGCGTTGGCCATTTCATTGTCCATTTCATCTACCGTACGGGCGTACATTCTCATACTGCGTTGATAACTTCGGAATAGGATGCAGGTATATGTTTTTTTTTTTCTTATGCCTGCCGATTATTTGGCGGGTTTTTTCCGTAAAGGCATTTATGTATTTTTTCACGGGTCCACCTGTATGTGTCTGATATTGGTTTTGATCGTCTCTTTCTATCGGTTAGCGTTCGGTGGACTTTCGATAACGAAACTTACCCTAGCCTAAACACACAAAAGGATTTAGGCTTCTCGCGAGAAGTGTGTCCTTATGTAGCACGATGCATCGGAGAAACACGTCCGTCTCATATTTCGCCGTGTTTCCTATTGATGGGGTTGCAATGCGAAAGTTAGCCTTAGTGACATGGAAGAAAAAAAATGCCGGAAAGTATAAATTATTACTGTGGTATAGGTACTAATCGTATAAATGTTAAAAGAATGATTTGAGTTCCACTCCTTCCCCCCGTTTCATAATCACCATTAATGAATGAAATTCTAGCAAAATGGAAATCTCTGCTACTCCCACAACACATCCGCTTGTGCACTCAAGACATTTGCATGATGAGAGAATGGATTGAAGATTGCTCTCTACACCACATCACTTAATCCCAGCATGATTGTCTTTCACGACAGCTACGAACATTCTTCGGCTCGGAATTCTCCCTGCTAGCTTCAGCCTACACCATCACAAGCAGTCACATTTGCACATCCGCGACGTTACCGCTATGCTTTTTCGCAGTTTTTTCCAAGAGGTCACCCCTTACGCATTTTACGTGTTCGCTTTTGTTTCACTCCGGTTATTACAATCCCCTCTTCTTCTGGTAGCTGCTCTTTGTGGGTGCGAAGGACTCTGCCTCAAATCGACAGAAATGAACTGAATGAGGAAAGAACGCAAGCAAAAAAAAAACTCAGAACATGCTTCCATCATAATCATGCCGCCTCCACCTTTTCCGATAGAAAAAAAACGGAGGGTTTTTCCGGAAAAATGGAAATGGCGACAGATTATCTCCCTTCGCTATCACCGCAACAACAACAACAACAACAATGCCGCGAGCAAGTGGAAAGGTTTCCCTCTATAGAAGATGTTCACAATTCCCCCACAACACCAACACCTTCCATCAGGCTTTCCCATTGCACCCAAAATGGGGGATGAATGTGGTTGGTGAAATGGAGTGGTAGGAATAAGCAAAAAAAAAAGATGGGAGGAACTAAATCATCTTCATCATGAATTACGGATTCCGAAAGCCTCGCGGCTTAGACGCATGGGGCAACCATCTCGAGGGATGCAAGATCGCCCTTTTTTTTTTGCCCCCGCACGGTACTGATGGAAGACAGGGAGAGAGAGAAAAAAAGGGACAAACATCACGTCTTCTCCGGTCCCCGTCACGTCCTCTCCGGCTCAGCTCATTCATCAACACCGTCGTGCATGTGTACGAAAAAGTATCGTACACTCATCAACTTCAATCATTTGTCGCTCGCTCGCCTCGCTACGTTGTTTGCGTAGCTTCAATAATGGCACGGGTCTCGTACGTTATTGGAAATGATGATGAGCCAGGATTTACGGTGGAAAAGGGCGACTTCCGAGGGGGGGAAGACCTATCCCTCCTATCGGATTTCTTTTTCTTTTTTTTCGTTCTTGTTGATGGGATGAAAATCCGAAACAAGAAGAAGCAAAAGGCTGACAGAAAATGCGCACCCAACTCGCCTGCGAAACTCATCAGTCATCATAACACGAAAATGTTTGATGGGGTGGAGGAGCGGTCCTGAGGTTGATTTTCATCCTTTCCTTTTTTCCGACCGCAGGGGGGGAGACCTTTTTCATAGTGTTTTTTTTTTCCTTCCTTTTGGGTGCCCTTTTTTCTCTGTTATGGATATCGTTGATTTCTCGTTCATCGTTGATTCATTCTCCCCGCCACGTCACCCGCTCCTCGCACCCAACTACGGAAGTCATAAAGCCTAATTCAATCAAAGAAAATCCTTGTGGGAAAAATGCTCCACCAATAAACAACTTCCTCCCACTCGGATGATACGCCTTCGGCTTCCAGTCTATACGTTCTGTTTCTTTTCCATCAGCACACCGATACCGATCTCGTCCGTGTGCTCTTGTCCTAGTTTTTTTTCTTCTCCTCCTCCTTCGGGGTGGGCTTGTGACGTTCAGCCGCTCAACCGCTGTTCGTGTGCGTTATGTACAATCATTCCGCAGCATGGGGAGGACGATGGACTACTTCATCGCACAATGGGCACATCTCGAGAGTCAGTCTCGTAGGCCATCCGCGTACATACAACTCCAAACTCCCCTTTTTATCCCCACCCTCTGGCCAACGCACCAACAGAGCGCAGAAAACGATGCTGATTAAGAGGATGACGGAGGGATAAAACGTTGTCGCCTTCGCGAGTCAAATCAAAATCAAACAATGGAGCGCGATATCGGGACGCGAGATGTGGCAAGACGGGATGACGAATAATGCCGCACAAAACAGAGAAACCATTGTTGGACCAATTTCATCAGCTAGAGCGAAGCGGCGAGCGATGGTGCGAAAGGTGAAGAAACCAACGCCATTTGTTTGCCGTTTTAACTTCAAAGTGGGAGTCAATAAATTCTCCTTCATCAACGAAAGATTACCGGTGCTGAGGGATTATTTATTTTATTGACAGATGTGATTCCCAATCCTCTCGTATTTATCAATCAGCTGACAATTTTATCCGATCAATTCCTTGTTTATCTCAAACTTTTCCCATATTAATTTTTCAGTCATTTATATTAAAACCCATAAGCCGTTTGTCACTTCCTTCATAAGTTTACCGATAGTCTCTGCGGTGTCCTGCCCTATTAATCGGAAGAGATCTATATTTTTATTTCCTTTCACTGACGGCCATTCAATTTTCTCGTTTGTTCTTCCGGCGCTGTAAGTGTTTGCTGAAATTCGGGTCGCAAAAGCAGCTGTCAACGGTTCTCGGTTTGGTGACAAATCTTGAAAAGGAAAATCGATGCGCTCGAATAATTCAAGCCCCGAAAATCTCTCTCACAACAGCAAAGAAAATAAAAGGAACACATTGAAGCGTAAAAGAGCAGGAAAAGCTAGGGAACAAAGTTAGTTTATTTTTTTTTCCTACCACCAGGGACGACCCAGGAATCTAAACACCCTCCGGGCCAATGATGATCCCTCGATTCGTTTGATATTGGGAAAAGTAAAATCGAACAAAATACACCCAACAGTGAAGTAAAAGGGAGCGCGATGGGTGGGCCGAGGGGCGGGCTGTTGTGTTGGAAGGATGATTCAGTTGGTTCGTTTTATTATTTTTCAATAAGGTCCTCGCGTCTTTCTTTTCCGTTACCTCCCGCGGTGTTCTACGCCTTCCCCGTCCGGGGTATCCTTTGTGGCAACGTGTTATAGATTCTTTTTGAACTCTTGGATCACATTTTCTGTCCCCGGCAGGGAGGAAGGTGGGCGGTTCGTGGATGGGGAGGAGAAAAAAAAAATGCAGCATTAGTGGGAGGAAGCACATAAGAGGCAAATCGATTTTACGGAGGGCTATAAAGTTGTTTGCCTTTGCTGCTACAACTTTTCCCATTTTTACCCGCTGATTGGCATGGCGATAGAAAGAGAGCGAAGTGGCGGAAGCAAGTAGAAAGAACCGAAAAATGATGTTGGAGGATAAGACCCGTTCTGTTTTCTCCGGCGATTTTTCGTTCCACCGTTTATTCTTTGGCCGGGGTTATGGAAGTGACGCTACAAACATCTTGCGTCGAATGATTGGATAGCAAAAAAAAGAAGTGAAACGCAAGAGGAATGGTAACAACACCAACAAACCCAATGCGCTTGTCAACCATAACGGGCAGCTTAACCGTACCAAATTCACAAATCCCATCGAATTCGAGACACATTTCGATACCATGGTGGTGCACCGAAAATGGTAAGAAGCTCGATTGTCCGGCCCCTCTCCTACCGAGCGGCTCCTTGGCCAGAAGTGCTAAAAGGGGATGTAAGATTCCTTCGTTAGTGGACGCTTGGTTTGGCTACGTCCAGCCTGCTCGAATTGTGTTCCACTCTTTTTGGTTCACCGAAATCGCTTATCCGAGAAGAAAAGGAGAAGGAAGGAAGGAAGTTAAAAATTTATCATTTTCTCTCTGCAGAGTGTCTACCGGAAGGAGTTCCTTTTTTATGGAAAATATGTTCTTTTTTCTTCCTTCGGGTGTAACAAAACAGGTAGCAAGGAAGAATGGATATGGTTTTATTTACAGTGTTTTTTCTCACATTTTTTGTGGGTTTTGCTTTCTTTTTGGGTTTTTTTTTTTTGGACAAAGTTGTTGGGTAAATTATGTGCACAGGATAAGTTGAACTTCCGAAAACGAAGGGCAGCGGTGCTGTCTTACGGCATTCTACGGCTTGTTGGGCGCCTCCATCGTCACCACGCGTCGAGAGGTTGAATCACCTGGTGCCGATCTAAAGGGTACTCAGGAGAGAAATACAGATGAGGGTTCCCAGAAACATAGTTTATATACCTTGTTTTTTTTTTTGGTTCACGGGTCGTCGGTTGTTTGTAAATTTGCGACCAAAATTCGCTTAAACCTCTCTCGACCATCGTTTTTTTTTTTTCAACAAGAAACACTTGCTGTTTAATATTACCGTTGCAAGCACCTTAAAGACTGAGACCTTTTTTTCGAATCCCTAAAACTTTACGGTGACCCTATCGTGGGGAGATTGAAAAAAAGAGCTAAGACGGAAGCGAAGAAAATAAAAAGATCCTTCATACAGGCAATTGGTAAGGAAGCGGATCAGAAGGGGCAAACAATTCTCCGATTCTTGCGAATAAAGTTCGGGGATGGGATGACAAGTTTGTTTTTCGCCCCTTTGTTGTCGTTCGCAAATCCCTCTGACGGTCAGGTGAAACGATGCTGTAATTTATTCAAAAGATTATTCTTGCCTTTCTTTACGCACCTCTTCGCCCGCGAGGTAGCATTAACATAAAGGACAGGTTGGTTACCAAGCGAGGAGCGAACCAGGGAGCGTCTTACCCTTTTCTTACGCCGCTATGGTATTGTGGCATGTATTTTGATTTTATTTATAAAGTTACTTTCCTTTCCGAAAGTGTTTTTGCTTCGGAGTTCCTGGTGCGAGAGAAACAAATTAACCCCGTTTCCATGGCAGATTTGCAAGAGATTAACGAAAATAAATAAAAATAACGATCGCCGCAAAATATATCACTAGCTCCATTTTGATATCTTGCAATGGCAATGACGGGTTCTAGAGAAATGAAATGTGTGTAAAATTTGTTGGAGCCCCTTTTTATAATAATTTCCTTTTGGGTAAAATATTTAACTATTCATTATTTTCTCTCTCCCGTTACAGACCGAAATTGCAAAACGACTGAACGCTCTCATCGGACAGCTGCTGCCATTCTTGGCGACGGAACACCAGCAACAGGTCGCCTCGGCGGTGGAACGGGCGAAACAGGTCACGATGCCAGAGCTGAACGCAATCATTGGTGTAAGTAGCTTATAATTGGTGCTAATAGAATGGAACGAACCAAATTACCACCACTCTCAACACTCCTCGGCCCCCTTTTTCCAATGGAGCAGGATGTTATGATAGTGCGACGAGAAACCAAGTTCAGACAGCGTTTGAAAAGCTTGTTCCAATTTTTGGTTTCCAGTTAACGTATTGCCGACATTTGTTTTCTAGCATTTGAACGAGCGTTCAGCGCATAGTGCGTTTCTTTTGCATTTCTTTTTTTCTCATTTTTTTCGATTCACGATCAAATAGGTTTACGTTGCTAGTGCGATTTTCTATCTTCTTTAGACAGACTGTCACCGTTTGGAGGTGAAAGTGGCATTAGTTTAGCTTTGCAAATCAACCGCGTTGAATTTGGTTTTTCATTCTACACGCATAAATTTTACAATCGGAAAACTGATCCTTCACAAAAATTATGGAATGCATTGGAATCCCCCTTGTTTTAGCTTCTGTCGATTTACGTAATTATAGTTTTTCTTCACACTCTTCGTTAACGTTTACTTTCTCTTTAAGTTCCAGTCCGAATTGGATCGTCAGAACAGTAGCTCGAACTAGTAGAAGCGTGATTTGTTGCCGAGTTTCTTGATTCATTCAATTAGGTTTCGCTTCTTCCAAATGTTCTGTTGTTCACTCAGTTTGTTGACAGCTAAAACACAATAAATTCCATTTGTTCTTTTTTAGTACGTGTTTTTTGTTTCATTTACTTCTCCATATTCTGTTGATATTATTCCTCAAGAACGATTATGTTGCAACCGACATCATTGTTGTGCCAAAAAAAGTAATTTTATTTCCCATTCTCTTTGTCTCATTTTACTTGCAAACGCTGCAACAAATGCTGCAAAATGTTCCAAAAATATAAAAAAAACAAAAAAAAAACATAAAATTTCCGATCTCTTGGTACGAAACCAATACCGTGTAAAATTGCACCGCGGAATCGAACCGAATGAAATCTTTCACAAAATTGTTTGCCCCACTTCGACCGAAATGAAATGTGCGAAATGACCATCCTAATTCCTCTTCGATGCCCTACCACTCTGCAGCAACATCAGCAACAGGGAATTCAGCAACTTTTAGTAAGTTTCGTGTTACTTTTAACGCACCTCCAACCCCGTACAAACACCAACCCATACATTTCTGAAATTCCGCCACGCACCATTTCAACGATCGAATATGCCCGTGCGTCGAGACATGCGCAGGCAGTTTATATCCATCAGTATCGTCTTCCATCATTTATGTTCTGTTTAAAACTACATTTTCATACATCAGTTTTCTTTGTTCAGTAACACCTTTACACATGGCCTACACTCAAGCAAACAGACAACTGACCCGGCGGATACATTTCCGTCGTCTTGGGCATTTTCGAGCACCAGTTTTTCATTCTTGCTGTTGTTGTTGATGTTGTTTCTGTTCGTGTTGTTTCACATTGCCGAGAGTTCTCTATTTATCTTCCTTGTGCTTGGTTTATTAGTTGTTTCGGCATTACTTTGACAATTCCTTTTGTGGCCATAACTTTCCTATTATTATTTTATTTTCAATTTGTTACCTATGTGTTTTTCACTGGCATTGCAATTTTTTAATGTATGTAATTAACATCGTGAAAGTAACACCATTTGTAGGAATTATTCAGTTACTCATAATAAAGTAATAAAGTGCCGGTAAAATGGAATGATTGTTGTATTGCAAATTAGTATTCTGGCAGAAAAAATGCATGAACTTTTTGAAAGTCTGCCATACCGCGAACATTATTTCAACTATTGCTGAAGATTCCCTCCAAGTTGGCTATTCTGAGTGTAAAAGATATTCACGAATAAGTATGGAAACGGTATGCCTGTTATAACAACTAGAGGGATCAGTGACGCTTTGTTATAATAAAATAGAAATAAACGCTATTCTTTCTGATCCAGAGGCTGGCAAACTGAGCGAGTGTGATAATAGGTTCCCAGTGAAAAACGCTCAACATGTGGCATTACCTCCTTAATTATCACTTGTACTGTCCCCTTGGCAACGGGACGCCACCGAAAACCTGTCATCCGAATCGAATCTGACGCTTCATCGATTTAACCGTTTATCCATGAGCAGCCAGCGTTCGCTCGGTTAATCGAGCAGTAGATTTTCCGGCAACGCTCATCATCGCACACCGTTATTGGGTGGTTTGAGGTTTCCGGCCGGATCGAAGCCGGGAAGCAGCAACTGCTTTGTGGTGTGGAAAATCATTAGTAGACGGTGGGGTTGGGGGCAGAGTAGGGAATCGCGACTGCTTTCGGCATGTTTAACCGCCACGGCTACTTAACAGCATCAAGTGTACCGATTCGTCCGACAAAACGATTGTTTGCAGTGCTTGTAGCTTGGTTAAATGATTAAGTGTTTTCTTTGCATATATGTTTTCAATAGACTTGTTTTTTTCTTTGCCATGAAGTTTGTCAACCAAATCTGTGAGCTAAAAAAATAACCGTTTTTTTTTGTTTGGTAACCATAAGAACATTAAAAATTGTTTTTCGAATTGTCGTCGAACCCCTTTTTTTGACGCATAAGCTCATTCAGAAATTATTAACTTAATCCACCAAACCTCTAACACAATTATACTCAATCAATTTTATGTTGAAGTTAAGCAAATCCCATATCTGAGCAGGAACCGTTCTTCCTGATTTCCTGCTTAAGACTCGTGAGGAAAATGTCCCTTTAAGTTCTTCAAGAACAGGTCTCTTTCAAGCAACATTCGCTCATGCTTGCCAAGAAGAGTCCCTTTCATTCCCAGAGTCTCCTTTCTGGGTATTTATTGGAATAAAATTTGTCGAGTTGATTAGATCTTCGCTCACCACCATCAGCCCACTCACTCCCTTTAGGTGTCCATCTTCGAGCTCTGCGCACCCATACATTGACGCTCCTTCTTCCCACTCTACGAAAAAGGACGACAAGGTGGCGCCCTGCCAACACCTCCTCCCTCTCGCCGTGCACAGATAAAATCACGCCCCAGAGTACCGGCACAGCCCGACATTAACATTCTTGCGGGGAAAGCACGCTCAGGCTCGGGACGTGCCCTGCCGGTGCTGGTTGTGTTGGTGATGCGGAGAGTGAAAGTGATTTATATCGATCAAGGACTAAACGGAGCAGGAAACCGTCGCCCTACGCTCGTCCCTTGGCCTCGTTTGACCGAGCGCCGCAACCAACCGAGGCGGTATCCGGTGACGGACGTTTCACTCGTTTTCCCTTTCATCGCTACCGGTCGGTTCGGTTTCAGCTGGGTGGGTGGGAGTTGCTTCTTCAACTCCTGCTACGGTCGCCTTGACTTCGTTTGTCACCACTTACCTCTCCTCGCTTCCTCACCAGCACTAGCCGTGCCTGTCATTAAGCGATCTTCTTATCTCCCGAAAGATTCATTCCGTATTCAACATTTAATTAACAACATCATCACGTTCCATAAGTTTCTCTATTATCCTTGTGCCCGGGTACTTTGCTGGCCCGTTCCCGCAGCCGCCCCTTCGCCCTCCCCCAGTGTCTTCTTGCTGCGCTGTGGATGAAACAATTTTGCCCGTCGTGTCTAGTTGAGAAAACGTCGTCCTGGCGTCTTGCTTCAACACTCTGGCCGCCAAAAGTGTCGTTCCGTTTTTGCGTTCCGTCCTGGGAACGTCCGTCACACACGGACCGTCCACTCGTACTTGCGCCTGTCCACCCCGCGAGGGGGAACGATCCTTTCTACTGTCAGCACACAATTCCGAACGATTATGTTTTCCGAGCGAGTGATTCTCCGTCCACCCTCTTCCCATGCTGGGCGAAACGTCACGTTTGTGTGAGCGGTTACCATCAAGGCTATTTCTATTTGTACGCTTCATTGATAGCTAAACCGCCTCCCGGCTGTGAGCGGTGAGCCCGAATGTAGCTGCGGACTTCTTCCCGAAATTGCTGCCGACCGCAACGGGAGACCCGGGTCGTCGATGGAAATATCTCCATCGAAACCACCACCACCACCAGCGCTGCCGCCGGCTTGGCTGAACGAAATGGGACAACGAAGGCGCACCGAAAAAGGGACACTACTGCAAAGATGGTGCGGCTAATGTCCTTTCAAGAAATCACTTCCATCCCTCGCCCTCGAGAGGAATAAATAAAACGATGGGCCTTTCGGTCTTGGGGTGAAAGGAAAACTCAACCCACATTGCCATACCACCGGGGGGGGCAGCCGAAGAGGAGTAGGGTATGGGGTGACCGTATGATTATGTTTGCGTCGTAGGACGTGACAATAAAATGTTTCCCTCCCGAACCGCAGCGGACGGCTCGGTTGACGAAGGATGTTAACGATACCAGTAGGAAAATGGAGCGATGAATTCCTCCCTATTTATCGCCCTTCTCTTTTTGCCCTTCACTCGGGCCGTTCGATTTTATGACACTAATTTCATTGGGTTAATACGAGGCGTTCCGTCTTTCGACGAGCGCACACTCACACGCATCGATGCGCTACCATTAGCACAACAAAGAAAGGGCTGCCCGTTGGTCAGTGGGGGTGGGGGAGGGAGGGGGGGTTGGTAGCTATCCCTTCCCTTTTGGGTCTCGTCGTTCCAACACACACTACCATCACGGCACCGAAACACGCACGATGAATAAGTAGATTAAACGCCTCCGCACCCGAAACTCTGCCTACGGTGTTTATGTCGGCCTTTCGATCTGTAGTTTGGTTATCTCTCTCTCTCTCTCTCTCTCCCTCTTCTTTAGGAAGGTGAAAAGGACTCGAGATTGCGTTCCTTATACATTCTTGAACACTATTTAACGCTCGATTTAGGTCAGCCGTGTTTCTCTCATTCTTTTCTGGGTACGCTTTTTTTGCAACTGCCAAACTGAAATTGTTGACTTGCAATCGTGCAAGACAATAGAGAGATCTACCTCCTGTTTTTTTTTTTTCATCAAAAGTATCGTAAGATTGTCAACAAAATGTCTCCCGTTGGCCTGGATTGAAATAAATAGAACGAACGATGGCAGTGAAGGAAACGCTGATGGATAGGATGAAAAGTTCCTTGATATCCATACAGTAAATTAACAGCTGAAGCATGTTGAACTAATTGGACTCGTGCTCGAACTGTTACATAATACTAATTTTTCTCTCCCACTTCCTCCCCGCCAAAGCTTCCGGGTTCCTTCCAACTTCGTCTTCCCTCCAATTGTACTTTCCTTCCGAGCTGCTCCCATGACGAAATTGACTTGGCGTGTGAGCGTGCAGTCGAGGTGGTGAAAATCGGTGGTTTTCCCCGTCTTCCCGCGCACCACCCCTTCTCGCCGCCCGTGCTGGAGTGCGTGTGCGTTTAATCGTGCATGTTTCGACCAAGCAAGTTTTCCGGTGGTTGCAGCGAAAATAAAACAGCACTAAAACACGAAACCTTTCCCCCAAAAAAACTCCCGCGAGGTGAACGTATGTGTTTGTGCGCGTGTGTGGGGTAATGTCGTGTATGTCACCCATCTCCCGTCATGGCCACCGTCGCACCATCGTAAACTAAATTGCTAGAATAATTATAATCGTCTAACCACATTTTAATATAATCATCCTATTTAATTTCACTCAACCCGGCTTTTACTTCTTCCGTACGTGTGTGTTTGTGTTGTATGTACATGTGTTAGGAAAAGAGACGTACAGGATGTGAAAAGAATGAAAAGAAAGGAACAAGGGGCGAGCTTTTCAGCACCAGCAGCGAAAAGTCCCTAACCTGCCAGCAAAACAACATCGAAACACTACAAACACCACAACAACCACCACAGAAACAGTAGCAATACCAGCAACAGCAGCAGCTTAACTGTTGACTTACTCCGAAAGCCTTGTGCTGGAGTTTTACCCAGCAGCAGCAGCAGCAGCAGAGGGAAATGGGTTTCCCGTCCATGGTGAAGTGCGGGTTTGGATATCCTCGACCACTTTTCCATTTTATTGTTGCACGAAACAAACCCGTGGTGGGAGAGGAAAAGTTCGTTTCACTCACTTGCCCACACGGACAC
Source organism: Anopheles atroparvus (assembly GCA_914969975.1). Taxonomy (NCBI): domain Eukaryota; kingdom Metazoa; phylum Arthropoda; class Insecta; order Diptera; family Culicidae; genus Anopheles; species Anopheles atroparvus. Next base: position 32,990,493 of record CAJZCY010000001.1, read on the forward strand.
ACACAAAAACACACTCGGGGACATTTACGGTGCGAGCAGTTTTGTACGGGAGCATGTCTACAAATGAACCGGATAAGTAGTGCTCGACAAATGGTCGAGGTAGGAGATGTTGATCGGAAGTGGTGTCTGTGTGTTTGTGTGTGGAAGAGAAAACACGGTTTAGTTACAAAACCAGTGTGCCGAAGGTATTGCCCCGGCTAGCTTCGACGGAGGACGAAAAGCGAGAAGTACATTGGTGGTGCAGGGCTTCCAAATTTTAACAATCCTCTCAATGGGTTGCGATTGAATAGGAAAAATGTCCACATTCTTCCACTAACGAGCCTCATCCTATCGTCCGGCACACTTGCGGGACGGGGAAGGCCAGCAGAATGGGTGGAAAACTCGGTTGGTCGCACTGGCTGGTAGAAGGAACTGGACGGATGATCCTTCGCGATGGCCTACCGCGCAAGGATGATGAAGCGGAACCAGCATTAAACCCACTTCCCAGACTCGCGTTTATGTACATGCCCATCCAAACGAAACTGAGACCAACAGAGAAAATGGAAAAGGGAGGGCGGGGGAGTTGGTGGCAAGCATTTTCAGCTAGAGGAAAGAGAAGGATGGTTGTTGTAAAATATGGTTGTTTATCATTCCCGTCGAGTGACTAAACTTCGCTCCGAACCGGCATTAACCCCCAACGATCCACTGCCCGTCCCCTCGTCCCCTTTCCAGTCACACGATTTGTCGAGTTTCCACGCTGCCATCTCCTACACCCTTTTTCCACCGCAACAAAATGCAACCATCCCATACCGCCCCTCGGTGGGTGAAAAAGGGTAGCAAATCTATTTGCTACCGTTGCCTGCGTTCGTCCAATCGAACGGAAACGGAAGGAAGGATGCACTGCCGGGAGCGGGATGAAGCATTCCACCGCTCGACGCTTCCGGTAAATCTCCGCAATCGAAAGCATTATAAAACGGGAAGGTCCAGCAGCCGGTTCCAAACACCCACCGCTCCGGCCACAGGTTTGGTAACTTTATTCGAACGGGCTTTATTCGCCGACTAAACTCGCACCCCCACCCCCCCCCCCCCCCCCACCAACTCCTCGCTTCGGAATGGCGGGAGTAGGAGGGAAGCAACGGGGCCACTGGGGAAAAGACCAATTGTGCAATGTTTGCCAACTAAAGTGACCGAACACCGAGCCCCTGGGAAAAATGAAGGTGCGGAGAACACACGGGGGGAGGTTTTCCCGGGCAAATGGGGCAAGAAAAGCGTAAACGACTGCTAATATGTTTTCCACACCGTGCGGTTTCGGGTGCGCCTCGGGAACTCCACTTCCGGGAGCGGCTCTCGTTCCGCTTGCGATCGGACTATATTTTCCCGGCTGCCAGCTCCGTGTGCGTGTGTGTGTGTGAATGTTCCCCTGATGATCGTGTGCCTTTGTATGGAGGTGCTGTTGCACTGTTGGTATTATTTATCGCAGAAACACACGGCGTTGCGGTGTTGCTTTTTTACACACTCTCGTAACGATGGGAAATTCGGGACCGTTTGTCCTACGGTTGACACTTTCCCCGGTCCCCTCCTCTGACCGAACGAACCCTTGTCCCCTCTGTAAGTAGTAATTGTGCTCGGTAAACCTCCAATTTTTAATTGGACTACAACTCAATTACCATTTTGCGAATAGACTAAGACTTGCTTGGAAGTAGCTAGCCGGAAAGATTGAAATTAAGCAAATTTATTCCTTTTAAACTTTTTAGCAAACTAATGGATTAATGGAGGGTCACTGTATGTTAGTATTTGATGCCAATATTCATGTTGATAAAACTATTCTTAAATTTCTACTCCCTATATTAATTGCGCTTAGATCGAAACAAATGCGTAGACTAATGTTTACATTGGGCCCTCAATCGTTTTTGACAGCGGCGCGAGTAAACAAAACACACAGCCAAGCGCACTGGCTCAATCGATCGTCGTCGGTTTTCGTCAGTTTTCAGGACTAAAAATATAGGAAAACACCTTAACAATAAAAAAGACGCACTTTTATCGAACTTCTAAATATATCTTTTCATGGAGATTACTGCCTTGCCGGCGAGGAAACAAAATACCCATATCCGCGCTGGCTCACTCGATCGTCGCTTGAAACACACTTTAAAAAAAAAAAAAAGTTACACTTTCACTATTCCCATACTTACCTGCAGGTTTTCTTTATGATGATCACTACCTTCAAGGCAATGCCTTGCCGGCGACTAAACACAACACACACAAATGCGTGTGCTGGCTCAATCGATCGTTCTTATCGATCACTTTATGCCAAGATCGCTTTATCACGTTATCACGTTATACTATTTTAAAATAACTGTTACGGATGATGTTGATACGTATTTGAGAACCTATTCACTGCTTCTTTTCTATCCTCTTCTTTGCACTTCGTACCACTTCGTATTAATTTTGTCGCACGTTCAGCAAATGTGCAAAAAGTATACTTTTTGATAACAGATAACGATCTTGCCACACCGCCGTTTACAACGTTGGTATTGGTATTCTTTATATGCAGTGCATCCAACGATGGTTGGTATCTGGTTAGGTACTTTTAGTTCGCACGCCTGCTTAGACACATCGTCGGTTTAGCTCGTGTGCTTAACCACGTGAGAAAAGTGCATATAATTATTATCAGTGAACCAGTGCCTACACAAGTTTTTGAAGGTAAGCTACATGCTGAGTGTTTTAGTGTCTGTTTAACTGAAAATATTTCTTTTACTCACCGTGATCGCGACCAACAGTTCAAACTTAGATCGACAATGTAAGTATCATTAAAAGTTTTTTAAAGTAAATTCGTTCCAGTAAGGTAAGCTATCTACTCCCTATATTAATTGCGCTTAGATCAAAACAAATGCGTAGACTAATGTTTACATTAGTTCTTTAGACTAATGTTTACATTGGGCCCTCAATCGTTTTTGACAGCGGCGCGAATAAACAAAACAAGCCAAGCGCACTGGCTCAATCGATCGTCGTCGGTTTTCGTCAGTTTTCAGGACTAAAAATATAGGAAAACACCTTAACAATAAAAAAGACGAACTTTTACCTCACTTACTAAAAGCATCTCTGCATGGAGATTACTGGCTTGCCGGCGAGAAAAGAACATACCAACAACCGCGCTGGCTCACTTTACCGGCAGTTTTCGAATTTAGAACTTAAACAAAGGATAGCAAAATGAATCACGTGAAATGAAAGCAATTTCACGCACCCTTTACCCTATTTAACTGAAGGTTAAACAAATGCGCGCTGGCTCAATCGATCGTTTTTATCGATCACTTTATACCAAGTTCACGTTATCACGTTAAACCATTTTAAAATAACTGTTACGGTTGACGTTGATACGTATTTGATGACCAAATCGTATGCTGCTTTCTCTCTGCTCTTCTTTTCACTTCGCTTTAAAATGTATGCATGTAAAGCAGATTGGCGAACGATATTTGTTAGGGAAACAGATCTTACCGCACCGCCGTTGATGGTTCGGCAATATTGAACTGTAGATGATATTCTTTATGCAGTGCGTATGGTTTGTATTCTGTGTGCTGCACATTGGTGTTGTCACGTTATATCTAAACAGGCTTTGGTTCACGTGCCTACCCAGAAACGAAAAGTGTATTGAAGCGCTCTCTCATCGAGATTCAATCCAAAAATTATTATCAGTGAACCAGTGCTTATAGAAGTTATTTAAGGTAAGCGAAGCATGCCGTTTAAATAATTCTTTTCCTTTGTACTCATCGTCATCGCGATCAATAGTACAAATTGAGATCGACAGTGCAAGTTTTAGAAGTTCATTAAAGTAAGTTCGTTACTGTTAAGGTTAGCATTTTTGCTAATTACTCTCTGCATCCGACCTTGGGCTATTGTGTTTTTTTTAGTTAAAAAAAAGTGCCCACAATGTTCGACGACGAGCAAGTGGAACGGAAACGGCAACGCAACGCAAGTCCTACGCCGATCTCAGGGCAGCGGAGACAGTGGGCCAACGGGCGGTGCGCGTGGTGTGAGGCCGGGCACGGCAAATTTGGCAACGCCATTACACGACCGAGTCCACAGGGCAGCCGGAGCCGGAGCAGGAGACCGAGCAAGGGCCAGCAGCAGGGCCGTCGATGGAGCGGGAACCTCCCGTACTGCCGCGCCCAGCATCAACATCCGTTGTAGCAAGGCTGCCAGTGTTGGTTGATAAGAAGGCAGGGTTAGGGGCCGATCGTTTGAATCTTCTGCGGCTAAGAGGGAGATTATGGGACGTCGTGTTTTAGTGGCGACTACACGGGCCAGAAGTCTGCGACGCTTGCGAATTGCTCTCAGTAACACGACGATTGTGGCCATCCAACGGAAGGGCGCCTTCTACTGCCGCCTGGCCGACCATGCGATTGACTTAGTTTTGGCCTACCGAAACTGGCATGATCTACTGCAAGTCGTGCTCCCCGCCTTCGAGGAACCGCCGCCCGAGTTGACCGCACTGTTCGATAAGCCCGCGTTTTATGGACAACATTCGGCGGTACAACAGTGCGTTTGCATTTACATCCAATTGGGCCTCTGTGAAAGCAGGTGATCGGGTACGGCAGGATGAGACCTTGCTGAAAGGAGAGAGAGGGCCGGTTCCCTTCCGTATTCAGGGAACTCTCTGCCACCGGATTGGTTCAATGGAGTGCCCACTCGATCGGACACCTGCTTACGCCCAGCTCTACTATTACGATGCGCAGGAAGAGCAGCAGGCCATCTTCGACGCCAGAGTAAATGCACGGACCAACATGTTCCCGCAAGTAGAGCTTGGCAGCGACATCGTTGCCAAAATCACACGCACCCTGGCCGAACACCATCCGTATGAGGGGTGCATAACCGTGGGCCGCCTGGAGGAGCCGAGGGAAATGAGCAGACGGCATCATGCCATTTCTTCATCCGAAGCCGCATACCCGAGCTCGACCGACGTCGCTACAATGGGCCAACAGCGGATGAAGTGGCGGGCACCCTAATCGATCCGCCAGGATAAAGATAACGATACGTCCCGATCTGATGGTGCAAGAACCGTCCTCCTGAAACAGGCGGTCAAGTAGAACCATATGGTCGTCAGGAGTGTCCGTTGTTGCACCCATACGGCGAGGTCGCTTGGACCAAAGGTATTGCCAAGCGACGTCGTGGGGCAAATCAGCGAATCATCACGATGAGTGATCAGGTCGCCACAGCCATGGTGGAGCCGAGGAAGGGAACGGACGCCACCTATCGGTTGGCACAGGGTCGATCGATGGTTCCTGCCGCCATTGATCGTCGGTAGCGACCAATACATGCGCACCCATTACCAGGACCAGGAGGATGCAATCGTCGATGTCCCGAGATCACGCAACATCTTTGGACGGGCAAGCCACCGACCGACCTGACCTAGCGGCGCGCATCTTTTGCCTGAGGCTGCAAGCCATCCTGCAGGATCTATCCTACGCATTAAAACTATGCTTCGTCTATGTTCTTTCAGATTCAGTCAAGCAACAAGTCAGGCTGCCATCGAACGCGCCCAGCATACGGCCACGGATTAGTTGTCACAGATTAGTTTTACTGACGACCATGCTTCAAATGGGCGATCATTTGAGTCAAATTATATTTCCTCATTTATGCTTCTATGAATTATATTATGCTTCCTATATCTTTTTTTAAGGTGGTAAAAAATGCTGCGTGATGACACGATGGTTGTAGCGAATCTCCACGAAGGGAAAACAAAAATCCCAAACTCAATCATCAGAACCCAAAAAATCTCAAGCAAACGCCTGTATAAGTTGAAAAAAACTAAGAATTCAATTCATTCGATGTATTTTTATTTATATTTCATAAAATTTAAATCTGTGAGACCAGGGGTCTGGGAGCGCCAGGATACCTGGCTACAAAAAACTAGTTAAAATATTAATTTTAATTTCTTTTTAAATTTAATGACATTCATAAACTTCTCCGAAACGGTTTTTTTTTCTTCAGTCGATTCCGCTCAGCAAAGGAAGAAGAGCGCAAATTACAAACACCGATCACTCACTGCGCGGTATTTATATTCTCCTTCGCAAGGACACCGCGGTAAACTAGCCTTAGCCGTTAGCGTCAACGCTGCCATTGCCCATCGCTCAGCTTTCCCCGAGGTGTCCCTTTGCGTCTCCGACAGACCCCCCGGTCCCACAATGGCGGCAGCAAGGACGACCGCTTCGTTGGCAGTAATTCATTTTAATTTGAACCATTTCCTGCTACATAAACGCAAATAAACGCCAACGCCTCGGCGGAAGCGTCGCTCGTCGTCGTGTGGTCCTTTGCCCACCGTGTGTCCGCAGTGCTGTATTACGGCTCCTTCTACCTCCTCCCCTCCCACCCCCATTTCGCCTGTGCCTCGTCTCAATCCCTGACTCATTCGCTTTCGCTCTTTTGGTTCGCTATTTCCCTCCACCGTGTTTCTGGAGTTGGAAAAACCGAGGGCAAACAACAAACCCACAGAGTCTCGGTTGACCTCTGCTGAAGCATTTCGGCTCGACGAGTCTTGGGGTTGGTCCCCGTGGGGCGGGGGCGGGTGCGGAGATGGTGGTTGGGCAATCGTTTGTAAATGACTGCAAAAGTTTGCCTTCCCAAGCCATCAGCGCGCTGCTCCTCGCCCGGTTTAACGAGGACGCCGGAAGGTGGGCAGCAACGTTGGCGGTCTCCGTGAAAGGTCTCCTTCCAATTAAAACTCACCCCATGCGCGCCCCTCCCGCCAATCCTCGCCAGTCGGGGATCGCACAGAGGGTAAAAATCAGTCGAAAGCACCGGCGCCAGCAGCGACCAACAGCAGCAGCAGCAACAGCAGCAACCCGCTTCCGGTCCAATACGGAGTTCATATTTCATTATGCTTTCCCGAAGTGCCTCTCGCCCAGCAACGCCACCGTTTCCGCTGCCCTTACCGCTTTGCCACTTGCTTTTGTCTTTCATCACCAGCCTAGCTTTTCAATGGTCGATCCCCGCTGGTGTAAGACCTCTCCCTTCTCTCCTCCGTCTGCAAGCCCAAGTGCGCTATCCATGTCCTTTGTTTCGCTCGCGTGAAAACTCGTTCCAACTTGCTAACCATTGGAAAGCGGCGAGCGCGCCGGCGACGGAAACGGGTTCACTCCTTCCTTCGAGAGCGCACCTTCTAGCCAGCCATCTTCCCGTTCCTCCTCAAGAGGGAAACAGTCGAAGCGTAATGGAATACCTCCTCGGTCGGGCAGTGAGGCCGACGGTGTACCATAATTTTCACGCGAACGGATCAAGGATGGGGAGGAACGGGGTCCCGGCACCATTCACCGCGTGTTGGATGTTTTCATTGTAGGCGTTGAAGGATGTTTCAAAACGTAACGGAACGAAAAGAAAAAAAAGGGGGGGGGGCATGCATCATCGTACACGCATACCGGGCGGGAAACTGCGCGAGGCAACTTTATTACTGGTTTGCTCTTTTTTACGGCGCCCTGTGAACCAAGGAAAAGTGAATAGGGAACGGGCGGTTTTGGGGGCTGACAAAGGGGAAAACCGTGCGGAGACCTAATTCCGTGATTTCGCTTTACAGTTGTGCTTTTCAGTGAACGCGGGGTAGAGTTTTAACCTTTTTTTTTTACATCATTACAAATTGCACGTCGAGAGAATTGCTGTTCATGGCACGTTGTAAAAAAAGAAAGTAGAAAGTTGCTTTTTCAATAAAGTTGGCGTGTATCAGAACTAAAAGGAAGTAATACTCGAAAATTTACAGATTAATGCCATATGAATTCCGTTTTTATTTTAAATTAACTAAAATACAACTGAAAAATCCGGATTTTGATAAAAGAGGATGTTGGAAAAGTTTACGTTTTGGTGCAATTACTTGCAACTTTCTTTGGAAAATGTTGGAAAAGTGTACGTTTTGGTGCAATTACTTGCAACTTTCTTTATTCTCTGGCGAAGGTTCCAAATTAAATGCGAAGAAACGCTTTTTCCAACTGAATAGACCCTGTCTGTACGCGGCGCCTACCTTTATCTCTTCCTGCCGCTCATCCCATTGGAACAATCGCTCTCGCTACTCCGCAATCTAACTCCGACTCCTGTCGCCTGTCGGTTGCCACCTCTACCTCGATCACCGTCACCTGTCACCGTCCATCGATCGCCTTTTTTAAACAAAGTTTACAGAGGGTACTAAAATCGTTTTCCATAGTGCAGGATTGATAAACTATGACACATTTGAATGGTCTGTTCAACAATTTTCAGTGTGAGTGAAAGCATTTTTTTTTAAACGTATCTAGTTATGTTTTATGACTCTGTGGAGTTTTGCTAGTTAGTTGCATTTGCAAACAAATTTCCGAACGGAAATCAAGGGTAATTATCACGCAAACGCAAAACGTAGCGGATCGCGTTGACGCGTGTAATTTTGGGAAGTGAAAAATCACCAAAATCTGCTTTGTGTTCATCGATCCACTTTTCGCCGGTCCACAGGGAAAGCGTTGCCGAGTGGAAAGCGTGGAGGAGGGTTGCAAACCGCAATCGAATCAATCTTTACCATAGCTTCCAAACAATGTTCCACGGTGTTGAAATTACGTGGTTAAATCTATACGAGCGAAAAGTGAACTCCGCTCGAAAGGGACGAAAGGGAATGGAGCAGACGCAAGGTCCCAATCCCCAGGGGGGTGGGGGGAGGATGAAAAACCACACGCTTTTTCGACCGAAACCACCCCCCCCCCCCCCCCCCCCCCCCGAACTTCATCCGTTCGCTGCTGCCAGGTGCACACTTTTCACAGGCGCAATATTAGGCGCAGTTTGATCGCTGCAAATCGAAACGCCTCGGTTGGGGGTCACGTTCCACACTCCCTCGTTGCTCATCCTTTTGCTTGGCCTCTCCGTGTGTCACAGTGTGGTCGATCGAACCACCGAAACCACCGACGACCCGCTGCAAACCGCACCAAACCGACCCCGGCGTTCCTGTAACCAATCGAAACCCGCGCGAACGTAATCAACTGTCAGTATCGACAGATTGGGCCGACGCCATCCCAACAGCCGGTTGGGGTGGTGTAAAATGCCAGACGCTTGTTTTAAAATGCGGTAGCTGAGTACATTTGGTCCGATGTAACTGATGCGGAAGCTCCTAACCGACCAACACATCATTCCGGGTCGAATTCATCGTCACACAAAGGAAAATTCATCACATCGGCACCGGGTGGAAAATCATCCAATGATACCCAAGGGGTATGCGAAGAAGGGATGGGGGATATTGCGACGCGAGCTTATCGTTTGAAATTTAATAATTGTCACATTTGAGTTTTTCACAATTGCATCGCGGTTTTTCCCACCCAACAACGGATTTACATTTCATCAAATTACTTTTTGTCGTCCGTTGTCCTGTTGATCTGGTCCGTCTCCTCCCCCATGCCATTCACCCGGTAGGGGATGTTAAACAAATGAATATGTTACCACGCACCTCTATCCAAACAACATCAACGTGCGACATATCTTCAACTCCATATCCCAATCGCTCCTCACCAAACTGCTGCCGCTTTTCGGTATTGATTTAACCGCCTCTGGCTCACGTTCTTCCTGCCCAACAACCCCCACACACACACACTTCCCCCGCAAAGGACCCGGTGGCACGGGCGGCGCTCGACGTTAATGCGCGCATAATGATTATAACAGTTTAATTAAATCATTCAAATATTGTAATTACTCCGTGTGGCCGACCGCGGCCAGCGCATCCTTCATCTCCGCCATCATCGCCATTGGTTGACGTATATTATTTGCATGTGGTTGATTGTTCCATGATCAGCTTGCGTGTTTGTATGTATGTTTGTGGCCAAACCCGTTTGCTGCATGCTTCCCCTAATTGACACTCGACAGGGCTTCCGGAAGTCATTGCATAACCACCCCACTACCACCCCCATTTACCAACCAAAATAACAATTAAAAAAAAACCACACTCGATTTTTCTGTCATTATCCCATCGTCATGCTGTTGTGCGCTGTTCATCATCAATGTCTGGCTTGTCCTTTGGTTTTTTTGTTTTGTTTTTGTTTTGTCTTTCGTTTATTTTTGTTGCTTTCACAAACGTATACGTCCGCATACGTCATACTCGCTCAAATAGAGTTGGACTAATTTGTTTCTCTCGTTTTCCCTCTCATTCTTTTTTTTCTCCCTCTCTCCTTCTCTCTCACCGCCCCGTCCTTCCATTCCGCCCGTTCGTTCAATCCGATTGCAGCAACAGATTCACGCCCAGCAGATCCCCGGTGGACCGCCGCAGCCCATGCCGGCCCTCGGTGCCCTCGCCGGGCCGCTGTCGGCGTTCGGGGGCCCGATGGGGCTACCACACGGAGCACCCCAGAGCCTGCTGAAGGCGCCGCCCGATCTGCACCGGGAAGACCTGAAAGTCCCGCTCGGCGGCCCGTCCGCCGAGGAGCGAATGGTAAGTTGTGCGGAAGACCCTGGCAGACGTCTGCGCCACCCGAAGGAACCGAACGTAATGCTGACCCCCTTTTCGTCCCCGCCCGTAGCGCAACTCCGTGTCACCTGCCGAACGGGAAAAGTATCGACCCCGGTCACCGCTGGAGCTGGAGGGCGAGGCCAAGCGGCGGAAAGAGGAAAAACTTAACCACGTAAGTCGCCGTAAGGCCACACGGCGTTGTCGCTGGCGTTGGCTCGTAGATTGCGGGTGTGCTTCTGTCTTGCTCTGGACACTCTTGTCTCAGTTTGTATGTGTGTATGTGCGTGTGTGTGTGTGTGTGTGTGTGTGGATTTTTCTTTTTCCCTTTTTCCAAAGCCCGAAGTTATCTTGCGGCTTGTGGTTTTGTGGCCATAATCTTAACATCGAACATCGACGCCTAACGTCGACGGGCAGGGTCATCAATGCACATGCACTTTAGACGCAGTTTCCCTTAACAGTACTAAGAATTAAAGCATTACATATGTTACCAAAGTCACCGCAATGGAATTGTATACCTTCCAAGTTTGTTTTTAAGTGGGTTCAAAATTAATTTTGCCAAGGTTTTTTTTTTCATTGTATTGACTTCAAATGGCCAGCAATCTCTGTATTTATTTTCCCAATAAAACCTGCTGGATAGGGTCCCTCTATGTTTGTATGTGCTTCTCGTCTCACAATGTAGTCCATCCGCGCACCTCAGCCTTAAGGTTGCCTCTACTACCATCATCCTTTTAGTTGACCCTATACTCCCAAAAAGTTCCAACGCTCGCGCTAAGTTCCATTTGGTATTGAAAGTTGCCCTATTGTTTTGCAGGAAAGTGATGGTGAGAAAAGTGATCAGGATTTAGTGGTGGACGTCGCGAACGAAACGGTAAGGGTCGTGTGTGCGTGTGTTTATGCACCGGAGGTCGCAAAAAACCATTTTAAAAATCATTTAAAAAATAGTTTTTAAAAATCATAAAATGTTAAAAAAAAAACATATCTGGTCTAATCGGTTTGGTTTGCGAGCAATTTAGTAAAACCTGTAAACTCACTCACACCGTAAAGTAGAGCGATTGGTTGAACAGTACAGAAGAAGAGACGAACTGGTCCTGGTTGCTCAACTTTCCTTTCTGTCACCATCACTACCGCTACCAGTTGTCCATCCACTGTGTTTGTTTTAGACCTAAGACAGTTTAGTTTCACCCCTTTAGCGATCGTGTTGTGTATGTTTAAGATTCATTATTGTGGTTCGTATTTATGTTCATTTTAGAAAACATTTTCCCTTTGTTAACCTTGTCCCGTAACATTAAATTCTGATCGGAAAACGCGCATTCGTATTTTTATCCCATTATCCTAACAATTTATTCGGGTTTTTTTATTCCAAGTACGTCAGTATCACTAGAAGCATTTTTGTTGTTAATTTTTCTGTTTTTTTTTGTTTTAATGTTTAGCTCGTTTCATTTTTTTTAAACTTTTTTACCAAATTTTTATTTATTTTTTTATATGGTTGTTGCTTGTCTACCACTTGTTTCTTTACGTTTTCTCATCGACTTCTTTCTCCATCACTTTGAATGAAACAATTAGTGTTAAATTGATTGTACAAATTTTGAATGGTTGGACGATCGTACAATTACAAAAACACACACTATCCCACCCTTTGCTCAATGATAGCTTCCGCCCGTAGACGTTTGGTTGTACCTATGTTGTTTGGTTCTTAAATGAAGTTGTTGGGTGGGTTGTTGTTCTTCTTTTACCCCTTGTTGTCATGTGATTGAGGTGCTTCCCCACCAAACTGGTTGTCTTGTGCATACATGTGTGCTAGAATGTGTGCGCTTATGATTTCTTCCACGCACACTGCATCATTTTACTAACCTGCGTCCCGGAACGGTTTCCTTCTATTCCACCGCTTCCTGCACAGGGTTCACCTTCTCCCCGAGCGAACGGCGACCATCAGTCGGACCGTGGCGATCGGGACAGCATTGGACTGAACGGAAGCGATAAGGCGGGCTCGAGCAGTTTGAAAGGTGCCAACGATCGACCTCCCTCCCGGTCCGGTTCCAGCTCTTCCCGGTCGACGCCCAGCCTCAAGACGAAAGATGTAAGCAGAACTTGACGAGTGAAAGCTTCCTCACCGTGCCGTGCGTCACTAACGATCCCCCGTATCCGTACGCTCTTTAGCTCGATAAACCCGGCACCCCGGGCGCGAAGGCTCGCGTCCCCACGCCCAACTCGTCCACCCCCGGTGTCCCGAAAGCCGTAGTACCTTCGCCAGCCGCCGGCTATCCTCCCTCGCCATATCAGCGCCCGTCGGATCCGTACGCGCGGCCACCGCCCGATCCCTACGGTCGACCCCCGATGCCTTTCGATCCCCACGGACACGTGCGCACCAACGGCATCGCGCTGCCCGTTTCGAGCGGTAAACCGTGAGTATAGTCGCAACCCGCGGAGCGAAGCAGAGAAACAGTGGTTTATTGATGATTTGAACGCTTTAATTCGCAGTGCCTACTCCTACCATATGAACGGTGAGGGTGCCCCGCAGCCGGTCCCATTTCCGGCGGACGCCCTAACCGGCCCCGGAATTCCGCGACTTGCCCGCCAAATCAACACGCTCTCGCACGGTGAGGTGGTGTGCGCAGTCACCATCTCCAACCCGACCAAATACGTCTACACCGGCGGCAAAGGCTGCGTGAAGGTGTGGGACATTTCGCAACCCGGCAACAAGAACCACGTCAGCCAGCTGGACTGTCTGGTAAGTGCGCCGGTGACCTACCGACTGCCCTCTCCACCCCATCGCGGGGCCGAGAAACAGAACGTCCCTTTAATGGCTTGTTGGTTATAATTCGCAGCAGCGAGACAACTATATCCGATCGGTGAAGCTGCTCCCGGACGGCCGCACGCTCATCGTCGGCGGCGAAGCGTCCAACCTGTCGATCTGGGATCTGGCGAGCCCGACGCCCCGGATAAAGGCGGAGTTGACGTCGGCCGCGCCGGCCTGTTACGCGCTCGCTATCAGCCCCGACTCGAAGGTGTGCTTCTCGTGCTGCAGCGACGGCAACATTGCCGTGTGGGACCTGCACAATCAGACGCTCGTGCGGCAGTTCCAGGGCCACACGGACGGTGCCTCCTGCATCGACATCAGTCCGGACGGGGTGCGCCTGTGGACCGGCGGGCTGGACAACACCGTGCGCTCGTGGGACCTCCGGGAGGGCCGCCAGCTGCAGCAGCACGATTTCAGCTCACAGATCTTCTCCCTCGGCTACTGTCCGACAGGTAAGTGCAAAGCACCCTTCCACTCGCAGGTTTCGACTAGATACTAAACATATTCCATTCCTCTCAAGGCGACTGGCTAGCAGTCGGAATGGAAAACTCGCACGTTGAGGTGCTGCACGCGACGAAGCAGGACAAGTATCAGCTCCACCTCCACGAAAGCTGCGTCCTGTCGCTGCGATTCGCCGCCTGCGGCAAGTGGTTCGTCTCGACCGGCAAGGACAACCTGCTGAACGCCTGGCGCACACCGTACGGAGCTAGCATATTCCAGGTGAGTTCGCGCATTCTTTCAACTACGATGGGCTCACGTCTTAAATCTTATCTCCGTCTACTTGTCTATCGCCCTTACAACAGTCCAAGGAAACCTCGTCAGTACTAAGTTGTGATATTTCGACCGATGATAAGTACATTGTCACCGGCTCAGGTGATAAGAAGGCAACGGTGTACGAGGTAATCTACTAAAGCGGGAAGTGAAAAGCGCTCTCTGTGCTTTGCTGCAGAAGATCGGAACCCATCAACCAAACTAACCGACGGACATGGAATGGACGATTCAGTTCGCTTCAGTCCGTGCCCTGTGGCAACCTTGGCGGCCGTTGCGAAATCATAAAACAAACGACAAGTATAAATAACAAACAGCACCACAAGAAGTGACTTAAAGGTGTCGAAAGGGTAGGTGAGAAGACGAGCCGCAAAAGTTTTAAGTTAAGTGGAGATGGCTGAATCAAACAAAACATCAACTTCTGCATGTATAAAACACGCGTACAACAAACAAAGGAAGGGATACAAGGCACTATCAGAAGCGCACAGTGTCGCCCATCTCAGTTAAATATTTGTTTTTTAGATTTCTAAAGCTGTAAGGATAGGAAGGAGCTGGAGGAAAATTCCCCGTATTATTGTTACATCGATTGTGGAAATGTAGGTGTGTAAACAGTAAGGAAGGGAAAATCACAAAGTAAACATTAAGTAACTTAAGAAGTAACTAAGCGCGGTAAAAAAGCAGTGAGTATGAATTAAAAATACTATACAAAGTTTAGGAGCCATAAGCAAACAATAGACGTACTACACATACACAACCAGCACACACGGATGTAAACAGATGCAGAAGAAAAACAAAAGAATTAAAAGAGTGAACCAAATTGATTACTCCAGAAATGAAGAAAGAAGGAAGATAAAAAATCAAACAATTAAAACATTAGGAAAAAAAACCCCGAAACTCGTTTCTCAACGTCTCTAGCAGTGGAAAACTATGGATTTGATTTTGAAATATTGGAGATGACTTTGACGAGAGAATAACGAGTAATTCCGAACGCGTTCGAAAACGTGAACGAGAACTTACATCCCAACAGTGTCAAACGCAAGAACAAGAGATTGCAAACGATGAATTAACTAAAATTTGTAAAAACGAGCTGTACATGAAGTGATGTTGAACATAGCGAAACAAATCAGTTGCTTAGCAGTGAAGAAGCATGCATTAAATATATTACCTAACTAACTGTGTACAGTATTTTCGGCCCTTCGAGTGCGTTCTCAGCGGTTTCAACGAGACATACAGTGTGCAACGGTAAAAAGGTGCAGAAGGAAAAAAAAAAAAACTTACGGAAACAGAAACCGAAGAAGTGAATTGCGAGCGTTGTGGACATATACACGCGTCAAGCCGCCAAATAACGTGTTGCAAACGGAAATCGGATGGAAAAACCGGATTCGGTCTTTGTTGCACCAACAGAGTGTACCGTTTAACCGTTTATGTGCGTGTATAGCTGTAGAAACGGTGTACTGGAACGAGTGAATCGAATGCAGATAAATCAATTTCAAACGTTCGAAGCCTAAAGCATTTCTTTTCCCGTTGGAAAAACATTCGAATCCAAGGACACACACGTATTAAGCTGAAAGAATGATAAAGATTAAAAAAAGAAAGAGAGAGAGAGAAAAATGTTGACTTCATCTTCAAGCATAGACAGAACAGTGACTACAAGAGTACCGGGATGGTGAAACAAAAACCAAAAGCAGAAATAAAGCGAAATAAAGGCTTGTTTTGTAAATGGTGTATAATCATTCTCCTTTATTTCCACCTTTTCCGGCAACGTTTACCTTCTCGAAACGTTTTGTCATTAGACAAGCTTTACTTAACTTTTTAAGCAACCCAATCCATAAGGACTGTGGGCCGCGAGACTGTGTCGAGTACCAATAGAAAAGAGGAGAAAGGTATCGCTATGTTTTAATGTCAAACACTCTTACAACATCCATCAATTTCAACTTAAACACACATCAACAGGCAAGTGATAAACTGTAAAATCGAGAATTCATCTGAAATCACCAGAGCATTCGGTGAGGTCCGAACGTGTTGGATTCTGTATTCGAAGTGTTGATAGTATAAATTGACTCCTGCGGAATAGGGAAGACTATTCGAAGCTAAGTAAATCAACAGAAATCCGCAAGTGGATGTAAGCGGTATGTGTAGCTTGAAAAATGTTACACCGAACGGTTCTACTTTAAACTCGCTTCGAAGAAGAGCGCAAGTGTTAATATGTGCATGATAGCGTTTAAGATAGCTACAAGGTGGAGACAGAAAGCGCATTGTGAAGGCAGATAGTGAAGTTCAAAGTGGAAAGCGTAATGGATATTTTTAGAAATCGAGAATGATTACAGCATGTGTGGTTATTGCTTGAAAGAAAATGGAATTCTCCTCTCTAACTAAGTGCACCTGAGATTGAGAATGTTTTACGGACGGTAAGGGCTTGATGAAACAGAAAACCAATATGAACGAACTTGCTGTCCATGTTTCGCTAGTCCTTTTCATCCCGAACGATGGCCCTTCATATCAGTGATATTATGCAGAAGCCC
Source organism: Anopheles atroparvus (assembly GCA_914969975.1). Lineage (NCBI taxonomy): Eukaryota > Metazoa > Arthropoda > Insecta > Diptera > Culicidae > Anopheles > Anopheles atroparvus. The sequence continues at coordinate 33,006,991 of CAJZCY010000001.1, forward strand.
GTCGTGGAAATTCCCAACTCGCTAATGAAAGGAAGAACAAGTTGCACGAACTGGAAACCCTTCGACACAAATCAAGCAGAACCATGCTAGCATAACAAATGACGAACGCGCCGGCAGCTCCCCAGAGACTAATCGTTAGAGCCACGGCCACGTAAAAGGGACAGATAACAATGGTTGGGGACATCTGGTTTTCTGAATGTTGCCGCGGACGTCACAAGCGAACGACACACGCTTGCGAACCATGATTGGTACAGGCGACATCAGTTCATCGGTTCCATCGAAGCTGATTGATGAGAAATTCATGTATCGCAAACAGCGTTCCCGTTGGCCAGTAGATGATAAGCTGGCGACTGTGGGATGGATTTTCTGTTTTGTCCCTCGGCCGATCGTCGATGATCCACGATCTCTTTCTTGTGTCTCACGGATGACCTGTTTCAAGGAAAAGATTGTGCATCCTTGCAGTGGAAATTATGGTTTCGATGTCATTCGATACTAATGCGTTTGCCAGAGCGGAGTCCATTCCGGGTATCGGGGCCAGACGTGTTTGGCCGCTTTGCCAGAACACATTCTCCATTCACCAATGCCCCCGGCTTTTGGCGTTTATCAGTTTATCTCGTCTGGCAGCCAGGGGAACATCAGCAAAGGGGAACATCCGGACTACCGAAGGCAAGCCAATCCACCGTTGATAAATGGTGCACACGTTTGACGCCATATCAACTTTCGCGCTGGACTTTCGCTCGTTTCGAGGATGATCCTCTCTGTTTCAGCTCAGTTAGCTTCGGTGATCGCAACCGAACGGATCGGGTTGAATATGGAGTACGACGGGTTCGAGCACTACACTGAGGATTTTCTCTCCAATGGGTTCTATCACCTCTATACCGAACTGCAGGACGACGAGAATTTTGCGTGTGATTTGTCAGACTTACCGATGACCACCGTTGAACCGGTTGTTCCGTTGGTGAATCACAGTTTCCCCGAATATACGGAAGAAACTCACCAGTCGCCTAGTTCAGATCATTTAATTCATGCGCTCGAGAACGTGGACGATCTTCAGCTTGAGCTGAACGTGGAAAATTTCATCCTAGAGTACAACTGCGTGGATTTCACTCAACTGTGGGAAAACGAGTTGCGGCTTCCGGAGAAAACATACCTGTGCAACGATTCGTGTGAGGCGTTCCTGCGCCAAACGGCGGATTTCGATAACACGTCGTCGTGCCATTCATCCACCGCGGTGATTACCGAAACGGTATCCCAAAAATTGCAAACCCCCGTCGTCAGGACTACCCAGAAGCTGAGTGAAATTGAGCCTGACTCAACCGGGACGTTCGTGTGTCCGTTCGAAACCTGCCGAAAGGTGTACGCCAAGCCGGTGCACCTCAAAGCGCACCTGCGACGACACGTGGGTGATAAGCCGTATCACTGCAAGTGGCCCGACTGTCAGTGGCGATTTTCGCGATCGGACGAACTGTCGCGCCACTTCCGGTCTCACTCGGGCGTGAAGCCGTACCGGTGCGATTACTGTCCGAAAAGTTTTTCCCGCTCGGACCATTTGGCCAAACATCGGAAAGTCCACGAGCGTAAGATGGCGATCGCTGCCGGGGTTCCGAAAGGATCCGTCGCTTGGAATGGAACTAAACCACCGAGAGGTCGACCGGGTCGCAAACCGAAGCATGCTGTGAAGTAGGACGAGGACGACGATAGTGATAATTTTGAGTAGGCATCAATTTAAAATTAACTACCCACCGCTTCAAGATGTCTGAAATAAACCGTTTTTGCTTTCACCTACAATTAATATATGCCATTTCGTCTTTCATTACCTTACACTATAAATTGATCTTACTGAATTAATCATTTAAACAAAAAGAAAACATAAGGGAAAGGAAAACTAGAAAATTAAAAAAAAAATTACAACATTCTGTTTCAACCAGAAACACCCTGTGGTAACGTTACCGTTACACAGGGTCCTTTGACAGCCCTGCATACGTGTAACGCTTCTGCTGTCATAACAAAACTCCCATTTGTGTACGAAGAGAAAAGTCGAAAAATTATTTATTTCCATAATCTTCACCGTCGTCAATTTTTGTTCTTCATCGCCGATAATATATAATTCTAAAAATGCCAGAAGCTAGCACTGCAATTTTTGAGAAGGACAACTTCAATGCCGAAAAATGTGAGTAGTTTTGAGCCCTCAGAGGAAAATTGTGATGATGAATAGTACACAAACATGATTGTTTTTCTTTTTTTTTAATATCCTGCTTCTGATATCCATTTTAGATGTGAAAAATCTTGTACAGGACTGCGTTGGCGGTCCAGAGCTGTTGCAAACGAAGCAAAAAATACAATCCCTCAGCGAGACCGTCTCGTCCACGTTGAAGAAACATGTTTACGAAAACTACATGCAGTTCATCGAAACAGCAAAAGAGATCTCGCGTATGTACCGTTATCAAAGTGGGCGGTGGTTGATGGGGAGCCAGCCGCACGTTGTTTTGATCGCTATTTTTGGAATGTTCTTTTTAGACCTGGAATCGGAAATGTATCAACTGTCGCACATTCTGATTGATCAGCGCAATCTGCTGACGACGCTGCGGGACGAATCGCTTCTGGACGAGCAGAAGAACATCATCGAAGAGCAGAGCTTGGACCCGAACGTAAATGAAGAGCAGCAGAACCGGAAAGCTATTCAGCTGATCAAGGAATCGCTGATCGGGTACAAGGGTAATTTGGACGATAAGTTTTTCATCCACGAGGGTGGCCTTATCGAGCTGGATTCGAACGATTACCGACCGATCTGTCGGATCCATCTGTTTCTGTTCAACGAAGTTTTGGTGCTGGCGAAGGTGAAAAATGAAAAGTAGGAACTTTTTCTTATCAACTTTCCATTGTTGGAAGTAACAGTGCGCTAATTGTGAAATATTACATACCGCTACTATGTCATTTTAGAAAACTGGAGTTCCAAACCGAGTATGAAACGAAAAATATCGCCGTCATCAACATTAAAGATCTTGACGGCGTCAACAAGAACGCAATCAACATGATCACGAGCGACGGTGCGCGCATGTTTCAGTGCATGAATGCGGCCTCGAAGCAGGAGTGGCTGGAAAAGTGCGAACTTGCCATCAAATTCCACCAGGTGAAGAAACCGAAGAAGGCACCCGCTCCGCAGCCACCGACGAGCCTTAAGTTTGACGCACCGCAGAAATCGACCGACAGCGAAATGCTTGCCCTCAGCCCAACGGCCTCAGAAATGGGGCGGGTTATCGTGGAGAATCTTCCTCCCGATTGGCTTATCACAGCGCCAGAAGAGATTCAGGCCGAAATAGCCCAACGTCACTTCGAGGACAGTCTGGCGTTGCTGCAAAAATGCGAGGATCATCTCGGCCAGGACAGTTCCTTCCACGGCGCGGCGGAGATTGCGGAAAAGGTGAAATCCCTCAAGGCTTCGCTGGCGTCCGTGCTGATGCACGAGCTGTCCAACTCGCAGAGCCGCAGTCTGCAGGCTGCGCTGCGGTCAAGCCGTCGCCCACTGAAGCTCCTGGTGGAGATGGAGAAATCGCGCGAAGCATGCGGTATACTACTGCGTGTCTGCACCAGTGCGATCCGGACCTCGCAGCGCCAGGCGCGGCGCAACAATCTGGCCGTTTCGGAGCTGTTCTTCTGCGATGTGGCCCTGGTGGCAAGCGAGTTCCTGCGCGCGTTCAGCGCCAAGGCCGCGTGCACGAGCGCCCTGATCGTGTGGTGCAACATGGAGCTGCAGCACTTTGCATCGCAGCTCATCAAGCACTACCTCACGAAGGACACGCAGCTGGACACGGTGGCGAAGGTGGTGGAGGGGGTGCGGGAACCGTGCCAGAAGCTGCGCGAAATCGGCCTCGATCTGTCCTACCACATGGAGGGACTTTTGCGGAGCACTGTCGGGCACCTGCTCGATGAGGCCCGCTACCGGCTGGTGGATTCCATCGGGCGTACCGAAGATCCGTGGCAGCCGTACAACCTGCAGACGAAAACGGGCCTCCGTACGTTGCTGAAGGAGTTCGACACGCTCGGCATCGACTTCCGGGCGTATGTGACGGGAGACACGTGGATCAATCTCACCCAAGCGACGGTGAACTTCTGTCGGCATTTGCTGCAGACGACGGAGAGCTGCGCCTATCTAGCGCGGTACGATTCGCTGCAGCGGGATGCGGAGATGCTTATCCGGGAGCTGTTCCTTTCCCAGCATTCCATCAAACCTCCCAACTCTCTAAATGCCGATGTAAGTAAAGAAAAAAAAATGCCATATGGAAAAGTTAGCCAAATGACAGCTCAATGTTTACATTGCCTGTGCGATTGTGTGTGTCCGGGTACGAACTGCGAATGGCGGTGAATAGTAACGCTTGTTGCTTAGACATCGCTAGCGCAGCACGTCGGTCGGGCAGACATAAGGTAGCGGGAACGGTGTGGTCCAGTTGCACATCCAGTAGGCCGTTCAACTGACGGTTCTACAATATAAAAGCCAAGTGATGAGCTGTGGGTAATTAGAGAGGGCCTCGTGTTCGCTCTTTGATTAGAACCTGCTCGTCCTCCTTCACCCTGCCAGGGGAAGAAGGAGGGTTCGAATATCTGATGGCTTTTTAAAATGCAACTTGTGCCAATTTTTATAAACGAACTCTAGACGTCAAACAGTATCGTGTTATTATGGTTAACTTTGGGGCATCTAATCTTCGTTTTATCACCAATCTGCAGATGAATTTCGTGGCTAAAAATAAAACGTACATGGTTGAAGTCCTTCTACCGACCGCGATGGGTCGATTCGAGCGAATAGCTGACAAAAAACCGGAGTTGCTGGCAGAACTCCACGTGCAACTGCGGACAGCAGCGGTAGCGCCTCCCAAACCCAAACCCCGCAGTGTCTATCAAACGGATGTGCTCTAATGGTTGATCGCGTGTACCAACGGACGAAAGCCAGCATGCAGTAACGGATAAAGTAAGGTGTTTTTTCTATTACAAAAATATAACATTAAATAAACGTAAATTAATATAAACTACCAAACGAAGAAATATTGTTTTCAAATTGTTCTAAGTTGATCTTTGTTCCGAACGAACGGTTAAATGCCTTCCTGAGCCAGTTTTGCCGCCCACGATAGATGCAAATCGAAAGAACATGTTGATGGCCTACTGGCAACGCCATTCAAACGAGATGCTTCGCCATCATCCCTCAGCAAGGAACTGTTACGGTCGCCAAACAAATCTGTCTCACACAGTCGTTCTGTAAGTTCTCCATCGTCCTCACTTAATGTTTTCTTAGTCCCTGCGAACGGTTCGATACCCGTCGTTGCCCGTTTTGCTGCCCCGGACGGAAGCAGATCGGCCGCGCATTTGACTTCATTGAATGAGTACTTCCCTCTCGGTCAAAAGTGATATTTTTTCCGACGAAAAATGTATTTCCTTCCTGCGCTTGCTTTGTCGCACACGAAGGATGCATACCACTTTCCGGTCCAGAACCGGGTGACGATCGCAAACCCATGCTGTTTTAGACATCGCTAGCCCAGCACGTCAGTGGGACAGACATAACGTACCGGAAATGGTGTGATCAAGTTGCACATCCAGTAGGCCGTTCAACTGACGGTTCTACAATACAAAAAGCCAAGTGATGAGCTGTGGGTTATTAGAGAGGGCCTCGTGTTCGCTCTTTGATTAGAACCTGCTCGTCCTCCTTCACCCTGCCAGGGGAAGAAGGAGGGTTCGAATATCTGATGGCTTTTTAAAATGCAAGTTGTGACTATTTTGAAAATGGAATATTTAATATCAACAGTTCTGGACTAATTATTGAACAATCTTATCTAACAGCGCATGATGCAGGGAGCAATGCGAACAAAACCTCTTGTATTAAATGTGTTTTTCTTCCAACGTATCGGGTTTGCTCTAACCCCCGGGCAAATTAAGACTAACTAAAAAAAGTGAGGTATTCTTTCCGTTAAAATACATATGGTCAAAAACTTTTAAATTGTTGCAAACTAACGAACGGAGGAATTTTGTTTTCAAATTTTTCTAACTTTATTCACTCATCATCAAAGCTGATCTTTTTCCCAGCGAACGGTTTGATTCCTTTCTGAGCCTGTTTCGCCGCCCACGATGGATGCAAATCGGAAGAACTTTTTGGTGGCCTACTGGCAACGCCATTTAAACGAGATGCATCGCCATTATCTCTCAGGAAGGAACTGTTACGATCACCAAACGAATCTATCTTACTCGGCCGTTCTGTAACTGCTCCATCGTCGTCGCTGAAAGTTTTCTTGGTCCCTGCGAACGGTTTGATGCCCTTCTGTGCCTGTTTTGCTGCCCAGGAGGGATGTCGATCGGCCTCAGGCTTGGTTTCGTTGAACGAGTGCTTCCTGTAGCCGTTCTCCTCCTCGTCAAAGCTGATCTTCTTTCCCGCGAACGGTCTAATTCCTTTCTGTGCTTGCTTTGCCGCCCAAGAAGGATGCAGATCGTTTTCCGGCCTGGAAAAGGAAGATGGCCGCACACTGGAACTTGCATCATCAGCATCAAACACCATCTTCTTTCCCGCGAACGGTCTAATTGCTTTTTGCGCTTCCTTTGCCACCCAAGAGGGATGCAGATCATTTTCCGGCCTAGAAAAGGAAGATGGCCGCACACTGGCACTTGCATCTTCAGCATCAAACATAATTTTCTTTCCCGCGAACGGTCTAATTCCTTTTTGCGCTTGCTTTGCCACCCAAGAGGGATGCAGATCGGTGCTCGGTCTGGAAGAGGAAGATGGTCGCACATCGGTACTGCTTTCATTGTCTGCATCAAATACCACCTTGTTGCCTGCGAACGGTCTTATTCCTTTCTGGGCTTGCTTAGCCGCCCATGAGGGATGAATATCATTATCCGGTCTGGGGAAGGTAGGTGGCCGCACAATGGCACTTTCATCTTCGGCATCAAACACCGTTTTCTTCCCTGCGAACGGTTTGATGCCTTTCTGGGCTTGTTTCGCTGCCCAGGAGGGATGCAGATCGCTTTCCGGTTTGGAAAAGGAGGATGATCGCACACTCATGCTAGTTTCATGATCGGCACCGAACACCATCTTCTTTCCCGTGAACGGTCTAATTCCTTTCTGTGCTTGCTTTGCCGCCCACGATGGATGCAGATCGTCGGTCGATTTTGGCGTCGTTTGGTTGATGGGTACGTCGTCCTCATCAAAGACCGTTTTTTTCCCAGCGAACGGCCGAAGGCCCTTTTGGGATTGTTTTGCTGCCCAAGACGGATGAAGATCCTCTGTAGATTTTCCGTTCGGTAAAGGAACACTATCGTCCTCACCAAAAACAACCTTTTTCCCGGCGAACGGTTGGATACCCCTCTGCCTCTGCTTGGCCGCCCACGAAGGATGTAAATCTGCTTCCGATTCCGGCAGTGGTTGTGCTTGTCTAAAACGTGTCTCATGTTCATTGTACTGCTCACCATGGTTTCCATACCTTTGCTCCTGTTTCGCTTTTCTCTTGTGGGAAAGCTTCCATGGTTCATCCTCTTCTCCGTTTCCCTGTTCGTCCTCTTCGTTTGAATTCAGTTTCGGTAGCTTTGGTGCCACAGCAACGTAGCTACTACCCGTATCCGTAATGAAAAAGCTGTCGGTAACGAGCTCTGTACCGAACTCATCGTCTTCGTCCTCGGGTAGAATAATTTTTTTCATATTTGTTTTCGACATTTGTTTAGAATTTTTTTTTGCCGGACGATCGACCTTTTTTACCATAGCAGGTTTGGTTGGTTTGGCATTTTCTACTGGGGAGTCTTCAGATTCAGCATCTTCATCGGTACTTATGCTGGACTCGGATTCCCCAACAGACACATCGAGCTCGCCTTGATCTTCCTCCGGATCTTCATCGAATTCACTTTTCTTTTGCTTTTTCACTAGTTTTTCCTTCTGTCCTTTCTTTTTCCTTCGCTCGCCTCGTTTCGTTTTCTTCTGATCTTTTTCGCCCTTGCCTTTCTTCGGATCACTTGTTTTTACCTTCTTCTCGGCTTTCCGTTTTTTGGTGATGATCAACAGCGCGGCATTCTTCTCACCCAACCCATACTGCCGCTCAAGAACTTGCAGATAGGGACCTAGTTTTTTGTCTGCACGAAACCGAGCTACGGCACGGTCTGCAATGGATCCCGAATCAGTCTGTCCACCCTTGCTGGGCGGTTGGTATCGTAGAACATCTTTAACCAGTTGATTAGTCTTCAGCGCGCGAAGGTGGTTCGTAATGGCTTCCACAGATTCGAATTTCTTTTTCGCACGCTTGTTAACAGTCGCACCAGTTAGTTTGCTGGACCACAACTGCTGATCTCGTATCAGTTTCCGCATGATGTTGATGCGCGTGGTTTTCACAAGTGAACGGAGAGTTTGTATCTATATGAAGGAAAACAGAGAGTTAGTACCGTTAAGAACAGAAAAGCAAAATATATGTTCGATAGCTACCTCCTGTCGTAGTTTTTTTTTATCCATGGTTTTGCCTTTAAATATGAAACTGGCTGATTTAACACCAATAAACTCGCGGAAACAAACGTTGACCGTCGTTTTGTTTACATTCCCCGGCACATGTGTCTTTGACAGTTGTTACGCCAGGCGCGTAACGCTTTCTGATAGAGTGTAACTCGTTACAAAATTGATTGAGTAAAACAGGATGATCAACAAGATCTATGTCGTTCGTTCGTTTTTCGTAAATAAGGTATCTTAAGTTATCTACAGATGTAGTTTTATTGAGGGTAATTTGTTGACGAACATTTGATAGTCTTTTTCCCTTCAGGAACTTTGCAGAATTGGAGTTAAAATGATGTATGGCCCAAAGGCAGGCATGTGGGATTATCGCGGTATTCACCAGTGTCTTGCAGGACACCATCCGGGGCGCAGCGGAACGGATCGTTCGTCGCGTCCAACCAGCGTCGAAGGCGTTCACTCAATTGCTCAAAAGTGTCCTTCATGCTGCTCTTGCCGAACAGGTTCCTCGATTCCGTCGGATCCATTTTCAGATCATACAATTCCCATTCAGGTCGCTGGTAGTACGAACGCAGCGTCTTGTACCACGGTACCGGTTGTTTGGTCAGCGTGCGGTTGAGGATGTCTTGAAACGTCGGTGACACGTAAAAGTCCTGATCGATCGGGAACGGCAGCTGGTAGTTGATGTTGTGGATCAGCTTGTAACGCTTCGTGCGGATCGCCCGCATCGGATACGTCATGGTGATCTCGTGAAAACTCTGACTGGCAAACACTGCGTCGTCTGATTGGCCCGATGGTTCGTGGAATAGCAGGGGGAGCAAACTGCGGCCCGTAAGTTTGGCTGGCTCGGGGTGGGAAAGATTGAACCACTCGAGAATCGTCGGCACAAGATCGAGGTGGCTCGTCAAGGAGTAAGTGACATCGTTCCGGCGCGCCGCTTTGTCTGGTGATCGAATGAACATTGGCTCGGCCATGCCCGGATCGTACAGGTTTGTGCGTGCTGCAGGCAACGGAGGACCATTGTCGGAGGTGTACACGACGAGCGTTTCTTTGTCCAGTCCCGCATCGTGCAATTCCTGCAACACAAGCCCGACGCCTTGATCAAGTCGGGAAATGGTTGTATACTGTGCGGCCAGATCGTATCGCGCGGGCTGTGTGTCAGGCACGTAATACGGCAGATCGATCTCATCCCACACGTAGTAGATCGGATGCCAATCCGGAATTAAACCCATTCCTTCCTCGCCTGAGCCCCAACGCTCGCAAAAGCTTCCATACTGTGGCGTTATATGACCGCACCGGTGAGGATCGTGGAAGGACACCATCAGGAAGAAGGATTCGTTGGCTATCATCTTGCTTTGCTGCAGAAATTCCCTCACAAACAATTTGATTTGGGTGATGTTTCGGCCCACTTGATTGATCGGATATTGCTCCTCGGTACGCTCGTAATCGAACCGGTATGTCGCATCCGGTCCGACATGCTTTTTACCGATCAAACCCGTCCGAACGCCTGCTTTGCCGAGGATCGAGGGAATGGTCCGAACATTTGGGAAGGAGTTGAAATTGTGCACACCATTATGCAGCCCATACTGGCCGTTCTGGTGCTCTGGCATGCCCGTCAGTATTGCCGCTCGGGAAGGCGAACAGCTGCTAACGGATGCGTAGGCGTTGTTGAAAATGAGGCTTTCTTTTGCTAGAGCATCCAGATACGGCGTCTGAACGATTCGGTTCCTATAGGCGCCCATCTCAAAACCCCCATCGTCGGCTGTGGAAAACATAAACACATCACATCAATTTATTCCCATGAACTAACGGTGACCATACTTTACCTAGCAGAAATAACACATTTTTTGCATTCGTCAACTCAACGCCAAATATAACCAAGCACAGGAGTACCAAAGTTTGCCACGCCATCCTACACTTTGAAATGCGCTGCGTACGATGACTAATACTCCATTAATCGGGTTGTTGCGTTTTATGTGCTCAGCAACGTTTCACCTTTCACTTTTCTCCTTTGTTTTTGTCCGTTATTCGTCGTGCGTTCCCCAGCCGGTAATGCGCACATAGAGATCAAATGAAAAACTACCATCAGGGCTGTGAGGTACGCCTCAACGGATCGTTTACTTTTGTTTGTTGAAATTTCAAACATTTTCTCAGAACATCATTTTAGTTCAAAATTTAAATGTGTTGAAAAATCTACCACAAGGTCTGCTGTTCAAAATGAATATTATTTTGTAAAGACAAAAAAAAAATCAAAATAAGGTTAATAATAATTTGATTTTTTTTGAGACAAATATCCTAAACGGCTCCTAGTGATCAGCGAAGGTATCTAGCTTACAGCGCTGTCAAACGTCCTGTCAATCAGCTGTCGCCGAAAAATCATATTGAAAGTGGAAATACGTTGAGAGTATCGTTCAGCTATCAAACACTAGAGTCATCCTCAAATTGTGTCCCTTGGGAACGGTCCCGCGAATTTTCTGCGACTAGTTTTGTGAGATAATTAAAAAACAGAGTTCAATGCCTGCTGTCAACGTTGAAAAACGTAAACGATCAAGCATAAGATTTTCATCGCTATCAGACTATTTTCATACTCAAGTGTAGAAAAATGCAAAAAGGAGTAAAGAAATGGTGTCTTTTGTTTACTTTTATGAACGCGGATTGCACGACATAATTGTTTTTTCATTGCGACATCGTTATTTGACAGCACGCAGAACGGTTACGCACCGTAACGCATCTAACCCAGCTGCTTCCGTCAAACGTCAAAACATAAATGTTCGATCCAACATAGAAACATAGGGAAAATCTACGTATTGCAGCAACGACCGTGTAGTAGCAGTTAGTGACTCAAGACCTGGGTGGAAAAATCTACCATTGATAACCTTTCCGAGCGGAGTGCATTCTAATTGCGCCGAAAAAGATTATCTCGCCGAAACATCCCCATTTCACTCGTGGATTTGCTTAAAAGTGACGACGACGGATCACAAACATGTCGGAGTCTTACGGTAAATTTTGGTGCTCTATGGTTCAGCGCTTGCTGGCCATCGAATAGTGGGTGTTTAATATTCAATTTTAACCTTCCTCTTTACCGTTTTCGCCAATGTTCGCAATCTCTTTGTTTGCTGTGACGGGTTCGGTGTGTACGACGGGACCCGCATTCTAGATTATCTGTTCAAGTTTCTCATCATTGGCCGTGCTGGTAGTGGCAAATCTTGCCTGCTGCATCATTTTATCGAAAACAAATGTAAGTAAATGGAACGGCCGGTGACGCTGACCTAGCTTCTAGGCCAACAAAATCCATCGGAGCGAGACGTTTTAATCGCTACTGCGTAGTCCAAAGGTTGTTGTTCTTGCAACACCGTTGAATAGTGCATGTCAAATGTGAAAGTTCGTGCACAGTAATGTTTGTTTTGTTTTTGTTGTTTTTTTTTTAATACTCTAATTTGGCCTTGATTTCTGTTGCAGTCAAGGAGGACAGTTCGCACACAATCGGGGTGGAGTTTGGTTCGCGGATCGTGAACGTCGGCGGAAAGTCGATCAAGCTGCAGATTTGGGATACGGCCGGGCAGGAGCGGTTCCGGTCGGTGACGCGCTCCTACTATCGTGGTGCCGCGGGGGCCTTGCTGGTGTACGACACGACCTCGCGCGACAGCTTCAACGTGCTGTGGAACTGGCTGAACGATGCGCGTACGTTGGCGAGCCAGAACATCTGCATTCTGCTCGTTGGCAACAAGAAGGACCTGGAGGAGGAGCGAGAGGTAACATTCCTGGAGGCGAGCAACTTCGCGCAAGAGAACGAGCTTATCTTTCTGGAGACGAGCGCGAAGACGGGCGAAAATGTGGAGGAAGCGTTCCTGAAGTGCTCGAAAACGATCCTCGCCAAGATCGAAACTGGCGAGCTGGACCCGGAACGGATCGGCAGCGGTATTCAGTACGGTGACACGTCGGCCCGCAATGCCACCGGAACGCTCGCAAGCGGACAAACGCAGAGGAGCCGACTGCGGCCGGACTGTGCAGGTGGTGGCTGTCGCTCGTAGACGGTGTCCGGATGCAGAACGTAAGTACATGGTATGGACAACATTGCTCTTATTATGCTTGCCCTTTTGGCGGAATGGTAAGGTGATGCGAACGGCGGTAACGGTAAGCCGTTGAAAACAACAAATAAAACATTAAACCCTATCCGCAAATCGGATAATCCTTGCAGTAGCACCAGGCAAAACAATAAAGTGCTCTCAGGTCGATAGTATTTCATCATGGACCGAATCTCAAAATTGTGCTAAAACAAAACAACATTGGGCCGAATGTTGGCGCGTAACTGCCGAACGAGATACGCTGATCGTTCGGTGGCTTACAAGGTTACTCAGTATTGGATTGTGAATTTATTCAAACTAAATTATACTTTCGGTACTGTAAGCACAAACAAAAAAGAAATCTGCACCTTCCAAGTGTGCTAGAGTCAATCTGTGTTACATTTACTATTTTAAATTAAGCCAGAGACCCTCGAAAGGAAAAACAAATATCCATTAGTTTTATTTGCATGCTTATTTTTTGCTTTTTGTTTTTCTTTTCAAAGCCGAAATTCATTGACGGAATTTTCCATTTACAGTGGTTATTTTTGTTTGGGGTTTTACCTGGAGGTACATTGTCGTATAGTTTAAATTTGATGAAATCCATTATGATATTCTTTTCTTTATTTTCAATAAGCTATATTCAAATATCCCATCTCCCTTTTCTATTTTATTTACAAGCATTTCTTGTTTCAATTAAAGCTGTTTTGCAAACTCGTAGCATTTGGAAAACCTTTGCCTTTGGAAAAAAAGAAGTAAATTTGCACTCTGTTTGAACAAAGTAATATTTTGATTATCTGCCAAACATGAACGAATGAGTGAGAAATGATGTCACTGATCAGGCAAAAAGAAAACCATTACTATTGATCACAATTAGAAACGCGAAAAACTTCACTTTTCGATCTATCTTGATTTCGTTGTATTTTCCATTCTGCATACCATTCTAATTGTTCAATGTTAAGATGATAACTTTTGAACTAGAACTAGATTAAGAACTACTTAGTGGAGCCGCCGCATGTGCGCCGCTGGGAACCATTTAGGGAATGTGACATGACTGTGGTCGAGCTATGTATGAGGAGAGTATAGAATCAACTAAAACCAACTTTAATATCCTTAGGAGTAATTGTAAAAAAGCATAAGAACCAGAATACAAACCGAAACTTTATTGTGCATTAGAAACTTTATATTTGATAGAAGCTGGGACGGAGATTCATTGAAGCAAATAAATAACTAAAATATTCGATCGCCGCTATCTACGGATAAGAAAATATTGAGAAACCACGTTGTCGAAAATTGGCTCAAATCCAATTTTGTCCACCTTGTTTTGTCCGTTATTCATGCCATCGTAAAGTTAAACTGAAACTAGCCATAAAGCTAGGTTTTTATGGCGAGTGAGAAACAATCCCAGTCCAAAACGATAAGTTTCAGTTTTCTTGAACATTGCTTGAACAAATTAGGCTGGAGACCAAAACTGGGACACAGCGTTTTCATAAAAAAAAAACAATAAGTAAAGTTCTAGTTGATTCTGAACCGTCATTGGAGCATGACCGTTGTGTCTTCAACGGAATTTCGCTATGTTTGAACATTGCGTACGGCAATCGCGATGCGTTGATGAACGTACAGATTGTTTGATATTTTTGAAAGTCTTTCGTGTGGGTATTATTATTTCTGATGATCCGAAACAAGGAGTAATTGAACCTTTTTGTTGCTTGACTGATTTCTTTTTCATTTCTTTGTTTTTGTCGCTCTACGATTATTTTATGTTATTCATTTTTGTCTAGTTATGAGTTATGAGAGAGTATAATGAGCCTCATCTTTAACTAAAAATATTTGAAAAAGTTTTCAGACGACCAATTAGAGATTTCTTGTCATTCCTGGTTCCGGTAACACTAATTGAGCCTTTTCATTATTTTATAAGAACTTAAATAGGAATGAAGAAAAAGGGCACGCTGAAGAAATGGAGAATTTTTTAAATTTTATCATTTACATAGTAGATTTTTTACCTTTTGATTGACTGGATAAGATAAGCTTATAAGTTTTGAGGAGCGTACTCATTGTACTGTGATACAATACTTTTTATTGGGATTTTATTTTGATAATGTTTTGGACATGAACTTAGTAATCAAACTAATCATAAAAATTCAGTACTATTTGAACAGTCTATTTGAACGGTAATTCTGAGTTGTAATGTTTAGGCCGAGCCTAAACATAATAAGCCTTCATTAATATATGGTGTTTCCTATGGATTGTGATTCGTTATTATAGACTTTAGAAATTTTACTAAGATAAGGTTATAATTTTATGATCACTTTTTGTTATTTTTAGATTGCCAATCATAGACAGATAGATGGTTACGGAAGAAAGGTGTTGAGAGACTCCGTTTAGCGTCTTGCTTCCCGTTGGATGCTTCACGTTGGAGGCTACTACTTCTTTGGACAATTATTGTTTTACTAGATGAGTACTACGTACATTTGTGAGACAATCGCAATGGTTAGACTCGTGAGCCAGAATCATTCGTAACAATTTGTTAAAAAAGCTCCAAGTGAGGAATTTCGAGTGAAGCTTTCCAACAGCGCTGTTTGCCGGCTCACATGGGGGCCGTCTATCACACGTACACATACACCATAACCGGTCGGGAGATTTTAATAGCGCAAGCAGTGGGTTGTCCCAAATTAACAGCGCGAGACTTGGTCCCCACTGACGCTCTCGCTCCGAGTTTAGTTGTTGGCCATCCGCGTGACGGAACGGTTGAGATTCTTGCGCTTCGCCACCCGGGTTCGCTGCGAATACGCTGGCAAACGGTCTGTTGCTTCCGCGGTGGAAGAGTTTTTGAATGTTTCGCGCGCTTTTTTGACACGCCGACCATCGATCGAACATCCGCCGACGCATCGTCGCTGATCTCCCAGTCTCGTTCCGGTCGATTCGTTTGTTTTGGTTTTGATTTGGTTGTGTTCCGTTCGGGCCCTGGTGCAGGCACACACCGTCACTTGGTTCACGAGGATCGTACACCAGCAGACCGGGTCCATCGGCGGACGAATGTCCTGCGAGCGCGCGAATCGCCTCCGTTACGCGGCGCACCGGTACGCACTACATAGCTCGGCGGCTCACTTCGGCTTCGATTGCGGTTCCGGTGCTGGTGGTTGCCTGGCAACACGACCGAGAGTGAGTGATTGAATTCGGTTTTCAGCTGGAGCCCCGGCGGTGGGCTCCTCTCGTGCCGGTCGCTTCCGCACCATCAGAGACGACTGCGCGTTTGCCGTGTGCACGTTCAGCGAAGGCGGTGCTCTCGGCCTTGCCAAGGTTGGACGCCTCCGTTACGTTTTGCGCACACACAAAAAGAGATCATTGTGCGGCGCACAGAAGAATCGCAATTCGAATCCTCTCGGTTAGAGGAAGGAAAAAAAAGAAAAACCTCCCGTCAGTCTCCAATTTCGTTTTGCGTCCTCCGAGTTCCCCCGCAAAAAATAAGATCAATAGTAAGGTACCGGCTTCGTTTTGAAGTTCGTGTGTTCAGTCGAATCTGTTCGGTGCAAATGTTGGTCGAAAAAGTTGTCGATTGCTGGTAAATCGGAAAATTGTACGTGTGAAAAGGCGTACATTTTGACCTGATCGAGAGAGTAGTGCTGGGAAAAGTGTACTATTGGTCAATAGCTGCTGCCGTCGTTTCGCTCGTCGATTGAGGCTCGTTTTTGATCGTGTTACCGTTTCATCATCGGATGCTTGTGTGATTTTGATCGTGCGATTTGGTTGGAAGCTGAACGCCGGATTGTCGTACGTTGCCGAGCCGTGGCGAGCATTGGGAGTTATACATTGGATAGGTAAGTGCTAACTATCCCTTGCGACGTGAGGGTGAGTGTGCTTCGTTGCGTATGAGCTTTTGGAACCTTCGTTTGTGCAAGGTTACGGGAAGGGGAGTTCAATGGAGGAAGCAAACTCTGGAGGATCGATCGCTCGCTTCGCGCAAGTGGCGAACGATCGCAAGAGCCGCATGTCGATCGTCAGGTTGCGCTGTACCTGTACCGAAGAAGATATGCGAAGCCTCGCGCTATTTAGAACGATGTCACAGGTTTCGTTTGCCGCTCGTTCGCACGGGGTGAGGAATTTCGTTTTCGCTGCGATTTCGCCTTCCGTTGTGTCCGAAACTGGTTTGCCCGGGACGCTTGGCTTTACGGTGGCCTGGCCGATGCCGTTTCCAACTCCTCCCGTTGTGGACCGGCCAAGCATGCCCAGCATCGAATAGATGATGCGCGTTCCGCACACGCGACCCCGTGGCTATCATCGCTCATGCGTTGACGAACGCGGACGCGTCTTTTAAGTTTTCCGAACACCGGGTAACGCACTGCTAAGGCCGCAACGGCTAACCGGTTCGTTCTGGGCCGTAACGATCGTTAACACTTCCAGGGGTTGGGCCGCTGCCAGTCAGTCTTCGCGAGGCTATGCGTGTAGCGTCGAGTTGAAGCATTGGGATTTTCCTATCGGCTGTGGTGAGGACTAGATTCTTCGGTTGCGTTGATCCATAATTAATTCACGCCTCAAGCTGTAACGAATCTTTGAAAAAAAAAAAACCGCGAGACACAGTAGTTTTTCTTAGGGAGTGAAAAGACGGTCCTCAAGGTAAAAGGATCCACCTGTCGCTAGGTGTCATTTCCCCTCGCCAATGTCCACGCTAAACGGCTATATGCTTGCCAAAGCCTCTACTCCTTCGCCTCGCCATAATGCTGAGGTCGGCGGTGTTGGGTTGTTGTTTTCGGACCACTCCATAGGGTGTGCCCTTGCCTGCATGGCGATCCTCAGCCCATCGTGGTTTTTTTGCGGCTGCCACAGCACTTTCCCAGCGCGCACCACCTTACCGAGCGGACGCATCGTTGGTGTTGGTGATGGAGCGATACTGAGAGAGCCTACCTGCGAGGGTTGACACACCGGGGCGGGGGTGGCAGACAACAGTGCAGAATACTGCTGATGCCATCGCATTTACCTCGGCGAGCCCTGCATTTCCACACGCCACCCAATGGGGTGAATTTCCGCGGGTGAAACCGTACTCCCTCTCACCTGCTGCTTGTGCCGGCCCTGCGATTTCTTGCTCCCATCGGTGTGACCCTATTTTAGAACGGCTAACCGGGCATGATGTTCCCTGGATTAATCAATGGAAGGGCCAATAGTGGGACCGGACAGACAGGTGCAGGACGTATGAAATCGGAGAGTGCAGGGTAACGATTCCTGCAGTTTCTGATTCCTTTAGTAATTTCTTCAATGACGCGGTTGTGATGTTCGTGTGAGCGTGTGTGATCTGATGTTCGGCGATGCTCATGCTGATACAACCATTGTTATGTTGTTTTATTTTAAATCACTGTTTATCGATTTGTGCAACCTGGACTGTCGAACGAAAATGGGGAACAACAGGAATTGCCACAGACGATCAGTGAAGCACGATTCCCAATAACATCGTCCTCAAACCTAGTAGGACTGCAGTGGCTGGCTTGGCGCAATGCAAGACTTGCGTACTCTGACGGGTGTGTATTACCTTGCTCCGTCAGCTGCCTTGAAATTCGAACAGGTGCACGTGACATCGCCACTAGCCTGGCGCAAATGTTCCGCGTGAGAAGTAACTTTTGCCATTAGTGCCTTTCAACCAGTCGCATTGTCCTTCCCATGCGGGCTTAATGTGGTGTGAAGACGCGTTTGTGCCGTGCATCGCGAAATCTTTTGAAAGTGAGCTACGAGAAGCGCCGAGGAACTTCTTATAAAATCATGTGGAAAAATTACAACCAATTATAAACTATGAGCATTTTTATATAGTTTTTAATGCAATTAAAACGAGAGGTTATTATATTTTTGGTCCAATAAATTTCGTTCTTTTATCGAACAATTACGGCCAGAGCGAACCGTAATCCCAAGGTAATCCCTGTGGCGTCTTCAAAGTCTATAAAATATAAAGACGGTAGAAAAACAGAAAATGCTCAACGCAACCGCAGAAATGTTGTCCTTCGCACAATCTGCGTTTTGTTTTCTTCTTTTCTTCCGCTCATAAACGGCTGTCGTGGTTTAGTTTCCTCCATCAAACCTCCCACCGACCGAAGTTCATCGTCCCTTGACGTTTTTTTAACTTTATTTTATCTCTTGCGGAAAGAAAACCAATTCGTTCTCTTCAATCCTTCCTAAAGGCGAGTAGGTTTCATCCTATCCTCGAACCGTTTGTCCCAGCTGTTTCGGTTGTAAGGCCAATATCAACAGTCTATCGGCGTACATCGCGTGCCTTGACTATTGTTTTTTTCCTGTTCTCCGTTGCTTTAGCTGCTACAATTTTTTTTATTGCATTTTTGTGCTGTCGTCTTATCCGTCTCCGAAGGGAAGGATTTTTTGGTGAAATTTACGATTTAAAAACACGCCGGGGGCTTTATTTTTAGCCGCCTTTCAGCGCTCTGCGCCTGCCTGTCTGCCAATGTGGCATGTCGGGATGAGTTGTTGAATTATTCTCCTTTTTAGTTGCCCTTGTTTTCCCTCACCGTGGAGAGAAGTCCAGTGTTTAGCTTTACCATTTCTTGGGAATTACACACCCCCCGAGGGGGGGTGCCCTCGACCCCTAGTTTCCGCGTGAGTGTTGCGAACTATCGCGTCACAGGATGAGCCGTTTCTGTTTATCTCATGGAGGAACGTAGAAAAGAAGAAAAAATAACACGTTCTCCTCGTGCAGGGATCGGTGATAAATTCTCTGGAATCAAAATAGAAAAATATGATCGTGCGAAAGTCGCTCGAACAGCAGCTGAGCGGAGGTTGCGGGGAAACTCCTATGCGATTCACGTTGCGTCATGCGACTGGTTCAAACCGTGCCCAGCCGTGTCCGGTCTTTTGGGTGGTCGCAATCGCCGCCCGCCTGCGGTCAACTGCAGATGATACTGCGCACACTTGGCGGAAGCGCGATCGGACGCGTTTGATCGTCGGGGAAATCAGGGAAAACGTTCGTGCACCATGCGGATAGATTCGTTTAGACATGCGATTTGTTTAGCTTCGTCGGAAGACTAACGAGCCGGCAAGAGGGTTCTTCTAGTTCTAACCCTTTCAACTAGCGATGATTGACCATCGTTGGTCAATCAAAAGTGTGCGGCTGAATACGGGATGCTGCTGTATTAAGGTTTCCCGGAGGGGGATGTTTTCCTGCGAAGATTTCCCAAGCCGCATGCAACTTGCAACGCTTCTAATAACTCCGTACGGCTTGTGAAATTGGGGCATTGGGGTTTTGGGTTGCGCTGGGGTCGGAAAAGTGGCCACAATTTCAAAACATTCTCTAGCGAGCAGAAGTTCCAAGCCAGCTGCTCTTCATTGCACCCACGAGTGCAAATTGTCCTATCCTTTACCGTTCATAGGGCCGTTCGCGCCTTTACTCTTTCCGTAATTGCAAACGCAAATGCAAGTAAAATGAAAATTGGAAGCAAACCGCTCTACCTCTGTCTCCGGTTGTATGTTGCTTACGTGATTGCCAAAATGGGTGGTGCAGGGTGGGTTGAAGAAACGCACCATCCGGGACAGCTGCTCTTCTGCATGATGTCGGACAAAGCCATGAGCAAGATTATGCGAATTCAAAGGTTGTTAAAATGGTTTAAAAATATTTGAGTTTAATTTGTTTATTTTTTTGTTTTGGTTTTAATTTGAATGCTTTGCAAATATGTATAATGATATGAAATGACTAATAATTTTGTTTTCCATTTGCTCCAATTTTATTCACCTGTTGTGTAAAATTTTGTAAATGTAAAATACTAAATATCCAATCCAAATTTATTAGTTACAAAATTATTTTACCGATTTTCTTGATATAATAACAATAATTTTAAAAGCAATGTGAACATTTAATTTATTTTGTTTTTCAATAAGAAAAATGGGCTAATATATTTATTTTCTGTAATTATCTTGCATCGTCGAGTGTGCAAAAGAGTTCGTGGTAAAATTGAGATCGCACTGTTAATTTTTTTTCACACTGCGTGCCTCATGCTGAGCGAAACTCAAGATGCACGGCATCTGTGGCGCCGATGGTTTAAAACAAAACGATTAAAAAGAAGCACACGACTAAAGGCGACAGAGGTAATTAATATTGCAACGAGGATTTCGGCGGCCGTAGGATTAGCGCGGGTCCGTTGGGAGCTTTAAATTTCGCCAGATTCAAAAATCTGAACAGAACACAAGCGACCTCCCCCGCACCATCCCAGCAACAGACTCCTTTCCTTCGTCTTTACGGTTACATAATTTTAGTTTGTTCTTCTGGCGGTCCTAGCGCAATTACGTTACCAATGTTGCGTTTCTTTTACTTTTATTATCATCGGCTTTCGCCACTTCCGCACACGCGGTACACACACATACACACACCAACCATCATTTGTAAATTATCACGACAGCAACATAAACAAATCACCATCGCACCATCCACGATGATTATCTTGAGAAACGTGTTCATTTCTTCCGTTCTTTGCCTGCGTTTTTGGACTTGGTCGATCGTCCGGTTGGGCGAAGGGCCAGTCCCGGACCCATGTAAACGAACCTGCAGGTCGGTGCTCCCGCACGTCCCGATCGCGGAATCATTTTTGGATTTCATTTAACGTCTTCATTCTTTCGTGCGGTATATGTTTGTTGCTCGTGATTTTTGGTTGGCTTCGTGTTCTTTTTTGTTAATTTTGTTTACCAAATTATTTCATCTGCCCTTTTCACTCTCGCTTTCTTCACAAAACTTTCTCCCCATCTCTTTCTGCAGCTACGCTTTTTACGGCATTCCTTGCCGCTCGTTACGCGCGTGCTTGTAATGTTGAAATGTGACTCACTGGGCGGCTCTTTTTCTGTCGTTTCGCCGTCCATCGAGAGTAAACGTTAGGGCACTTTGCGGCACCATCATCCCGAGGGACAACTCGTTCGGAAGACTTTACGGGCCGCACGCACGGGCTAGTGAATTCTCTAAATGTGCTCCAGTCGGTCGTGGCGCCATATAAATCGCCACCAAATCACTGCCATGATTGACGGAAAATGTGGTTGTTAACTAAAGAAGCCACATGAGGCATCTCTCCGGTTTGGCATCCGTTGGTCGGAAAATGTTGCGTGACGCTGCAAAATCGAAGTAGGAATGCTGACTGAGAAAGATTTTTCATTCTTCGATTTTTCGACCGCATTGAATATCCTTGGTTTATCTCGTTCCCCAACTTGATTTTTAATTAATCCATCAATGTAAACCATTTGTTTTACTTATTACAGTCTAAACTTTTGTTTTAATTTGTAATTTTTGTTTAGCAAGAATGTAACAATTGCAATATACACTAAATTAAAAAAAGCTATTATAACCATTGAGCTAGTTTAAAGATGATTTAAACATTTAAATACTCCACAAATCTGTAATCTTAAGGGTCTGCTTACTTTCGTTTTCTACTCAATTATTTTCTTGCTCGAAATAAGTGCGAAATGAAAGAGACATACACTTGAAAAAAAATAAATTATTTGCTCAAAGTTCAACACTCTTCTTCGAGCCAGTGTCCTCGAGCACAGTACTGCTTTTGGCGTCCTGTTAGAGGCCCAGCAATAAATCATAAGAAATCATCACTCGAGCAGTTTTATAAATTGCAATTACACGCTCGATATGTCACATTCATTACGCCAGCGCACGATGTCGTAGGATGGGCGCACATGTTGCTCACACTCCACTCCAAACTCTTCGGAGTGCATCCTTTCGAGTGCAACCGATGTGTTTGGAAATCCTTGCGTTCCGACGCTGATATGGGCTAGCCAGGAAAGCAGCATTTCCACCGACTTTCGTTTGTTTTATAATCATTTATCTCAATTGTCTGCAACCCGGTGTCTGGGTTGGTCCGATGTAGACATCGTTGCTGGCTGCCATTTGGTGTTGTTTTCTTTTGTCCATAAAATGTTGCAGCTCCCCCCGTTAAGGGCGCAAACATGGAAGTGCAATTAAAATATGGTTTCCTCCCGTAGGCCTGCTGCAGCATCGTCGAATGATGATTGTAATTAAACAGCAAACTCATCATTCATCCTTGGCTTGCGTTGCTCCATTAGAACCGATGCACTTGCATTTGCCCTTGTCCATGCTGATGCATCTCGTCGTCGTGGTGGTCGTGCCCTTGAGTGCAGGAGGATCCTCTGCATCGGTTTAGCACCACTGTATGCTTGTTTCTTGCACCGTCGTCTTGCACGTTGATTTGATGTGCCTCCACTTGGCGGAACACAGCCACATGTTATTTTTTCGCTGCCGATTGCATTTCGTTCATCCAAACCGACTCCAAACTGTCTGCCTCCAGTCGATCGGAGCAGTTTGCACCACCGGGATGCGATCGCTCCATTCGCAGGCAGCATCCGCAGCAGTGAAAGCAGTGTGGGACAACCATTAATATCAATTTAAAATCCACTTTTAAACGTTTTTCAATTTCCATCCCTACTTGCCCTGCTGCGTGGTCGATGTGATGGAGGAGAAATAATTTCGTTGCAGGAGACGTGGAGCGGCTCTTGGATTTCTTTTAACTTTTTCTATTCGTTGCTCCGTGGGATGCACTTTATTCGATTCCAATTCATCACCGAAAGGAGCGACGGCAGCCGGCAAGTACGTGGGCATTGTTTTTCCTTTCTCTTAATCCGGTGCTCCAGTTTCAGGTTTGGGGGTGTAGAAAGTGAGGCGACCCGTTCCATTCGATCGCCAGCAATTAATTTGGTTCGGTTTAGTGTTCCATCGGTTTTTTTCATCTGTTCCACGACCTTCGCCCGATGACAGGCTCTTGATGGATTTATGACGCCAGGGCGTTTGCCTTTCGGTCAGTCGCGTTTTTAAACTGAAGATTGATGGGAAAGAAAGTAGGTGCAGAAGGATATATCGCAGAAATACATCTGTTTGTAACGTTGTACTTATGTTGATTGAAAAAATAAGTTCTTTTGCAAGATGCATTTTTGTTTTCATTCATCGTTTTAATACATGTTGTGTGCTTTAATTAATTCTTCTTGCCACGGGAAGCTGGAGTGATAAAAACGTTCGGTCAAACGGACTTTCGGCAGTCTATGGGAAAACCCTCAATTAAATTATTTCCCCTCTTCGGGAGTTGACTTCATTTCGCAGAATAAGCTTTGATTGCTCGCAACATTCCACGCCAGTTCGTTGACACTTCCGTTCCCATGCGATCCCGATGCGATCAATCGATTAAGATGTCTATCGCGGTGCGCCTGTGACTTGTGTTCGTTCCCATAGTTTTTATAGTTATTACTACACCGCCTTTTCCCGCCCAACAGGGCTAGGGATGAACTGGTGCACTGGTGGAAGATCATAAATTAATTAAAACTGCTCCCCGCACTGTTCAGTTCGAACCGCCTCCTCGAGTCCTCGTACTCCGATGCTCCGGTGACGATGCGTTCGTTTTGAATCACCGCGCCTCGAGATCCGCGTGGATTCGAAAATGTCCAGCAAGAAGACGAAAGGAATATCGATCGGAGTTGTGGTTCCCGTTGTGGCCGGGTTTTGTGAACTCCTTTGGGTGGCTTCTAAGCTCCGTCAATGCAAGAACTCCACCGGATCAGCATGGAGTCCGTGCGATAAACGTTAACCACGAATGTTTATGCTGGCTACAACGTTCTTTTTTTTCTTCTTCTTGTCTTCGAGCTCTAGTGCACAACATTAAGCGATGCGACGTTTCACTGGCAAACCCCGGGTAATGGTTCCCGATTGGACTACACCACGTTGTTGTTTATCGTTGTTATTGTTAGCGGTGGTGTCGTAGTGTTTTCTTTTCTTTTCCCCCATTTTTTAGCATACAAACAGTTCAGCACTGCAACAGTGTTTCAATGCTTCGCTTTACCGACGGCTCTCCTTCTCCCGTTCAACCCATAGCCATTCGGAAGTGCTCGGAACACGTAATCGATCGCGTCCATCGATCGCGACCGCAACCTGCCGTAACCGTTTTACAGGCGCCTTCCGGCGATCGTCGGTTGATTTTTCTTCTACTTCCTTTTATCGCCGTTTCCGACGCAGCATTTATTCGCTGATCACCATCCGGAGGGGGTTGGGAAGGTCGGGCTGGGTAAACTAGTCGAAACTGTTTTAATTCGAAGCCAAAAAAAAAACCGCTGTTCAGCCCCAGACCTACTTTTGGTGGCATCAATTAAGGGTTGTGGTCGTGGTGTTCGTTTTGTTAACATTGTTTTTCCACTCGTGCCTGCATGGTCCGGCAACGCTAGAGTTGGACTAGCTCCTGGCTCCTGGGGGGGAACACGGAGGTGGGTCCCCGCTTGCTTTGCCGAACGGAACAAGGCAGCTGGAAAATCTCCTAGCGCCGCCCGGATTGCACTGGCTGCCAATGTTATGGCCAGCAACTGAAAGACAATAAATGGGGGGGAAACAGTAAAAGAAACATGATAACATTCTCACAGAAAAAATAAAAATGAGAGGAAAACCCAGAGCCACGGAACTAAACCGGGGACTAAACCTGCCAAGACCATGTGTGCAATATTATAGCTTCGTCGTCGTCGAATAGGACGCGTTGTGGAGTTTTATTTTTTGGCCAAACTTTACAACGAAGCACCGTTGTTCGGGAAGGAGAGCCTGCTTCGCTGCCCGTGTCTGGTCGCGTTCCGGCAAAAGCGGCTCAGCTAACGGGTTCTTCTGGCCGCGATCCCCGAAGCCTACTGTGTTGGTTTTGTCGCCAACGAATCCGACTCCGCATCGGAGACAGCGAATTGGTGCGGGATGGCCGGTGCATAGGAATCCGTTGATTTGTCGTTAAACACCAACCTGCTCTTTATATTGACGCTACGGGATTGTAGGGGTCCGTTATGCTAGATGCAATCAAGCGCCTATCAATCTTCAAGAGAGATTCAACTTTCATTCGTTTCCTGCAAGTAGCAAAGCTTCATCCATGCTTCCCGAAACAAAAATGCTCACCCCACGTTCCGTTGCTGCGTTTTCAGTATGCAAATTCAACCATCCGTGACCCTGAAACCAGTCGCTCGTCGTGCTGTGCGATACGAGAGGCTCCCCGAGTCGGTGGCGCTCTGTCGCCTAGGTATCCACGTCGCTGTTTATTCAACTGTATCTGCTGACGTGCTGGTGAGAGCATCCCCTGGGAAAATAGTTCACACGAGGCGCCTTAGACGATAGGAAGCGTTTTACAAGTAGCTTCGGTGCTATTTCAGTTACAAAGAACGATGGTTTTGTGTCTTAGTTTGAAAAATATATTTTCTCCCACCTCGGCACGTTGCGGATCCATCTTTCCTCAGCAAGGGGTAGGAGGAGAAGGTGTGAATCATGTTGCATATCTTGGGAAGATCACGATCGTTATCGATGAGGTGAATTTTTGGCATTCCAATCGCATCGATGGGGTGCAGGCAAGTACTTATTTCCCGACCAGTCGCCGACCGGTGTCGCTTTGCTACAAACAACAGCCACGGCTCTGCTGTGTCTTCTTGTTTTTAACGTTTGGTTTCGTTTTTTCCTTGCTTATCGTTTCAAAGTTGTTATCTTCTACCATCGTGCCGTGAACAAAAAAAAATCGCAAAAGAAAACAAAAGATACGAAAGCAAAACACGCAGTTTTGGTAGTAAAAGATGATCATGATGCTGATAAGCGGAAAGCGCTGAAGGCACGCATTGCCCTGGTTCCGGAAGGCGGTTTCAAAGAAGCCTGTTTCATGCGTGGGTCTTCCTTTTTTGTTTTCCTTCCATGGGTCATTGCCGCCATCACCGCTAGGAGAGCCGGCGGGTGCCGTAATTAGATACCGCGGGAGGGAAAGAGTTGAAGGATAGCTTTTACTGCTAATCTTAGTTGCTATTAATATCACCGGTTCAATCTAACAGTATCTATTTGAGGCAAAGTGGGATTTATTTTCGTTTTCTTCACAACA
Source organism: Anopheles atroparvus (assembly GCA_914969975.1). NCBI lineage: Eukaryota > Metazoa > Arthropoda > Insecta > Diptera > Culicidae > Anopheles > Anopheles atroparvus. Next base: position 33,033,375 of record CAJZCY010000001.1, read on the forward strand.
GGCCGGTAACTAGTCTCGTTTGGTACGGTTTACGCTATCTAACTTCCATGTGGGTTAGAACTGGTTAATTGAAAGCACTTGCATTTAAGTAATATTTAGATTTAATGGTTTTCTACACACCTTAATAACTGGGGGAGGGATCAGTTTTATGGTATAATTTTACACCCGTTAAATTAATTCTGTATTGAACACACAAATCATAACACATTCTCAACGTATTGCGTCGGTGGACATATTTCCTCGGGCATAAATCAAATTTCTAATGGGATCAGCATTTTTCTTTTCCAACGTCGCCATTTACCGCATCATTCGTACTGCTCGAGGTGACTTCCGACGCGGTCCACCGACCCGACGTCAACTTTCCCGACCGAATCCTGCCAAAAACTGTGCAAACTGTGACAAAACAAATTTCCCATTGGCCACCGGCGGCGCTCGGGGACACTGTCCACTGGGCGAGTTAGTAAATCATCTGGACACGTTAGTTTACTTGCGGTGCTAATCCGGCCGCTTTGATTTATCATCCGTTCGATGTGCGATGTGAACGGGAGATAGTTTTCCCTACATAAATCAGCGGCGAAACGGAGCACGGGGTAAACTTCACCCTCCGGTCGCCCGAATTTGAACCTCACGCTGGTGTGCTTAGGACCTAAAAAAAAAAAAAAAAAATGATGCCAAATTTCACTCCTCTCTCTAAGTAAACCACCAGATCAAACCAACAAAACATTGAAGCTTCATGTTTACGTGTCACCTAAATCACTGTGGGGACTTTGGGCGAGTCGAAGACGTAAACTCCAACCGAAAAAACGCACGAACGCGCGGGAATGTGGCCGGCAATTCTCAAAGCGGCTCGTTGCGAAACTAATTTTGTTAATGGAACCCATTGAGCGGCATTTGAGGAGAACTCTAAAGAAAATAGTTGAAGGAATTTTTCCACGGAACTCTTTTGCTGCCGGATCGCGGGTGGATAGGAGGGAGGGTTATGGGAGGAAGACCTGTCCCGACCCAATGAGAGTAGGAAGATAGACAGAGAAAAGCATTGCTCGTAAAGAGTTCGATTTTCATGATTCCGAAGATAAAGTCCAGGGCGGCTGATAGGTGTTATATGCCCCGAACCCCCTTCCATAGCAGAAGAGAAAACAAAGATGAACAACCTGAGGTTGCTGCACCATTTCATCGGAAGTGCGCCACTGGAGCGCACGTGTGTGTGTTCATATCGCTTGGTTATGTGAACATCAGTGGAAGATGACCTTCAACTTTATGTTCCCCGTGCGGTTGTGTTGCCTTTCTTGTGCGATTTTTTCGGCCCGAAATTTTGCTTCTCGGACAGCGATAGCAGCTCGCTCACATTCTGGTCATAAATCAATTAGTCAGATCAAGAAGTAGCAGAGATAGCACGACGGCGTTGCGGGTTAGAAGAGAGGTGGCAGATAGGCCGTAGAGTGTGGCTGGAGGCGTGGTGCAGAGGAGATGCAGCACGAAAAAGCACGAGTTTCAGTCGAACCGGTTGATCTTGAGCTGCACGGGATACGTGAGTCAGCGGAGGCGACCTCTTGCGTGGTAAAAAGTATCCAATTTCACAGAAGTCCACGGGACAAGCGCTAGTGTTACCTGATACCGCTTGACGGCTAGGTTTCCGGGCTACAGGTACGTTTTGGGCAGCATCAGCTCTTAGGTGTACGATCAGGTTGAGGCCTTTCTTGGAAACTGCAGGTCAACAGGCCAATGAGCCATGCCGGCAAACATAATGTGTAAGGAGTGAGAGTGTCAGCAACCCTCAAATCGATCCACCAGGACCTGCAGTGCATCGACCCACTAATGCGCGCTTGGGAGCGGCGCCGTAAGTCATACAGGAAGATTGCCACACGACAGCTCACGGCGCTAGAGCTTGGCGACGGCTGTGGAGCATCAATGGCAGGCAATAGATAGAGCAAACAGGAGAGATACTGTCAACCTGTGGGTTGGATGCCGTTCTCTGCCGCCATTACCGGAGAGACACCGTCTCTGAAATCTGAGACGAGTGCTCTGACACTGCCGAAGGTTGACTGATAGGCCGTGAGTGCATAGACTTGTACGTCGGCTGAAGACCTGTCAATACTTGCTGCAGCCTGTCTCATTCTCCCTTCCTCTTCCTCAATCCCCTGCGTTTCTTTCTGTTTCTTCCACAAGCCTGGACAGGTAGAATGACACTAGGATTAAAGAAAATCTTAAACCCAGGAAAAAGGTTTCGGGGAAGACGAGGCATCGCCCACGGTGTACTCGCATCTTCCATATCTTGACCTCCAAACCCATTAGCTGATCCCCCGTGGTGTGAAGCGTAAGAACGATAGCTTAATTGCGGTTTATTCCACTGACACCGTGGTTCGATCCATTTCGGACATTGAGGGTTTTTCTCGGAGCCAGAACGGAACGGATTTCAAGCCAAGTTGCCAATTGAAAGCTATCGCTGTGGATTGGTTTCCACTTTGAGCAACAAACCTGAAAGATTTATGCCACCATATTGCCCCATCTGCAAGTGGCTCAAACGTTTTGCATCGTTTTTGATTGCTTCCCGCGCCTCGCTGATAAGCTGGCAGTCTTAGGAGGAGCCGCAGGAAACTCGGAGGAAGTCGGATGAAACTCTACTAATTATACGTTTGGGGGCGCTGCAGTGAAGATTAGGCCAGGATTACTCACAACGTGTAATGATGGGTGGTTTATAGGTTCTGCGAAAATCTAATCTCTCGGCGCCACGAACCAGCTCTCCCCGGTGACAATGTTGTGGGTGGCCAACCGACCGAGTCGAGTGTCACCGTAAAGCAAGCATCGTAAAAAGAGCACGTCATCGTAGACGTTTATCTCCGCGTGGTCTGTATAGGGTGCGTCCCCGGGTCCGGGTTTTTTTTTTTTTTTACCATGGGATGTCATGATGGGAAGCGCCGACCTACCACGCCGAAAATCTGGTGTGTTCTATGGCATTATCGCACCGCGCTGCAGATCAGTTGGTCTACGTAGTCTGTCTGCGCTCGAATGACGTACCGGGCTGGTCAGATGTTTTTCGGATCATCGATGTCACCGAAGGAGCTCGTGAAAAGGGGCAAGAAAAGAGAAAACCGTTGGAACGACATCAATGTTCCGGGGAAGCACTTCGAGACACCAGAGATGGGGCCCGGCAGCAGCTGTTCGGGGAGGCTACTTGAAACTCATGTTAAATCGAAAGCGATTGCATAATTCGAAGCAATGCTACGACCCGGGCGCACGACACCGATTACAAGAAGGGAAGGTGTATGTATATGCTAATCAGGGATGGTGTATGTATATGCTGCTTCGCTGGAGCCAGAGTCACAGGGTAAAAGTTGCGATGGGGCAGGGACTCTGCGCCACCCATCTGCACCAAGAAACCAACGAATCACGACTATGTCAGGAAGTCACGTGAGCGACCTGGTTCAGCAGGTGGACCAACGATTGTAGCCCTGCCCGCCTTCTGGCTGTGTTGGCAAAGCTGCTCAATTCGGTTATCACTTGCTGCACCGGAGTATGCACAAAAGTTCGCAATCGAGCTCGTAGCCGCGGAATCTCTGGGGTACTCTTGCGACACCAAATTTATGCATGTGAGATTATCGTCCACCCTTAGCTTGACCGCGCCCGGCGCTCACAGGACAGAGCAGAGGCCAGGAAGGTGCATAGTAATCTGCCTACGTTACTACCTGCCGCCGCACTGTTCCTTCCTGCTTGTTGGTTCGATCTCGTCCGTTGCAATCATAGGGCTACCAGCATTGCCTCCATTACGTGGTGTCTTTTGGTTCGTTGCATCTTATCTCGTCGGATAGGCGCATTGTAGGATGGGAAAGTTACCGGAGTTTCGACGTTAATTACCCACCGGGGAGAGTTGTTTGATAATGCGAACTGTTGGCTCGCTGTTCAGTTCTCTGGGTTTGGGGCTTCGCATCTTCCGCATGTTATTTCGGACGCGTTTTACGATGGATGCCTACGGGATACGATGCAGCTAGTCTGTTTGGTTATCACTTGCATTTCGCTGACAAAGTATCACTGGCAAAGCCGGACAGTAAAAAGCACCGGGAAATGTGCCGCCTATCGCCATCAAAAACAACAAAAACATCGCTAAAAGGCTCGTACAAATTACTAGCAATGAACATTGGCGTAATTACATTACTTTCTTATTGGCTTGTCGGGGGGAAGTTGATACGGTTTAAAGTATTCATGATAGTACTTAATTGAAATGTACACGGGGTTTAATAGCCCATTCAAGGAACTCACCATTTGTTTCCCTTAGCGTGTTTGCGTTCGTACGTGTTGACGTGTTGATTTGTTTGAAATTAATTATTCCGTCCGTTCGCGTTGTTCGGCGCGGGGCAAGGCTACGATCCGATCTATATTTTATTTCTATAAATGGTGTGATAACTTTCACTCTCGATGCGGCTACTATCGCTACCGGACGGCTTCATCCTTCCCGTTTGATAAGGCCAGACCACCCTACAAATCACCAACGGGATTATCGCAGGTCGGAGGTTATTCGTAGATCGGCTCCTTGATGGACTTCCGACAAAGCGTCCAAAGGGTGGCCGAACGAGATGGGACTTTAAAAGCCGGCAAGAAACATAAACAACGCCAATGGGGAGAAGGTCGACCTAACATTCGCGAATTGGCCTTCTCGGTGCCCGTATCAGTTAAATGGCAATGGTCACAAGGAACGTAAAGTTTTAAAATGGGTTTTTGTTTTCGTATCTGTTCCATTAACTAATGCCGTGCCAGTTGTTGGCTTCCGCTTTCATTATGTTTGCAAATTACCATCTTTTCGTATGGAATATAATCGACTTAAATGTACACGAACCATTAACAAAAAGTTACAGAAAGGAACTGTACACAAACACCGCATTAGGTAATCCTGGTGGATTGAGCGAAGTCGAAAGATGCCTGCCTGACTCCGATTCGATCGATCTGCCGATTATCTTCTTGTTTGCAATATTGTTTGAGCTTTCTGCGAAACGGTCCCATGCGTCGGTGGGCCATCAAATTTGGTCGACGAGCCGAGACGTGCACTTCCAAAAATAATTCCGAACCACAACAATGGTGGAACCGAAAATAGATTGCGAAAAAAAAACACGAGTACAGACTGATCAGTACGAAAAGGAAACGGATCCGTAGCTGGAAGAAGTTGTTTGACCCCTTGCGCGCGCAGATACGTAAAAATGGCTTGGATGGAAAATCTCCCAGCACTAGGACGTGCCTGAAAGGGGGTGGGGGTGGAGGTGTGTTTGAGTAAGCTAATTTAATTTTAGCAACATTAATAGCATGCGTTCATCGTGCGTAAAAACGTAATGGCAGAAGCGAAAAAGAAAACAAAACGCTGGTTTCTCCTTTTAATCTTCCAAGACTTCCGTGAATGCGAAAGAGTGACAGAGAGGAAAGGAGAAAAAGAGAAGATGGTGGCAGATGGCGATTGAACACGTATCGATTCGGTAAGCCATCTCGGATGCGATGTTTGGGTCGTCCGCTCGTCTGCTGGCGTGCTTTCATACGGTTTAGTTTGACCCACATTTCAGCATTATTATTGCAGGCAGGCAAATTTTGAAAAGCCTGGATGTACGAGAATGACGTCGAGGGCGACGAGAAGTTTTGGAACCATTTGAGAATCGATTTTGCACATTAAATACTGCACGCTTCATCTTCTCCACAGACAGTTGCGCAACTGCCACTTTTTGGCCACTACCTTTGGCTCTTGGGTACGGAAAATGCTGGGACAACTTTCTCACCTCAGCGGACGCGCTTCGCGGGAAGCAGAAACACGTTCCAGGTGTCTTCGACGGTTTGCTCGAACGCAGACCGGCAGGGCCTTGCGTCTGCGCGACCTGTTTGCAATTCAAATTGCCGAAAACGTGATTCTATGTGTCGCTCGCGATCGCGTCACACCGTCGGCGCGTAGCCGCTGCGCAGGTCGCGATCGTTCGATCATTATTAGAAGATGACTAAACTCGGCCAGCGCCCAACCGCCGGTGTTGGTGTCGATGCGGCAGATCAATGTGTGTGTGTGTTTGGCCGGTTGATTGAAATAATTCTAACCCATCATCCAACAAAGGGGGTGGAGGGGGGTTGTAGAAATCGTTAATGAAAAAAACAAAACATGAATAATACAACCCAAACAACACTACTACAACATCCTCGCCGGATTGCTTCTGGCGTGGCAAACAGCCGCTTGTGTTCCCATATTTTTTGGCATTGACCATGACACTTCGGTTCGCTTTTGGTCTGCCCTGATCGCGGAAGAGATCCGGCCGATTCGCTGGGAGCTTTTTGTGAAGGTGCTGACGTTTCGCGCGTCTTTTGGGCGCTCATCGATTCCGTTTCGACGATCCGTTAGCTTTGCTCGTGTACGGTTTTCTTCGGCTTCGAATGCTTTTGAACCAGGATAAGGTGGAGCATTTTGGGAGGCGCACGAAGCTGGTAACCTTTTGCCCAGCCAGCGGTGCAGTTCTGCAGTAAAGTTGGTACGATTTTATGTTGGCCTTAAGTGTGTGGGTGTGTTTCGATTTTTCGGAGCAACCTTTGCGTTACTAGCCGAAACCGAAAACATATGCTTGCACACCACTGAATTAGCAACGCTTTTGTGCGAGTTGCAAAAGACGCCGCAAAGAAAGGATCATTTGCATAGAATGGAAAAGATGTTGTTATCTTTTTGTCTTGATGATAGTTTTCGTTTTTCTTTTTGAAGATTCGCCTTCTTAGAAATAGTATGTACTTTTTGTTGTTTCTGTTTTACTTTCGTTACCGAGCTTCGTCTATCATCCTCGCTTTTGAAATAACGTTATAGAAAAGATCTGTATTGGTTCTAAATACAATATGTCATATAATCCTTATGGAAATTACGGCCGATTTGGCCATCGAAAATTTGAATCATTCTCTTTTCTATTTCCCACATTCAAACCCATTCTGTTGCATTTCGGGTCCATGTGTCTTTGTTTTCAGGGTTCGCCTTTTCGGTAATTACAGTGTTTTGGCATGATCGATCATCGTTTTCTAAGAAAACGCCCTTTTCCGCCCAAGCATGAAAGCATAAGCCGTTGGCCTTGCACATTAGTTGCAATCGAAATGCGAAACTTTTAAACAAAAAATATCCCCACTCACACCCACGGCAAACAGTGAGATGTCGATCGGCACGGGCCGAACAGAAAACTGAACCGAGCGCCAAATGTCAAACAACAAAATTATGATTAATGTAAAAGTATATTGAGAGCATAAGACAAAAGGAAAGACCAAGGTAGAATGTGGCACCCAACAAGAAGATGGCGAGGTAGAACAATGAAACCGGCGCTCCATGGCGGTTCGGTCTGACTCGCCCTTTAACAAAGTCAGACACAAAAAAATACATTAAGATCGTTCCGTTGCATACTTATATTCTTCACACACTCCCTCCAACATGCTCCATCACATAGCGCCATGGCACTCCCGTGATTCAATTGTTTTGATGCACGACTGTCAATTGGGTTTACCGATTGTGCTCCGTCTGGGATGGAGTGGAGTTGCATCGCAAATTTGCTGTGGTGTTTGGGAACGGGACGGCTCGTTTTCGATTTTATTGGGCAATGGTGCCATGAAAAATAAGCTCTTTTAATCGCTGAGGTTTTCTGTGAGTTGGTCTTGAATTTCTTCTTATCTCTTGCAGTAGAGTACATCGCTTGGCTTGACTTTTCACAGTCTCTTCCCTTGAAATTGCTTTTATCTTTTCTTTGGCAGAGTTATTTTATGCGTAAATGGTAATCAGGAATGATTTTGCGTAAAATAACAAAATCTATACCTTCTTTCTATCAACATAATGTCATAATAATGAATACAATCATCATGTGCGATGATACAACCGCTGTTAAGAACTTTTTTGATCCAGAAGGTTTTTATCAAAGAGCCTTCTTTCCTTTTCTTAGTGTTTCCTCAATGGTCTAGAACGATTCCCATCGGATCACCCGTTACTGTTTCGTTTACTTCGCTTCGTCTCTGAATCAGAATGTGCGAATGGATGGCATTGTTGGAAGACGCCCATGCGGGGCAATGTACAGTACCCAGTTGCATCCTTGAAGAGGCCATAGCCTCCTCTTTCGCTGCCGTAGCTGCTGTTTATTTAGCCCACCGGTTGTTCTACTCCTCCGTTTGTGCGAACGAACGAAGACAAATAGGATGTCGGAACCAAACCTCCGGTGCTCCACTGGCAAAACTACTGCCTGCGACGAACCCGGTGGCAAAAGTGAGCGGCCGATCGCCCTACCTGCGTGATCTCGACAACGAAAACGGGGAGTTTGTGTGACATTTGCTGCCAACAAGACACGTACCACGTTGCTGAAAAAAAAAAAACCTTCGCGATCAATGAGTTAAAGGGAAGCAAAATCTCTCAGAAAATAGTAATCCCCTGTTTTGTATCCTTTCTCTACCTCGCAATAAAAGAGGATTGTGTGGTGCGCGGATCCGCACGCAGAAGAACAAGAAGATCGTCAGCCCAGCGTCTCCCTCCCGTCGAGTGATGAATAAGTGTTAATGTCTCCGGCAAACATATTTGCTGTAAACGTTTCCCATGTTCCGCGCGTTTTACGATCGAGCTTTGTGCGCTTCCATCCGCGTTCTCCGCGCGGATCGACAATCGCCGGCCCAGATGTCGCGATTGTTTTGGAATTGGAGACCAGATTCTTTTCGGTACAACCAGACCCGATCTGCTGGAGCTCTGTTTTTTCCTCTTGCGCTTTTCGGAATGAATCGGAATGTTCGATTCGTCGGTTTTACTAGCCATAAGAAATTGAAATTTATAGCCAAAGTAAAGGTGAGAAAAATGTTTTCAATTTCGTGGTGGCCAAGCAACGGTTACGGAATGTTTCGCGGCATTCCAACATAGAAGGAATGGGGAATCCGTTACAGGAGAAGACTAATAACTCATTATCTTTAAAAAAAATAATCTACGAGATTTTATTTGAGGTTCCTTCGTGTGCTAATGTTTCCTGAGGAGAATGGCTTAAAGTTGCCACCTGGAGTCCATTAGCATAGGGAGATCGTAGATTGTAGTTTGCATTATTTGTCTACTGCTTGATGAGGCTTTCTTTTGGGCCAGATTCTTCTTTCTTCTTCTTGAATGTTTGATCCTGATGGCAATAGATTGCAAACCTCAAAAAATCTTTTAACATGACGTGCCTATGCCCGTTTGGAATTAATTAGCAACGGAATTGTTTGTTCGAAATGCTGAACAATATGCCACAAAGCGAATCAAACCTATGGCCGGAAGCACAAAACAATATAGTAATTCCTCGGAGATCACCCAATTCTTTTATGTTTCTCGTAACATAAACTCTTGCCACCCAAGAGCATGATCTCACGTTCGACCTAGATTCGTTATTTGACTTGTGCTTCTTGGGTGTTCGTCCCTCGCTGGGCATATGGTACTACAGATGGTCCTCAAAACTGTTATAGTTTTGCTCAAGGCAACACATGACATTCACGCACTAGAGATTCTCCATAGAACCGATGTGACTCGCGCTGTGACCTCATGCGAGCTGTGAACGAGAAAATGATGCTCCATAAAATCCAGCTAAGTCAGCTAAATGGCGGAAACAGCTCCACGCTACCGATTCGCTCCCGTTTCGGCATGAACGGATACTGTAACGATTGCAATCATACGCCACACTTTGACATTCGGCATAATCCGATGCTGCTACACCCCGTGGGATGACATTTGGGACGCAGAAGGGCCGTCCGGAGCATGCTTGCGTGCATACGATTCGGTGATTTATGGGAACCTGCCGTTGCCCAATTAGTCATCGTCATTTTCGTCATCTTCGGCAGTCTTTATGGTCGATCGAACAAACAACTAGCAGAACTCCACCGTTTCTTGTGCGCTCGCAGCTGAGTAAACATTAGCTTCTCGTACAGCATCATCACCAGGATTTATTTTCTTCTGTTCGGAAATCTTTTGTTTTTAACCTTCCCTTGTTAGACAAAGAAAAAAATTGTTCACCCTTAAGTTTACTTTTAAAACAAATTTGCACAAAACCTTTGTTATAGGATATCTTTGATTTTAGAATTGGCCCAAGGTGAGGCATCATGCGCCTCCATTGGATCCTTAAATAATCCCAAAAAAAAAGTGACGCACAAGTGAAATACAATTGCGAAATTCAATTGTGTTCTTTACTTAATTCCAGGAATGACACTGAATCCTGTCCCCCTTTCACTTGCTGCAGAATGATGAATATACTTTTACCGAGGACTATTTTCCGTCCATTCCATCGCGCTCCTTTTTCGGACCGTCCAAGTTCGCCAGACATCGGAAGCCACATGTCGGTTGCATTACGACGTACTGAACTCTTTTTCAATGACTTTTTCCTTCGCTTGGCTATCGCCAATGACCCACAAATTGAGCACCTTCTTGCCTTGTTAATGGGTGTTGTTTTTCGATTTGGAACCAACGCCACCTTTCACCACCTCCCTATCAAACCGCAACGTCCCGGGCTCGTATTACCAGAATCGATCATGACATAAATATTGACAAAACAATTGTTCCCTTGTGGTCGCGATCGTCCGCCGGCAAGACATCGTGTATCGACACATGTCCATCAAACCGCAACAACGCGAACCTTTCGCCTGTCGAAGGTGAACCATTGGTTTCCATCCTGGCGCGTCCTGCGCAACCTCCGTCCATTTCCTCGCTCTCTCCTCACTTTGCAACCCCTCTTTCACGTAAAGTGATGTTTATTTTGAAGCACCCTGTGACAGGGGTGGACCGACCCACCCAGAAGTGGCAAGGACTTGCCGGGATGGAAGCACGGTCGACAGATTGATGATCGGTTGTGATCGAGGTGAAACAAATGGTGATCACTTCATCACTTCTCCCGCGAGACCTCCTTTCCGTTCGAATTGTTTCGTTTCTTTCACTACGATTGACATTTGCGTTGATGGATTTCGATGCAATTGCTCTGCGCGTGAATGCTGCTGGGCTCCTGGTGTAGTCCAGCTCGCGGGGCCCGATGACAGGGCACAATTTATAACACTTTCCGAAAAAAAAAATCCGATGCCCCAGTAATGGCTGTCCCTTCGCCGTGTGTCCAATTGCGGGTGTCGCCCTTCGAAGGGCAGACATGGTTGTGCTCCATAACGGGTGCATATGCTTGTGATGTGACCAGCGGTGCAGGTGTGTTGTCGTTTCGGGCTACCTCCTGCTCACGTTTGCTATTATAATTTCCCTTTTTAACCCATTTTATCCTCCCTGCTCGAAAAGTCACTGCCCGATATTCTGTGATGACATTAAGAAAAAAAAAATGCCGAGCAACAATTTACACGCATGTTTCCCTTTCGGTTGCGCGTGGCCACTCAAACTCGTCGTCTCGGTTGGTGGCTGTTGCTTGCGATGAAAAACTGCGCAAATGTGTTACAAGTATTACGCCATCGTCCATCATGGACCACTGTCCAACGGACGCATAAATATGCACATGAATTATGCCAGTTTTTTACTCCTTTCTTTCCTTCGCCCACCGATTGTCTCCGCAATTCTCGTCGGATCCCCTCCGTGTGGCAGCATGTTGTTTTCTTTCCCTGCTTTCAACAAGCACTTATCCTTTGAAAGGAAATTGGATTTTAATGCCTGCCATTTACAACTTTGCGAAATTTGGCCACTGTTTTGGTTGTTGCAGGCTTTCAATTTCTTTTAAAAAAAAAAGCTCTTCAAAACAGAGGAAAGTGCAAAATTGATAAAGAAGTATTGATTTTCGATGTCATTTGTGCAATAAAAATTAATATTATAATTTTTATTATCTACTCAGGCTCTAGACGGTTGTACAAAATGTGTCGATCCATCCCTAAGAAAAAAAAATCCTCCTCTGATGCAGAACAAGAACAAGGTTGTTTAAAGTGGAGCGAAAGCGCCAGTGAAATGATTTATGGCCTAAGTGGTCAAGTCCTGGCTCAGGAGATGAAAGGATTTGGAGTTGATGTTGTTTTATTCTCCACTGTTGCCAGGACGTAGGGCGGGGGGTGGCAGTAGGAAGGCGATTTCCATTTCACCTTCATCGCGAGTTTAAACCTCGAAGTGCAGAAATCAGCAAGCAGCTTCACCGATGAGTTGATTAATGCACTTTCCACCCGCTCTTCCTCGCCCGGCCTGAATTCCCTTTTTTCTCCGGTGTCGATCAATGACGGAATCGAACCCTTTCATTGGGTGATTTTTTTTTCCGTTCCGTATGGACAGGATTCGAGCTTCGATTGTGTCGTATATGCCCTTATCAACTTTGTATTTGTGTTGGGCTGCGAGGCCGGGGCACAGATAAATCGTTCCAAGGCCGCATCAGGGAACGGGTTCACCTATTTCGTATTTACCATCGTGCTCCGGCGCCGCAACATGGCAAAGCCGGCAGACGGTATGCTGCTGCAGTAGCATCATGCTCTTTACGCCATTACGCAACATCTGGGGAACCGGTGACAAAACGCGCGCAGCGATAATGCGTCCCCGGTGCAATAATTCATAGGCTTTAGCAACCGAGAAGGAAAGAAAGGAATATCATTACAAAGCCGAAATGTAATTGGAACTTTTCTTGGAGCTGCCCTTCGGCTATCGGCTAAGCGTGAAAGATGAAACCAATCGTTCAATGCCAATTCTAGGGTGTCTCCGATGTCTTTTGTGTTTCCAGTTGAATTGATGCGGAATCGGAAATGACAAAAACAACATAAAGGAAAAGAGTGCTAAGAGGTTTTTTGTTCCACGAATCATTTCTCAGTAATATTGATGATGGTGTAAAAGTGTCCTTAAACTTCCCTTCTTTTGTGATGCGTAGGTTTTACTTTCAATAAAACCATACTCCGGTGGCAATGAAACTCTAGCGAATGAATGATTGGCGCAACCGATGACCTACTTCCGCGTATCCTTTTACCGCAAACTTTGAGTCCATTCTGCATGCTGCATGGACTATAAAAATGACAAATGGACCATTCAGGGGAAATTCAAAGAAATGTTTTATGGCACCGCGTTATGCAAGGAACAGACGAGTTTCCCTTTCTTGTAGTACAGTTTTAGGATTTTGTTTTTTTCTCACTTGACATTTAAATAAATCCTTGCGCCGCGAAGTATGAATGCGATATCAATGCAAATTATTCGTTCGGGATGTGCGCGTTAAATTTAGTTAAGTAATAAAGTCCCGCTGCGACAAGCACAATAACTCCTGATTATTGATTATCAGTCCCATTGTTGTTTCGCGATTGGAATTCATTCACCAACCAACATCCAGTGACGTCCATGTTTTTTGGGTTTTTTTTTTTTAATTTTCTTTCCTTCGTTTGCCCGTACATTGGCCTTTCGGTTTGAAATATCATCAAACAAATCATCACCTCTCAATGTGGCCCGCGAGGCCACGCATCCTTAAAATGGTTTTTCGCTGTTTTTTTTTTGTGAATTCAAGCGGCGGAGAAAAAAAAATTCCATTGCTCGGGGAACGTCTCAATCCATTAAATAAAATCCAACGCGTAATCTGTGCCGCTCGTCGGGGGAATAAAAATATCAATATGTCTCCAAATTGCTGGCGATGAGGGGCATCGCATCGCGCACATACACATACACACACACACACGAACACACGCACATTTTGGGTTGGTCATTGAAAGTGGCCATAAATAAGTGTTTCTACCGCGAGCCCGGGGAAACAACAGAAAATGCAGTCCATATCCAACGATGCCACTTTGTATCGACCCTTGGATCATCTTCACTTTCTTGTGCATCCGCTCCCACCCCGATATCAGGCCGACTTCAACCGTTCCCCCTCCCCGATGTTGCCCCCAACTGAGGTTGTCAAGTGATGAGAATGTAATACCGATAAATATTGCATTGTCCGGGCCTCCCATCGAGCGCAGAGGGGCGAGCGGAGCAAATGGCTTGTTTATTATTCGGTTCAAGGTAGGCGGAGATGGAAGCCATCGGTTGGGCGGTGGCTTTAAAGACTGGAAATGGCATCCAAATGCACTTACTTGCGATGCAACCAAACAATGATTTAATGACAAAGATCTGCAATTCTCATCCCCAACGGCATCTGGGAGATCGCTCTGGCAGTTTGAAGCAAGGATCAGCTGAGGGGAGGTAGGGGTGGCTGGCCTGGAGCAAAGAAAGACAAAATACCAGACAGCACGCCGTAGCGACGAGTGCATTATTCCGCGGCGTTCCGTCGACCGTCGTCTGCAAGCATCATCCATTCTTCCCCGCTGTGTTGCGATAGATATGCAGATGTTCCAAGGGCCAAGGTCGAGCCTTCACCGTTCAGGGAGAGAAAGAGAGTGTAAAGAGCCCTCTAAGGACCGACAACATGTACGTTGGATTCTTCTGTCGATCTCCAGCAACTTCCAGAACTCGAACTCACCAAACAAATCGAACGTCTTTCCGGAAGGTTTCCGCCAGGGAAACGCAGTTGGCTCTACTCAACATTTCCTCGGGGGGAGATGTTGTTGTTTGAATATTTTTATTATTTTGTTTTTTCCTGCCTTTCCTTTTTACATTATTTTTCCTTGACAATTGGTAGCCCGGCGCAGAACCGAGGGAGCGCTGAAGTTTGATGGGAAAATATTAATATAGATGTTGTACGCACTACCGTCTGCCGAGTTTGGGGCGAGTTGCGTTTTGCCCGGTGGGCGTCCCAGGACGGTCGGTACCACGGCTTCACGGTGAGTAATCACCATAATCTTCGCCAACAGCGCGCTCCTTCCTGCACGAGGTTAGCGTGTCTGGGAGATGTCTACCGTGGCGACAGGACAGCACCCGACAGTGCGCAGAGCCGTGTTTTATTTTTGTTGCCTTTTTTCGTTCCTTTTTTTTCGCGAATGTGTCCCCCGTTGACAGCCGCCGAAAGGACACGACTTAATTTATCGCCTGAAGATTCGATGGACAGAAATTATCGAATTCGCCAATGTCTGAACGTGATCATCATTACGGAGGCAGCCGGCTGCCACACATTTACATCTCGCAAAGCACACCTTTTTCATGCACGACCCGACGGTAATCTTACCCAATGCTGCGAAATGTCATTTGTTTGCCGTACGACGGATGTAACGCGACGCTCGCGAGAGGGCAAATGATTTAGTAGCTTTTTTGGTGGAGCTTTTCAATTAATGTTTGCCTCCAAATGACAAACATGGACGGTGTGATTTATGGATTAGTGGGAAGGTAATTTGAAAGCGTTTTCTTTTGAACTTCTAAAATTGTGTCCGACTCCCGACCGGAAGTTGATATCGCAGGATGAAACGTTGGAATGGATTTCATAATTTTATTTATTTGCTCTGTGAACATACTACTAATGATCCTCCAACCGTTTGATGAGAAAAATCTTTCGGCTTCGTTAGAAGTCAGCTTGACTAAGCGTTCAAAATTAAGTGACGTTCCTTGCCTGGGATAAGAACCGGTTGCATATGTTCGTCGGAGGGAAGTTTCGTGACGGATTATGCTATCAATGATAAACCATTTATTATGGGCTTTTGAGTTGTTTCATTTAGCAGTCAAAAATCTCGTTGTATGAAGATGAATTTCCTACGAAGAAGCTGTAAGGAACGGCATTTATTTTGGCATTTGGCTCGATCGAATACCTTGAACATTAGCTTACTTGGGTTTCTTTTAAAATAATGATAAATTCCAATATGAACCGTACAAATATGGTTGTCTACTGAAACATAAAAAAATCCATTAGCTCAACATTCCAATCATGGAGGAAAACCCCACCGATTTAGATTCGATGTATGAAATGCCCCCTGGACAGCAATCGCAGACAAACTACCTTCGAATTCTTAGGCATCCCAAATGTCTGCATTGTTCTCGCCCTGCCAAGGGTGTCATTATACCGGTATTAAACCGTAATGTTGGCAGAAGATCATTCCAACGGCTCAGATTACCGACATTCCTGGTACGCAAGTCGACGCAAGGAAGAGAAAAACAATTTCAGGAATTGTTTGCTCATACCAAGTTCACTTCGTCGAACCGTCTATGGAATCTCCACACCTTTGACGGGCTGCACTGTCGTTGCTTGTTGTCTTTTATAGGATTATACGGATTAGTAGCACCAGCCTCAAGGCACAACTCTAGGCATGAGAGTTTCTTGTTGCTGCCGTGGAAGCCAAATCTTAAAATGGTTGCGTCCATCGGTAGAGGAATGCACCGCACCATCCGAGCTGCACAAAAATGGACGGCGACATTCAACCGATCGGCGGGTTGGTCGACAATCGAACACTATCGATTCATTGCATCTCGCAGCTTCCTTTGGCTCTCGAAGGCTACGATCTTTTCCCCTGCACGATGCACGGTTCGAGCGATTTTCGCTGTCAGGTTGTTTTATAAAATACGTCAATTAAAAGTCTTCGGCAGCTATCCATGGGCATCGGTGAAACGGCCGATGACAGATTGCATCGGACGGAGGGCACCGAAATCGTCCTCCTACTGCACCCCGACTTTTACCGGCCGGCAAAGACTTCAACGCCATCGATGGCTGTTAGGTTAGAAAACGTATGACAGCCACCGGTTGGTTGCAAGGTTTCTATCGTAGTTAACCATCTTTGTCCGCCATCATAAAACTCTGACTTGGACTTGGATGTCTCGTTGGTTGCCAGTCGAACGCGGGAGTAAGAAGTCTGACACCGAAATGGAAGACTCCGGTGATCATGTGCTCATGACAATTATTGCACTAAAGGCGCCCAAGCTCCCGGTGTACGTCAACGGGGCAAAGTCTCACCTAGCGATGACTACCAGGATGAAGAGCGAGATAATATATTCTGACTTCAGCTAACATTTCTATTGATGGATCGAGTGACTCGTCCAATCTTCCATCGTGGCGGTCGAAGGGAATTGGCTTTCCATTCCGTGGGACATTCATTCATGGAGACGTTAGCGTCGATGAATAATCAAATCCATCACGAATGGGTCGGAAAACTTTAACCCATTTCCTTACTTCTCGGTCCTCTCACCACTGGGGAAAGGTGTGTTTGGTGGTAATTTGAGAGCAATTTCTTTCTCTCCGGAACGATTATTATTAAGTCGCATTCGCTATAGCGAACAACCGATCTGACCACCATCAGCTTATTCTGGGTATCGTGCAAGAAAGAAAAAAAAACAAGAGGAACAATTTGCAAACACCCGTTCCATTTTGGGCGGTTGAAGTGAAGACGAAGGCGTTCGACTCGCTACGGTCGCTAATTAGACGTTCTTTACGTGCACCTTTTTCTTATGCTAATGCTGCCACTTCCCTCCATTAATCCCCTTCATTCTAGGCGTCTTATGACGGTGAGGTATAAGGGCAGACCGCAGAGCGGATGAGATAG
This sequence comes from Anopheles atroparvus, assembly GCA_914969975.1. Taxonomy (NCBI): domain Eukaryota; kingdom Metazoa; phylum Arthropoda; class Insecta; order Diptera; family Culicidae; genus Anopheles; species Anopheles atroparvus. The sequence continues at coordinate 33,050,670 of CAJZCY010000001.1, forward strand.
ATCCTGATAGATCGATAAATTCCCGGATAGGCGCTCTCCTTTCTCGCTGCGTTCTAACCCTTGCCTTTCTATGTCTTTGACCACACGATAGTCGCTTCGTTCGCTGTGGTTTTCTTTCCTTTCCACATCTTAGACAATCGATCTTTCGCACTGCCAAAATATTCGCCAAAGGAAACGAAGCCGATCAGCGTCCGCCGGTGCGCGGCGAGGGAAGCCGAAGAATAATCTGAAAATTTATCACCGATTATCGACGTTTTGGCCCGCGGAAGGTTGTAGCCCCGCCGAGACGGTGGGCTTGTGGACTCAATCCGCAATCGGTTTCCTTCCCAATGTTTAATTTTGGTTTCTTCGCGGGGGCTTCCTGTCGGTCGCTCTCGCAAATTATTTGAAACAATGACCCGCGTTCCATCGTTTGAAGAAAGAAAAACGGATGGAAAAGGCATAACGGCTCCATAATCGGGCACTTCCTTTCATCGTTTGATATACGAAGTCAGCGGAACGAATACGGGTGATGGTGTGGTTTAGCTTTCCGGTTCGGTGCAACTAACTTCCCCGAGCACCGCAGCTGTTAGTAGTCACCGGTGGTGCGTTCGACGATATGGCCTGCCCCCCAATGGAGCAACAAATGTCAATGTGAGAAACGTGCCCGGGTTTAGTCACGGTTTTGAAGTGGAGTGAAAATTAGATTTGGACTCCCCGGGCCACGTGGGAGTCCTGCAGCACAACATGATGATGGGGGTGGAAGTGGTGGAGTGGTCCGGCTGCTTTCAGATTGGCCGACACACCGGGGACCGGAGATCATCTCGCAAGGAGCTGTAAATAACGTTGCGAATCGTTCCCCGTTGGGGCGGGCACTCCGTTTGATGCTGTTGGCTTCTTGCAGAAGGCGTGTATACCGTGGGTCTTTGAAGACGGCCTGCACCTTGGAGCATCTACAGTCAGCTTTTTTTTTTTTGCTTCAACTGCTCTTTTTCTCTCTCCGTCCCTCTTTTGTACTCCCGCGGGCGATAGCGAAGGTAATGAATATACACACCGATTGACACCCACGAGGGAATATCCCGCCGTCTAACATCTTACCGACGAACAGGTTGCGCCAGGACGCGGCGGCTCCGGCGAAGTCAGCGGAATTAACGTTTCATAAACACCATAAAATGATAGAACTAATTTATCGCGTACCTCGCGGCGACCATAGATTCTTGGACGCAATCTGACTTAATCGCATCTTACCACCCGGTTGTGTGCCGATGCTTCTGCACGGGGAGTGCAGTTTGGTTTTGGACAGCTGTTTTTCCGGATATCGCCGAAAGCGGTTACACACGCTCGCCTTCTTAGGCGGATAAATTGGCGAGAGTATTTTTTTTTTTTGTCAGCATTCCCTGTGCATGGTCGGTGGTTCCACATACTTCAGATTGCAAGAAGGATTTATATTGCCTTCTGCGCGAACATCAAGTGACAGTAAGGCCCGCGGGATTTCCAGAACTTTAATGGATGTCCACCACATGTCTGCTATGCTCTGACTGTTCGGAGCAACTCATCTCATGACAATTCGTTGGGTTATTCCTACGGGAATCATCCGGAAAGTGCTGAGCCAAGACAGGACAGGGATGTGTCAGTTTCCTTAATTTCTAGCGTCTCAGGGATTCAGTAGCATGGGCGTGACAACTCTTTCACGAGTACTACACCTAATCTAATTTTGTAAATGTCACCAGAATTGCAATGATCCATGAGGGATAGACTCAAGCTGTCATGCATCTCCATCGACTTAATCCTTGGACGAGGCTTGACCTCGAGATCTGCAATTCGCTTGCATAACGGGTTAACCGTCAGAGAAAATTGGATTGGTTCCTGAAGGTCCAAATTAGACCAACAACACGAGCGCTTAGTGGGTCTGGCCGTAACTAGAAGCACCACGTGTCCGTTCGGTCGCTAGGGAGTTTTTCGATGTGTCGCATTGTCGACGAAGCACATGGAAAAATGCCATGCGTCACTGGGAATGAAGGAGGCTTTCGCATTCCTCAGTTGGTGTCACAGTACGCGCTTTTCTAGAACTCAAAACATCCTCGAGTGCGCATTCAAACTGTGAAATTTGATAATCCTAATGCCGGTTCATGTTAACGATCGGTTATGTGTTTATTGTAATGGCTGGTTTAGAAGGCTCAGCACTTTATGCAGAGACGCGGATAGGCTTAGAAGTTTCTCCGGTACGGTTGATCGGGTTTCACTGGATTGCAGTTTCTGGAAGAACACGCTTCCCCTTCTGGTCGCCCTTAATCGTCTCAATAGCGACCGTTGCGCCAGTAGTCGACGAGGTCTCGGTGGGAAATGCGAACCAAGAAGGGCGAAAGTGACAATTTTGCGAAACTGTGCAGCACACGTTTTTCAGCTGTTTGGATGTCCCATGAGACACAACACGGCGGCGCTATTGTACTGGCCTACGCGTAGCCCGGTTGGTCACGAGCAACGACCTGCTTCAATGTCCGGTCGATGCCGTAAATGACATTTCCATTTTTGGGACTCCCTACGTCATGCCTTCTACTACGGACGCACTGTACGCACTTATACCGTGCCACCTTATTTTCGGCCAACTCGCACACATCCGCACCGGCGATTCCACGCACGCTCCCGAGCCGCAAGACTTCTTGAGCTCCATCGAAAGCGAACGCATTTGAACACATTTAAATTTAGCATACTCATGGGCAACCTTGAAATTCGCTTAACTTAACTCTCTTGAATCGCAACTCGGCCCATGGGGTTCACCCCTTCCCTTCTGTGGGGTTCGGAGTGTTTTGCTAGCGATGAGGAAGCGGCTGTCAATAACCCCTACGGAAAAGAGGAAACTGGTAGCGCGGTCTACCCTTTTTTGTAAATCGTGCGTCGTGCTAGGCGTTTCGGTTTATTTGCACAACGCATCCGCTCGCGCGCACGCCGTTTCTTTCTGCAAAGTGTTATAAAAGTGGCTATATGTTCGTAATTTTATTCCCTCATTGGAGTTCCTATATCTCCGATGATAATGCTGATGTGTCATCAATGATGTCTAGTGTGGCAGACAGAACGATGGTGATCTACAGACAGAACGATGCCATAGACGATGTTACTGTTTTTCCCGAGGGGTATTTGCGTAATCGCAACGTCTATAAGTCGTCCGATTAAAATCATTATCGTTCTTCACTTGTCCTCCTGCACGCCCTCGCAAGAAAGCGAAAGTCGAAATCACACGATGGCGTCAGCATCATCTATCTGACGAGACGCCACCCAGCCAACCAAGCCAGTGGTCTGCGGAAAATGCGGAAAACATTAAAAGAAAAACCATGGCGCACCAGTTCGAGCTAAGCGTAGGGCGAAGACGAGAAGAAAAAGAAGAAAACGAAAAAAAACACACACACAAGACGAGTGAAATGAAATAACTAAAACAAACTACAAATACGGGCACGGGTGTACGGACCCCTATCGTCGTCGCTGTAATGCGTCTGGCTAGCATTGGAGATCTAAAAGTAGACGCTCGTTTGCCGCGTGAGTCTCGTGGCGTGTGTAGTGTCTAGGCGGTGTGGATGAATCCTAGCTTCTAGCCAGATGGCATACCAGTTTTTTCCTCCCCCCACTTTGGCCGGTGCTGCACCGATCTCCGATAAGTTGCGCCGCCCTTAGGGTTTGAGGGAAAAAATAAATATTCTGATAGCAATCGAAATGGATAAGTTTCCTTTTTCAGTCCACTATCGTGCAGACCGTGGAAACATTGTAGGCGCCGGTGGGGAGTTTGGTGCGTAACGCGTAATCGTATCGTAGGAATGCAATCGAGATGTGTTTTGCCAATTAGCTACGACTGCGTCAGTGATGCAGGGACAACGGGGAGCGTGGGATATGGTATGGCATGTGTTGGGAATGTCGATGGATCTCGAGAAACGACAAGTCTTTGTTACTCATTCAATCACTGCGTCCAGATTCGGGTGAGACTTACCGGGCTGGTACGATGGGGTGGGTGGAAGAACCCGATCGATAGTGTACAGTAAACTGCATCACTTAATTTCCCTTCACCCGTGACATGACCGCATAATACATAGAGCCGCCCGGTAACCAGACCCATTTTCACAGGCAACCCCAAAACATTGATCAAAGATCGTTTATTTTCGGGTCAGCCTAGACGAGAGTTCACTTTATTCTGTCTACAACAGTTAATATAGCGATGGAACAGGTTGTGGACCAACCTTCCTCAGTCGATGCTTTAGTAGTTTCACTCTTACTGCCTGACTGAGTCAGACCACCAGACATGCTAAATGGCCCTCGGAGTGTTGTTCCTCCTTCTTCTTCGGTCTACTTGTTCATACTGCTGCTTCGTTGGCTCCTTTCTAAAACGATGGAACGCTTTCGTTGCGACCGACAGGCGGCGCACATCCTTCTCAAGAAACATAATCTGATTTTATCTAAACATTTATCTTGGCCCTCTAATTTGGGAGCGTGCCACTACTGCCGGCAGTGGCCGCGCCCCGGCGTGTTTAGATTGCACGGAGGCCACACGGCTTCGGAGGCCATTTTCGGGCCACGCCGGGGCAAAGATCGACGACGCCGGCGAATCAAGCAGCATGGCCATGGGATCAGCAGCTGCAACGGCATCGGCGGCATCGGTGGCGGCGTTGGAAATGGGCAGCATGGGAAGAGGATTGAATTTAATAAACTTTGCAAAATTTTACCCTCACGTCTGGTTTCTGGTTTTTCAGGGGCCGGTGATGGAAATTGGTGGAAAATGGTTGTGTTTACGTTAGGTTAGACGGGTTGAGGGGGGAATGCTGTTTTCACTGCTGAAAACTTCACACCCAGGACGGGGTGAAATCGGCTAACCCCATCATTAGAGATATTAGGTTTTGACCGGTTTTTTGCGAATCGAAAGGCTGGGAAGTCGGACCATTTGTGATCGTTGAGAGATCAACTGTGGAGGTCATGGTATAAAGTCATTAACATCGGAGTGTCGCTGTGTTGCTTGAAATGGATGAAGTAATACTCCGACACATTAGTCGGCACTATTTTTGGTGTAAAGAAGTTTTTTTTTTTACAAATTCATCTTTTATGCGAGGTTTCATAGTCTAATCGTCTTTTGATGTCAGTTAAAAAATAGGAAATGGATCTGTAACTATTAGCGCGGAAGCAGTGTTTTACTCTTCACATCTAACTATCGTATAAAGAGAGTTTTAGTTTTAAAACAAGATATTCTTCGATGTACTGTACGATTCAGCTATATGCAGCGGGAAAGAGCATATGCATGTTATTTTTGCCAACATGAAAACATTTGCCATCGCAACTGCGTGGGAATCTATTATATTACTATAATCGCCGGGATAATCGAGCGCGTTTGCCCGGCTCGAACATCACCCACGACGGCAGTCTATCCACGTTTAATAAAGTCTTAAATGGGTGGGTAGACATGGCCAAATAGGTCGTTACGCCAGGCGGGAGAAGAAGACTTACATATATTTCTTTTTATTTTACAAATTCCATATCCTTTGTTATCCTCAATCAATTGTTCTTTTCAAACATTATTTTTCCAGAACGGTCCGGTTAAAAACACCTCTCTAGTGCAAGTGAGCACCGCAAATCAAAAGATGAAACTAATTAGGAAAAGGTGCACCAGGAGCCCATTTTGTACGCACGGTACCGCACGAAAATCGCTACCATAATATGAAGTATTTCACCATCTCGACCAAGCTCCAGCGAGATCGAAGGTGCCACCTCATCGGGACATCGGAATCAGTTCGAGAGCGGTGACCGGTTCATCGAAGTTCGACCAAGGTTGGTACTGAAACGTAACCCCCACCGTGTGAGCAGGTCATCTAATGGGCTGCCATAAACTTCCTGCTTCGGGGCGGAGGGGCTGTTTTTTACTTGTCCATAATCTTCGATCAAAAATGTCATCGCTGGAAAAGTTGGCAAACGAAACAGCCAACCTGAACGGGAGCAGAATTTGCATAAATCAAAACGGCAAGCGGCCGGGCCAAAAAATAATCGACTGGTGTCGAAGTGCGGCGGTCTCGGCGTAAAAGTATCCAATCATGCACTCTATTTGCCGTGCCGCCTAAAGTCGTCCAATGCTCATTAGGTCGACTGTGCTACGTCCAACGGAGCTATCGGCGTGCTTCATTAGGGCACCGCGATCGCTCGTTCGTAGTGCAACCGCTCTTTCTTTTTCCTTACCTCACAGTGAATGGAACTGCACCACGGTCCTGCCTGCTGCTCGGCCGATCAAAATCATAATCCCGTCACTGCACAAGAGATCGTAAAAATTAATCCTCTGCTACGGCAGCTAGAAACTGCTTTTGGGTCCCGTTTTGGTCCACTGTGGCTAAATGAAAGTCTTGAATGAAATGCTTAACCGTGGTTAACCGATTGAGCAGACGGTTGAACCATTTTCATTCATGGTTACTACTCACGGAGGCTGGCTTGAGCCGGTACCGGTGACTATCTTCGGCAACCCAGGCGTTTTGGTAAGGTCTCTAGCAGGCCTGTCGTGTCTGACGAGCATCGGCTAGACTGCGGTGATGGCAGTGTGGTGTGGCCTTTCTCGGCGTTTGACACATATGGTGTGGGTCACAGTTTTGCACCTACAGAGGAGGACATCGCCGTGAGATCTTTCCAGCCACCCCAAAGGCCGGAAGAGGCACGTATAGGCTCGCTTGCCAGCTTGGGATGGTGTAACCGTCTCGCGCTATTGCGATCGGGTCACAACAGTTAATGAACTGCATCCATTTTGGTTCATTTTATGACTCGACCCGACTGTCTCCATCCGCTTCGACGTGGTTTCGCGTCCAATGTTACTGGGTGCAGTTTTTGTTGGGTGTAATATTATGGGTGCGATAAAAACCGATGGTTAAGCTTCTGATTCCATCCAATTACAGACATTCTGCAGCATATAGACCCGCGTCACGCGTGCATAGCAGTCGTAATGAATCTGTTCTCGAGCAACGATCTGCGCTCTAGTCGAACAGTTCAATACAGGTTTCGTTGCGGAGGCAGTGGGACAAATCAACATACGTCTCACGTGTTGCATGTGCATTCGCCGATAAGACGGCTGTTGCTGCTACTGACGATGGAGGTTTGTTCATAACATCTACCCATAACTCATTATCACTCAGCCGATTCCCGTTGGTCGAAGCTGGCTGAACTTTAGAATCATTTAGAGATTGAACCAATCCGACCTACCGCAGCCGCAACCTGCACGACCTGTTGCGTAGCCTGACCCTCATAAATAACTCGAACTTGGGTCAGCACGAGTTCGAGGGCGTTCCGAGATTCGCGTGAGGACGCATTCGTAGATTGCATTCGTGAATGAAACTTTTTTTTGAATTCGCTTATGTTTCTCTTTTCGTTCGATGAAATAATCGTTGCTCCAGGACAACGATCCACTATTGTCCTTTATTTGCGACACACACCGTTCCCTTTTCTGTCATGATTCGCCAGGTTTTGTTACGTAATCGAATCGAAATCGAATAATAACTGCTCCAAAACTGTTGGGAAAAAGGACAATGTTTCATCGACTTAATCGTTTGTACTCGCGCCTGCTGATGCATTGCTCGTTGGTCAATCCTCGCGAGGGAGATTCCCATATGCCGAACGCATCCGTGGGAGCGTATGTGAAACCATCCGAAAAAACACCGTCGTGTTTAAATTCGAACGTTACGAAAGGGCTGTGGCACAAGTGAGGTCGCCGTTGCATCTCCCCACGCGATTTTCAACACGCGCTCCAACCAAAGCCGCAGGCTCGAAAGGGAGTAGAACTCTTCATAAGGCGTATTGATGGATTATTGACGTCTGTTTGCATTTTGCGTGGGATTTTTTGGGGTGTCACGTGAGAAACGGTACATTTAACTTCTTTTTTTTTTTTGGAAATATGTCTCCAGCTCTTCCAAGTCGTATCAAAGATCTCCAAGATTACTCTAATAAAGACAACCATTTAAGAGCGGAAAGAAATCATTTATCTTCCCTCGGGGGCCGCAAACGTTGGCTGTTCGCGTCATAAAGCGGTGAACAGGGGTCGTCCATAGGCTGGCGGTGCCAGCAAAGGACTAGATCTATTCACGCCTGGCCGCCCGAAAAAGTGACAGCGAAAGTCACGACCCAATAATTTAGATTTATCGATACTCGACCACGAATCCGCCCATTCATAGGTCCGTCGTCGTATATTAGTGGTGCCTCCCCGGTATTCTGACTTCCCTGGGGACGATCTTTTGTGGGAGGCTTGGCCACCATACTCTCCTCTATCCAGTGTTTCCCCTGTCTTCTTTCCGTTGGTTGCACGATTGAAACCTCTTACGCACGGAACGCACGCATCCGATGATGGTCATAATTGGATGGGATCATCAAAAACTGATTAAACGAAACGGCCGACCACCATCAGTTTTAGTACTTTTTCGGTTTGTCAGCAACCGTTCTTTTTTTAATTTTCTACCTCCTTAGTCTTTCCTATTGCGTGTGCGTGTGTCAACATTTGATTTCGGTCCATGCCTCGCACCGCTCGGGGAGCTAAACATGTCGTCTTTTGATCGTGTTGTAAAGCTTCGCCACTGGTTTGTCATCCGTAGGATCGGGACGATCGTATCTGGTAGTGGAAGGAGGTGCAGGAGCTTGACGGTATGTTCATATAAATTGTTGCCCCAATCGGCCGATACGTTGGGACGAAACGTCCGTATTCGGTAGCCCGGACGCCCGTCGTAGTTATCGCAGGTCGCAGCCGGTTCCGATGTGTCAATTGATGTTGTGCGATTGATCAGCTTCATGTACCGCCATCGTTTCGCTTAATTGATTCGAGAGTTGTGCATGTTCCAGCCTTACCGCAAATCTTTGCGTCGTGCGTGCGTGTGGTGCGTAGTTTCCGATGTTTTCTCATTCGCTTTTTCCCATTCCTAGATGTCTCATACCGCCAGTAACAACCCTGCAATTTAATGATCGTGAATGATCAATCCATCTCCATCTGCTCAGAGGCTGACATCCATGATGGAAATTGCGTGTGTCTGCGAAAAGAGTCTAGAGAGTCTGCGAAAAGAGTCGAGTTTTACTTATTTAATGATCGAGCGCTATGCCAATCAATCAGTGGAAAATAGACAAATAACATTTTTATAACCATTGCTCAGAAGCTACATACATAACCAAACACGGTTTACTTATTTACTTTACTTTTGACGCTTGAAATGTTTTAAATGTGTTACATGGTTTATGTTGCTTTTAGTTCCATGCACGCGTTTACATTTAATTCTTGCGTTTATATTACCATTGTCCATCTTTATTCATCCCTCAACATACTTTCCTTGTGAGTTTTTTAATGCAACTCACGGAACGCCTAGGCAGAAAGGAACTATTCAGCACTTGCCATCCATTAACTTCGATCATCATGTCTGCCTGGCACATAAGAGGCTTCAGCTAACAAGCATCACGTTTTGCGCGAACAGAGGAGAACGCTTGTTAGCAGTTATACAAGACTTACTTTTCTTCCTTCTGGTCAACATTCTGGTCACCACCTTTCTTCGCCACGTTGCGGTGCTGCTCCGGCGTTGCGTTGGGGCGATCTAATCTATTTCACTATTTCAATTATGCAAATTGCATTTTTATCGACCACGATCCTCCATTCCGTACGTGCCAACACGCCCCGCATCCCTGCCTCGTTGCCTAGACAAACAAGCTATGCGCACCTCGAGTAGTACAGCTGGTGGAAATGAATAAATTATGTTAAATGTCGATATATTTCTCTATTAACCGGTTTACTCCCGCCTTCGGCCACGTTGACCCCTGCCCTCCCGGTGTCGATGACCGTCCAACCAGTGAAGCGGGAGGTAAGAATGCGGAGTTGATCCAAAAATATACGGCCCGAAACGGTGCCACCGGACCGACGGGGCACCGTTCGCTCCAGCAGCATCCAGCGGCAGCGCTTTCCACTTTCGCGAGCCACTTCTTCACGCGGGGGCGTTTAAAGACGCGCCTTCAATGCGCAATCGCCTCGCGGACATCCACTAACGAAACATCGGGCATACTAAATTAAAATAGATGTTCATTATTCTGCCCCATCGGACGCGGAGGGGAATGTCAGCAGTGGATGGTCTCCAAGCGCTGTGGTCTAGGTCCGATGTCTAGGAGAGACGCGCCCCATTAAACGTGCCGGTGGACGGAGGGTGGACGAGCGCTCGTGAGCTGTCCATGCTTTCGATCAGTTTGCAAATTGTAGATCGCAAGCGGATTACTCGCAAGCTGTTGTGGATGCGCAAAGTACACCGTGATTTGTGGTTTTCGCAACACTTGACAGCCTCAAGCCGTGGCGGCTGGGCCGTTGGCAGATCGTTGGGCCGTTTGGCAAATTAAAAGGAAGAAGAAAGGAAAAAAATAAACCAGATCGATTGAACCATCCTAATGTAATGTAGTGATGGACGTCAAGTTCTTTGCTGGGGGGATCTGAACCGATGAAATCACCCGACTCGAATGGAAAACATGCCTAACACCCGTGAATCGAGGGTTTCCAATTTTATGGCACACATCTATCAACAGGATTAAGGCTTCATTAAGAGAGTAAGATATGTTTTAATGTTGGTCGTTATATGCGCTCCATGTTTCTGGTGCGCGTGGTAAAATGTGGTGTTAATTTCTCCTCATTGTATTTTTTTATCACACTTGCCGGTGGGAGTTCTGCCACGCATCGTCCGACCGTTGGATGCTTCATCGATGGCGGCCGTCAAGGTGCTGCAGTTTCGGTTCAATAAGGAAGTGCTATGGGATTTAGTGAGGGTCCCGTTAGAGCCCCGATTGTGTCGATTGACGATGTTAATCCATGACCTCATAATTTGTGGAATCTTCTCACGCGCATCGATAGCGCCTGATTTGATGGCTGGATTCTGCATCGTGAATAATGATTTATTTATGCATTCGATGCTGCCGCTACGGTGCATAAACCTTCAGCGTTCAGGTCGGATCGCTCGTCGCAGTTTTTAAGATTTGTGTGTGACACTAATGAACAGCTGAAAAATGAAAAAAAGGGAAACGAAGTGCGACGACTGAAGCGACATAAAATTAAAGCTAAAGTCCATCCGTCAGGACAATAAAATACTGTTTTATGGTGATTGTCATGGCCGCATGTCCCGTGGTAGCTTTTATCACATTTTATTATCTTCCGCAGAGTCTCTAATGATGCGTCCATCATTGCGTCGTACTCGGTGATGTCGGTGACTTGCTGAAGTAATTATATCGGCACAGGTGTTCCGGCCTCAACGCCGGTGTGGGTGATTCGGAGAGGCTTTCGGCTATTTTGGGTTGTTTGCTGTGTTTTGTAAAGTGGTTCCGCATGCCAATATTAAACTACAACGAATAGTACCGTCTGCGACTGGTGTCGCCGAAAGCTTTTCGTTGATTTCCTTTAAGTAAAGCTTTGCATCGCTTTATCACATAAGCACTTTTTTATTCGTCATGAGCAAGCATTTATTTGATGCCTGCTTAAATTAGTATTAATTGAGTGCAACATAGTTTAAAGGAAAGAACGCTTCAAAGTTGATTGATAATCGAAAGAACAGTTTTGAGGCCCTTCAATAAGATTTAAGTTGTTTGAAACATACAGGTAGGCGTACCATTATTAATTTCGTAGATGGCTACATTACAGGCATTCAGTATCTGTCTGTTTTGACTCACCATGTGTGCCAGTTGCGAACTGCGATGTTTAATGTCAGACTCTATGAAGCGATTTCTTCTAGTTTACAACTATCTAGTGGTAAAATGTCATGCCTAATAACGCTTATTTTCAAAACCGTTACGAATGCTTGACCCACTCTTTTTCGTGTTGTAAAACATTTTATGTCATGTTTATACATATAACTTACCTTATTTGGATTTAAAAAAAGGTTACCGACCGTGTTATTAATTTCGTTACGACTTTTTATCCACATTTTTTGTTGCTGGTTTTTCCTACATTACTCTATATGTGTCATTTTCAATTATTTTACTGGCCATGCGAAATCCGCTCGATCGTACCTCTCCTTTGACGCGCTTTTGTCGATAGACAACCCCATGTAGCGATGATATTGCTATGATTTCTTTATCAAAAGTTAAATAATCTAAATGTCCAAAATGTAGGCAACTAAGCGGTCCATGCGTTCGTGCGCGGAGAACGGAAGAATGAGGACCTAGAAGATGGTATGGATATTTGGCTGACCTACCGCGGTAGAATCCCACCTGCTTTCCATCTCTTCCGCGCACTTTCATGCCGAAAATGAGATAGGTAAAATCGCCCGTCTTACATAATTGACCGGCATCGTTTGCAATTTTTAGCAGCTACAGGAGGGTCATTGAACGAACGAGGGTGTACTTGAATTGTTCGTGTTTTTCCGTATCTTTCTGTTTTTCCTCTCTATCTTCGCTATGTTCAGCTGTTTTTGGTTTATTTTTGGAGCGTAATCTTCTTCGATTTCTTCTGTACTTGCCGCGCCTGACAGGGCAGCTTTAATTTCGCCTTTTATCAAGCACCTTCCGCCCTCTGCCGCGTGAGGGATGCAAATGGACTTGGGGTCGAACCGATCGAACGTACGATCATTCAACACCCCAGACCCTGTTTTGCGCGCGCCAGCAGCAAGGCGTGACTTTGCACTGGTGGTATACATGTTCAACATGCATCATTACTATGCAGGCGACTAGCGTTTCGTGTCGGTCATATACATCAGTCAAACATTCAACACACAATGTAGCGTTGGCGGGTTGTTCTAGTTGCACAGTTGGTTAGGAGCTGCCGTACCGGGTACATTATTCCCTAGCACGATACAAAAGTCTAAACAACGCCGAATGACGGTAATAGAGGCTTTCGTAGCGCTCGGATGCCTCCATCCAGTCATACACATTGGAACGTATTTGTTGACTATGTCAGCAGAGTGCCCAAGAGAAAGGAAGTTGAAACACAAACACCATGTGCTTAAACTGTAGAAAAAAAAAAACATTCCCGACACTTAGTTGATGCCAAATAGTCACATCTTGCCGATGCAGTTGACAAAACCAGATGCACATGCAGATGTGTTTCAATGACCTACAGACCTTAAGAGTTCGTGCGTGTCGAGGAAATTAGTAACAAGAGTTGACTCGCGGGATGGTTTAACCTTCGCGCATAACAGTTTTTCCCAAGGTTTTTCGAAGCATGGCAACCTCCTTACCTATAAGTGAGCCTAGATAAATTTAGACCAGACAATGGTCGGTCGTGTTCGGCATTTGGAACGCTTCATGCATCTAGTCTAGACGAACGGCGCCCCGAAACGTTCACATCGAGCGTCGAAATAAACTAACATTTGGCGTGGAAAGATTTTTTTGCAACATCGCGCAATTATTGGCACATCCTTTTGACAGCGGGTGCGCTAAGGCATTAATTTCCTACTTCCCGTTAACTTCGCGTACTGTCTTGCGCCAGTCGACCCCTCGTCCTCTGCGGACGCTTCACCCGGCGGGAGTCTTCCGATGCTGGATGCACAAACATACGCACCATCCGTTGTCCCGCATCGGATGCGCCCTGTCAACGGTTGCCACAGCTCATGGCCACCCGGAGCCAGGAGCCGTTGGAAGAAAACTCGAATGTTCGGTTGGATGCACGAAAAAATATAACTCTCTCGTACGTGGTGCGTGGGGGAACTCGTGAACGTGAGGGAAACAACAGGAAGGAAGCGAAGGAAGTCGGGAGGAACATGGGAGAAGAAATATAACCGCGTTCACAGTTTTGACAGTTTACGCTTGGCGGTTGTTGATCGACACGTGAAATTAAACAGACTCCACTCGAGCCCGACCAGCCCGGTCGATGATGGGTGTCGATCGGATGGAAAACCCGAAAACTTGACCCCGCTGAGTGACTCCAACCACGTGGATGGGGTGGGGAGGGGGAGGTACTGTTGGGGGCACATTTTGGTTGCACTGTCAATAGTACATAAACCACGGGGTCCGGAGTTGTGTGTCACGTTGCGCTTTGATATCTTCCCTTTTTTTTCCTTTACGCCTCTCTAATGCATAAACATTTTTTCCAATTGTGGATCCAAAAGTGAATCGCCGGAGGAAATGGATTAACTGTAAATGCCTTACAGTGAGTATAGTGCGCCCGGCAAAGGCCATTCGACTCTGACCACGGCACAACGGAGTCGGTCACTAACGCAGACGACATGCACTACTTAATCGCTCCATTATCGTTCCAGATCTGTGCGGGCCTTGAGAACTTTGGTTCGTTTATGGAGTCCTATGAAATAGAGGGGCTCCCTGGACCCGGCGGGAGACAACCTCGACGCACACTAGAACTCCCAGCCATGTGGCCACGATATGTGCGCGTATGTCACGATCGCGATAAACCAACCGCCCAAGCCTAATGTTGTGCCGTATTTGATGAAAGTCCATACGACCGCTTCGGGCATAACGACGTTGCCGTTCGTCAACAAAAACAAAACAAAATGCGTCGGTGGACACGCACTTCATGATTTGGACACGCAAATCCAAGCGTGTCGCGCGCTTGTTGTTGACTATTGCTGTAATGACCTCAGTGTGCGTTAAAAGCAGAGTCAAGGTTAGTTTGCGCAGCACTCTGGGCATGCCTTCCACCTACCCCTCATCGGAAGGGCCACTTCCTATTGCCGTCCGGATCATATTTCCTAAAGCCCTTGGGTTGATAAACTATTACGTTTCATAGTACTCTCACGGCTCGGACAATGTTGTCCACAATGCGCCACACCACCCCGAAAATCCTTCGATGGTGTCAACTTCAGCATTTCTCGCTGGGTCGTGCTGGAACTCCGCACGAAACGCGTCCCTTAATGGAAGAGAGAAACATAAGGCCGCAACCGTTTCTTTAATGTACGATCGTAATGGCCGTGCTTCGCTTCGCTAAGAGTGGTCCTGCTAGTGAGAACTAAAAACTAAACACGTGTCTACTGACAAGGGATCGAAAAGCAGGAACGATTTTTTCCTATCTTTGGATGATACGATGTTTGAACTCCTGGCCAGCAGAGGAAATATGTGAGCCGAACTTTAATTAGCTTTGGATGATAAATGGAACACGTGAATACTGATCAAGATTAGATATTTATGCAAAACGCCTTTCGAAAGCATTTGAAGCGTCTGATTCAATCACGAAGATCGCTCCAGTAAGGTGGCATAATAATTCAAACCCAGAATTTGTTTCGTTCGCCTCTCGCCAAACACACACTATGGAATCCGTTTGGCACTCGCAGTATCGCTCCAAAATCTTCGTTAATGATCGAGGTAATCAATTAGCGTTTCCGTGCCAGTGATGAAAGAATAAGAAACCCCGTTCACGCGCAAGTGACCACATGAATCACACGTGCCCATCCGGTTCTTCTCTACCGGTGCTGCCTTTTTCCCGTTTTCCGCCTACGTGCTGCTGGACTGTTCAAACGACTTTGCTCTTACTCGTGATGTCGTCGGTTAACCCGCCATGGGGGCCTCTTCTTCAACCTTTGGTTCATTCCGTGGTTGTGGGTGGAGGGCGGGTGTCATTTGGACATTTCGGATAAATGATCGTCTCAGCAGGAAGCTCACTAACACTTTAACGTGCTTCGTTTTCCCCCCTCTCCGGTTTGTAATCGTTCGTTTCATTCATATATTTTTGGCACTCGAGAATTCATTCAAACGCAGCGAAGGTAAGCAAACCCAATCGCCCGCCAGGTGTGGGAGGGGGTCTTGATGGCAACACGTGGGGGGTGGTGGTTGGTATGAGACCATGAATGGTGACACTAAGGAAGCTCCAGCGGCGCCGTGGGCTGTGGGGAAGCAGCCAACGTCAAGAAAGATTTCAACGTTTGCTGTAAGACACGATCGAGCAGAAAAAGATGATCATGTTTCGCAACGTTACCTAATTGGCAACCGGTTGGATTATCTCGAATTTCAATTAATGCTGTGAGATGTTTCAGTGCTCAAAAACGGGGCGGCTAATGGGAGGCGAGGCTGCACCTGCGATGGTTATGATGAAATTTATGGTAAATTTTTGATCAAGGAAGGATTTATGAAATTCTTAAAACATCATTCCTTCTATTCTATATAGTTCTATTATCATAAATTTAGGTCTAGATTTCCACAGTTCAAACCCTTACTACAAATCGTAAGAACGGTCTTTTGAACTCTATGCGAACTACAACGGTGGACATTCTTTGTTTCCTGTGTAGCATATAGCGTGTCTCAGTATTCTTGTGCCTCGTCGCATCCTGTGGCTTTGTGGTGCATCATATCGGGCACCATTTATCTGGAGCTTGGTATGCAGCAGACCTCAAAGGTTACATGCACAAAAGAAGGGTTCACCACCATTGCAATGAAGCTGGATGGCTAGATAAGAACGAGACGATTTAGTTTACCACACGGACCATCGAAGTCCTCTGGTACGAACGAACTTCAATTTCGTACTGCTCAATTGTGCCCTCCGCTTGCTGTTGGCCGAAGTCCAGACGATGATCAAGCCGCGATATCGCATGTGTCTCTTCGCATCAACGTTTAACCGCAAATATTGAACTCAATAGGACCTATCAACAGCATGGCTTGGCACGCAACGCTTTGCCTTGCTCATGTCGAGCCGTCACACACACTTTTCTTTCCGCCTTATTTATACTCCTCCCTAACGGAGAATGGACCTCTTCTAGCGAGCCAACGCCAACAAGCATGCCTTGCTGCTTCACAGAAACCGCATGCCGATTTACCACTGGATGCCGAAGATGATGCGATTCACCTTCCTCCCCGCGTATTCCTCAGTCTAAAGACCAAATCGCAGCATAAGAAGATCGCTCGCTGCTATGTTTTCGCTTTCGCATGCTCACCACCCCACGCTGCTTCCGCTTCATTCCTCTTGATACTCCGCACTGCCATCAGCCTGTCCGGTCTTGAAAAATGAACTTGAACTTGACTGCCGCTCGAGGGCGAAGAAGACTGAGTTCGCGCGAGCGCGCGCGCTCGCACTCCTCCGGGGGTGCAACGTCAACGTACTCAACGCAGGCTTGCGGGCCGACCGTTTGGCCATGAACATTTCACTCGACCGCGTCACAAAAGAAGGTCCCGCCGGCCGAAAAGACGCGAATTGTTCAGATTCGCAGGCTCACAAATCTTGCATCTTTGGAGCGGCCGCTCGGAGGCAGTCCGCGAGCAAGGAAGGCCGTGTTCTAATGTTCGCCAGTAAGCTTATACTCTGCTTCGAGAACCGTTGGCAGATAATTGATTATTAATTGGCTCAGAGTCGGCTGCCAATGCGATGCCTGCCCCAGCCAACCCCTTCCGTCGGGAACTCTGACGCTACGAGCCATAAACGATCAATCGAGCGCCGTTCTAAGGGTGGCAGGCGGCGCTCGAGTGTTGACCAAGTGCCGTGGCGGGCGTCGATTCAAACGCCCCGAAAGCATGCGATTGCGTGTCTTTTTTATATAATTTTTTTTCCGCTCAAACAAAACCCGGGGACGAGCAGGAGCAGAAAAAAGTGGAGGTACAGAACGACGCTAGAGGATGGATTTTTGTTTGTTTATATTTTACACCAGTCGAGAGCATGTGCGGCGGCCCTTTCTGGCCGGTTTTCGGCAGGCGGATCAATTAGAGCGTACCATGCCGCGGCCCTTGCTTACATCAACAACACACCAAATTTGCCAGCGATACTCTGGAAGCGGGTCGACGCTCTGCCTGGATTTTAACAATTCCTTCCATTTTCTGGCAGCTGGCCAGCGTTCCTACCAACGTTTAATGTGGATCCACTCACGGCGCCGCGGAAGAAATTGGCGGGTTTAGATTTCGTCATCGCGGTAGTAGGTCGTCGTCCGTCGGGCAATGTCTATGCGTCTAAACCAACCTCTTAGGCGGCAGTGCTGCGTAGAATGGTTTCCCTAACTAACTGGCGCCAAATCAACAACATAACGGGGTCCATGTTGACGCGAGATTCAGTGCCTTTACGGACCCGCGTGTCAGCAGAAGAAGCGGTTGGCGGCGATCAATTTGTCGACCACGATCTTGGACGATTTCTGACGGTTCTGGGCGGGCAGAGCTCGCCGTTAACACGCACACCCATTGTGTTCTGGTTCAACGAGGGCGGATTGGATCCGTCGTAGGTAGGGCAAGTGCGCGATCGTCCAGAAGGGGGTCTAATTAAGATCAATTAGCTGTCCATCGTTATTCTTGCTCTGATTACACGATCGTAAAATCGTTATATTTAAGCAACATTACACATAAGTACGGTTGGCAGAGAAGCGCTTCAGTGGGAAACCCGTCAGTTCGTTTCGGCTTTTAATTCGTTTCGACAGTGCATTTGTTTGATTTTCAATTAACCTCGTTTGGCTTTGGTCCCATCCGCTCACAATCACCATAAAACTATTAAAAATAAATGATTTACAAATACGATGGATTTTGACAAACACAGAATTGGTTTACCATTTGCGCCTAGGCCTAGTGGAATACCAATACTTCTAAGCAAAACGCTAGTTTATAACAATTTTGATTTTCCATTTATGTTACTTTACAAGACTCGACTAAGAAAAACAGCAGTGAATAAACAAATAGGCAACGCGAAAATGCAATCAACATTGAAAGGTTTGCATCATTTATAGCATCTCCTTGAAGATCGTTTCATACGGAATATGTATCATCTGAGTTGCCATGTTTTTAATTTTCGATGCAAGATTTGGATTTTCCGAGGTTATCCCCCTCCCCCGTACGGACCGTCCCATTTTCCTTGCATCAACGATGTGAAGGTTCGTTTAATTGCGCCGACAGTTATTTATTGGATGAATAATGAATGCCTATCGTTCGGCTACGCAAACGCTCGGGCTCAAAAGGAAAATTGGAAAATATATTATACGCCACTGCCATAGTGTTTTTCTTTCTGCTTGGAAAGCGAGCGTCCTAGACCTTCCCCGAGGGTAAGGGAAACTGATTTGCCGACGAAACGATCGATTTTCTTTGTTGAAACAGGCCAGTTTTTTGCCAACCGAAGGAGAGCAAATTTTGTTCCACTTCTCGGCACATCTTCTGAACCGTGTAAACTGAGGGAAAGCCAAAGGTGAAAACGATGTGTCTGTTGGGGTTTGGGGTACCCCGTAGCGTTGTGAATCGGCAAGCGCAAAAATAGCGCCAATTTATCCATATTATCCTTTCGCTTCGCGAGGGGACGTGTTGAGGTTGATGGGTTGAGGGTGTGTCACGGATGTGTCTGAGCACCACATGTTTGGTGGACGGAATTCAAGGAGGGCGACCGGGTGAACGAAGAAAAACGATTGACCGGGTTTTGGCGACATTTTGCCGTCGACGAGAAGGCACTTAAAATTTTTTCGTTTCGTTTCTTTTTTATCTCCTGTGCAACGTGTTGGTGGAAAACACATTTTCCGGGTGTATTTGGGTGGTTGTTAGTTTTTTTTCTTTAAGTAAAAAGCGACTCCGCGTCATCGCTGTTCGCTAGCAGACTATGGCAGACCGTAAGAAACAGCGCCTCGCCTTTCTCCGTGCAGTAATGAAACGCAGTCAGCGGGGCCCGTATTTTCAAACGTTCTTTGCCTATTCCCCAGAGATCTTACAATTTATACGGCAGGTGACACAATTATTCATTTTTCTTTAATGTTTTTTTTTTGTATTCTTTTACAGAATTTTCCCGGCGCAGCAGCCACCGGCACACGAATGCAGGAAGTGATGCACATAAAAAGTCCGCGAAAGTGTTGTCCACCAGCAACAGCGAGCAGTAGGCGCGAAGCCGGAATCAAACCGTCCTCTCAGGCTGGTCCTTGCGCGAGGGTTCACCATTGTTAGTTTCCTTTCGGTCGCATCCGGGGCCTGTTGCAACAAGTGCCGCGTCTCGGCACTCGGGGCGTTTCGTGCTAGTTTCGGGTAGTTTTGAACGTGTCCTGTGAGAAGAAAGCAGAAGAGCCTTTTCCGGTGCTTATGTGAGCATTCACTCACACACACACACACGCTGCCTTTCCCTTCCATTTGCCGCTCGGGTTTCAAACGCGTGCGTGAATGAAATTGTGCCGATCACACCTTGTTACAAAGCCTGGGAAAGCAACGACGCGTTATTTTCAGTGTTGGCGAAGCAGGTGGACCTGCGGTGTTTTCTCTAGTGTCTTGGTGTGTTAGGTGTTACTCCCGGCAACAGGCGCACTCGTGCTTCCTCCGGTGTGCATCAGCCCGAAGCGTTTCCCGCACGTGTCGGCCGCATTCTTCGACAGCAGTGATGACGACTCGCTGTTACACCAACCGCCGCAAGATAGTGTGCTTTTTTGTGATAGTGGCGGGATTGTTCGTGATATTCGCTTTGTTTGGCTGGGTGATCTTTCACCTCTTTCAGAGGCATGTCGATAAACCCGCGAATCCTACTGGTGAAGCCGCGACTCCATCCTGGCTGATGAAGCGCACCACAACGGACCGGCCAAGGGTGTCCTTCGTGCAAAATGCGGCCGCAACCGGTCAGGTCGGCGTCGGAGTGCTGGTGGAGTCCGACCCTGTTCCTCCCTACGAAACACCACCGAACGATACGTCACCGGGCGGTAGCGGGAGGCAAGATGGCAAAGGTAGGTTGGGTACAACAAATCTAATTGATTGTCTTTTTCTAAACAAACGGTTATCAAACCCTCTTGTTGATGCGGTTCAAGGGGTTTCTTAGATCCATAATATGTCTGTTCAAAAGACCTTTTCTCATAAGATGCAGTGATACTGCCAAACATATTATCCTCGAATTATTTTAGAAGTGATTTGTTCTCGCCTTGCAATGACAACAAATTCCGGAAAAAGAAACGGCAAACGGGTATTAAAACAAAAGGCATTCATTTCGCTTCAAAAGAAAACTGCAAAATTAGGTGGTGCCAGTTCCATTTCCATTTAAATTATTCTCTTCATACTTATTGACATACACGCAAACCTTGCATTAGGATGAAGTGTGATATGTTCATGTTGAGTAATGTTGCCTCATTTAGCAGCCTTCTTGAAGTGCTTTAAATACAATCCATCGGATCCAGCCATACATTGTACCGAAGCGTTTACTACGTGGAATCAGTATCCTCTGTCTGGTCTGTCCTAACGAGATCGCCAGGACACGTCAATGTGGGGAAGCAATAAGCAAACCACTGACGTTGCCGGGTCGCAATTTGCACCTCCTCCGACATCAGACACTTGCCGATGCGTTTCAAACTGCACATGTATCACTCACGCAACCGTGCGGCCACTCTCCTACCGTATGAGGAGAGGCTACAACCTGTCCAATTTCAAAGCCGTTCACCCGAAATCAATCCTTCCGATGACCATTTATCTTGCCCGCCACCTCCTTGGCCCAACGCTTGACAGTTTTTCCTCCTGCTTGTCGGTGCTGGAGTTGGTTGATCTTCCGCGTAAGCCTTACCGCCATTAGTAGCATAAACAGTGCAACAGTGGACTGGTTCGTGCATATGCCTACTTGACTTCCACCGATGCACCTTTTTTTACATGCATGACCTGTTCCCCGCAATACTGATCCCTCGACAAACGATCTGGCGATCGCTTTTTTTTTTGCGTAACTAGTCGTTGTCTTGTTTCTTGCTAGAATTCCTTTTCCAAGCAAGGTGCGCAAAAAATCACCACAAACTCGCCGTTCGCTTCGCCGCGCAACCAGCGGTTGCGTGACGATGCATCATTTTATTGATTCATTAATCTCAATCAAACCGTCAATCTTCGGTCATTTTGGCCACGGTGGTCGTGATTGGAGCGAACGCACCGCGACCGTAAAACGGAACGAAAGTCAACATTCGCCCGAAACGTAAACAAGAAATAAACACCAAACCTCGAGCAGCGGGAACAAATCTCCCGGGATCGATCGATACCATTTCGGGGAGAAACTTTTAAAACTTCCGCCACAACTGCATTTTTTTGTGTGGTGTCAGCTTCAGCCGGGTCAATGGCAGATTGTCTGCATTTGAGTGCATTCGTGCTGCATGGAGCACGAAACAATGCGGAAGAGCGGGTCAACGAATTTTTTAAGATGAACATTCCTCGAAATTGTTAACTGTAGTTGCCAAAAAAAAATCGTCTTTCTCCGGGGCTCTTCATGACTCACGGGAAAAATCATCAGAACTTGGCAGCGTTCCAATTTGCGAATGAATAAATGGGATGAGCAAATACGGAACTGTTCCAATCTTTGTGAGGACACTTGGCGGCGCACGGCCTCGTTAGCGAGTGCATGAAGTTAATAACAATCGCAATCCGAAACTGAAACTGAAACCGTCCCCCTTAACTGGCAGCACAAAGTGTAACGCCAAATTTTTCAATTGCAACTAACGAACGCATTTTTTTTTCTGTCCGTTGAAAAAGGCAGAGAATATTCGCATTTAAGTAGTGCGCTGAACAAAGAACCGCGAAGGAAAACAACGGAGAATGATGAAAACATTCTTTTCGGACAAACTTGCCCTGTCGCTGTACGTGTTTTCGCCTGACTTGACGCTGTGATTTGGAAACAAACGCGCTACCTAAAAAATACGTGCATCATTAAAGCATCATCTTCGTGAGCCTGGCAGAAGCGGCAGGTTGCAACAGGAAAGCAATCACCAGCACAAACTGCGTTGGTTGCGCTCTTCGTAGCCATTAGCGTGGACCTGGAGATGAGCATATTTTAAACGGTTCGCATTTTTGTGTCCATCGGTTAGATAACGATCCGGTTTGACTGCATATGTGTGAATAGTGTTTTCTTTGTACGTTCTTTTAACTTACCAAAAAATTAGTAGAAGAAGGTATACAGACGAACGTACTTCTCAGCTGCCACAAATGCTTCAGGGCACGATGATATTGAATTAATTTGAATAACAACAATCGAACGCCGGAGGAGGTTGCTAAACAGTTTGCTCTCTTTTTTTTTTTTGCAGCAATAACACAGTACGTCCTGATTTTCCGTGGCGTCGATGATAACTCTTCCAAATATCAGTGATTTAAACTGTTCGAGATTAGCCGTGATTACTGTCATTATGTTATTTGAACCTAGTCGTGTACGTCTGCGCGTGCAAAACATCATTTGAATAACGCGCATTCCAAGTACAAACTCTTGCAAACAACATTCTTTCAGTTCAGTTTCCTTTCGCCTCGGTATGTTACGCGTCCTGTGCACATGCCCTTGTGAGGACAAACATTCCTTTTAAAAATTCAAAAATTCTTCACGCATATCTCGGTGCAGCGAAAATGGGCATCGGACAGGCGAAAGCCCCGAGGGCTTGCAACGTGAACCCGGTAGATCTCCGAGAAAACACACCCAGAAAAACTGAAACCAGCAGGAGGGGTTCTTCAGTAATGCAGCAGCAAGAGCAGACCGATGTGCGACAAGAAACGCCACTAGCGCAGGCGTGGCTCGTGAAGTGTATGTAAAATTGAATGTTTACCAAAAATGGCGATGAGTTAATTAAGAACATGGCAGATAAATGCACAATGCGTCCGATGCCAGCAAATCCTGCCGTCGTGGAAGCTTGTGTTCCATGTTCAATGGCGCGTTTGGTCCGTAATTTTTGGAGTTTCGACAGCCAATTCGACGTCCACCTCAAAACGAAAAATGCATTTATTTTGGTACAATCTAGCGTTGTCGGAAGCAACTGCAATAATTGTTTCCTTGTAAAATGAAAATGTGACACGATAGGAAAAATGATAATTATTTATTGGCGTCAACGAGGAATACACATGATACGGTCGGTCTTCGGGACATTTTACCTTGATATTTTCTGAGACAAAAAAAACTTACATCACTATTAACAGCCAATGTTTGATCTGCTTTGAAACTATAAGTGGGGAGAATGGTGAGAAACAACCCGGTGGTTTCCGGTTTCACAACGAGCGATTAAAAGCATAATCTACTATCCATCATTGGCGGTTATTACCTCCATTACCATCACCACGGATCGGCCCATCCGGCTCGGAAAATCAATACATATTACTACACGGTCACAGACTGGCCGAATGCCTTCTCACCCACCCGATCCAGTTTCCTTTCGAGCGGAAATTGGATTTGATTTGTTTATCTTTCGCTTTGAGGTAAGCTGTTTGCTTTCTCTTTATGCATTTCCCAGCATCGCCCGAAGATTAGGAAGCCTGTTTCATTTCGCCGGTGCCATAAGTCATACCTTCGGTTTCTGAGGTTCGATCAAAACCGACCTTCGCCGGCGGTCGCCTGTTCGTGTGAATGTTTGAGTGTATGGGGGAAAAACGTACAAGACTGATCGCTGTGATTTTATAATCTTCGCCAAGTTGGCCGACATGAGAAAAATGTAATTAACGTGGGTTGAAGCAGAAACCAAATATGGAAATTGTGCGCTTATTACGCAGTATTCATATTTGCCAGGATGTTTGTTCAGTTCTTACAGCCGAAGAAGCGTCTTGCGAATGGATTTGAATGCTCATTAATAACTTATCGAAACATAATTTCCCGATAGGATATTATCGGCATTGTCAGCAAGACAATAGTAAAGTCTCAACCACTCGCGAAACGTTCCAATTACGGACAGGGAAATCCTCAACCGTTCTTTTACTATGCGAGACACTTTCCGTTTCGTTTCCAATGGCTCCATCAATGAAAATGATATTTTTCGCTGATGTAAGTGTCTTTCTCTGTTTTCTTATATTTCTTCCCTACATGACAGCATAGGTATAATCATCGTAAGTGGTCTATATCGTCCCTCGTGCATTACCACCCAAACCGCCATGCTGGGGCTTTCCTTTCGCTTGTCCTATCCCCTGGTTCATCCTGCTCGGCTCGGTTAGGGGGGAATGCTCTTGTTTTTCCTTTCGCACCAGCAGTTCTTCGCTTTGGGTAGGGTCGGTCGTAATTTGAGTCGCCGCGACATCGAAGACGTCAATTCGGTTCCCGCCTGTGTCCATCGACGGCGTCCGCGCTCAAACCATGGGAAAGAACCAGAAGCAGTATGGAGCGCTGCCTTCTGGGGTGCTGTTCCACTAAACAAATTTTTGAAAAGGAAGGAAACAGTTAAAGCTTTTTGTCAACATTCGGTGCTTAATTTTTTTTATTTGTTTTTTTTTTCATAATTGCAGCCTGCATTTAAAATTTGGATTTTGCGATTAATAAACGCACACAGCACTTCATGTTTTCGCACGTATTGATCACTTTGATTTCCAATTGTAATTCATTTGATGTTTTCGGCGCCTTGAATTTTGCCTGTTTCTCAGAAGTGATTCTAACACGTGCCTGAAGAAATAATTAATTTCTCACGTTGCGGGGAGAATGATGTAACATTCGATTCCTAGTTTACAACGCACGGTATGAGATGAGATCATGGGGAATTAGTATAGCTGCGATTCAAAACCCACACGGATTTTTATTCAGCTCGGTCGTCTGGCGTCGGGGTTAGGCAAAACTCCCGCCAATGAAGACAGCGACGAACGATTCGAGATATTCTGATCCGCCGATCGCTGGCTAAACAAGTAATAAAAACTCTATCCGCGCAATTTCGGCCAAAGCAGATGAATCGATAATCGTTTTCACCGCCTACGTGCGGCGATGCGGAGGTGGTCGGTGTTTCTTATGGATCGGGCAGATCCCAACCATACGCCACCGGGACACTTGATGCGCCGGTCGACAGGTAGGTCGAATTCACACTTCACAAAAATTGCGATTGTCAAATTTCAAATGTCAAAGCTGGCCTCCCGGACAAAAGTGTTGCACGGACAGTGTAAACAAACACGATCGAACATCTGATTGCTGGAGGCAACCAAAATGAACCCCGGGACCGGCGAAACCTCCAGCGCATGCTCCGCACAAAGGTGTAGGAAGTTGTGATGCTGGTGCTTCTGCCATATATTGCACGTGAGCTTGCCTCGCCATTTCGCAGATCGCAATCTCCACACGGTTCTTGAAGCAGCGCAAACGATAAAAAAACGTCCGCTGGGTTCGGGTGGTACCAACCAAGCGGCTGTTAGACCAAACTGCGGCTACACAAATCATTCCACGCGCATCGCTCCGGAGACTGGTAAGGAAGTGGCACGTTGCTTAACCCGCACTAACCCGCGGCGCGATCGCTGGCAACGATTAGTACAGGCAAACGTAGTGTTGGCCGCGGTGTACAATTATCACTTTGCAAAATTTATCGATTGACAGATGGTAATTTATGGAGCGAATGGTAGCAGCACAGAGGCAGCAGCTCCGCGTGTTGTGCGTATGGAAAGGTCCGGGAGTTGCACGGATTGAAAAATGGTCCAACACGGACGCGGTTCATGTTACCCCTGTGCCGTCGAGCGCACAGAAGTCTCCAGCTCAGCCGGCGGCCGTCGTTCAGTCTGCCCAACCCTGCGATGGTTCGGGATCGCGAGTCCCTTCGAACGCTGGAACTTGGTCTACCGGGACCGGCACGGGAATGATAATTTATTACGGGCTACACCGGGAGCCGTGTCCGCCGGGTGGGCTGTGTTCAACCGTATCGATTCTAGATATGCCCGTCCGCTTGCATGCGTATCAAGAGCAGCCTCTTCTATTACCTTGAACTTTACTTGATGGAGCTCCCAAACGGACAGCTACTGCGTGGACCTCTAAACCTTTGTGGGTAAATGGATCAGTTCGCAAAAGATTAATTAACACATTCCGAATGAATATTTACCATGTAATACCGATTTTACTACATTTATTTAGAACGTTGAAACGTGACGATGAGATTAAAATAAACTTCAAATGCACTATGAATAACACCACTCTTCAAGGGTTTAAAGCGTGCATTTTGCTGGGACCAGTTGAAAAATGTAACAACACCAAGTTCATGCGAGTCACAACCCATGTTAGTCGACCGTTAATTGCGATTAACAATCAAATGGTTCCCATCGATACACTGGTGACTTGGGCTAGGGCTAGACAGCTAACTCTCCTATCCAACGCTCCCCCAGCTTTCCTCTACCTATGCAAGCGCATTTTGTCCGCTAGACCTGACTGAACCCGTGAAGTTGCACGGTCTTTTGACCCTTCGTCCCGTGAGTCGTCGATCTGCGTTAAAATGCCACCGGGTGGAGCCGGGAAAAGCACAAACAAGCCGAAGTTGGGGCAGCTCCAACCAGCGCATCTTGGTCATGCCTGCACTCGAGGGCGCTTCCGAGACCATTCGTCTAACGCTGATCGCGATAAGCTACCGCGCCTGGACCTGTCTCAGCCTGGCGACGTTCGTTAAAGCTGCCGATTATTTATGTGACGTTCGCTTTCTAACCTCGCACCAGTGGTCCACGTGGGGCTTCTAGGGTCATTAGGAGACTACACAGCAGTCGACAGCCTGCAGCATCCATGGTGGCAGTCGTTTTTCATTTCTCTTCCCCCTCCGGTCCGGAAGTTCTGCAGATTGGAAATATCTCCACTAGATTAGCAGACAAAACATGCACAATGCTGCTGCACGCAGCGCCTTGTGGAATGCTAGCTTATTCCGTGTCACTATGGGCCGCGAATGTCCCTCGAGGCGAGCTGTATGAAAGTATCCTACACCCGCCGGCTCTATAGTGGTTCACATTCCGCTGGAATGTCGGAGGAAAGTTGCTGACCGCGCGACAAACATCGCTTTTCACCGCTTTTCGCCCCGTGCGCAGTTGCTACCGCTCATTCTCGCTGGGTGCAGATAAACTCTACTCCGGTACCGTTTTCTTCTAGCCCTGGCCACCTCACACCCGCTTTCTTCGGTAGCTCGCCGTACGGTTTGTTTTTGCCCCTCGCACCACAACACTGCAAACGTCGCGGTTTTGTGTGTCGGGGCAGCATGTTTAAGTAAGTTATCAAAATAACTCGCAGCACTTGCATGGGGCGAGCTTGGAGTTGGGCTCGGGGAAAGCTGTAGCACGTAAATTTTCAATTTGTAGCGCAGGGGTAGAGAGAGTATAGTACAACACACCGGTCGGTTACGTGAAATCGCATCCAGCTCAAGGTGGATTGCTGCGTCGGCTCATCCGCTCGGTCCTGAAGCCCGGGATCGCTCGGCAGCACATTGTGTCTGGCAAGAATCAGTCCCGGGCCATGGCGGCATTGTTGCTTTTTGGCGCCCACATTCTACACCGGCCCGCTCCGGCTTCTTATTTGTACAGGTGCTGCTAATTTACCTTGCGCCCGGCCTGTTGATGCACAATTTGTAGACGTCCGAAAAATGGAGAATTATGTTCTAAACACGCCTCACGCCAGACAGTACCCTACTGACCTAGAGTACTCCAGGGCATGACTTCATCACTTACGGTGGCGCAACATCACCGCTGTTCCACCGCGGATGCGTACGATGGCGCCTCACCCTGCTTTGGCATACGGGCGGCCAGGCGTCTGCTCCTTGGCCTTAATTGGTTATTGTCTTTAGTCTAGGGGGAGCGAAAGTTAATTCCATCTCGTCTCAGACCGTGTGCGAGTGTCCGACCGACTTTACGACTCTGTAGTTAATCGGGTTGTGTCTGATTTTATGAGCCAATTTATAAGCAATCCTTAGTTGACGAGCGATCGCCACGACTTTTACTAGGATGCTGGCATCCGTTCGCGACCGTGGAATTGATGCTGCATTCTGGCCAACTCATCCGGCCAGTTCGATCAGCTTAACGCACGCGAGGAAATGTGCACGGAAATAACTAAGCCCTGGCAAAGAAGAAACAATTTGCACCTAATTTTGAAATCAGTTTGCCACAGTCGCGTGGGTTGGCATTTAGAATGGGAGGATCATGTTTGCGAAATACTTCTAGTTGAGGGTATCTGTGTGCGTGAGAGGGAGAGAGAGAAAGAGAAAAGACGAGCTTTTCTAGGCGACATCGGTAGCCCGGGTGGAATAATATCGCGATCCGGCAGCCGGTCAGCTTTTGATGGAGAACGATCAATCTAGATTCGTGATCCGATTATATTGGCTCGTCTTCCGGTGAGCAGGCAGCCTAATGCCCTTAATTGATGCCGCTGAACCGCAGTAATACCAGGCGTGGGCTCCCAAAGCTGGCCATTTACTCCTGGTGTGTGATGAAAATCTCTACTCGATCACCCAATCACGGGGCTTAATTTATGGAAGAAGATCACCTAGCAGACCGTTGCAAATTGTGTTTGAGTCGGGCACAAAAAACGAGCAAACCGTGGGGGTCTAGAAGTGTATTTTCGTGTCCGATGTGCGTGAGAGAAATACTCGGTCCATTTATTTGCTGGCGTTTGTTTGACGGCACACAATTCGCGACGACAACAAAGACCGATGCGCCCGGCGTCCGATGTTGTCACTGATTCTGGTCGGAGAAACACCGATGCGGCAAATCTGCGATCCGTTGACAGACGGTTCGGCTGTAAACCGCATGGTTCACAACTAATGGGTTTATGGTTTGCTTTGCAAACGTTGTGAACAAGCCGTGTGGGAAGGATAGTGGAAAGATTAGTAGGTATTTATTCATTGTTCGCGCTTGGCAAAGTGAATTCAATGGCAATACCAGAACGGCAAATTACGCCATTTTTCAGGTGTCATACTCAAAATTACTTTGAAGATTCTAATTTGTGCTTTAAAATTGGTTAAATATTACCTCAACCTCAACTGCCGGTCCTACCAGACTGCGTAACCACACAAACTAGAAATACATAATTTATGAATAGTCCTCATTTTCTTCGCGTACCCAGATACAACTCAAAACGACACTGTAACATCCGCTCGCAGTAAATTGGAGTTCTGTTTTATGCAAAGTTGGCCGCAGAATGCGTGCTTGAGTTACAGAACCAACTTCAATTAGCTTGGCAAGGACCGCAACATGCATCTGCATGATATGATGCATTCCTGCTCGCTTTCATCTTCTACTGTCGGACAGTCGTCGTCGTTGTCCAACGGATGATTGACGATCGTCTTGTTCACGGGTCTTTCGGGCGGTTCTTGCAAATCGATCCTCGGCTTCCTCCACGTCCGTCCGAGCATAAACTGTTCCCATGGTACGACTGTGGTGCGACTCAAATCACGTCTCGAGGTTTACTTTTTTCGCCGCTGGTACGCGACGCATCCTTAAGTGGATGCGCCGTGAAGTGCAACCCTTTGCGCTAATGGTCTAATGCACGAAATGGCACATAAAACGATTTGTTATCCACAGCACGTTACGAGAGCGTTCCTTAGTTTCCGATCTACACAAGTAGAAGGGGAAAACATATTTAAAAAAAATACAAAAGAATGCTATGCCGCTGATGCAAAATATCCCGACAGATTCACGAGGAGATTGAACATTGACGAACATTTTAGGCCCAAAGGCATGAACATTCGTCTTCGACTAACGACAGGAGCATTACGTTCACATTACACATTAATACCGGACTGAAGCACCAACTTATATTGATTGTTCTGTCATCATTCTTCCTTCTAACATGCAACGTATCAATCATGTGAACGTCAGTCGATCGGAGTGTCCTTGGTCATAGGATTAACTAATTGCAGAAAAATGAATTTTCGGTAACAAATCACCAGAATCGCAAACAATAGATTTCTTCGTTTGATAGGATCGGGTCAGAGACGGTGTTCTTCGCGAACACTGAATGACCATCAGGTGAATAATAAATGTTGTATGTTATGAAAAGTAGGCATTGGCAAATCTTCGAACGTGTTCGAAGCCCATACTTATGAGTTTCATGGTAGTAGCAGTTTTGCCTGGTCTTTTTTATCGGTTGGCCGCATTGCATCAGTGGCTGTTTTGCATAATGCTTTCAATTTAAAATTGATGGCGACAAAAATTGCCTTTAACAGAAATAAGTTATCGGGCCGTGTGGATAATAATCTGCACGCTTCGGCGATCAGATGCATACAAATGAGGCTGCAGGATATCATATCAACAAGGAAATTGCCACATGCTCATTTTGGTCAGGCCAGTCAGCAAGCAGAAGATACCGGTGCACTCAATTAGGCACAACATATGGAGTTAAACCTTGCTAATTAGCAACGGATGCATCTTCTTTGCCACCCGCAGCGCCAATCAAGAAACATTTATTGTCTCGGCTCGCATTGAACTGCTTTGTTTCGCGTCTGGAGCGCGAGCTCAAGGTAATACGAGCCGTCCAAAAACATGCAAAACGCTTCGCAAAGGTCGCTGCCAATTGAAAATGCATATACATAACGCTCGCCGCACGGCCGTTTGGAATCACGTTTTGTGCAGCTGCAGCCTTGAGAAGTGCAGTTTTTGCAATCTTTTGTGTCCAGACAGAAATCGGAGAGGCAAAGAGGCGTGTCATTGGGCGCAAATTATACTCACGACAAAGGCGCTTTAACTAGAGCGCGGCTAAATAATGGGCCTCCGTGTGGCATAAGCTACTTGTCGCGATTGTACCACCCCAGTGGCTCGCAAGGTTCGCTGCGACAAAACAGAAATAGTTCAACGGTAGGATTCGATCGGTAAACGTTACGCAGACAAACATTCAATAAATCCAAACAACTCTACCATAACTCTTCGTTCCGTTGAGGACCATCGGATTCTGCGCTCGGCCCTGCCAATAGTCGGCGATTTTCCTACGTGTTACGTAGGATTGACGGCGGGACAAGTTGCAGGAGTTACACATTCCTGCCGGGACCACTTACATCAATCACGGCGCCATTAATGTCGGAAGAGGATTTATTATTCAATTATCGGAATTGGAGCTACTCGATGCGGTTATTTATGGTCGATGAAGTAAAAAAAAAAATCGAGCACTGCTCCGATTGACGAAAGAATGCACCAACAGTGAGTTGGGAATACGAAATCTCCGGTAGCTATCAGGCTAACCTCTATGGATCGACTCTCTTTACTTTTCAAAGCTGTCGATCAAGTCCGACACACTATCGAGGAAAGTGTCAATTATGAACTACCACGTGCCGAGGTCCTGGGATCCATTGCGGAGGATTGCGTGATCATGTGGCATGACATTTTCTCTTTAATGTCCGCTTGATGATCTACAGCCCACGCGAACCCGCAATACTTCTTGTACTAAAAATGTGTATCTGAGTGAGAAATACTAAATCTGTCAAAAAAAAAGGTTAAGAGGTGCATAAATAATCTATTTTATCTTGGCAGCCGTTACATTACAGGGCCCCAATTTATCACCTCCTTCTCACCTTACCTTCGATTCGAAAATTGTATGTTTGATGCTGGAGGAAAAAAGTTTACGCAACGAAGATTTTTATGGTGTAGCAAAATATGCTGCGGTCGTTTAATAAAACGGTAGAAATACCGCGGATAAGTTGCTTTCGGACTGCAACAAAGTATGTGGGCAAGTCTCTCGAATATAAGTGCTCAATCAACACTACGATATAAGATGAAAGCGGCTTGTATCCTGCCTTCTTCAGGGCATACTTAATCTTTCCCGCAGAATCAAAATATGCACGACCGGAGCTGTTTTAGAAGGCAGTATGATGATTTCGAAAGAAGACAAATAGCCTACCCGAATAGAAAGGAAGCGGAAAATGGCATCGGGGCGTGAGAAGAAAGCGGTCGAAAAAAATGACTCTAGATTACAAATCAGTTTCATTTGCATTTACGATATTAATGAATCGTTTATCACAGCAATTTTACAGTTAAATATTTAAATCAAAAGGAAACGTCGAACTGGGGTTTCTTTATATATTGGTTTGTTCATACGTTCGCCTCGAGTTATTCCTAGGTGCTTCACTATCCGCCCGACTTCAGATATATTTATCCTATATTACCGCGCCCGTCAAAACTAGATTTCCTACTACATAAATTGTTATCTATTTCTTCCTCCCCAGGTGAGAACCGCGCAAACCACGTTAATATTGTTAGCTACTGCAAATTCTCCAAGGTTTTCCTAGCAAGATTATTGCCGCTGTCCAAACTGGTAACTTTGTCCAATCATTTTGCAAAATTTACGCTCTTGTCATCCGTGGGGCAGAAAAGCCCTCACAACGAAAAAAACACCGCGTTGCCTCGGACCTCTGACTTCTGTAGAGTTCTGCTGTAAACACTCAACATGCCAATTGTGACGATCTTAACTTCTTGCGTGCCTTGTGATCGATCGACCGGTCTCACCATTTTATGATTCAATTACGGTAGGACATTTGCATTCGATGCATCGACGCCCGTGCCCAGGCTCGGTGAATATACCTACCCTTTGTGTATCTGTTTTCCAGTACGTCATTAGGTGGCGCGAGACAGGTAGAGAAGGTTGAGAATTTTGCATTGCAAACATGCCAACTATTCACTTTTACTGAACTACATACAATAAGCAAAACTGCCTCATGGGACCCTGTTAATATACATTCATCGAGTTTGACAGGCAAAATTTAATCCGATGTGATTAAATCCTAACATTTCATGATCTCCTTATGAATCAGTCTTGTTCGAAGGAATGGCACAAATTTCCGTTCACTTGGTGACAGATATAAGGCGGTGCATTAAACTCCTCTCTCTTATTTCGACGTAGCATTCCCTGTTGGTAGCATTGACTGTTTATGTGCTCCAGGACTCAAATCCTCCTCAGAGCAGCCGGTTTTGACACACTGTCTACGGCCATACTTGCTAATGATGTTTATTTATAGGCAACCATCGTGAATGGCACCTCTGCGTATTCGAGGTACGGGATATTGCAAAACCCGTCCCAATCTGCGGGCACTGAATCATCGTTTGCATAAAAATAGTACTACCTTTCGCGATCGCGGATGAGACGCGCCAGAATAGCCAATGCTGCTCCTTGCACAAACGACCTCCCGTTCATTTGCCGGGAATGCTCAGCTCAATGGTGTGCACCCTAATTAACGCAATTTCAATGACTGATTGTTGTCTCGCAAACGAAGTTCAGTGCACCCGCTGTCGATACCAGGCCGTCTGCGTGTGTTCGTCTCGTAGCTACCGAAAATGTATTGACTGTTAATGAAAAAGCGGTCGCTAATTTCGGTGGTTTAACTCGCTTCGTAGTGAACGTGTGAACAAATGCACACACCAGCCTTGACCTTCGATGTTAGGATACCATCGACCGACGCACTATTTTGCAAGTCAAGTAAATCACACTTATCGATGAACTTTGAAACCTTCCCTCATTTAAAGTTTTTAATTAAGTTCAGTGACTGAACTCCCTCGATCTTTTTAACATACAAAACATGCGCGAATATCAAGCGAATTGTCGACGAAAAAGTAAACTGATTGTTTTTTATTCATTCATTCATTTATTGCAGTCACCTCTATATTTTTTACATTTTCTGATTGCTTGGTTTGGATTGTTCATAAATAGTCCATGCTGTAAATTGTCTAGTTGTCAAAGACACACTTCTTCGGGAAGTAGTACTTAACGGTCTTGGTGACCGACTTGTTGCTCATGTCCGGGTTCACACCCTTGCGGATCTGCTGCTTGAACAGCTGAGCGGCAGAGTCGGTGGCATCACGGCAGTGGACGTCGACGTACTTCTGGATCTTCTCGAAAGCCTTGCACTGCGAAGAACAGGTCGGCAGAGCACGGTTGGTGAAGCAAATCTTGTCACCCTGCTCGAAGTACTGCACACGGTGCTGCATCGCACATTCCTTCTCGGTGTACTGCTGCTTCTCGAAGAACTGTCCATGGGTGCCTTTCTCCTCCTCAGACGACGACGAGTCCGACTCCGACGACGATTCCGACGAAGACGATGCCGAGAAATCAAAGTCCTTGTAGTAGTAGCTGTAGCGCGAACGTCCGGCCTCCTGCTCGCTGATCACGTTTCCATAGAAGTATTGGGGCTTCACGCAGTGCTCCTGGGCCTTCTGGTGGTATTCGGTGTAGAACGCCTGGGCGGGTCCGCTGCAGTTCATGCCAGTGATGGCATACGAGGCGGCAAAGTACTCCGGCTTGCGCATGACGCACTGGTCGGGGGTGATGAAGTCGTCCTCACCCTCGCCGTTGTTGGTGCCGCAAAGTCCAACAAAGTTGTTGAAGTATGACTGGTCGGCGAAGAAGCGCGCGCGGTAGCCGTCGAACACGATCTTGATGTCGTCGTCGCGGAAGCTGATCTCCAGCTCGTTGCCAGGGAGAGCGTACACGCGGATCAGGGGCTGGTCGCCACCATCGTCGTTGGTGTACATCTCGACGGCGTACTTCTCGTGGACCTGCTGGGGCTTGCCGTTGATGTAGACCATCGGGAGCTCGTGTCCGTGCGGGATGATATCGATGTTGTAGTCGTTCTGTTTGTACTGTCCGAGGATAGCCTTCAGGTGCAGCTGGTTTCCTTCGCCGTGACGGGCCAGGATGGTGATCTGCTCGTCCTCGCCGAATCCGTTCTTCCAGTTGTATGCGCTGTCCGAGTTGTAGAAGTGGGAGTCCTGGGCATAGAAGTAGTAGTCCGGCTTGACGGTGTGCAGCACCACGTGCCAGCAGTTGCCGAGCTCGTAGTCGTAGGTCTTACCATCGAAGGTGTTGACGAACTTGTTGGAGACGACGCAAGACGCTAAGGAAGGAGATGGCAGATTAAACTCGGTGCTCTTGCTTTGAACCAATAAGCATATGACTTACGGTGGTAGTTGCCGCGGTAGGCGTAGTTGAACATGCGCTCGTAGTAGTCGAAGTCGGGGTGGATGGAGAAGAAGTAGCGGGCGTACTCGTTCTCGATCGGGTAGTTCTGGATAGCGAAGCTGCGGGCGGGTCCGTAGAAGGAGGCGTTGTAGTAGTCAAAGTACGGAGCCATCTGGAAGTCAATCTGGAACTGGTTGTGCTTGCCCTGGAAGAAGTAGTCTTCGCTCCAGTACGGGAAGGTGAAGTAGCGGGCGTAGTCGAAGAACTGGTAGGTGAAGTTCTTGGTGTAGTCGGACACATCCTTGTACTCGAAGTTGAACGAGTACTGGTCGAAGTAACCGGCCTGGCGGGTGGCGTTCTGGCATGCGGGCAACTGGAAGTATCCCTTGTCCATCTGCTGCTTGCAGGACTGGCCAACCTCGGAGATGCGCAGGAAGTGACGGTAGGGCTCGGACTGGAACAGCTTACCCTTCATCGAGACGTGCGATCCTCCCTGGCACTTCTCGCCGTAGGACAGCTCCCAGTTCATGTTTCCGGTCTTGTCCAGGTTCAGGGCATTCAGGAAGTTCAGCTTCGGCATGTTCGGGTACTCGTTCGTGGCCGAGAAGCACATCTGGAACTGCTTGCCCGAGAAGGGGATGAAGCTGTAGAAGGCGCTTGACGAGACGTACGGGCTGAAGTGGAAGAAGGCCAGGAAGCGCTCCTTCTCATCGACTGGGCTGTCGGCGTACGCAGTGGTGAACACAAACTCGGCCTTCTGCTGCTTGCCCTCGAACACGATTCCGAAATCGAAGACATCGACGTCGCTGTTGCGGATACCGGCTCCGGCGTTGCGCATGAATTGCTCCTGGCGACGCTGGCTTCCGGCGTAGTACACGGAGGGCTGGGCATAGTTGTACTCGTTGTAGTATCCAGAGAATCCGTGGCGACCCTTCGGGTGCTTCACGTCGGCGGTCTGGAAGTCCTGGTCGTAGTCGGCCTGCTTGTGCTGCAGCACGAACTTCACGTTCTTAACGGTGGTGCGCTGAGCATCGTAGTACAGGTTCAGCTGGTGGTAGTGGTAGGTCTCCGAGGCAAACGGATAGACCAGGGCGGACCAGTAGTCGTGCTGCTCGATGTGCTTCATCAGGTAGGCGTAGTCGATGAAGTCCTTGTCGTACTTGGCTTGGAAGCGCAGGGAAACGCCAGTCAGGTCATGTCCGAAAGACTGCTCGAAGGACTTGGTGGTCTGCTCACGATCGTGCAGGATGTGCACGCTCGGCTGTTCGGCCATCGGGCGCAGGTCGGTGATGTCCTTGTATCCGGTGTACGGCCACGAGCTCAGGTGGAACAGAAGAACGTCCTTCTTGGGCTCGAGCGGCTGCACGTTCACTTCGAAGTCGTTGTTCTCGAAGTCAAATCCGAAGTCGAAGCTGAAGGGCAGGTAGCCCTGGAACTTCTTCTGGTAACCGGCGACGTAGCGCTGGTGATCGAAGGGCGTCACGAAGCCAACCTTGGCATCGACCAGGCGAGAGTAGGCAAAGTTCACATCAGCAGATCCGTTGAACCAGCGCGGCATGTACACGAAGTCGTCGTACTCCTTCTCGGGGAATCCGGCCGGGCTCTTGAAGATGCTCGGGTGGGTGGTGGCGGTGGCCTCAAACTCGAACTTGAACATAGTCGGGGTCTTCAGGGTGTAGGTGAAGGGCAGACCGGTCGCCAACGGGAAGGCCAAAGTGACGGCTTGCTGCTGGTAGAACTTGGTGACGTTGTAGGCGAAGCCATCCTCGAAATCCTCGAAGTACTTCTTCACCAGGCTCGGGAATTGCTCGATGGTCTGGTTGTTGAAGGCGAAGAAACGCTCTCCGTTGAAGATCTGGAACATGAACTGACCCTCCAGCTCCTCAGCCTCCTCGGGGTCGATGTTCAGCAGCTTAGCGATGCGGGTGGTGGACCATTTCTGGAACTCCTCCTGGTTCTTGTTTCCGAACTGCTCGTAGTAGTCGTTCTGGTACTTGTGGTTCTTGCTGTACTGGCTGAAGTAGTCCTTGAACAGGGACGGGTACTGCTTGTAGTACTTGTAGTAGTAGTCGCTCGACTTGAAGTCCTGGTGCTTGTGGTAGGTATCGTACTGCTTGTCCAGCAGGTCGAAGAAGGTTTCCATGCTCGAGACAAGGTAGTAGAAGGTCGAGAAACGCTTCAGACCACCCAGGTTCTTGCGCAGGTGGAAGAAGAATCCGCTCGGGATGTAGTGGTCGTCGGAAGCGATCTGCGAGAAGTACATGCGGTAGGACAGCTCCAGTTCCTGGAAGGCAAAGTCACGCAGGTAGGTACTCGAGTACTGCAGGCTGAAGTCACGCGGGTTCAGGTGCTTGATGGCGGCCTGAGCGTTCTGCGAGAACTCGTAATCATCATCAAACTCATCGGCCTCAGAGGCGCTCTCGAGGGCGGTCTTGACCGCAGCACGGACGTGGGTGCTCGGGTCGTAGTGGGTCTGCTCAGCCATGCGCTGGAGCATATACACTGGGGGCTTGGTGCGGATCAGCAGGTAGACAGCGGCGCAACGAACTTCGTGAGCGTCACCGGTGTTCTGGTACAGCTTGAACAGGACAGAGCGAGCCAGACGCGGGTAGTTCTCCACCAGACGGTCGAGAGCGACAACGAAGGCCAGGCGCTGGAAGTGGGTCACCGGGATCTTGCCCTCCAGGTACGGCTCGAACACGTTCAGGATTTCAGGGTGTCCCAGATGTCCAAGACAACGGATGTACACCTGCACCTTCACGCTATCTCCAGCCTTGACGGCTTCACGCAGCTGGTGCGAGAACCACGGGACGACCTTGTGGGCAACGATTTTGTAGTCGGCATCAGCCAAGCGGCCGAAGCTGTGCACCGGGTAGTAGTTGTAGGCCGAACGGTTGTTGACCTGAGCGCGGTTCAGGAAGTCACAGTACGAGATCATGGCAGTCGTGTTCAGGTACTCCTGGTGCTGCACGGCGCTGGAAGTCACCAGCAGGAAGTACTCGTGCATCAAGTTCTCGGTCGGGTAGCGGATGGTCTTGGGCAGGGTAGCGATAACGCTGGCGGCTTCGTCTCCACGCAGTTTCTTCTCCTCAATGAGCTCCTTGATGACCTTGAAGGCAGGCGGGGTTCCGGCCTGAGCAAGAGCATCACGGAAGGTGTTCCAGGCATCGCACTTCTTGGCGAACGACTCGCTGTGGTTGCTGCCTTCTTCACGCTCCTTCTGCGAAACGAACAGCTTCTGGCAGACATCGTAGATGTCCTGGTAGCTCATGGTGCGCAGAACGCGGGCCATAATGGTGAACTTGTTCAGGGAGTTGGTCTTCGGGAACTGCGAGATATCCTGCAGCTCTTCGGCGATCTCGTAGGCCAGCTTGTAGACATGGCGAGACGCATCGACGTTGTGGGCGTACTGGACGCTGTATCCCTTGTAGCCAGTGAAGTACGGCAGCAGGGGAGTCTGCGGGGCATCCTTGAATCCTTCCGGGATGGGCTGGTAGAACTCCTCGCTGCTGCTCAGAGACTCGGAATCGGACGACGAGGAAGAGCCGTAGAAGGCATCATGCTCATCAGACTCCGAGGAGCTGGACGAGCTGGACGAGCTGGAGCTGGAAGAATCATCAGAGCTGGACGAGTCGTAGGTGGTGTCGTTGTGCTTGCGCAGGCGGTACTGGTCGCGCTTGTACGATTCGTAGTACTGCTTCTCCTTGTAGGCGTTCAGGTCACGACGGTTGCGGTTTCCACGACGCTCGGCATCGTTCACGTGCTTCTTGTACTGCTCAGCAGGGCTGATCTTCTGGTTCTCTTCCTCCTCCGAGCTGGAGCTGGAACTGGAGCTGGAGCTGGAGTCCGAGGAGCTGGACGAGTCAGAGGAGTCGTCGGTCTCGTTGGCGGGGCGGACGAAGTTCTTCTTGTCGTGAGCCATGTTGTAGCTGTACACCAGATCGACAAACACCTGGCGATCGTCAGCGGGGCCTTCGGGGAACTTCTCGTAAGGCTTGATGTAGTTGAGGGTCGTGTTGACCTGAGCGTAGACCATGGCCTTCTGGGCGTTGACAAGGGACGGGCTGATGACGACCTTGTTCACGGTGGACACCGACTGGAAGGTGTAGTTGTACCAGTTTCCGGTGAGGTACATCTGCGTGACCTCCGACTTGCTCATGATGTTACCCATCTGGTTGCCATTGGGCTTGAAGCCGCTGAAGCCGCTGAAGCCGAAGTGGTAGCCCATGCGCTGCTCGCAATGGTCGAAGTTGCGGGACTTGACGACGTGGAACACGTGCTGGTCCTCCTCGAGGTACTGAGGCTGGGGCACCCACTCCTTGTGCGACTGCAGGTAGTATTCCGGGATGGCGTTGACGTCGTACAGGGTTTCACATTCGCCGGTCACCGAGGGCTCCATGGTC
This sequence comes from Anopheles atroparvus, assembly GCA_914969975.1. Taxonomy (NCBI): domain Eukaryota; kingdom Metazoa; phylum Arthropoda; class Insecta; order Diptera; family Culicidae; genus Anopheles; species Anopheles atroparvus. Next base: position 33,090,423 of record CAJZCY010000001.1, read on the forward strand.
TTGAACACTCCGGTGAGGGTGTTGTTCTCCGGGAACTGGTTGAACTCCGACTTGATCACGTAGGCTCCCTGCGTGTCCAGCTGCAGCTGGCTGACCCAGGCCTTCATCATGTTCACCTCGTGGTTGGGGATCGTCTTCTCCACGTAGAAGCCCTTGACGGCTCCCTTGTGGTAGTAGATTCCGAAGGGCTTCGAGCTGAAGGGCATGGGCTGCCACTTCAGGTTGAAGTGCGACAGTTCAGTGCGGTATCCGCGGGGCAGATACTCGTTGAACGTGGCGTACGTCGGGCGGTCGATGTAGGCAACAACGTAGTTGTGATCCTTCGGACGAATGACCAGGTAACCGTGCGTCACGATTCCGGTCCAGTAGTCCTCCAGATCCGGCAGGGCGGTCATGGTCTTCGTCGTCACGTTGTACACGTACTCTCGGTTCGGTTCCCAAGCTCCGAATTCGAAGCCGGTCTGGTTAAACGGGCGGGAGGCCGGGAATTCATACTCGTAAGAGTACTGGTACGCCGTACACACCCCCACTGTAAAGAATGTAAAACATTGATTAGCTGTTCTATCCTGGACTTCTTCAGTGCCGTTCTGGGTGGTTCTGGGTGAGACAAGGGCAGATGATGATATCTGCTGTCGAATCCTGGGTCGTTTCGATGCTCAAGTTTACTTACCGAGAGTGAGGAGAAGTAGCTTCGCGATCATGGTTCGGTTGTTCTCGGCTGCTCTGGTATGCTTTGATCACACTCCAAAGCGAGAATGTGCCTTCTGGAGCGTTTGCGTCCACCTTTTATACTGCATAGATGCTGGTGTTAACACCAGGTACCTTATCACCTCCATTGATGAAAACAATATTTTGTGCCTTATCAACATTATTCGATCAGCGTATTCCAAACGATCATGGCGAGTATATTGCCGTCACCTGCTCCCAAGAAATATTAAACAATCCGTGTAAATGGCACAAAATGTAATGCCACATCATACCGGATTGCCATGTTTAACGCCAGACTTATTTTTGGGACGAACAGCAAGACGGCGATGTGAAAATCTCTCTGTTCTCACATTGATTTCACTGCTGAGCAAATCTGCAACCATTGTCCCATCTGAGGCCTTGCAACTATCTACATCTGAGATGTAACATTTTTCTCTTCCTCTCTTCCCTTATTGGATTGGTCATACGTTTCTCAAGTTATTCTCAGATCTCCTGTAGATATGTGTGTTGCTATAGGGAAAAGCAAAAGTTCGGAATGTTTGAGTCGTCTTAAAATAGACCACGGTTTGTATGGCGAGAACATACGGAGCGTCACCTCCTCGAAGAAATACACCAGCGCTCAGCGGTGGAAAACCTTTCTCTCGCGTCTTTTTCCGAATGCGCAAATTTAGTTCGTTCGGTCGCTCCTGACATATTAGTCGGATTTTCCCGTTCGCTGTGAATTTTTTATTAAAATTTCCAATATTTTAGCGACAGTGCCATAGTTTAGTACCATAGACATATTACTAATAGAGAGTTCATCAGCTACGTCATCAAACCGAGCCAGCTGTTTCAGTGCCATAGATAAGCCATTCGACGGAGTTCAGCTGTTCGCAACAGCTGATCGCTGATAAGCAATACATAAACCACCTAGGTCGATGGCCTAGCGAATCAGCAAGATTGAGATCAATCTACTCTTATCAGCTAGCAAACATTAATCGATCTAAAAACTAGCTCACCGCATCAGCGATGGCATCCGGTGCGACAGACCAGTTGGTGCAGTTGCTCGGCGATACGATCGAATGTCCGATCTGCCTGAACAGTGTCGAAGATGCACGGCTTTGTCCGGAATGTTCGAAACTGTTCTGCAGCGGCTGCATTCGTCAGTGGTTGCACAGGGAGGAGAGCGAAAATGGTAGCCCAAAGTGTCCACACTGCAAAAGCCAGCAGAGGCTGGAGGATTTCATAACGTTCCGTAGTGGCAGTGCAATCGATGCGCTCAAGTCCATCGTTGACAGTCAGCAGGGGCCCGTTGGCCCGACAGCGGACGATGGACACGTGGTTTCGCCGGAGAAAATGCAGCAAAGTTTGCGCAAACTTTTGCTGGAAACCGAAGCCGTCTACGTCGAAACGGAACAGCGCATAACTCAGGAGCTGGATAAGCAACGAATGCTTTTGAAACAAGCCAAAGATAATCTCATCAAAACGATCAACATCATGGTGCAGCAGGAGTTTCGAGAAATACACAAGCAGTTTAACGACAAAATCGAGGAGGTAAACGCATGGTCCGACATCTTGACGAAAAATTTAGACAAGCATCAGATGAGCCTAGAGACGGCAAAGCATACGGTCGAGAATGGATCGGTCGAGGATGTTTTTCAGAAACGACAAGAGCTGGAGAAGACCTGCGCGAAACTTGTGAAAGATTTAAACGGAATCAGCCCCAACGTTAAACCATATCAGTTTAATAGGTAATTACACGCCATGTTGAACAGCCACGTGTGCTTCGTTTATCACTTTAATTTTCTTGCCTCTTTGTGTGCTACAAACATAGTCAACTAATTCCGGAACCTTCGACATGGAAATTCTCTGTAAGCAAGTATTCGAACGCACGAAATTCAAACGAAGTTCAGTATTCCGACCTTGTCACGGATGATATGGGCTCGGTTTGGCGGCTGGAGGTTCATCCGAACGGGTACGATGACGCCAAGAACACATCGCTCAGTATTTTCCTCCAGCTGTACAGTGGTATCGAGGGGCAGTATCACTACTCCGTCGAGCTGCTAGGTGCCAACAGAAGCCATGTCTATGAAGATGAGACCTACTTTGAGCTGCGCAAGGGCTGGGGACAGAATCATTTCATCGATCTGAAGGCACTGCAGGATTCCTACCTCCGTGAGGATGGCTTGGAGCTGCGCTTTTCAGTGCGAGCGCTGAATCTGATCGACAAGTACGAGAAAATGAAGAAACGGGCTACGCAGCTGGCGGCCGAAGTGGATCTGCTGAAGAAGTAAGTGCACCACCAAGCTCGTGCACGATGATCATGCTGACGAGTGGATATTTTCAGGGATGCTAAACCGGACTGCCTCAACCATGTGTTCACTCTTCGCAACGTTGTGGAGACTACGAAGACTTTCGGATGCCTGTATTCGGATGTCCTGAACGACGATCTTGGCGGCTGCTGGCGGCTACAAATCTTTCCCGGTGGCAACGGAGAATGTAAGGGGAATTTCTTAAGCATTTTTCTCGAGCTACGCAACGGCATTTCCAACAAGTAAGATCAGATTTGAAGAGTACATTTAGTGCAGCTGCAGTAACCGAAGTTTGTTACAAATTTCCCAGGTACGAGTTCACCGTAGCGCTGCTGCACAGATCAGAGAAGAAGGTGGTCAAGAAAACGCTCGAATACTGCTTCCAGCCGGCGCTGCCCTTTGGTTGGAAAACTTTCCTTGGCCGTGAGGAGTTCATCAATAATGGCTACATCCAGAAGGATTCGCTCTCGATTCGCCTCACGATCACGCCGCCAAATGCGCAGCAAAAGTTCAACTACCTTCGACAGTATCATGAGCGGGCCCTGGCTGGCATTCCGCAGGCAAGACCCGAACCGTCGTTCGGGGAGGATGCTAAACCATCAACCTCCCACGAGCCGCTCGAAGCGCGGCTTCGTAAAACCTCCATCAGTTTCGTCAAAAACCTGTTCACGAAATCCTCCAGCACCGAACAGCCGCAGTAGGGCGTGACCCGTCGGATGGTTCAGTTCTTAAAACTAATAAATAAGTTCACATCAAAAATCCTTCGTTTTTTTTCTTTCTTTTTCTTGTCCCTGAGACCTCTGGTGTACAATTATTACTTTTCCGCCGATGGCTGGTACGTCACAAACACGGGGTCGAGCCCATATGCAAAGCAAGTGTCCGGCGGATCAATCCTGCAACTTGCCTTTTCCCATTAAACAGTTCCGTTGGTCAGTCGCCAAACACGAACATAAATCTAACCGTAAAACGGGTAGCGACCGAACGGGACGGGTTTACACCCGCGTGCGATCCATCAACAGCATCGTACCGCCCGCGCCACCCTCCCGGTTCTCAGTCTTGATTTCGTTGAACTTGATCGCACTGGTGCCGCAATGCGCGAACGCGGCCACTATCTCCTCAAAGGTGAATGTCGGAGCCAAACATCGCGTGCGCGTGGAAACACATTACGTTCTGCGCAACAAGCTGCTTGCGCATAGTTGTCAGAAGAGTGTGGGGGGGGGGGGGAGTTGGGGAAGAGGGGGCAGGGTGAAGTATGCTTTATATCAGTGTTCGTGCAAGCGGGTCGTTTGGCGTTTGGCGAGAGTATATGAAGAATGAAACAAATCGAACATCAAGAACGAAAATTTATTCTCCGTCACGACTTTTGACTTCTAATGCTGTGCTGTGTACGCGTTATACTTTATCATCTTCGGCGTCTGTAATTATGTCGTACTTAAGTCCGATCAGCATTCACGAAACACGGAGGGTGTATATTCTGACCATCGGCCCTGTTCATATTTTTACCGTCTTTTTAAATTTTGGGAATTGCATGCGAAATTCGTTTTTCCCAGTAATCACCCTCGCAATATGTCTCGCACAGTTTGGATGGTGGGATTAGTGTTTTACTCTTCACTGTTAGCAATTTATTGCTCACTCGATTTAAACCGCTGCCGATAAGAATGTTAGATCAGGTTCAAAGGCAAACGTAGAGTATTTGGCGTATACTGCATAAGGTAATTTATTATACGAGATACCTATAACCTTGCAAACGAATTCCGCCTGGCAGCACCAATCGTCTGTCAGATTAATTTCATTCGCGCTTTTCTTCTTCCCCCTGTCCGTTACCAGCATTGTCTCAGTGCATTTAATTTATGTACTTGAATATTCCACGAAATCCGTCCGCCGATCATCATTCATGCATTGACAGCCGCAAGAAAGTGAAACCTCTTGACATTCGCCAGCCACGAGCGGATCATAAGCCTTCGTCGAAACGTTGATGTGTATGCAAATTGGATGTTTATTTCTTTCGGCGTCCCGCGAACGTGTGTGAATTGTTTCTGCCGCCCTGCTGCATCCCTTTTGCCCCCTTACAGCGAAGCGAACACGATAGAGGCAGGGTCCTAATCCGATGATCACAGCTCGATCATAAATCAACCGATTCTAGCGCTTTCCCGCGCACACTTGGCCGCACATTAATTGGCGGGCGATCTCTGGCGAAGTCACGACCTACGGCGCCAAGTGTCACATTCGGGCAGCAATAGCTCCCGGAAAACACTCACCCTTTCCTCTCCTTCCCGTTGCCAACCGGGCACTGTGGCCTCGACCAATCATGCGGAAACGGGAATGCGCTCAAGCCATATAGGGCCTCATAGCGGGAGTCATAGAATCAGTCGCTCACTTCCTCAATGCGGAGCACGCGTTCGTCGCCGATCAGTTCTAATATTGCACCGCATGTTGCGTGTTTCGGTGACCGACTTTCCGGGTGTCGAGAAAATCACGTCAGCCAATTGCTTACTTGGTTGGCAGGCAATCAGTTGAGCAGTCGTTAGAACTGCACCGCATGGCCTCGAAGCAATGACGTTGCAAACGAGATTTTCATTTCCCTGAACCATTCCCGCCAATGATCCCGAACAGAAGACTTGCCTGCTTGCTCGGGCTGGAAACTGTGCAAGTGACATAGATCACTGATGTGTCAGCACGCAAAGCAGCTGCGACTGCCCGGCCGCTCTAGGAGTTTCCGAGCAAGAGTGAGATCTCCGGCATGGCAATAATCGACGGTGATTTGCACCATAATTGCATCCGTTTATCATCCCGCACTGGAGGTGAGAGGACTCGAGATCGAGGTGACACAGTCCCATGTTGAACGAGAAGCCGTGATTCCTCCCTCGAGGGCATCCAACGTTCATGACTGCAACAGCGAACGATGATTCCAAAGGGACAAAGGGAGTCTCGCTTATTTGACCATTACCCGCATTAACACCCCGATGCGACCCGGTCGCGTAATTATCATAATTAACTCGGGCAAAACCTGCCAAACACCACCTGCCTCATTAGTCGGCACGATTGCGCGGGGATTCGTAGAAAAGACGGAGGAATTTCTTTTTTTTTTATTGCAAGTGCTAAGAAACTATGGTCGCATAGTCTGGCGTCGGCGCCGTTAAACATGCTTCTTCCAAAGAGCGAGTTGGAGGAGTCCGCGCGCGTCAGGTCCAGTTATGTAGGCTCCAGCGTGACTCGGCGTTGAGTCGCGTCGAATGCACGGTAATTGATACTTGGCAGCCGAGGTGCCCCTCGAGCAGGACGATCTTAGATTGCAGGATTGCTCTCGAGGGCCACTTAGGCAGCTCTTGCCTCTAAACTACGAGTGGGGTGCACAATTGAGTGGCTTTATCAGATCGAAAGTTTTAAATGTGAAACCAACCTGCACGTTCCGAAAACGAAAACGTCAAATAACGACCAATAATCGGAATCGATTAGCGACGATGATGAGGATGAACAGGCTGTTTTGAAGAATTTTTCGCCTCCCGTTATCTGATCAGTTTAATGGGAAAGTTCCCGAACTGGTCAATATTACGATTTCAGTATTTGTTTACGAAATTGTAGATATTACGCCCTTAGCTGCCGTTCTCCTTGCTCGATATTCATATCAGACTGGAGAATTTTGAACAATTAGCTTCAATTTTCATCCGGAGAAGAACTTTTCTTGTTATTTTCGAAAAAAAAATCTGGCTATTCTAGAAGAATGTAGAAGTCGCGAGATTGTTCCCAATAGTACCATAACGGGAAAACGACTCCACTACCGTCTGTTTATCAATTCCATCAATCTGCCAACATTAACCTTTGTTGTTTTGTTCCGAGAAGAATACGGAAGTCGTCAAATTTGTAACATATTTGACCTTACGAATGTGCAGTCTTGAAGAAAATTCTCCCCAATTAAATCCAAATAAGAAATCACCAGTCAATCGTCTATCAATTCCATCAATCTGCCAACATTAGCCCGTGTTGTCCTGATGTCAAATTGCATTACTCGGGAGAAAGAAACAAGGCAGAATCTGCGACCATATATCGTACAAAGTGGTTCGCATTTTTAATTCCGTGTTTCCACGATCGAATTGCAGCATTTAACAAGAGGGTCATCGCTTCAAGCCTACCGATCTTCGCTACGTAGGATGGCATTAACATAGAACTGGCCATTTCTGCGCTACCGTTCAATCAAGTACACCAGGATACTCAGGCGTTAAGGATGAGAGTTGCCATAAAAATGGGCCGCTAGCAGTAGGACGGTGGACGCAGGAAAATGTTAAATGGGTAAGCTGCTCCTTTACGTCGTGTGCCCCAAGACTCTACCGCGACGACCGCCACAATCATTTACCGAGGTCTCGTGCCAACGACCATCGATGACTATCGCGCTAAATCAATAATGGTATTAATAAACGAGCAGCGGCGGAGAACAAGCGACCGATAAAAACAAGAAACATTTAAATTGTCAAGAATTTGTCGTGGCGCCATTCGTTTTGTCCGGAGCGCGGTAGGCAGAGGCTTGCACGGGAATGAAGGGAAAGGTGTTAAAGGGTACACAAACCGGCGAAAAGAGGACACCTCATATATCTTGCCACCGGTACGGGTAGTTCACGCTCGTCCACGCCGGGCTGTTGATCCGGGAAGTTCGTGGAACAGTGCATCGGAGCGACCCCAGCTTCATCGGGTTGTACAAGGGCTATGAGCAAACAACTGCGGGTTTGAGTGGACACGACGGTAGTACAAGCCAAACAAGCGCCCGCTATGAGCGGCTGCAGCATCAACGACGGCAAGAACGCAAGGGAAGAAACAAATACAAGCAAAATGGAACCGAGCGAAGGCATCTCAAAGAGGAAACCGAAACAATCCTCTCCCCGGCCTGAGGCGGAAGAGAAAACAAATCAGTATCAATTAAATGTGCCCCGCAAGCCGATAACCCATTAACGCAATTAGCATAAACAATATTGATTTTCAATTTAACGACTGCGCCAGTGTACCGAGCGCCGAAGAAACTGATGGCTATGTATGGCTACGATCGATGCGCGACCTGCTCGATCCGGGAAAGGGTTCCCGGAAACGTCTCTCTCTCGCTTTGGGTCACTTCGACCGGAATCCTCCGGGGAAGTTCACGAGACGAAAAATTTCCAACGCCTTGTAACAAGAACGGTCAGGCGATTGTGCGGCGATTGTATGCCACCATGATAGTACAGGTGAAGGGACACCACTGTGTAGGGAGTAGCTCTACCAGAACGGAACAAAAGGCGCCAAAGGTAGGCACGTTGAAGGTTAAGATGGGTTAAGTGGGCATCTTGATACCGCTGGCTATTAACCTGCCGCGATCGAGTGGATGTAGTTAGTGATACAACATGGGTGAACTTTATATACCGACGTTCCGACAGTCCTCGAAGATCAAAGATTCGTAACTGTACGAGTTATGTTAATGTGCTGTTAACGGATTGTTATGTTAATGTGCTGTTAGGTGATGATCAACTTCCATCAGTTGGTTCATGCATTACTCTGGTATTTAAAAGCTATTGAATCTTCTATCAGCCTGTGAGGCACTCTCATCTACACTCATTGCATAAATGAAATCTTGCCATCAACTTCCCAAATGCAATCAACAGCATTTCTTTGACATTGCACATTTTTCCTAGCTGACAAGCCTAGTAAGATAAACAAATTTTAACCCTATTCAGTTGCTTAAATTAACATGTTTGTCATCTCGTTATTGCGGAACGGATTATAGTTTTTCAGCAACTCAAATTGGTTTTACTGGAAATCAATGATGCATATCAGCAGCCTCAAGCAATGAAATCTTTCGAAACCCGCCAACTCAACAAACCGACGTTGGGTGAGAAATGTACTTCATTCAAAGCGTTAATCGTCACCTTCATACCCGACACCCGCACAGAATCGTCCCCATGCAGATCCATCATATAATTTTATCTATCCCTCGCCGTACAGTGACGTACGGAAAGTCGAACGGTACGGGACAGATGCTCTATGATCTTGAGGTTAATTAATATTTCTGCATTAATATTGCCTGCGCGTTTCGGATGACTGTAGACTGTTTGGCCGGGGTGGAATAAATTGATTCGCTTGCTGATATGAAAAAGTTGTCTGGTTGAGCGAGAAGCTTTGGGTGAGGGGGATTGGTTTTCCGTCTTTAAATAATGAGAATCATAACCAATCCGCAGGATATCGGTAAGTTAGTAATTAATCTTCAACCAAGGGCGTAAGCTAAGCTCCACTTAATGTTCTCGGCGAAAATGGTGCTCTCTTCCTTTCGCTATTTTTCGAACGGAGAACATCTTCGATCCCGGTGCAGGGACGCAGTTATAATAAATGGACAGGCTAGAGCATTATGATGGATATTTTTACTCCAGCTGCGGATGGAACGCTGAAGGCGGAAGATGCGATTGCATTTGCCACGTGGGCTTCCAGCTTTGCAGCTGACCATTTAGCAGAGTCACGATCGCCGATCACAGCGTCCCGGAACCGTCCGGCTCGGTCCGTGATAAATTGAAAACAACGAACGCCGAACAGTTTAGCGCTAAGCGCATCGGAAAACCATGCAACGGTTAATCTTGTTGCGTTTAAACCCCCAATGGGAATTCGCACACCCACCGCGGCCACCCGTCCCCGTGCTTGCTTCTTAATAAGGTTAACGGAAATGCCCACGGTTCTATCGTTTGTAGCCAGGCCGGGGCTTGCGTTGTTGTGAAACCTAAGAACGCTCGCTGTTTTCTTTTCCCCACAGCAATCCTCCCCAACGCCAGTCAACTTGTGGCCCCACAAGGAAGAGGAAGTTCTGTAGTTGGGTCAGGCGGCTGGGTGTGAGTTGAACATGCGGGCACATTACGACAAAAACAAAAAGGAAACCGGCAAACCAGCAAAATCTAACCGAGGAAAAGTGCTTTCCTAGGCCTGCGCGCACATGCTACATTGCTTTGTTTATGTTATGGTAATAACTTAAACTGCATGTTCCTCTTGCGTCCCCGCTCGTGATTCTTATTACCCACAAATCCCACATTTTCTAACTGCCGATCGCCGACGGTGCTGTTGCGTCCATAATAACCCGGCGTGCAAGTGCAACCTTAAACCCCGTTCCCTCGCGCCGACATCGTCCCTGCAAAATTAGTCAAACTTTTCTCGACAACCAGCGTTAGCATAAGCGTAAGGTCAGGCGGCGGCAGGAAAAACTGCTAGTAATCATCCTCACCCGAGTCACGGCGTGTGGGAGAAGAACAATGTATCAATTTGCGTTTAAATTTGAAACCATCCATCGACCACGGCGTCGACCCTTGCTCACGAACGCTCGCCCACAGTTCCTCCGCGCAATTATTCGCACCAAATTAACTTTTTCCTATCGACAGCCCACGCTGGCGTGCCGCGCACGGAACTAATCTATTCTTCGTATGCGCTGAGCGAGCGGGGAAAATGCATCCGATATTGCAACCCATTATAAATGCACCAGACGTGTGCGGGCCTGACTGGGAAAGTCGCCAGAAATGATGGATATTGTGATGATATTTCAATGCATGAGCGTATGTTTAAAGCCTTTCATGGGAACATAATTGGGGGAAAAAACGAATATCTATTCTGGTTTGAGTAGGAAAAAAATCGCATTAAAAACGGCTTTCACAGCAAGTGTAGTCGATTTTTCATTGAGATGCTTTGTGCTGCTCTACTCGTACACGGATCCAGCGATAAAATAAGTCACTCGACTGCAGGGAGGCATAGTTATTGCCGGCTCGCGCATCCTAACAGTATCTCACATTGTCGTTCCAGACGTCGCACTTACTTTATTGATGAAACTGCCTATAAAACCGTTTACTTCACTTCATCAATGCGTCGTGGGAGGCCGAGCGGGACAGTTTAAACCCTCGATATAATTCACTTTTTCAATTAATCGCCCTTAAGGATAAGCCCACGCGCGTTGCTAGTGCTCGAATGGGAGTCCTCGCGCCATGTGTCCCGTTGTCATTGATCGCCATGATGAGCAGCAACTGCTTTGTGGAGGACTTTGATGTGAATTTATGCGTTTCTTGCACTCCACAACTTGTCTCTTAATTTAAGTGCGCCTTAGCAGAATCGGAAGTCGCAGCTGGGTGCCACGGCCACCAATAAATGTTATTATTCTTTCTTCAATAAGGAAGAATGTGGAATGAAAAGGACAACGAGGGCAATAAAGTTCGAAATGTAGTAATCTTTGAGAAAAATGAAAATCTGTCTTTAAATTGCCATTTTTTGGGACATCTCACCATTGTCACGTTCGATAACCATCGTTTGCCATAATGCAAGGAATATGCGATTGCGATCACGGGACCACCCAGCACTGCCATTAACGATCAGCCAACCAAACCATCGCGCAACCGCGTTCCAATCAGATATTGTACAATTCAATTTGAATGCATCATTAAGCATAACCTCTTCTTCCTTTTTTTCTGTTGCAAGATCGTTTTTTCGTGCTTTTTTTCCTTCCAACTTTGTCATTGGTCTTGGCGTACCATTAGATTGCTTTGAAAAACGCACCGGAATGCTCGGGAACGCGGCAAGAGGGGCGAATAGCTATCCATTCAACCTCCTCGTTCGGCATTCCTGTTTTGTGCTCCGTCTGCGTCTAGCTGCTATAAGCGATCGACGATGGAAGCCGTACGCGTCTGTCGCACGGAACGCAAGTCGCCGAAACGGACTACATGACAAGTAATGTACAAATTATGCTAATGATCATGTTTTCCTAATTGTTTATTATTCCTCGCTCCATTGGAACTGTGTGGTGTGCTACAAATCGAAAAGAATTGAAATGTTAAATTTACCAAAGAACAGTCAGCTAACACGATTAGCATCAAGGAAATGTTTGTAGCAGTTGTTTATTATATTTATTTTATTTTTTTGATGCATGGAAAAACGTAAGGGTAGGTTCTTTTTGGACGAGTGATGGAATGAAATATTTTCTAAACAATTTTAGTTTAATATGTTGGAGGCGTAAGACAGATCGAGTAACGCAACTATGCAGGGTAAATTATGCGTCCATTCTTTTTCGATGGAAGCCCAATGAGATAAGATAGTTTAAGTAGCTTGTTTCAGCTCTTACTTCAAATTGTCAGCCCGACAGGCTTATCCACATCCTAATTGACACCGACGGCGGTCCATTAGCATTCATTTAGATAAAATGCATACGTTCAGCATGAGGACGGCAACAAATTTTACTTTCACTCTTCACGAGCCTAAATAACTCGAAAATACCTAATGAGTCGCGAACATTTGCGTCGGAATGCCTTTGCTTTGTGGCCATTTCAACACTCATACCGCTAAGGACAGAACGGACGATGCATTTCGGCTGTCTGCTTCTTAATTAAATTGACCATTTTTGGATGCACTTTGATCGTCAGGACGATTTTTCATTTGAGGAGATTTTGGGAGTTCTCTTTTTCTTCGTCCGCCCTGTGCGGTTTGGTTTCAACTTTTAATCTTCATGGTACCACTCAGTGCTCCGGCTGAGCCAACGATTGAGACGACCGGATTCCAGTCCGGTTAGGTTTTTTAATTGCAACCTTCGCCCAAGTGACTGATAGGATGTGATGGTGTTTTAATTGAGTAATTTTATTGCAGTCCGTTTGATGCGCGCGAAATGTTTCGCGAGTCTTGATACCATTTTTCAATTCAACGCCACGGCTCGCCGTAAACCTTTTTTTATGTTTGCTGACCTCCGCCAAAGTCCCTCCTGGATTTGAGAGACCCACTGGGAAGCGCATTATCGCCGAGATTCCTGGAAGATTAGAATTCAAAATATCGCGCACGAGGCAAGGTTTTTTGTGTGTATGTTTTATGAAACTTCCCTCGTTGCGGAGGGAGGGAGATTTGGCTGAGATTGTTGAATACATTTCAAAGTGGTCATCTAATCGAGTGTCCAAAGAGCTTCGCCCACCTTTTCCCTACCTATCCTTGTCCACTGAATACAAACCCATATGACGCGAGGCGGACAGCCGTCAGCTGGGTTGTGAAAAGATTTTAATCTTTCAACTATATGTACCCCATTTTTGTTTGGCTTCTATTTTCTCTTCTTTTTGATAAAGTATTCCTTTCAATTCGATGTGTAGCGTGTTTTTCGGTGAATATTCATGTATCGCAGTCGATAAGAAAAACACCGAAGATTCTTTAGGTGTACCCTCCAATTCTTAAAGGGAGTCCCAGGAAATTTGGATCGTTTTCTTCCTGTTTGTGTTACAAGAAAAGTTTAGGAAGCAAAAAATCTTCCATCGGGATCGCGTAAAGTCCAGGACTATCAACGATTTGTCTATGGCTAAAAATCAATTTAGTTTAATGCCTATTTTGCAGACATCAAAAGGATCTCAATAATTTGTATACAGTAATTAATCATCTTAAACTATCACACCATTAGATTCAGTGACTTTTGTTAATTTTTTTTTCCTTTTTTTCACTTTTTGCAGGAGCAATAGAATCTACCTTAAGGCTGTCGGTAACTAACGAGAGCAGCGGGAGCAGTGGAGTAGTATCATCAGTATCTGATGGCCACATTAGTACCAATAGTATTATTAGCAATAATTTAGGCAATGACGATGTGTCTCGACCGCGGAAAACGAATAATGGCTCGATTGAGTATGTTTATATTACTAAAGTGCAGGTCCAATCCTTGCACCAAGACGATCTTCTGTACAATTCTCAAGCAGGTGAGTACATTCAAAACTAATGATATTTAAATCCACCTACATTCGAGGAATTAAAATTAATTTCTATTATAATTTCCCATCGAAACTATTTTTAAATCATAAAATCAACTCCCTGGATACATTAAATGGCGTACTTTGCAGCCAGGGACCGATCATTCATCGAAAAAGTTGTTTCATTATCATACTTTTTTATCATATGAACTACACAGACGCACACTTAAATGCAATTGCGACACGCTTGTGATTCCCCATATTCCGGATCGTTTTGTTCTCTTTTTCTCTATCATTCTCTTTTTTCATTTTCCAGATGTATCCGATGGACAGCGGGGATCGCAAATTCACCGGACGGGCGCGTTTCGAAGCCGATCATCAAAAATCTGGGATCCACACCCGCAGTACGAACTAACCGCGTTCGGCAACAATCTACACCTAAAGCTGTGGCATGATGATAAATTCATTTCAAAGGACATGAAGGTAATTAATGTTTGCCATTCAGAATTGGTAGGGATTATGAACCTAGAGTGTATGGCACCATGCGCGGGAAAGCGAACTTCTGAAGCCTTTGCCTTATTTCATTCACTGTTTATTCAATAACTATGCCCGATCGTAATAATCTTCCTGGGGCAGTGTTAACCGCCACGCCCTGAGGCAGCACAAACACGATTGCATCAACGCCAGACCACCGGATACGACTTTACGGTGCTCTGTTTACCATTAGCGAAATTACTTCCTCGCACGCGAATCGTGGCCCGCTACATATAGAATTCCATTTTCCCTGGAAGACAATTATGCGATCTATTTTTGGTTTATTCCTAGTGAAATATTGTTCCTCCGTAGTGCCCGAGCGTTTTGAAATGATCGAACGTAATTATCATTTTGCCGCTTCGTAGCAAATTGTCAATTCACTAATTTCTCGGAATATTTCTCCTACCACAGGTGACGCACTTCTGGCCGAACGAAACGCTGCGACGAGCTGAGGATCACATCGAAAGCAATTTGCTGCAGGGTTGCTTCTACAAGGGTGTTGTGCTAGGAGATGATTCTTCCTCCGTGCGCGTTTCGCTGTGCGAAGGAATGGTAAGCTCATGCTCATGCCAATCAGCCGGTTATCCGCCGCCAGATTTAAATTGCTCCGCACTTTTTGTAGCATTAGGCGTTTTCCCCACGCCATTGCCGTCTTCAAAGCCCATTCCGTGCACACACCGTTTAATCGTTGCTCAGATTTGTTGAAAATAAGTGCTGCAAGCTTTTCACAGCTTACCTTTTCGCTGACGTAGGCAAAATCTTCATCTTCTTGATAACTTTGCATTGCCCTGCAACCAGCTTCCCTCGGTAATAAGATCTATTTGTAGTGTTTAAGAAGTGTACCGGCACCCATAACAACGGTCTTTCCGCACCGCACGTTTCGGATTCCAGGTGTACGGTGCTGCGTCTGGCAGCACACATTCAGATCCAAATTCCAGCGGCAACACGGTAGTCCATTTCTAATGTAGTAAATTTATGCTTCTCATGCTACTACACCTGTTCACCGGCATTCGCGAACGGCAGGTTCGGTTATTTGTTTACAATTTGCCAATCGGTACTTTTTTTAAATTCCATCTTGCCACACTCACTCTCAAATCTAGATCGTACTGCCCACGCTGCTTGGTGAGCCGGTTCAGATCAGCGATCGCGGCTTGCGAAGGGACTCTGGCCTTGGCACTGCAGTAGCCGACATTGGTCGACTGGCGGTGTCTGGCTCGGCTGTAGTTGACGGATTAACGACCAGCTGAGTTGGGTGCTCCATTGCGTAAACTGCAGTCGGCAAGTTGTTGCAAGTAGAAAACAACTACAGCAACGGCTTTCCTGCTCTGTTGCTGTTTCCTTCTCCCTTTGTTTGGTCAACTTGCTACAACATATTTCAGATAAATTAATTTTGTGTTTGCATTTCCGTCAAGCAAATATTTTGAATCGTAAAAGTGACTAATAGAAAATGTTCTTACACGTAAAAATTATTAGTTTAGCTTTTTAAATATTCGTCATTCTATTTATGTTCTAATTTTCTTGGAATGACACATTTCGACCCTCAGCGAATGGAACAACTTAAATTACCCGACCGGCATAAAGTACACAACACGTGGACGTTCGATCCGATTGAGTACGAAACACGTGCAGTAAAACCACCGCTCGGTAACCCCAAAATAACTGCGTGTGCCGCTAGACACTAGCTCTCCGTTTTAGGAGCACGAAGTATGTGCCAGAACCAAAAAACATTTATTCTGAAAACGATTCACACATTGTTGCCAATCGACATTTCGAAGCAACTCAAATGCACGTCAAGCCCGAAATGCTACAGGCGTGCATGCAGTAATCTCATCCAGCTGAAGGTGCCAGCATGTGGCTGTCCCGCCCAAACGATCGCTTTAACCTGCTTACCTTTTTCTTGAATCATCTACTAAAATTGTCGGAAACTTTGTTTATTTTTGCTCTCGGCGCCACTTGCAGAAGCAACAGCCATGGCTGCAAAATATCATTTTCCATAAATAACGTTCTTGCGAATATATTCGTAGGTTCGTTCGTTTTCTAGCACGCCTGCTCGCCTTCGATCTTTTCCTCTTGATCAAGATCCCAACATCGAGAGTTTGGCGTTGATTCAAAAATTATGATCATCTAATTCGATGCATCCCCCTTCGCAGACATTTCGCAGCTTCTTCCACAGGGCACATCTTTGGCACATGGCTTGTTTTGGCCGTAAATCAAGCATGCCGAACGCGTTCCACTATGTATGTTGAATTTTTTTAAATTTTCTTTTTCCGCTCTGCATGCTCTTGCAATCTGGATCCGATTTTGATTGCGTGTCAAGATGAGGCCGCCCTTGAACTCTCAGCTGCCATCATACTCTTGTAGGACATCCCTCCCTGTACTACCAGCTGTGATGGCCTTGGCATTAGCAGATGTTTTATATCTGTTTTCGGAACACGGATGAGAAAGTTTTCCGTTGGATTTACGAGCTTCACCTCATTTCCTCGCCACCCGTAACAAATACAACCACAGTTGTTTCAGCATGTTGTCACACTTTGCGGATAGTAAGAAGGAGGACGTAGACTAGCTATGTATCGTTGAACAACCACTCACCAAACAGATGTAGGTTTTTCCGAGTCAGAGAAGGGTATGGTTTGTTTTGGGCTAAACATACTCTCAGCCCTGATGTGGAAGGTTAAAAATATGTCCTCTTCAGGAGAAACATAATTTCTCTGCTGAGCACATTTGTTGCATTTAGAACGCTATTCCGCAGCATCAACAATGTTCATCGAACTTGTTCCGAAACGATGGCTTGGCAACCGTGACTTTATTTTTAGATAATGAAGTTTATGGTACTGGGAGTTCAGTTGTAACTCACAAAGCACGAACATTATAGTTCGTGCAATTAGTCTGAAGTAATGCGAACAACTTGATTTGGAGGTACCATAAAACTTACCATATTCAAAGTTCAACAACGTTGTACGTTTCGTCTGCGGCAATTGAAATTTCTTATGTTTAGCTCGTTTGTGTTGCATTAAAATCCGGGCTTAAATCCAGTTGAAACTTACTTTGTATATATAGTATATCTAATAGACATCGATTTGTATTCTTTCAAACGATTAGAACGGTATGAAAGAAGAGGTACGAACAAATAACACCAGAATATACATTTTGCTCAAACTCATTTTATTTAAGTTACGTCTCCTTTTTTTTACATTTTCTGGATGCTTTGTTTCATGTTCATGGTCATGTTCGGTGGTTTCACATAGCGTTCATCGATTGGCTAGTAGACATGCACGCACTTCTTGGGCAAATAGAACTTGACGGTCTTCGTGACCGATTTGCTGCTCATGTCCGGGTTCACACCCTTGCGGATCTGCTGCTTGAACAGCTGAGCCACAGAGTCGGTGGCATCACGGCAGTGGACGTCGACGTACTTCGGTACCTTTTCAACAGCTTTGCACTGGGACGCGCAGGTCGGGAGCGGGCGGCTGGTGAAGCAAATCTTGTCACCCTGCTCAACGTATTGAGCCTGGTGCTTCACGGGGCATTCCTTCTCGGTGTACTGCTGCTTCTCGAAGAAGTGCTCACGGTGATTTTCCTCCTCCTCGGACGACGACGACGACGACGACGAAGAAGAAGAGTTCGATTCGTCCGACTCCGACGACGATTCCGACGAAGACGATGCCGAGAAATCAAAGTCCTTGTAGTAGTAGCTGTAGCGCGAACGTCCGGCCTCCTGCTCGCTGATCACGTTTCCATAGAAGTATTGGGGCTTCACGCAGTGCTCCTGGGCCTTCTGGTGGTACTCGGTGTAGAACGCCTGGGCGGGTCCGCTGCAGTTCATGCCAGTGATGGCATACGAGGCGGCAAAGTACTCCGGCTTGCGCATGACGCACTGGTCGGGGGTGATGAAGTCGTCCTCACCCTCGCCGTTGTTGGTGCCGCAAAGTCCGACAAAGTTGTTGAAGTACGACTGGTCGGCGAAGAAGCGCGCGCGGTAGCCGTCGAACACGATCTTGATGTCGTCGTCGCGGAAGCTGATCTCAAGCTCGTTGCCAGGGAGAGCGTACACGCGGATCAGGGGCTGGTCGCCGCCATCGTCGTTGGTGTACATCTCGACGGCGTACTTCTCGTGGACCTGCTGGGGCTTGCCGTTGATGTAGACCATCGGGAGCTCGTGTCCGTGCGGGATGATATCGATGTTGTAGTCGTTCTGCTTGTACTGTCCGAGGATAGCCTTCAGGTGCAGCTGGTTTCCTTCGCCGTGACGGGCCAGGATGGTGATCTGCTCGTCCTCGCCGAATCCGTTCTTCCAGTTGTATGCGCTGTCCGAGTTGTAGAAGTGGGAGTCCTGGGCATAGAAGTAGTAGTCCGGCTTGACGGTGTGCAGCACCACGTGCCAGCAGTTGCCGAGCTCGTAGTCGTAGGTCTTACCATCGAAGGTGTTGACGAACTTGTTGGAGACGACGCAAGACGCTAAGGAAGGAGATGGCAGATTAAACTCGGTGCTCTTGCTTTGAACCAATAAGCATATGACTTACGGTGGTAGTTGCCGCGGTAGGCGTAGTTGAACATGCGCTCGTAGTAGTCGAAGTCGGGGTGGATGGAGAAGAAGTAGCGGGCGTACTCGTTCTCGATCGGGTAGTTCTGGATGGCGAAGCTGCGGGCGGGTCCGTAGAAGGAGGCGTTGTAGTAGTCAAAGTACGGAGCCATCTGGAAGTCAATCTGGAACTGGTTGTGCTTGCCCTGGAAGAAGTAGTCTTCGCTCCAGTACGGGAAGGTGAAGTATCGGGCGTAGTCGAAGAACTGGTAGGTGAAGTTCTTGGTGTAGTCGGACACATCCTTGTACTCGAAGTTGAACGAGTACTGGTCGAAGTAACCGGCCTGGCGGGTGGCGTTCTGGCATGCGGGCAACTGGAAGTATCCCTTGTCCATCTGCTGCTTGCAGGACTGGCCAACCTCGGAGATGCGCAGGAAGTGACGGTAGGGCTCGGATTGGAACAGCTTACCCTTCATCGAGACGTGCGATCCTCCCTGGCACTTCTCGCCGTAGGACAGCTCCCAGTTCATGTTTCCGGTCTTGTCCAGGTTCAGGGCATTCAGGAAGTTCAGCTTCGGCATGTTCGGGTACTCGTTCGTGGCCGAGAAGCACATCTGGAACTGCTTGCCCGAGAAGGGGATGAAGCTGTAGAAGGCGCTCGACGAGACGTACGGGCTGAAGTGGAAGAAGGCGAGGAAGCGCTCCTTCTCATCGACTGGGCTGTCGGCGTACGCAGTGGTGAACACAAACTCGGCCTTCTGCTGCTTGCCCTCGAACACGATTCCGAAATCGAAGACATCGACGTCGCTGTTGCGGATACCGGCTCCGGCGTTGCGCATGAATTGCTCCTGGCGACGCTGGCTTCCGGCGTAGTAGACGAAGGGCTGGGCATAGTTGTACTCGTTGTAGTATCCAGAGAATCCGTGGCGACCCTTCGGGTGCTTCACGTCGGCGGTCTGGAAGTCCTGGTCGTAGTCGGCCTGCTTGTGCTGCAGCACGAACTTCACGTTCTTAACGGTGGTGCGCTGAGCATCGTAGTACAGGTTCAGCTGGTGGTAGTGGTAGGTCTCCGAGGCAAACGGATAGACCAGGGCGGACCAGTAGTCGTGCTGCTCGATGTGCTTCATCAGGTAGGCGTAGTCGATGAAGTCCTTGTCGTACTTGGCTTGGAAGCGCAGGGAAACGCCAGTCAGGTCATGTCCGAAAGACTGCTCGAAGGACTTGGTGGTCTGCTCACGATCGTGCAGGATGTGCACGCTCGGCTGTTCGGCCATCGGGCGCAGGTCGGTGATGTCCTTGTATCCGGTGTACGGCCACGAGCTCAGGTGGAACAGAAGAACGTCCTTCTTGGGCTCGAGCGGCTGCACGTTCACTTCGAAGTCGTTGTTCTCGAAGTCAAATCCGAAGTCGAAGCTGAAGGGCAGGTAGCCCTGGAACTTCTTCTGGTAACCGGCGACGTAGCGCTGGTGATCGAAGGGCGTCACGAAGCCAACCTTGGCATCGACCAGGCGAGAGTAGGCAAAGTTCACATCAGCAGATCCGTTGAACCAGCGCGGCATGTACACGAAGTCGTCGTACTCCTTCTCGGGGAATCCAGCCGGGCTCTTGAAGATGCTCGGGTGGGTGGTGGCGGTAGCCTCAAACTCGAACTTGAACATAGTCGGGGTCTTCAGGGTGTAGGTGAAGGGCAGACCGGTCGCCAACGGGAAGGCCAAAGTGACGGCTTGCTGCTGGTAGAACTTGGTGACGTTGTAGGCGAAGCCATCCTCGAAGTCCTCGAAGTACTTCTTCACCAGGCTCGGGAATTGCTCGATGGTCTGGTTGTTGAAGGCGAAGAAACGCTCTCCGTTGAAGATCTGGAACATGAACTGGCCCTCCAGCTCCTCAGCCTCCTCGGGGTCGATGTTCAGCAGCTTAGCGATGCGGGTGGTGGACCATTTCTGGAACTCCTCCTGGTTCTTGTTTCCGAACTGCTCGTAGTAGTCGTTCTGGTACTTGTGGTTCTTGCTGTACTGGCTGAAGTAGTCCTTGAACAGGGACGGGTATTGCTTGTAGTACTTGTAGTAGTAGTCGCTCGACTTGAAGTCCTGGTGCTTGTGGTAGGTATCGTACTGCTTGTCCAGCAGGTCGAAGAAGGTTTCCATGCTCGAGACAAGGTAGTAGAAGGTCGAGAAACGCTTCAGACCACCCAGGTTCTTGCGCAGGTGGAAGAAGAATCCGCTCGGGATGTAGTGGTCGTCGGAAGCGATCTGCGAGAAGTACATGCGGTAGGACAGCTCCAGTTCCTGGAAGGCAAAGTCACGCAGGTAGGTACCCGAGTACTGCAGGCTGAAGTCACGCGGGTTCAGGTGCTTGATGGCGGCCTGAGCGTTCTGCGAGAACTCGTAATCATCATCAAACTCATCGGCCTCAGAGGCGCTCTCGAGGGCGGTCTTGACCGCAGCACGGACGTGGGTGCTCGGGTCGTAGTGGGTCTGCTCAGCCATGCGCTGGAGCATATACACTGGGGGCTTGGTGCGGATCAGCAGGTAGACAGCGGCGCAACGAACTTCGTGAGCGTCACCGGTGTTCTGGTACAGCTTGAACAGGACAGAGCGAGCCAGACGCGGGTAGTTCTCCACCAGACGGTCGAGAGCGACAACGAAGGCCAGGCGCTGGAAGTGGGTCACCGGGATCTTGCCCTCCAGGTACGGCTCGAACACGTTCAGGATTTCAGGGTGTCCCAGATGTCCAAGACAACGGATGTACACCTGCACCTTCACGCTATCTCCAGCCTTGACGGCTTCACGCAGCTGGTGCGAGAACCACGGGACGACCTTGTGGGCAACGATTTTGTAGTCGGCATCAGCCAAGCGGCCGAAGCTGTGCACCGGGTAGTAGTTGTAGGCCGAACGGTTGTTGACCTGAGCGCGGTTCAGGAAGTCACAGTACGAGATCATGGCAGTCGTGTTCAGGTACTCCTGGTGCTGCACGGCGCTGGAAGTCACCAGCAGGAAGTACTCGTGCATCAAGTTCTCGGTCGGGTAGCGGATGGTCTTGGGCAGGGTAGCGATAACACTGGCGGCTTCGTCTCCACGCAGTTTCTTCTCCTCAATGAGCTCCTTGATGACCTTGAAGGCGGGCGGGGTTCCGGCCTGAGCAAGAGCATCACGGAAGGTGTTCCAGGCATCGCACTTCTTGGCGAACGACTCGCTGTGGTTGCTGCCTTCTTCACGCTCCTTCTGCGAAACGAACAGCTTCTGGCAGACATCGTAGATGTCCTGGTAGCTCATGGTGCGCAGAACGCGGGCCATAATGGTGAACTTGTTCAGGGAGTTGGTCTTCGGGAACTGCGAGATATCCTGCAGCTCTTCGGCGATCTCGTAGGCCAGCTTGTAGACATGGCGAGACGCATCGACGTTGTGGGCGTACTGGACGCTGTATCCCTTGTAGCCAGTGAAGTACGGCAGCAGGGGAGTCTGCGGGGCATCCTTGAATCCTTCCGGGATGGGCTGGTAGAACTCCTCGCTGCTGCTCAGAGACTCGGAATCGGACGACGAGGAAGAGCCGTAGAAGGCATCATGCTCATCAGACTCCGAGGAGCTGGACGAGCTGGACGAGCTGGAGCTGGAAGAATCATCAGAGCTGGACGAGTCGTAGGTGGTGTCGTTGTGCTTGCGCAGGCGGTACTGGTCGCGCTTGTACGATTCGTAGTACTGCTTCTCCTTGTAGGCGTTCAGGTCACGACGGTTGCGGTTTCCACGACGCTCGGCATCGTTCACGTGCTTCTTGTACTGCTCAGCAGGGCTGATCTTCTGGTTCTCTTCCTCCTCCGAGCTGGAGCTGGAACTGGAGCTGGAGCTGGAGTCCGAGGAGCTGGACGAGTCAGAGGAGTCGTCGGTCTCGTTGGCGGGGCGGACGAAGTTCTTCTTGTCGTGAGCCATGTTGTAGCTGTACACCAGATCGACAAACACCTGGCGATCGTCAGCGGGGCCTTCGGGGAACTTCTCGTAAGGCTTGATGTAGTTGAGGGTCGTGTTGACCTGAGCGTAGACCATGGCCTTCTGGGCGTTGACAAGGGACGGGCTGATGACGACCTTGTTAACGGTGGACACCGACTGGAAGGTGTAGTTGTACCAGTTTCCGGTGAGGTACATCTGCGTGACCTCCGACTTGCTCATGATGTTACCCATCTGGTTGCCATTGGGCTTGAAGTCGCTGAAGCCGCTGAAGCCGAAGTGGTAGCCCATGCGCTGCTCGCAATGGTCGAAGTTGCGGGACTTGACGACGTGGAACACGTGCTGGTCTTCCTCGAGGTACTGAGGCTGGGGCACCCACTCCTTGTGCGACTGCAGGTAGTATTCCGGGATGGCGTTGACGTCGTAGAGGGTTTCACATTCGCCGGTCACCGAGGGCTCCATGGTCTTGAACACTCCGGTGAGGGTGTTGTTCTCCGGGAACTGGTTGAACTCCGACTTGATCACGTAGGCTCCCTGCGTGTCCAGCTGCAGCTGGCTGACCCAGGCCTTCATCATGTTCACCTCGTGGTTGGGGACCGTCTTCTCCACGTAGAAGCCCTTGACGGCTCCCTTGTGGTAGTAGATTCCGAAGGGCTTCGAGCTGAAGGGCATGGGCTGCCACTTCAGGTTGAAGTGCGACAGTTCAGTGCGGTATCCGCGGGGCAGATACTCGTTGAACGTGGCGTACGTCGGGCGGTCGATGTAGGCAACAACGTAGTTGTGATCCTTCGGACGAATGACCAGGTAACCGTGCGTCACGATTCCGGTCCAGTAGTCTTCCAGATCCGGCAGGGCGGTCATGGTCTTCGTCGTCACATTGTACACGTACTCTCGGTTCGGTTCCCAAGCTCCGAATTCGAAGCCGGTCTGGTTGAACGGGCGGGAGGCCGGGAACTCATACTCGTAAGAGTACTGGTACGCCGTACTCACCCCCACTGTAAAGAATGTAAAACATTGATTAGCTCTTCTATCCTGGACTTCTTCAGTGCCGTTCTGGGTGGTTCTGGGTGAGACAAGGGCAGATGATGATATCTGCTGTCGAATCCTGGGTCGTTTCGATGCTCAAGTTTACTTACCGAGAGTGAGGAGAAGTAGCTTCGCGATCATGGTTCGGTTGTTCTCGGCTGCTTTGGTATGCTTTGATCACACTCCAAAGCGAGAATGTGCCTTCTGGAGCGTTGGCGTCCACCTTTTATACTACTTTTTTGCTGATTATGGATTTTCTACAATCAGCTGTTCAAATCCAATAGGGTTCCAAGTTGATTGACCGTCTGGATTAACTGTGTAGTAATCTTTGTGCTCCTTTTTTGTTTTGTTTTCCAACAGCTTGATCCTTATCAACAAAGCGTCAACTTTGGTTTCTATGCTTCAGTTGAATGCATCATTTGATTGCAGATTTGATCAGATAAGGATGGCAGATTACTTTCTTAACTGGGGAGGCTTGTTCTGTTGTATGTATGTTAGTGATGATGATGCCGAAAAAATCTGAATGCTCTAATATCAAGGTTTTTTTCACTACTTCAATAATTTATTGTATAGTAACGAATATAGAAAGAAAATATATTATTTGGACATTTAACCCATTCTTTCCTAGTATAACTCATTAAGATGTTACCAATGTGTATGTTGAGCAGATTGGATTACACGAGAAGGAGGGGTTTTTATTGAAAAGATGAACCTTAATACACATGGAGCCTGCAGAAACCCGGCCGTTGCAAGCAATATTTTCTTGTTTTACTTTTATTTTATTTTATTTATTTAGACGGCCTGGCCGTATTGCAATTTTCTTGTTTTACGATAACATAATCGCCGTGGTTGGAAAAAGTCATGCAGCATAAATCTATGTCGGAATCGTCGGCGTAAATTCGTTCTTTTATTTATCACCCGACGTAAGCCTAAAAAACATAATTTCTCCGCTGAGCACATTTGTTGCATTTCGTGAACATTATGGAGATAAATGTTGCTATGAACAGTGAATAAAAAAGGCATCATGTGTTTGTGCCAACTCCAACATGAAATCACTGTAAATTCTTGGATCAATATTGCACAGATTTCAGTAAAATTTTCTTATCAAACGTGAATCGACTAGAACGTCACTTTCTTTTTTTAAATTGTTTATTTATAGCTGCCAAAAAAATTCTCATACAAATGATGCAAAACGTTTACATATAGGCAAGCTTAATTAGCTGAACTTAAATACTGAACACTCGAGTAATTATCTAGGTTGATGATGTGTAGCGTTTAATTACTTGATTCAATTTAAGATCGAATTGAGAACGATATTCAGCAGCATCAACCAATTGGTTGGTATACAATGTTCATTGAACTTGTTTCGAAACGATAGCTTGTTTTCTATGCACACGTGACTTTTTTAAGTAATCTATATATATGAAATGAATGTATGTTTGTTAGTAACGCTAAAACTGTTGGACCAATCTTGATGATGTCTAGGCATGATTTGTTCGTTTTTGCTCAACGAACGCTTAGAAAAAAAGAAAATTGGAAAATTCCGAAGAAAAGGCTGGAAATTTGAAATATCGAGTTTTCCATACAAAAACAACGTTTCCAAAAACGTGGGAGGCTATGACAGCAACCTTTGTTTCTATATGCTGTTTGTTTCTATAGCTAAAACGGTTGGCCAACATTATGTTAATTACGATTGATTTAGTGCACGTGCAATTTTAGCTGTGAAAAATACCGATATTGATAACTTAAACTGGCCAATTCAAAACCAAATACCGGGATATTTGCGATCATATTATTCGATATATCGTGTTAAAAATGAAGACGACGCCGTGAATTAGCCAGTGGAATTTCTAAACTCCTTGGTTTTGCCTGGTATGCCGCCGCATCATTTGCGACATAAAGAAGAATGTGTTATTATTATGCTTCGAAATCTTCATGCGTCGAAACTGTGTAACGATATGCCATTTCGATTTAAGCGGATTCAATTTCCAGTAAAACTTGCATTTGCGATGAAAATCAACAAGTCACAAGGACAGTAGCTGGAAGTGTGTGGCACAAATCTTGAATGCCCTGTTTTTCACATGGCTAGCTTTATGTGACGTGTTACAGCCTTGGAAAGCCGGCTTCTCTATACATTTACGCACCAGAACAGAAATCTAAAAATGTAGTTTATCAATCTGCATTGCTTTGAAAGCAGTACTAACATCAAAAGTAATGATTCCTAGTATAATAAATTCAAACTTATTTTCATTCAAATTAGAAACCTATAAAAAAAACCTTATTGCATGTTATCATAAAAATTGAATGGGCGAAGTTCGTCGGGCCAGCTAGTAAACTATATGAGTCCGAAAATGAGTTCAGTTGTTGTCTCACAATGCACGAACATCATATTCTTGCAATTGGTCTGAAGTAATGCGAACAACTTGATTTGGAGGTACCATAAAACTTAACATATTCAAAGTTCAACAACGTTGTACGTTTCGTCTGCGGCAATTGAAATTTCTTATCTTTAGCTCGTTTGTGTTGCATTAAAATCCGGGCTTAAATCCAGTTGAAATTTACTTTGTGTATATAGTATATCTAATAGACATCGATTTGTATTCTTTCAAACAATTAGAACGGTATGAAAGAAGAGGTACGAACAAATCACACCAGAATATACATTTTGCTCAAACTCATTTTATTTAAGTTACGTCTCCTTTTTTTTACATTTTCTGGATGCTTTGTTTCATGTTTGGTTCGGTGGTTTCACATAGCGTTCATCGATTGGCTAGTAGACATGCACGCACTTCTTGGGCAAATAGAACTTGACGGTCTTCGTGACCGATTTGCTGCTCATGTCCGGGTTCACGCCCTTGCGGATCTGCTGCTTGAACAGCTGAGCCACAGAGTCGGTGGCATCACGGCAGTGGACGTCGACGTACTTCGGTACCTTTTCAACAGCCTTGCACTGGGACGCGCAGGTCGGGAGCGGGCGGCTGGTGAAGCAAATCTTGTCACCCTGCTCAACGTATTGAGCCTGGTGCTTCACGGGGCATTCCTTCTCGGTGTACTGCTGCTTCTCGAAGAAGTGCTCACGGTGATTTTCCTCCTCCTCGGACGACGACGACGACGACGACGAAGAAGAAGAGTTCGATTCGTCCGACTCCGATGACGATTCCGACGAAGACGATGCCGAGAAATCAAAGTCCTTGTAGTAGTAGCTGTAGCGCGAACGTCCGGCCTCCTGCTCGCTGATCACGTTTCCATAGAAGTATTGGGGCTTCACGCAGTGCTCCTGGGCCTTCTGGTGGTACTCGGTGTAGAACGCCTGGGCGGGTCCGCTGCAGTTCATGCCAGTGATGGCATACGAGGCGGCAAAGTACTCCGGCTTGCGCATGACGCACTGGTCGGGGGTGATGAAGTCGTCCTCACCCTCGCCGTTGTTGGTGCCGCAAAGTCCGACAAAGTTGTTGAAGTACGACTGGTCGGCGAAGAAGCGCGCGCGGTAGCCGTCGAACACGATCTTGATGTCGTCGTCGCGGAAGCTGATCTCCAGCTCGTTGCCAGGGAGAGCGTACACGCGGATCAGGGGCTGGTCGCCGCCATCGTCGTTGGTGTACATCTCGACGGCGTACTTCTCGTGGACCTGCTGGGGCTTGCCGTTGATGTAGACCATCGGGAGCTCGTGTCCGTGCGGGATGATATCGATGTTGTAGTCGTTCTGCTTGTACTGTCCGAGGATAGCCTTCAGGTGCAGCTGGTTTCCTTCGCCGTGACGGGCCAGGATGGTGATCTGCTCGTCCTCGCCGAATCCGTTCTTCCAGTTGTATGCGCTGTCCGAGTTGTAGAAGTGGGAGTCCTGGGCATAGAAGTAGTAGTCCGGCTTGACGGTGTGCAGCACCACGTGCCAGCAGTTGCCGAGCTCGTAGTCGTAGGTCTTACCATCGAAGGTGTTGACGAACTTGTTGGAGACGACGCAAGACGCTAAGGAAGGAGATGGCAGATTAAACTCGGTGCTCTTGCTTTGAACCAATAAGCATATGACTTACGGTGGTAGTTGCCGCGGTAGGCGTAGTTGAACATGCGCTCGTAGTAGTCGAAGTCGGGGTGGATGGAGAAGAAGTAGCGGGCGTACTCGTTCTCGATCGGGTAGTTCTGGATGGCGAAGCTGCGGGCGGGTCCGTAGAAGGAGGCGTTGTAGTAGTCAAAGTACGGAGCCATCTGGAAGTCAATCTGGAACTGGTTGTGCTTGCCCTGGAAGAAGTAGTCTTCGCTCCAGTACGGGAAGGTGAAGTAGCGGGCGTAGTCGAAGAACTGGTAGGTGAAGTTCTTGGTGTAGTCGGACACATCCTTGTACTCGAAGTTGAACGAGTACTGGTCGAAGTAACCGGCCTGGCGGGTGGCGTTCTGGCATGCGGGCAACTGGAAGTATCCCTTGTCCATCTGCTGCTTGCAGGACTGGCCAACCTCGGAGATGCGCAGGAAGTGACGGTAGGGCTCGGACTGGAACAGCTTACCCTTCATCGAGACGTGCGATCCTCCCTGGCACTTCTCGCCGTAGGACAGCTCCCAGTTCATGTTTCCGGTCTTGTCCAGGTTCAGGGCATTCAGGAAGTTCAGCTTCGGCATGTTCGGGTACTCGTTCGTGGCCGAGAAGCACATCTGGAACTGCTTGCCCGAGAAGGGGATGAAGCTGTAGAAGGCGCTCGACGAGACGTACGGGCTGAAGTGGAAGAAGGCTAGGAAGCGCTCCTTCTCATCGACTGGGCTGTCGGCGTACGCAGTGGTGAACACAAACTCGGCCTTCTGCTGCTTGCCCTCGAACACGATTCCGAAATCGAAGACATCGACGTCGCTGTTGCGGATACCGGCTCCGGCGTTGCGCATGAATTGCTCCTGGCGACGCTGGCTTCCGGCGTAGTAGACGAAGGGCTGGGCATAGTTGTACTCGTTGTAGTATCCAGAGAATCCATGGCGACCCTTCGGGTGCTTCACGTCGGCGGTCTGGAAGTCCTGGTCGTAGTCGGCCTGCTTGTGCTGCAGCACGAACTTCACGTTCTTAACGGTGGTGCGCTGAGCATCGTAGTACAGGTTCAGCTGGTGGTAGTGGTAGGTCTCCGAGGCAAACGGATAGACCAGGGCGGACCAGTAGTCGTGCTGCTCGATGTGCTTCATCAGGTAGGCGTAGTCGATGAAGTCCTTGTCGTACTTGGCTTGGAAGCGCAGGGAAACGCCAGTCAGGTCATGTCCGAAAGACTGCTCGAAGGACTTGGTGGTCTGCTCACGATCGTGCAGGATGTGCACGCTCGGCTGTTCGGCCATCGGGCGCAGGTCGGTGATGTCCTTGTATCCGGTGTACGGCCACGAGCTCAGGTGGAACAGAAGAACGTCCTTCTTGGGCTCGAGCGGCTGCACGTTCACTTCGAAGTCGTTGTTCTCGAAGTCAAATCCGAAGTCGAAGCTGAAGGGCAGGTAGCCCTGGAACTTCTTCTGGTAACCGGCGACGTAGCGCTGGTGATCGAAGGGCGTCACGAAGCCAACCTTGGCATCGACCAGGCGAGAGTAGGCAAAGTTCACATCAGCAGATCCGTTGAACCAGCGCGGCATGTACACGAAGTCGTCGTACTCCTTCTCGGGGAATCCGGCCGGGCTCTTGAAGATGCTCGGATGGGTGGTGGCGGTGGCCTCAAACTCGAACTTGAACATAGTCGGGGTCTTCAGGGTGTAGGTGAAGGGCAGACCGGTCGCCAACGGGAAGGCCAAAGTGACGGCTTGCTGCTGGTAGAACTTGGTGACGTTGTAGGCGAAGCCATCCTCGAAGTCCTCGAAGTACTTCTTCACCAGGCTCGGGAATTGCTCGATGGTCTGGTTGTTGAAGGCGAAGAAACGCTCTCCGTTGAAGATCTGGAACATGAACTGGCCCTCCAGCTCCTCAGCCTCCTCGGGGTCGATGTTCAGCAGCTTAGCGATGCGGGTGGTGGACCATTTCTGGAACTCCTCCTGGTTCTTGTTTCCGAACTGCTCGTAGTAGTCGTTCTGGTACTTGTGGTTCTTGCTGTACTGGCTGAAGTAGTCCTTGAACAGGGACGGGTACTGCTTGTAGTACTTGTAGTAGTAGTCGCTCGACTTGAAGTCCTGGTGCTTGTGGTAGGTGTCGTACTGCTTGTCCAGCAGGTCGAAGAAGGTTTCCATGCTCGAGACAAGGTAGTAGAAGGTCGAGAAACGCTTCAGACCACCCAGGTTCTTGCGCAGGTGGAAGAAGAATCCGCTCGGGATGTAGTGGTCGTCGGAAGCGATCTGCGAGAAGTACATGCGGTAGGACAGCTCCAGTTCCTGGAAGGCAAAGTCACGCAGGTAGGTACCCGAGTACTGCAGGCTGAAGTCACGCGGGTTCAGGTGCTTGATGGCGGCCTGAGCGTTCTGCGAGAACTCGTAATCATCATCAAACTCATCGGCCTCAGAGGCGCTCTCGAGGGCGGTCTTGACGGCAGCACGGACGTGGGTGCTCGGGTCGTAGTGGGTCTGCTCAGCCATGCGCTGGAGCATATACACTGGGGGCTTGGTGCGGATCAGCAGGTAGACAGCGGCGCAACGAACTTCGTGAGCGTCACCGGTGTTCTGGTACAGCTTGAACAGGACAGAGCGAGCCAGACGCGGGTAGTTCTCCACCAGACGGTCGAGAGCGACAACGAAGGCCAGGCGCTGGAAGTGGGTCACCGGGATCTTGCCCTCCAGGTACGGCTCGAACACGTTCAGGATTTCAGGGTGTCCCAGATGTCCAAGACAACGGATGTACACCTGCACCTTCACGCTATCGCCAGCCTTGACGGCTTCACGCAGCTGGTGCGAGAACCACGGGACGACCTTGTGGGCAACGATTTTGTAGTCGGCATCAGCCAAGCGGCCGAAGCTGTGCACCGGGTAGTAGTTGTAGGCCGAACGGTTGTTGACCTGAGCGCGGTTCAGGAAGTCACAGTACGAGATCATGGCAGTCGTGTTCAGGTACTCCTGGTGCTGCACGGCGCTGGAAGTCACCAGCAGGAAGTACTCGTGCATCAAGTTCTCGGTCGGGTAGCGGATGGTCTTGGGCAGGGTAGCGATAACGCTGGCGGCTTCGTCTCCACGCAGTTTCTTCTCCTCAATGAGCTCCTTGATGACCTTGAAGGCAGGCGGGGTTCCGGCCTGAGCAAGAGCATCACGGAAGGTGTTCCAGGCGTCGCACTTCTTGGCGAACGACTCGCTGTGGTTGCTGCCTTCCTCACGCTCCTTCTGCGAAACGAACAGCTTCTGGCAGACATCGTAGATGTCCTGGTAGCTCATGGTGCGCAGAACGCGGGCCATAATGGTGAACTTGTTCAGGGAGTTGGTCTTCGGGAACTGCGAGATATCCTGCAGCTCTTCGGCGATCTCGTAGGCCAGCTTGTAGACATGGCGAGACGCATCGACGTTGTGGGCGTACTGGACGCTGTATCCCTTGTAGCCAGTGAAGTACGGCAGCAGGGGAGTCTGCGGGGCATCCTTGAATCCTTCCGGGATGGGCTGGTAGAACTCCTCGCTGCTGCTCAGAGACTCGGAATCGGACGACGAGGAAGAGCCGTAGAAGGCATCATGCTCATCAGACTCCGAGGAGCTGGACGAGCTGGACGAGCTGGAGCTGGAAGAATCATCAGAGCTGGACGAGTCGTAGGTGGTGTCGTTGTGCTTGCGCAGGCGGTACTGGTCGCGCTTGTACGATTCGTAGTACTGCTTCTCCTTGTAGGCGTTCAGGTCACGACGGTTGCGGTTTCCACGACGCTCGGCATCGTTCACGTGCTTCTTGTACTGCTCAGCAGGGCTGATCTTCTGGTTCTCTTCCTCCTCCGAGCTGGAGCTGGAACTGGAGCTGGAGCTGGAGTCCGAGGAGCTGGACGAGTCAGAGGAGTCGTCGGTCTCGTTGGCGGGGCGGACGAAGTTCTTCTTGTCGTGAGCCATGTTGTAGCTGTACACCAGATCGACAAACACCTGGCGATCGTCAGCGGGGCCTTCGGGGAACTTCTCGTAAGGCTTGATGTAGTTGAGGGTCGTGTTGACCTGAGCGTAGACCATGGCCTTCTGGGCGTTGACAAGGGACGGGCTGATGACGACCTTGTTAACGGTGGACACCGACTGGAAGGTGTAGTTGTACCAGTTTCCGGTGAGGTACATCTGCGTGACCTCCGACTTGCTCATGATGTTACCCATCTGGTTGCCATTGGGCTTGAAGTCGCTGAAGCCGCTGAAGCCGAAGTGGTAGCCCATGCGCTGCTCGCAATGGTCGAAGTTGCGGGACTTGACGACGTGGAACACGTGCTGGTCTTCCTCGAGGTACTGAGGCTGGGGCACCCACTCCTTGTGCGACTGCAGGTAGTATTCCGGGATGGCGTTGACGTCGTAGAGGGTTTCACATTCGCCGGTCACCGAGGGCTCCATGGTCTTGAACACTCCGGTGAGGGTGTTGTTCTCCGGGAACTGGTTGAACTCCGACTTGATCACGTAGGCTCCCTGCGTGTCCAGCTGCAGCTGGCTGACCCAGGCCTTCATCATGTTCACCTCGTGGTTGGGGACCGTCTTCTCCACGTAGAAGCCCTTGACGGCTCCCTTGTGGTAGTAGATTCCGAAGGGCTTCGAGCTGAAGGGCATGGGCTGCCACTTCAGGTTGAAGTGCGACAGTTCAGTGCGGTATCCGCGGGGCAGATACTCGTTGAACGTGGCGTACGTCGGGCGGTCGATGTAGGCAACAACGTAGTTGTGATCCTTCGGACGAATGACCAGGTAACCGTGCGTCACGATTCCGGTCCAGTAGTCCTCCAGATCCGGCAGGGCGGTCATGGTCTTCGTCGTCACGTTGTACACGTACTCTCGGTTCGGTTCCCAAGCTCCGAATTCGAAGCCGGTCTGGTTGAACGGGCGGGAGGCCGGGAACTCATACTCGTAAGAGTACTGGTAAGCCGTACACACCCCCACTGTAAAAAATGTAAAACATTGATTAGCTCTTCTATCCTGGACTTCTTCATTGCCGTTCTGGGTGGTTCTGGGTGCGACAAGGGCAGATGATGATATCTGCTGTCGAATCCTGGGTCGTTTCGATGCTCAAGTTTACTTACCGAGAGTGAGGAGAAGTAGCTTCGCGATCATGGTTCGGTTGTTCTCGGCTGCTCTGGTATGCTTTGATCACACTCCAAAGCGAGAATGTGCCTTCTGGAGCGTTGGCGTCCACCTTTTATACTACTTTTTTGCTGATTATGGATTTTCTACAATCAGCTGTTCAAATCCAATAGGGTTCCAAGTTGATTGACCGTCTGGATTAACTGTGTAGTAATCTTTGTGCTCCATTTTTTGTTTTGTTTTCCAACAGCTTGATCCTTATCAACGATGCGTCAACTTTGGTTTCTATGCTTCAGTTGAATGCATCATTTGATTGCAGATTTGATCAGATAAGGATGGCGGATTACTTTCTTAACTGAGGAGGCTAGTTCTGTTGTATGTTTGTTAGTGATGATGATGCCGAAAAAAACTGAATGCTCTAATGTCAAGGTTTTTTTCACTTCTTCAATAATTTATTGTATAGTAACGAATATAGAAAGAAAATATAACATTTTACCCATTCTTTCCTGGTATAACTCATTAAGATGTTACCAATGTGTATGTTGAGCAGATTGGATTACACGAGAAGGAGGGGTTTTTATTGAAAAGATGAACCTTAATACACATGGAGCCTGCAGAAACCGGGCAAGCAATATTTTTCTTGTTTTACGATAACATAATCGCCGTGGTTGGGAAAAGTAAAGCAGCATAAATCTATGTCGGAATCGCCGGCGTAACATCGTTTTTTTGATTTATCACCCGACTAAAGGCTAATTGCAAACACTCAGCCTCATAAACATCACTCCCGAGTCGCTCGAGAGATGTCCGTATGATTGCCCGCATGCAAATACTCCCTTATTTCCATCATCGTCGCAGCGTGGAAGAAATAATCTTCCGATCCCTCTGACTTGGTACGACCGGCTTGTTGTTGCCGCTTTCCCGTGGGTGTCATTGAGTGTCAAAACCAACCGTGGCATCCGGACAGATGGTGCTGTGCATATGAACCTTACCTTTCACAACCGCTATCTACGAAAAAATACGATCTGTTCCATAATTAACAGTAAAAAACATGTATCCCGTTGTTCATGCCTTATTGCCCTTTGCTCCACCTTCCACAGCACGGACACATCGTCACCTCCAACGGTTCGTTTCTCATCGAGCCGGTCCAGAACGCGTTGAGCGGCGAACCGAGCGTCCTGCACCGCATCCAGCGATTGACGGTGGAGAAGAGCGGAACCGACGGGCGCATACCGATCGACGGACTCGGGACTCCGGTGGAGGACTGCGCCGTACGGACGGATGATGAAACGGGTAAGTGCTGTAAGCTCCCAACGGGGGAATTTCGGACGTTTCATACTTGCCTCTCGCTTTGTTCCGTATGCCGTCTCGCTTACGACCGTTATAACCCCCTGTGAGTTGTTTTTGCTTTCGCAGCAGTTCCAACCCACAATCGCTGTTGCTCGCTCGCACATGTATATCGCTTCGCTCCCACACCCGCAAGGTATTGATGGTCGAAAAGTGTGCCGCGCTTCGAACGCACGCCCCGGCTCGTTGTTGCTCGCTCACACATGTATATCGCTTCGCTCCCACACCCGCAAGGTATTGATGGTCGAAAAGTGTGCCGCGCTTCGAACGCACGCCCCGGCTCGTTGTTGCTCGCTCACACATGTATATCGCTTCGCTCCCACACCCGCAAGGTATTGATGGTCGAAAAGTGTGCCGCGCTTCGAACGCACGCCCCTGCTCAGGCACGGTCTTTCTTTTGTATCGTCGGCCGTGCTGCTTCGAGGGGTTCTATGCATGGTACTGGGTCTTGGTGCCCGTCCGGGCATTTGAATGCGTTATCGTTTCTTAAGAACCATTAAATTTTATTTTTGCGTGCCGTGCTATACTCCACGGTCCGGGCTGTCTTTCGTTTTTTCTGCATGCATGTTCTTGGTGTCCGATATCGTCGAACACTAGCAACGGGTATTTAAATGCTTTATTCTTTCTACTGGCGTGCCGTGCTGTGGAGTGCCGTACAACTTGGTTTTAATTGCTTTTCATAGATTTTGACCCACTCGTCCCCTCGATCGTATGGATTTTTTTTCCTCACGCCCGTTACCGTTCTTCCGTATGTTCAACATTTGTGTTGTTCACATTGTGCTGATATATCGAGTGATCGATCAACGCAAACCGGCGCTAGCAATACAAAAATATTGCATTATGACGGCGCTTTAAATATCATGTTTTCCAGCCACGGTTGCCCTTGAAACAAAATGAGGTAATAGTAGCGCCAAATTTCAAGCATGTAGGAAAAACCATGGCAGCCTATGTTTTAATCTGCCTGTGCAGATTTATGGTGCCGTAAAGGTCCCATCGTATAGCTACGGTCAAACATTCCATCACGCATGCGTAGCTTCAACCAAGAGCCACGAGCGATACAGTGCTATTCCCATCAGATTCATACACCGTTTTTGACTCCACGCGGAGACAGGCCTCCTATGGCCTCGCGTGTAAAGCGACAGGGCAATTTCAAAAACTTTTCACGGCTAAAGAGCCAGCAGCTTAGCTAGCGCTAAAACTTCAATCCGATAATTTACTAGAGTCTAAAAATAGCTCAGAGCAACTGACCAAAAGTATAGGCAATCAAGGGGGTGCGGGTAGAACGAGGGAACAGAGAACGAGAAACAGACCAGACACCACCGGCAGGCCCAGACTACGAGGGGGAACCAAGAACACATGTAGAAAAAACGATACACGGAAAACAAAAGCAAAAGCCATAAATCATACCAAGTACCCCCTCCCCCTACCACCCTGATCATTTTTTTGAACGGGTGGGCGGTGACTTTTTTATGGGCGGGGATAGCGGGCATGTCGAAACGCATGAATTTCGACAGACATTGCGGCTCACTTCTCGGAAACGGATAGTGCTTGAAAAGCAAACCGAAAGACCACGTGCTCGGGAAGTTGGGCTGTTCGAATTACTTTCTTCCACAAGAGATGTAAATGAACTACAGTAGGATTGCCATTAACATATCCTACATGCTACATTTGGAATAATTTTTGGAATTTCTAGCATTCGATAAAAGCCTAAAAAAAGAGATATCAAAAACCTCACAAAGTTTGTAATTTGCAAAATCAGGAGAATGAATTTGTGCCATTCAAAAACAGATGGTAGATAATACACAACCTCATTATGCCTTCGTTGTGCGAACAAATCTGTATTGCTT
Organism: Anopheles atroparvus; assembly: GCA_914969975.1. Taxonomy (NCBI): domain Eukaryota; kingdom Metazoa; phylum Arthropoda; class Insecta; order Diptera; family Culicidae; genus Anopheles; species Anopheles atroparvus. The sequence goes on from CAJZCY010000001.1 coordinate 33,126,417, forward strand.
TGTTCCGCGCTTTTGCCTGTCTAGCTTTTACAACGAAAGCAATAGAGCAAAGTTTTTTAAAACGTAGAAAAGAAAACATCTTCCACCATGCAGCATCTGGTTCGCTTATCAATGGGATTTTCGCGTTTCTGAATGAATCCTCGAACACCATTCAGCAGAAAAATGCTGCCGTACTACCATGCGCTGTTCGAGCCCAACACACGTCCACTGGAAATAATGGGAACAACTAACCATTCTGTCGCTCCCGAATGACAGTTTGCTGATATGAAGTTCAAGATCGTTGTCGTAGGCTGTGTACGTGCCCCCGCAGTGTACTCATTTTCATTCACGTCGAAACGCTGCATCCGTAGCAGCCGGAGCGCGCATGTAATCCACGGATGAGCACCACGGGCGCTAAGGGAAACGGGGCTTATTTTGCATCTGCGCCCGCAAATCGTGCATGCAATCGCGATGAATTCCGCCGGGGCGATGCACCGGTGCACTTCCCGGCCCTCCACCTCGTTCTCAGGACTTTCTCGCGTCCTGCCAGGGTGCATCAGCGTTGATAGCCGCAGCACCGCGAGAGGCGAATGGACTAGCCTCTAGTCAAGACGAGACGATGGCCTCAATGATTAATAACGTATGCCAGCTGCATCGGCTTATTTATTTTTCCACCACTTCCATGACAGACTACGAAAGCTCTCGGGATGAAGAAAATTACCAGGATCGGCAGGGGTAACGTAGCCCCGACCGGACATTACCACAAGCTAGAGCCGGTTGGGACGGGGCCGAAGGGTGAAATGAGTTTTAGCTGGTAAAAATCCGCACTACCTGCCCACTGTCACGGGGGGCAGGCGTCTTTCGAAGATTTCTCCCCTCGAAAAAAAAAAGATACCGAACCCGGCGCAATATACAAGCAATAAATCATGTACGGTCTGTCAACAATTAATCCAGTCAGTCAAAATACGGCACGCACGTTCCTCCGTACTCCTCCGAAATGTTCTTGCGGTGGTAGCGATCGTAAATAATCTCTGAACAAGGTTGATTTTGTTGGATTTTCACGTGCATGGTTCATAGTAACACACGCAGATATCTGCTAAACGTACAAAGGCACGAAAGGACACACGATAATGTAATTAAAAAAAAACCCAAAAAATATTTCAATCTGAACCAATCTTTAAGAAATCTCCCAGCTTTGTGGGAAATCTTGTGGAAAGCAGAACAAGATGCATGAAAAATTCCTTTGTCAAATCAAGCGACAGACATCATGTCTCGTCCAGCACATATGCATCGATCGCATTCACTTCCATTTCAAATAGCCAACTGTTCGCTAATACTATCGCTTTGCTTCCCCACAGAGTTGTTCGATGGCGTAGGCAATAAATCTTGTTGTCCATCGAACCGTGTACCAATCGGTCATTGGAAACTTCGGCCACACATTAGCACCGAAACCGAACCCGGTGACGAAACGCGACGCAACTGCGCTGGCCCCAGGCCATCCGGGGCGACGGATGGTGGACCCTTTGTCGTCGACAGCTGTCCTCTAGACGACAGTACCGTCAGCGCACGCCGGCCCGCAGTCTAGCTCGCGCCGATTCGCAATCCAAAGCGTTATGCAACTCGATCGCCGCACGGATGGGTATTCATTGCCAATTCTGACAGGCGGCGAGTCGCGGCGGCACAATCTGCGCATGCTCCAGTGCAATGGCGTAAATGACCGACTCGCAAACGCACGGACAAAAAGGCTTGGGCCTGTTGCGGCTAGCAAACGAAGCGTGGCTAATACGGATCACAACATAACATACGTCGCTAGCTCATTAGTTTGTATCACCTATTCCGATCGGTCGATCGATCAGAACGATCGGCGGCTTCGCGACACAACTAACATACGGTCAGCCGCGCGCACACCCAGCTCGATTTTGTGCCAAAAGTATGTTCATCTGCGCTTCTTCCCACTGCGTCTGCTTGGTCGGCATAGACTGAGGGATAGAGATAACTACGTAGCAACGTAGAGCCGTTTTTTCTTCCTTGGACCACTTGGAATGCAGGACTTTGTTTACATCGCTCCTATAACCATTGGCCCCGGTATCATCATCATCATCATCATCTACATCACCATCATCCTTTTTCCCTTGTACGGCTCCTCCTCCTGCTCTGAAAGTAGATAGCTACGCGCCGTACCTGTCTAGGAATGTCTAATACGTTCAAACTTCAGAACGGTCAGCTGCTATGTTTACCAAACATTCTCAACCGTGCTGCACAGGAATGTAGTTCTCCCGGTGCGATTAGTTTTTCTCGCCCCACGCATCCCCTTTTCCTCTTTCCATCGTTCCAGTAATGCACACTGGAATGTTTACCATTTAGCTCATTTGGAGCGGCGGGGTGATTGAGTGAGTGTCCAAAACTTGGTGCGCCGTTTGGTGCGTAATTCGTAGGAGATTTTTTTTTTATTTTACTTGAGCGCTGATCATGACCCTGGTCTGGGGCGGCTGTAAGGCCCTGGCAAGTGGGATGCTTACCCCGTACGGGAGTTAGGGCCGACGAATAATCGGCCAACGTGTCAGCGTCAACGCCGACGTAATTGGCGTATCGGAAGACTTCTATTTGGAGCAGAGGATGATGATGTCAGCTCGGCGATAAAGCGCCATTCGGTGGGAGAGAGGAAGAAAACAACGGCCAATAACTAGCATAAATTCGCGCACAAGGTTAAACCGCACCATGTGCACGGCATTAACAAAAACGAATTTGATTCGGCCGCCCGCTAAACCGACATATTCGAACGCACGCAATCCTTTGAGTGCGTAAAAAGGGAGGCGTAAAAGCGTGGAGGATGGGCGCTACGCGATGGAGGGCAGTAACGTTAAATTACCACTACGCTCTGGAGACTGGTCTATGCATCCGGAAATTTATGTTGCATCGTATAAAACATGGAACAAAATTTACGAGCACCGTGGAACCCACGTTTTGTTCGGAAAAGGACATTGCAATACGTCTGGACGAACTTGGGAAAGCATTGACGCGTGTAGTGTGTTTTGAATATTTCTATGGCCCGCATGTGCTCTTTCTCCCCCGTGACTCTTTCTCCCCCTTAGGATATCGGTCTAAGAATGCAAAATTTCCTTAACCAAATATTAAGAGTTAAAAATTAAGTTTTAATGGAACGCAAAATTTCCCCACGTTGAAGATGTCTTAATCACGAGGGATTGTAACAGCATCGCGAAGATTCAATCAACTTTTCCTCCAACCATTTATTTTTCAACGCCTTATCGGGATCTTCATTACATTGTAGTACAGGGATGTTTTCTCTCTTTCTCTCCTTCTTTGATACTCTTCACTGCGATTAGGAGCAGGAGGGACGCGATAAACGTGAAACGGACAGGCTGCCTACGGTCGCCATAGGCCAAGGAAAATAGTGCTTATCATAATTAACCTAAGAACGCCCCCTATCCCTGCTCACCAACTCCCATTTGTCCGCTTGTTCCTCGCCCGATCAGATCAGAGCAGGCTATGGTTAAGCCTTCCGAACCGCAAAACAGTTGTCAGCCGCCCAGACTGGCATGGGACGGCGAGGCGTTCCATTACATGGCACTGATTATCAGCGACATGATCGAACGCAGCCAATTTATTCTTTTTTTCTTTTTTTTTATCATGCCCTCTCGAGGCGCTACTGCCGGATTTTGCAAGACAAGATGCAGATAATCGAGCGATAACCGCAGCAAACGCAAGCGCCCTTGGGCGGCCGGATGCCGCTCTGGCATGTCCACACGAGGACAGACATGGCACACAACGGGAAGCACTTAGGACGGCGCTGGAGGTCGGAGAACAACTTAATCAGGCAGCGAGTGCGCGTATCTTGAGGGTGGATTCAGATTTTCTCCCAGCGATCGGATGATCACGTATGCTTCACGTCCCAACATGCAGTTAACCTTTACCGTTGAACGATGGTTCCGAAAACAAAGGTTTCATTCTTCGGATCTCCGGTCCTGTGTTCACCATTCTTCAAATACAGTCTGTTTCAGAATTTATCAAAACGTTTTACCCGTTATGATTTTTGGATGGAAATTTAAAAAAAAAAAAGCTTCAATTACTCACTTAATTCACTAACGTAATTTACCAATGTTTTCGTTTCCTGTAATAATATCGGAAAAGTCTCTTAGGAAAAAATCCTATCCTACTGTATCTGTTACAGGCATGATTTATGGGACGCATGTCTGGGGCTGGCTCTTCAATCAGCTCGCGCTTCAAGGCTCGCGTCTCCCAGACTTGCTGGCGGCATATTTGCATAAAAAAGATTAAATGCGCCCTCCGCGCAACCATCTGGTGGTGGTGTATTGTTAAGTAATCATGAGCCCACGCGAAGTCCCGTCTGCCCGAAACCATTGGGTCCTTTCATTCATACCATAGCCGATGTACCCCGCCCCTTTAACAACATTCTGCCATCTTCCTGACACATACCAAACGGGAGTTTCGCGAAGATGTCTCGACGAAAGGAGACGCCGTGGATGGGTTGCATTCGTCGTGGAATCTAGTTATTGGTTGGTTCTCCACTCAGCGGATGATCAATCCAGTTGGGATCCACAATCTCATTCATCAGACGGCGGTGACTTACATCTCTCACCTTTTACGCCACACGATACGCCAACAGGGAGTTGGTTGAAGTGCCTCGTTTTAGTTTCTGCAATGTGCAATAATTTCCCAACGGATTTGGCACGTTCGTTCGTGTGTTGCATAATCCGTGCCCTGTGCAGGCGCACTCTTCCGATGGCCCACTACCGGGAACCGTCTGCCTACGGGAATTGTTGTTAAATGTCTCCCGTTTTTTTCCCCTCCGATCGCCCACTTCACTCCGCGAAGGTGCGTAACGTACGGGTAACACTGTCTTGGGGCAACTCGGGCTCGGCAAATAATACGAATATAAATTTGCACGAGCCACACTCAAGAGCAATCAAGGGCCAACACCTTCCGTCAGCGAGCGTCCTCTCGCAGACTGTTTTATTTGCTTCTTTTCTTACACACACTGGAGCCCTGCGGGACTCGAGCTGAAAACCTGTAAGTTATGGGCAAATTGAGGAGTGGCCGAGGCGGTTCAGGAAATTTACAACAAAGCTCACAAACCGCTGTGCAACCACTGCTACCCGAGTCGTGTATAAATTGTGTGCGTATAAAAAATAAACCCCCCGGGGACATTTCCATATCACAGTTGGAAAACAAATTGGGGTTCTATTTAAATGCTACCTACCTGACCTATGCTCTCGCAATTCCAAATTTAAATCAATACTAGCCAGGTTTCGATTCAATACCAGCCGGGAGTTAGCACATTTTACTTTCTTCATTGGAGGAAAATGAAAAGCAAACAAAATCATTCTATATTTGTTCGCCCACGTACGGTCTTCCATTGCCCAGGGTCGAAGATGCCAATCTGTATTTTCCTCTAGCAATCGATCGAAGCTGTTACCAGCAGATTCAAATGTTTCCGCCAAGCGCGATCTTGCTTGATTTGAGCTTGAACAACTATTTCGGCAAACATCAGCACAGTTGACGATGGCGCATTGATTCCAGTTGCAAATCAAACCGTGACACGATGATCTTTGGAGGCCAAAAATACACGTTGATTCGTTACAGACGTGAACGAAATTTTCGTAATTTTCATTATTGTCTTGTCCACGAGTGGAGAAGCTTTGCTGGCCGATTCTTTCGGTTTGAAAGTTGCTCAGACCGAGCCCCATTATTGCGAGAAGGTACCGAATGTCTAAATACGCCATGCAATTTTTTTTTTTTATTTTCAAAATACCCACTCACACCCGTGCCAGGCCTTCATCATTGCCGCCATGTGCGAAGGGGCGTTTAGTTGCGCTTGTCAATCATAAACGGCACGGAACATGTGTCGTGGGCAGAGGGCCAACATTTTTTTTTTCGTATGCAGCATAAGCCTGATGCCCACCTAACAGATATAGACGAGGTGGAGAGTGTCGGTACGTCGAGCGGGGAGCGAGAAAATTGATAAGCAAACAAATTGCGCTATGTTCGATCCAATTGAGCAGCATAGCGCACGACAGGCGAGCGTATCGTTGTTTTTTTTTCGTCAACTTTTTGCCTTTTCGATGATTCTTTTTCTTGAAGGAATTGAAGAGACTTGACCGCATATTGTATTTAAAAAAAAAGCAGCAACGTGATCGCTTGCCAGACACACACACACCAGCACGACGGATGATAAGTCAAACAATCGAAATCATCGCCGCCCGATCGCGGCTGCTTTCGGCGCTGGTTGTTAGGTCCCCGGCTGACCTTCGTATCCTCGCGGCCCGGCACAGCATGGCGCATCACACATATGTTGTCGATCGGTTGGGCAACCGAACCGAGCAAGCCCTTGGGACTCAGCCCTATGCCTTTGGGCCGCGTAAATGTTAAGGTTGATTAAATAAACCGGCTCCAAAGGGCGTCCGGGTCCGGCGCACGTTTGCCACCTGCGATGCGCTTCACCGATGACTATCAGTCAGCGGGTTGTCTGGTGAAGAGATTTACCTAACCCTCGTTCCTCTTCCCTTCCCTTCGTGCCCTTGCTGGGGGAAGCTTTATGCAAGCAACGTCGTCAGTTCGGCATTAGTGCTGATAAAATCATCTAGTATCCTTCTGGCACGGGCACCTGAAACGGGCTCTGAAATGGCTGAATAAAGCACTAAACATAATACACACCGATACATAATTCATCGATCGTTTATTAAATCTTGCCTCGTTAATTGATGATAACTCTAAACCTTTCGAGCGTCATTTGATGCTTAAATTTATTGCTTTTTTCTGAAATATTTATCGGTGATACTTTGCGTCGCGCAGATGCTGTGGATGTCCTGTCGAGAAACCCTCCACAAGGGCACCACCAGTTGCCCCATCTCAACTCACCGTGCAGCCCAAATCATCGATCTCCGGTGACGGCTGGCGGTGGTCTGCGTATCGGTGTGAGAACGTGTCAAAAATTAATTTCAAACATTTACGGAATTCTCGCGCCAAGTGGTTCTCGGTTCTTCCGCCATCCGGAGAGGGGTAAAAAGGGGCTACTCAGGACCTGCAACACCTTCTTAGGAATTTCATTCACGACAGGTCTAGACCCGCTGCCTCATAAGCCCTCCCTAATTCGATGGGTGTCGTTTGGGTGAAACATGAAATCTAATTATGTAAATTGCCTGCTAAAAACTTTGACTGACGTGTAACAACAGGGTCCCGTGTTTTCTTTCCAGAGGTTTTTATTTATTTGTTTGTCGGCTTCTTTTTTATTGCGTTTGCAAAACGACTGCTTTTTGTGCCTATTTTTTTTTTCTTTTCGTCACGATTTTTGTAAACCATCTCTCGCTCTGCCTCGACACGAACGAAAACGCCTGGCAAACTAGATGCGATTGTAGTTGCCCGGCCACTTCCCGGTTTGCTAGTGCCACTCGCAGGAAGCACACACCCAGGGGCTAGAGCAGGTTTCCCCGCGTCCGAAATTCGTCGATGATTGATCGAGCGGTCGTCAAATGGTAGCCCGGTTGATCGAACGTCTAAGCGGTAGTAGGATCTGGCGTGAGCGGGCGCCGCAAGGAATGGGATGGGTGAGGATCAGAAGGAAAGGAAAAGGAACAAAAGGGGATGCCGCCTCCCGCATGCCAGCTGACTGGATGGGGCAACATCTCCATCAGCAACGGGAAAATAGCACGCGATGACGATAGGAGGAAGCAAGGAGAAAAAATCTCAACCCTTCAAATTGATTGTCGTTGTAAGATGCGATTTCATCACTGGCCTATTTGATGAGTCAATGATCTTTTTAATCCCAAAGTTGCGCCTCTTATCGGAAGGTGATCTCCCAAGCATGCTTGACACTGTTGGTAAATGTGGTAGCTATATCCACATTTTTAAAAGATGTTTATCCTTATGTGTTAAGGTTCTAAAATGTATTCAAATAGCATTGTGTAAAACACATTTTTATTTCCTTGTCCTTAGAGAAATTGCAAAATATTGTCACCATCTGCAATCTACGCTTTTCACACATGTTTGTCCAATTCCACCGCCACAACGACCCTAATCTTCGTCATGTGTAACGTTTCGTGCGCGAATTTGGCCATCAAAACCCCGGTGCGATCTTGAACTACTTTCGTTGATAATTTCCCCGGCAGCATGCCCCGCACCTTCCCCGGACCACGGCGACCTCGAGAGTCGCGAATGAGATCACTGCGGACACTAACGCATCGCTTCCTTTTCCTGCGTCGCCGGTGTCGTTTGTATTTTCATTTTATTTCCCCCTTTGTGATGCACACGATGTGTCTGGTACGTTACGCTACCCTCGGGAAGGGACGCCAACCAACCGACGAGTCTTGGCGTACTCGGACGACCGACATCCGACATAGCATCCCACGAGGTTTCCCTGTAATTTAACGCGCGTTCCCGACGGAGAAACCCGTGAGAATTGCTCGGGACAGCAGTGAGTCGGTGTGTCACTGGCGCCAAATTGGCACAAACCAAACGGGCTTCCATCCGTGCGGCAAAGTTCCGCGCCGCGGGTCCCGTGGCCAAGGTCGAGTTCGCGGTTCGCCAACACTTTCGGCAATCAAGATTAATGAACCAAAATATTCCGCAGAGGAGGAAAAAAAAGATAGAGGGAGGACGCAGGTGGCGATGACGCACGGGTTGACAACGGTGGGTACGTAGAGAAAGGGAGGAGGAAGAGACACTGATGCGAGCGAAGGTGGATACGGTCGGAGCATTGACACTGTTGACAGGCCGCGTTTTTCGGGGCCCATCCATCAATGGGCTGCGATCACCCAGCTAGCGGACACTTCTGCACGATCATTTCCTTGGCGATCCCTCTAACAGCACTAGTAAATAATCCGCATACCCTCCCCCATCCCCCCCCCCTTGTTCACCCTGTCACACTCACGATCCATCTAGGAAGGGGGGTTTTGGGTGATAAATGTCATATTCTCTCACTTCCGTGGCGATTGCGTAAGTTCTCGCAAGGTCGTTCGGTGATGAATCGATGTGTTTGTCTCCCGCATCGCACCACCACCAACACCCTTCTGTTCCTCCTACTCGAACCGGTCGTCGAAACGGTTAATCTTGGACGCAACTGGCTTACGAGCGTAGCCGTCGTGTCCCGTTCCTGTTGCTCTGCGGCGTAGCGCATGCATTCAGTAGACTGTTCCCAGCATGTTTAAGTTCAGTTCAAGTTCAGGAAATTTCACCCACTACTTTTTAGTTCATCAGACTCCCATTTCCCACGGGAGCACCACTGTTTTCCGGTAATCAAGGCAATTTCCCTTCCCAAGTTGATGAACCTCCGCATATCACAGCATCCGCGGTCGCATGTCGCGCGCCTGTGTTTGTGCCTGTGATTGTTGTTTTATTTTCTTCTCCCCTCGCCTTCTCTAACCAGCAGACCCCCCCCCCCCCCTCACCCCGTGGATTAGCAGGCGTGCGCTGATAGTGTTTACCTTCTACTTGGAGAACCAATAAACGTGAGACGCGGCCAATAAGTTGTTGACCGCTCCAATGTAAACAGCTTCCAGCTGTAAACGAAAATAAAAATCCTCTGAAAATCTGACTCATGCACGTGGGACCGGGTGGAATTTTTTCCTACACCAGTGGACCCGTGCAGGCAAAGATTCCACTGATGCTGAGAAACTTAATGACAACAGAAAACTACCAAAAAAACGTACCAATGCGGAATTTGGCGAAAAAAGTGTAAAGCCTACAACTGCAACTATTTGTAGTCCCATACGAGACGCTACACCTTTACACAAACTCGTAAAACGGTTCCGCCTAAAGTGCACCGACAAATCGTTATGGCTCATCCCACTCGTCTGCGCCATGGTCGTTATGTAAAATGGACGCCTGCGCACCAAACATAAGTGACATCGCCTCCGGAAGGCTCTCAAAGTTGACAAACTGCACCAGAGCGCTGGCCAGAAGAGAGATGGTGTAAATTCAACGATCGTAACAACACACGTCAAGTGAAGCCCATAAATGCATCCCACAAAAAGCCCGCATGCTTCACTTCACATCGGTCCACCCTGGAACCTCCCTTCCGGTGGCTTCATTCGTTCACTTTTCAAGAGCTCTCACTGGTGGTGACCCAATCCAGGGAAAAAATAATCGTGACGCGGTGACACAGTTTCCACGGTGCATGAAAAACCAAATGTTCATTTGGTGACACACTTGCAACACGCTCCGTTTTTTTTTCTTCCTTTTTTGTAATTGAAAATATGAACCCCCCTTACCTTGCCTTGGGGCCCCCATTGAGCGCAACCGTGGTTATTGGCTTCGAGGTAACGAATGATGTGCAAACGGTAGAACCTCCAATGCCGGCAGCATAATCTACAAAGCGGCAGCATTAACATAAATCGCCACAAATTGGCAGCCTCCGTATGTTTTCGTGAGTAAAAGGAAATGATGTTTTTTTTTTTTATGGTTATGTTCTCATTCACCTGCCTCGCCTGGTGTGGCGATCGATGCTCGAATGGCCGAATGGACATCGTTGAATGGGATGGTTTTGGAGTTTTTGTATTTATTTCCATTCCCCACTGCCTTGCCTTTGTGGCCTGCCGAATTCCAGCGTGTTCTTCCGCCAATTCCGACCTGCCAGGGTGGTTCAATAAAATCACTCTTTTATGGTGTAGTTTATTTTATTATTTTATTTATTTGCATGTATTTTTTTTTTGCTCTCGCCCCTCGACGACATAAATTCCTTTCAACTCTCAGCTCCCCCGACCCTCCTCTTTCTCTTCCTCGCTTTCTTGCACGCTCGTGCAACATGGGCACAAACCACTGCCGCACCCAGGTGCACGAGTCGTGTATTTTATTATTTCTGTCGTTGCCGCAACTCGTCGCCCCCGAAACACTCCGTTTCACGATATTGCACACAGTGTGTGTGTTTCTTTTTTGTGGGTGAATCAGTCGTAGGAACAGGTTGTTGCTTTTGCCGTCAGCGTGTCTGCAAGCGTCGGGAAGTTCTGCCAGAGAAACGCTGGCCCGCGGTGTCAAGGATGGCCGTGCGCAACCCGGCGGCATCGTGGTCGTGGTTGATTTGCATGAAACAGCCCGAAAAGCTTGCAGCGATATGATCGCGCGTGAAACGAGGAGTTTCCGCCGCCGGAAACGGAGTCGGGTAAATCTTGCCTCCCCCTGGCTCCGCTCGTTTCGTCGTGGGGTTGGAATTGTTTAATGTTAAAACTAATTTTAAATTTCATATTAATGAAGGAAGCGATTGATGGTGGACTTCCCGCGAAACCGTCGACATTTTATTGCTATTTCTTTTTTATGCAAATCTTGGGATTAAATTTAATAAACACTTTAAGATCCTAGCCTATTTGTCAGTCAAAATCAACAAAACACTTTTTTTCTATTGCTATGAAAAAACCTGGGAATTTTTGGCATTTCGAATCCGCTATTTCGAATTTACGTAAAGCTGTCCAGCTGTGCGTTTTGGATTTCACGCATCTTTCACCTTTGCAAGTGATTTATTCTTCTTTGATTGAGACAGATCATTTCGTTTTGTTCTTGCACCAATCCAGTCGGTATGCAAAGCGGAGCAACGTTATCGGTCAATCATCAACTAATCGATTCCTACTTGATCCCCTCCTGGTCAAACGACCTTGGCAGTTGCCGAAGAGATTTTAACGGCCCATAAAACCTATTCCGGGTCCAGGTGTCGGATGGCGGCGCCAGTTTGTCAGTAAATAGACGAACGCCAATCCTAATCAGAGAATGGCCCCTGATCGTAACAGGTTAGGAATCTGATTTGTCGTAAAAACTTCGAAAATAATTTACGAGCAATATTAAACGGACTGGTCCATTAGACGATAACCATCTGCAGAAGCTACTTTATGCGACGGTTTTGCCATTACACTCCGGCTTGGCAGTGATCTACATAGTTTTCCTACTTCGCTCGCAGCGATTGATTGCGAAAAGATTAGGCCATGATTTATCATTCATCCCGTCGATTCGATCCGTCGAAGGGAGGGCGATGAAACTTTGGACCAATTTTGATCAGACTTTGATAAACCATTCGTGTCAAGGAGCATCCACTTCGTGCGATCGGAAAACCCGTCCGTTTGACCCTTCCAGTGAGGCAATCGTGAGAAACGGAAGGCTGTCTGCAACACAGAACGAAACCATCGACCCGGGCTCCCCTGCCCAGCCTGACGGATTCCATATGGGGCAAAGATACACGGTAATGCAATTTCGAGATGCATGTTCCGCCTCCCACCGTACCCTTTTCGTGGTCTGTGCAAGCAGTAGGTCAGACGGGAAAAACAGAAAAAACAGTGCCTTGTCGTAAACTATTGTCGGTACACCTCGGGAATGGATTAATTTATTTTGAACAGATTGCTTTTGCCGTCGTACTATCCGATAGGAAAGTAATTGTGGCCCTATTGGTTGTGGGTTTTTTTTTTTTAATTGAACGGCTTGTCTCAGCCACCTCGACCGGAGTGGAGCCTTCGGGGCCCGCAAAGCGGTGACCGGCTGACCGCCTGAAGCTGGTTTAATTAATTTCAACATCGTAAAAACAATTGTACAACGAAAATGCCTTTCGTTCAAATGCCACCCGTCCGCCCGGCCGGATCCCTATTCGCTCCCTTCGCCCCGCGGGTGGCTTATCGCAATTGGATATCTTCAATAAAGGTGTTTTACAAGCATCGCTGCTTTTATTTTATTTTTTTACAGCTTCCCCGCCAACCCTGGTTATTTGTCCAACGAAATGTGCAACACGAATTACTGCCGCAAAGAACGGTTCACAGCTGTTACGATCTACGGCGGGGTTGAGTGGTGAGGAAGAGATGAGGTGGGTCGGGTGGATTCCGCCAATGGATTACCTTCCTGTGATTAATTAAACTGTCGATAAGTGAGTGTTCCTCGTACTGAACGCCCGCTAACAAGCAGACTCAATCTGGAGCCAAATGAAAAAAAAACGGGTTCGTGTCTTGCTCGAGCATCGATGTTTTATGATTGCGGGATGATGGGAATGCCGCTAATTGAGCAAATTGCTTCAATGTTGTTTTTTTTTTTTTGGTCATACAGTAAATTTAATTGTGTGCTTTTAAACTTCTGTTTATTGAATCCTTATTTCAAAGATTCATGTAACCATGTCTACATATATTATTTATACAATTTTTTCTAATACAATATTCAACACTATTTGAAGTATTATTTGAAATCGCTCTCCTTGCACAGCACAATTTCTTGGTTTCCTGTGAAAATACAGAAGTTTAAAATAAAACTCTGTTTTCATACTTAACAAATCTTTGTACAGATTATCAGCGCAGCACGTTTTTTTTCTGTTCTTTATTATCTAGAATCTTCAGTCTGCGAATAGTGCGATCGATGTTCTTGAAACAATCTTGATGGACTGGGTTGCTCTCTATCATATCAATTACTCCCAAAATGGTCATTTAATTCTATAAAACGCCTGTCAGTGCCACTTGGAACCCATTAAAACCAGCATCGAGCTCACCCGTCGTGGCCTTTTCCCACACTTCAACCTACTGGTTGAAGGATGAATGGATCGCAGCAATGAACACGGGCCAAAACCTACCCATGGAGACAATGTCCGCATGATGTGCACCACGCTGCATCTTAATTATACCTTCCCGGCGCGTTCAACCGAGATTTCTGCGGAGCCAAAGTTTGTTTAATGCGAAATGGGGAAATACATCGGTGTGAGACGATGACACGAAAAGTCCATTTCAAGGACACCGAGACTTCCCTCCTCGGAAGAAGCAACCAAAGGCAGATTCGATCGCAGATCGCACGCGATCGTCTACCGTCGTCAATCGATCGCACGATTCGGTTTGTTTAGTCGCAACCAGTTTTACCGTGGGGCAACCGGGACTGTGCTGGATAAATGGTGAGGTGTGAACATTACACTCAGAAGGGTGGCCGTCTAAATAGCACGAGATGCAGGTGGGCATGACGTACAATTACTTCCAACCGTCCCGGCTAGGGAGCACCTTTAACAAGATGCTATCGATCGGCATCGATATGTTCGGACATGCAGCATGAGTGGAGGTTTTTCTTGGCGTTTTTGTTGTTGTTGCTATTCTCATGAATGGTAGACATGGAGTATCCTACAGTTTGGCTCCCACGTAGATGAGGCCAGCAGTTCCAGACGATGTTGGCGTGATGAAGAAAGCGCACCGTAGTGCTGGTTGGTACTGGTTTCTTGCTGGAGAACCAAGAAGCAACCTGTGTCGGGGTGTGCTACTGCGTCACTGCTGCAAGGAAAGGGTTGTGGCAAGAGTAGGACGGGTGGTTAATAGGAAGCTTCATGCCTGGCGACGAGCATAAATGATAAATTACCGTCGGCGCCTGAACGCAACAAATAGCCGCCTTCCTGGGCAAGCCAAACCACCCGGACTAAACGGTGGGGGCGCATCGCAGCGGGAACACCGGCCAACACGGCTCGCTCCTCATCTTTATCACACGCAGACGTGTCACTTCGGTTACGATCATCATCAGTGGTCGGTTGGCTCGATGTTCGATGCGTCTGGATGCGGTCGTCCCTTCACCCTTCGCAGCCTAGCGATAGACCAGTTCGTACCACGTACCAATTAGCTTAATCGCCAATTAAAACCTAATCAATTTCACAGGCAGACAGTGGGAGAGGCTTGGGGTAAGGTAGGCGCAGTGGGAGAAGTATGGGGGAGGTTGGCGTGTGAGCATTGCGTATCAACGACCGTGTTGCCAATTAACACAGTTTATCATAGCAGCCGCCATCACGACATCAAATTATGCTGCCTAATCGCTCGAAAAACCACAAACGTAACGCGTGCACCTCGTCGGTGATGAATGTGGGTTATGTCACACGCTAGACGTGCCGGTTGACGGTTTGTTTTATTATCCACCTTCCTCCCCTCTCCTGTTCCCTTCGCCAACGTTCGAATGCAAGAGGGCGCGAGCGATGCAATGCCGAAAAACGGTTAGAAGTTTGTCACTTCGCCGTTTATGACACGACGTCGTGCGGCTTTTATTTCACCGAGGCCAAAGGAAACCCCTCCGGGTGACACGCCGGTTCACGGTTGTATGGTCATTGATTTCTGTCGATCTTCTCGCGGCCCAAATGGCCTACCCAACCCTCCCAGCACCCGGCAGTGTGGCACCGGTCATTTACATCTCTGCCATCCTCCCTGGCGGGGGAATTCGAAGATGTCAAATTTCGTCACCAACAGCGTTCCATTGCACCGCATTCTTAGCACCTCCGGCACTCCTCTTCCGTGGTGGAAACGAAGGAGGTACAGGGCATCAGTAACAAAAAATATCCGCTAGGCCCCAACAGAATTTATGCGGTGTCGCGTCGACAAGTGACTAATGTTCACCGTGTGCTTCATGTAGCGGCTTGCGCAACAACGCATCGTAAACCCGACTGTGATGCCCGGGGCGGCAGCAGGACTCCCCGCCGTCCCGGGATCCGCGCGGACTGGAATCTCCAGCGGTGCGGACTGCGAAATACAACCTGGTAGACTCGCTGGCGCACGAATGCAATAAAAAAAAGCTCACACTTACTCACGGCTCCGAATGGTGAGGTCCAGCGTTCGTTCCCCCCGTTGTCCAGTGCCGTGGACGCAAACGCTGCGCTGATTGACAAGCCGGTTTGGCAAATTGACCAACCGACGGTCAGTCAGAAGAGTCGGTGCACCATCACCAAATTGAAGTGGAAAAAATACACACCAGCATATACACACCACACAACATCAACGGTGCAGCTATGCGCAAGTGACAAAATCAACACGCACTCATAAATATCTATCGCGGGCGCACGGGTGATGGCTGGAACCAATCGGAGCCCTGACATCCGTGAACCGGGTATGCAGGCGAGTCGCCGTTCGACGGTGGTAACGGGACGGAAAGGCAAGGGAAGGCTCACTCCGAGGGGCTCCACCGGCCCGGGGCTGACAACAAATTATCTAACGAAAAAAGGCGAGCCTGCGAGTCAATGAGACTAATCGTTTGTCGTGGTGCAAACTGTGCATGTTGACTAGACATAAAAAAAAATGCACGGACAGGTTGTTCACTCGGTTGCAATAAACAAAAACAACTCGAAACAACGGTGGAGAGAAAGATCTCGTCGAAGAAACCTCGGCTGGTTTAGTTCCAAATCTCCGCCACGGTTGAACGGGAGGCGGACAGCTCGTCAACTCCCGGCCGTCCAATGCCGCCTTTCGGGGTGGACAGCAGAGATGGAGAAAGAAATCGCACACGTCGGTGAGGTGCTAACCATTAGAAATCATTAATTTGATTAGCATAATATTTTAATTTTTAAGAGTGGCCACTTCAGGGGCTGTTGTTTTTGCGCCCGGCGCAGTTCTTGCTCCCCGGGACAGCACGTGCTGTGCGTGGCTGCGTGGACAGCTGATTGAGCACAGCCGTGATCGATGTGACAGGGCTTAAGGCTTCTAAAAATAAACAATCGGATCGGTAAACACGGCCGCAATCTGTTGGGGATGGAAGGTGCGACGAGCACGGGGCTCTGCTGCGGTTAAAGGGCTCGAGTTAAATGTCAGATGATGGTTGTAAACGGTCACTTGGTAGCTTGCAGGTATTTATCATTCCACGGGAAGGTGGTCGACCGATGCCTGCCTCTAATGAGCCCTTCGAACCAGGAGTTGTGTTGCTGCTTTTGTTGATTCTCTAAAACCACTTCAAACGTCACAAAAACCATATCCACCGGCTTCGGTAGATCTTTCTTTCTTTATTTATTTCATTGTTTCTTGTGTTGTTTCAAAATCAAAGTCAGTCCCTAAAGCACCGGCGATTTTATCCTAGTTTTAACATGTGTTTTGCATTTCTCTTTTTCAGATGCACGGGAACTTATGTTCGAAGGAAATCATGAAATTACTGAACAGCACAGTCGCAGCAAGCGGAGTGCGTCGCACCCCTCCGACAACGAACACACGATCGAGGTGTTGGTGGCGGTGGACAACAAAATGAGGCGATACCACGGCGACGCCCTCAAGTCCTACGTTCTAACGCTGATGTCCATTGTAAGTAATGCTGTTGCCACCACGAAACGAATCATAATCCCTTGGAAAGCAGCGGAACATGAAGTGCATGCTTGGTCGAAACCGGAGAAACAATTTTGTCCCGTTTTGCAATTTATTGCACAATCTCCGCTCCTGGAGACGAAACCAAGCGATTCCAATTTTAGCCCTCGGCGTTCAAAATGATCGTCACCACAAATTGGCCGCCTCCCATCTAACCGTTTAACGAAGAGCGGCGAACGAACGTGATGCCGCCGACGACATGAACTTCGACACTTTCTCCTATGTAATTGCATGTTTTCCCGATGCTTATCGACATCTCGGCACAACAGCAATAAACCCTTCCATAACGGCACTTTACCGTAGACGAACAGCCGGCCGTATTCCATCGTGGAACGGGAATGCACTCATACACGCCGTCCCGTTAAAATGCCGATGAACGGAATGCATCGCGGCTGATTGCATCGATCAATTTCCATGTAAATAAATTAAACACCACCCAAAAGCCCCCCACGCTTGTAAGCAGTGCAGCAGCCGTAGCGAATTCAATTACGCACCACAGAAACCCCACGTTCCGCGGAACGATTTACAGCATCGAGATAGCGCCGAAGTTGCATCGAGATTCTGCATAAAGAATCCTTCTACTTGCCTTCTACCTACAAATAGCTCCTACCATACACCATCTACTCGTGGGTCCGTTGCAGCAAACCATTTTTTTCCTCTACTAGCTCTCTCACCTCCAAGATTTCTTATCGCAATTGCCGTACGGAAATTGAATTGTTCTAGAGGACTGCAGCGGCAGCAGTCTGCGGGCTACTGTAAGGTATATTAAAGTGTTAAGCCAAGCAACCACCCGTTACAGCCGTGTGCTCCCAACGCCTATCGAAATTGCTTAATCTGGTGTGTCATAAATTATGCTTCGGCTATTACTGGGAACGCTTGTGTGATTATCTGTTTCCTTCAAGATTACTTTTATTTCACTTAGTACGCGTTTTACATCCACAGGCCGTGTTGTACCATAATTTACTGCCACCGTTCATCTGTTTCTTCTCCTTTTCTTTATTTTTTTCGTCGCCCCGTAAAGGTTTCCAGTTTGTACGCCGATGCCAGCATAGGAAATTCGATGAAGATAGCCGTGTCCCATATTTTGTACATCCATCACGACCTTGACGCACAGCAAAAGTCGGCCGAGCGAGGTTTAGTAGGTAAGACAAGGTGGATGAGTTGTGCATCGCGGTTTTCTTTTTTTTTTCTGTGCGTTACAAAATCGCCGAAATATTCCTCCAAGGATTCTGCCCGGCACATCTAACTGTTTTTCTTAATGGCCTTTGTTCTTTGAAGTGAATGGAATACGATCTTTCATCATGGATGTTGCGAGTGCGACACAATATTTTTTCTTCTGCTTTCCCAGAACCGGTTGTGGCTCGAGTAGACACTTCTGGAAATTCCTCCCGCATCGATACGCGTTCCATCTTTCTTGTTTTTTTTTTCTTACGATAACCAGCATATCGTACAACTCCACTAATGTAGCAACATAAACGCCCAGCAGACAACAGTTCAACGAAATCCTTCTGCCGTTTGGAACGTCCACTCTCCCACAATGTAACCCTGCACGTTGGGGGGTGGCTAGATCCGTCCGTCCCTCCGGACAGTGCGGGTCCGCTGGAACGCGCGTTGTTTCACTCCGGTCCGATCGATGGAGGAGGAAGGCCCCCATGTGAAAACTCTATTACCAGGCCCGATGACAAATGGGACAAGTCTTGTAAACATTTGTCTCTAACTTTGAACCGGGCGCTAGAATGTAGTTAGTCGCCCGTGTACGCACCCGGGGCAGCTGTCGGCAACGGTGGTCTGCTCCAGCCAGTCGGCTTACCGCTGCGTCACGAATGTATTTTGGAAAATTTATGTTACGCCACGGCACCGCATGCACCGCTGCGTAAAGCAAACGCTATCCTGCCGGCCAGTCTCAATGGAGCGGGGTACGCGTGTTAGAATTTGAGCAATGCGCTGCTACAACCGCAGTAGTTTTCAATATTCGGTGGGAACCGGCCATTCGAGAGCGTTTGACGTTGGTTCGGGCTGCACGGGATGAATATTTTCGCTGCACGTAATTAATAAAGCAGTTGCCAATAGCGGGCCTGTGTTGCTGTCGGGGGTACCGAGGAACCCCGGCTCGGGGTCGATGCAGAAATAATAACCAAGTTTGTTGCAATCACAAAACGCCCGCGGTGCAATGGTTGTGCAAATGCAGCTCCACGTGCAGTTGTTATTTGCGTTCTTCATCACCCGCGACGAAGACAAAGAGCAGTTTAGCTTGTTCCAGCGGGAGTGTTAAATAAATAAAGCCATTTAGCTCAGTAATCTTGATGTTTTCTTATTCCTTTGCGCATATAGAACATATCCATTGATTAGTTTATGGGGGTCGCTATACTACGTTGCTCTGCTGGCTAAGTAATGCGCATCAGGTCTATTTTCCCTCTTGTTGATTTTATTTCAATGGCTTTTTTTTGTCCCCAGGGGTGTCCGCTTCCGATATGCTGCAAGACTTTTGCCGGTTTAAGCAGACCACCAAATTCCACCATGACGCCGCACTCATGCTGACCCGCGAGAAAGTCTGCCGCAATCCGGCCGAGAACAACTGCGACACGCTCGGACTGGCCGAGCTGGGCACCATCTGTGGACCGGCGGCATGCGCCATCGTACAGGACAACGGACTGTCAGCTTCTTTTACCATCGCGCACGAGCTCGGCCACGTGTAAGTATATCCATCCTACCCGCGGTCAGTTCTTCCTCCTCGTCGCCTTACAAATCCTATAGAGAGCAGATCCAGACCGTAACCAGACAGACGGACGATCGCTGGTCGCACACTCGAACCAATTACTCATAATGCAAGCGCGCCCCTCCTTTCTTGCACTGCGCACCCGTTATCCGATCTTGGCCAGGCAAGTAAGACACCCACCTCCGACCGGGCGCGTCCGCTTCCTGTTCTCGCGAAATGATAAATGACTCTGCGATCGGCCTGCAGTGTAGCGGAGCACGCATCCGCCAGACGCCACCGGCGTGCCACAAAGAAGATTCTTAATCACCGACTCCGCACGCCGGCCTGAACACGCCTGGGGAATGAAAAATATGGTGAATAATAAAATTTATTAAATACCTCCGGTCACCAGTGGACTTCGTCGTCGCACAGCAAGCAACGAACCAACGAACCAGTCCAGACTAAAGCACGGAGCTCCACAAAAGGATCTCATACAAATCGGTTGCTAGCGCAGGCGGTAGCCATGGACGGGAGGCCTCCGCATGCCGTATACTAAGCGAAGGGGTGCAAGAAGAGTGCAAATGCGAGCGACGTAATGGTGGTGGTCATCATCATCTGGCTCAACGCGATGAACAATCGTGGTGGAATAGCGTGCCACCTTATTGCGAGCCCTCGGATAATCGGGCCGCCCTTGGAGACCGGGGGTAATGCGCTGCACGGAACTCTATCGTTTTATAGCTTTATTGTTCCCAGCTACTGTCCTCGCAGTTGGGAGTGCTTCCTTCCGTGGGGGCGAACTATCTGTTACGAGGCGTTCCAGCGGAGCCGTTTCCAACGGGAGCAGATTGTTAATTAGTTAAGCGCCAGACTACGGACACACGCTCGCACTGTGACTGGATTGTGCAAGTTAGACACCCTTGGTTCTGATATTGGTCATAACTATTGGTGGGTTGTGAATCATTTGTAAGCAACTTTGTACTGTTTCAATGAACGCAAATGCGTATGTTGTTTACAGTTTGAAGTCTGATACACATTAATTTCCTGCGCAAGCTAGCTTCAGTTCTAGCCGTTAGAGATGCACATGGTAATTTTAGTTGCAAATACTTGCAGTTCGTACTGTCATCCGAACTTTACGTGCAAGGTTAGATCATAACGCTTTAACGATCCTTACTGGCATAACATACCGGGTACATGGAACCTCCCAGGGTTAGGCTTCTGCAATTGTTGACAATAATGAGGAATAATATGTTCTCGCGCAACAGGGTAGTTGTTATGGAAAAGATGCGATGGAGTTCAGCTTGAAATCACGTCTGTGAGGAGCTTATGAAGTTAATACTACAAAACGTAAAATAATTAAATTCCGTGCAGCACCTCAAACCATGGCCAACGCGGAGTAACACCTCTGACGCCCTCATCAACATGCAGCGCTCAATGCCATACTCGAAACGTTTTACTGGAGTGCTCCCGATTTGGCCGGGAAGCACTGCTGTCGTCAGCGGTGTCTACGATCGTGTTAGTCCGTTTCTGTCCAATCGAAGGGACGCTTTACATCCATGTAATACAGTGACACCGACAGTGACATGACAACGATCAGTGAAACTCCCAATCAGAGACGGAAAAGAGGAGCACGTAAGTCTACTATGTGACACCATAAAGAAAACGAAAACAATCAATCGTTTACAACAAGGGTGCGCAATTAGTAACCACATTACATGGCACAATTGACTAAGCGCCATGTATCAAAATTGATTGTTTCTTTGTACAGAGTCTTTGCTGATTGTGCCAATCCGGCTTCCATATTTCATTCACTTGTTTCCAGCTGACACACATCCGTTCCTGTTAGGTTCCCTTTCTATCTTTCTTTTTTTCTTACTTTTCCACTCTTCACAGATTAGGTATGCCCCACGATGACGACAGCCGATGCTTGCAACACCGTGGCAATTCGACCGGAAACGATCGGATTATGACACGTACGATGGACCAAGACACGCATCCCTGGCTGTGGTCCAACTGTTCGCGCCACATACTGACCGAGTATCTTGAGTAAGTATAAGACATTTCTGAGGCCAGGACACATGCACCTGTCAACCAACGTTAGGTTCGCAGTGAAAAGGGTTTACTGAAAGCTGCCGAACATGGAATACCTTTCATCGATTTGATTCCATCTGTCAGCGTGTCGTTGATTCGTAACATTCAACCCAGCAGATACTGAGATCTTTATGCCAATCTCTTGTGCGTTTATAACGATACCGAACAACTAAACTAAACTGCCAAACTCCAGGGGTTTCTCTGAAACGGAGTTTTCATTACTGTTTTTTCCGTTACTCCTTTCGGCGGGGGGCCTCGGGAGTTGGGTGATTTTAGGCGCGGTCAGAAGACGAACTATAAATTATGATATTGGCAGATTTATCGACTGCCTGGGCACCTCATGCGGTGAGACATCGGCATCTAATTGATCAAATGGCGAGCGTGCCGTCGATCATTCATCGCGATTTCACACGAAGTACGGTTACAACTGCAAACAAAAAAGCCTGCCGTAATCTGTATCCTTTCTCTGCCGGGGCATTAGAGAATGATTTGTCCGGGAACGCGCGCACGTTTTATGCAATATTCCTGTAGGACGTCATCTACCACAAAGTAACCAAATAAACCGATGGTAGAGACTTTTTCAACAGTGGAAGGGAAAGTGACGAGAAGGCAAGACAAAGACGAAAACACAAACGTACTCCACCAGCTAGATCGATTTATGATCGTGCGATAGTTAATGGAATTAATTAACTGTCGTAACCGGCGGCGAATTTCGAACGCAAGGACGAGCAGCAGAAGAAAACCTGCGGGACGACGAGAGACCTCCCTGTCAGCTTATCCTATCACTCTTGTCAGTTGCCCCGTTAAGAAACCCGATGCTTCTCCATGGCGGGCGTTTGGGTGGACCTAATTTAATGAATTAATTGTAGCTGCTTTTCCTGCGCCTTCGATAATAACAGTGTAGGAACCACCCGTTGGCATTATCATCGCCATGCATAATAAGCCATTTTCGGCGTTGATAGTGTTTGTATATTCAGGTGTGCCAATGTTGTGCACTCCGGAATTCGTCTATGATTTTTTTATCTTGTCACTTTTTATGAAACATCCTTCGAAACGATCAACCTGCATCTCCGATTACGTTTTAACGATGTTTGGTATACTTTATTCCCCGTTTATTGCTTCTCCTTCCAATCATCGAACTGTGATTTATAAAACTGCTAATCATATTGGTTTGATGTGTAATGATTTTATGAGTCGTAAACTAGCTTTCGTTTTTTTTTTCTTTTTTCTTTTTTTTGCACAAGCAGGTCTGCCTCGCACACCTGTTCCAAATTGTGCCTAGTGGGGAAAAAATCCGTTGCGCCGTGGACGCACAAAGCTATCAAGACTCTACCGAGCTAATCTGTTTTTTATGTCGCTATAATTCATCCCTAGTTTGATAATGCTACCCGACATGTTGCGTAATGAAAATATATCTGAGGAAAATCCAAATTTTGTAACGCACATAGTAAAAACAATTTTATTTTAATTTCAAATCTTAAGTAAAAATACGGGATGAATTTTTTTATGAAAAGCTTATCCTCATGTCTCTTGACTTTACTTGTTGAAGCCGTTGGCTCACAATTGTTATACGGCGCGTCGTTGCACAAATTATGACGCAAAACACATCTCTTCACCGGGGGTTGATTTTATCAAGCAAACATCCATTTAAAAAGATAACTCAAACACGCATTCGTATGGAAATGAAACTGCCAACTGCCACTCTGTATGCGGATGAGCCTTTCCCATGGCGACATAAAAGAAGCATCGATGAACATTCAAAATTTGTTGCATCGTGCATCATCTCTTCTGGTTTGGCCACCCAAAGTGCTGAAGGAAAGAACAATCGAACGCACATCGGGGCCAACGAAAGCGGTCTATGTTGTAACATAAATGATGAAGTTTGGAAGGAGTGGGGCTTTCGTCCCTCCCTTTCTTATTTGTGTTTGATGGACGATGTCAATTCCGTTCCTTCCCATTTTCATTCGCTCGATAATGTTTGACTTATCGCACAGCACCACCGCCCAGTGCTTTCACCTATTATGCTCCGCCGGTCAACGCAACATAATGGCGGTATGTTTCTTCTTGGGCGGCCGCTCGCACTTGTGGCACACTACGCAATAAAACGCATGTCGGTACGGTTTGGCGCTTGTTCGACCCGTTGTTCTCGGAGTGAAAGTCAACTCCGCCCGAGAACGCACCGAAACCAAATCGAACGCGAATTCTGCGATGGCTACCTCCAGCTGCCTGTTGCTGCTTCTATAATGCAACGAGGTGGTCCAGACGCTTTTTGACATTCTGCAAGAGAACTGATTTATGCTTTCTTCCCTCCGGGGCGTTTGCGCTCGTGGTTTCCATTCTCCATTGCACACGAGGTATCGATCGGAACGCGAAAGGACAATATCGCTGCGATCGTATCCGAACTTTGATCGAAGAATACAAAACAGGACTCAGTACACACATGGTCCAACTGCGAGAGAGTGAGAGAGAAAGAGAGGTAGATGGAGGACGTGCAGGACACCATGAGGGATGAAAATTATGATTTATGTTATTGAAGCTTATTAAAAATACATGAAATCGCATTCGATCGTTGTCAATTGATCAATTACAACAGAGTACTCTTTGTACTGCTTCCTTTGAAACGGAGCACGCGATTGGACATACAGGCACAATCGAAAACAAGTAAGTCATTAAATTGCCTACCTTTTACTCTTTATTGATCGCTGTCCTTAATTTTCCGTGCAACAATCATGAATCGTGAATAATTTTTTATTATAATTGGTAAAAAGATTTTTTTTTTCAGAAGCTTGTTGATCTTGACAGACATTTTTAAAACAAATATTTTGTCAGGTTCAAGTGATGAGAATATATCCATACCGAGATTGAAATCACCTTCCGTTTGCCAACGTGCCACCCTTTCACAATCTTCATTTTAAGAGTTGTGAAATATACCCGATCTGTGGATGATAAATCTCAATAGCATGAATCCATGCGGCCAGAGAAGGAGTTTTTCTTCTTCAAGGACGTAATCCTCGCTGTCGTACATAGCGGAAAACATATGCACCGACTCATATTTCACCAGTAATCAAATAATTGATCAGTGACGTTCAAAAACAATCTCGATTGGGGCAGTGGAGCTTCCCTTTTTCGGAACCGCCGCCCGAAACCGTATCACGGGAATGGGATGACAGAGAAAATGTCCGTGGGCATCGAATGCCGACAACTGAAATTGATGGAAGTCGTTTTTTATTATGACCAAGACCACTGCAACCAGCGGAAAAAGTGGTACGTACTCTGGGGCCCCTCGAGTCCTGCGCAATCAAGGAGTAAAAATGTAACCAAAAAAACTATACCCCGCGCGATGGTTAAAGATGAAGGGCGGCCGCCGGGAGAGATAAATCACCTTCCTTTGCGCAATGCAGTGCGCGCCGAAAGTCTTCCGCGCGGGTAAAAAGGGTAGCCGCAAATAAAAGGATGTTGATCTTTTCGCCCGCGAGATCTTCATCGTGGCGGGCTGCAGGACGGGGGCGGAAGAGAATGATTTACGTACGTAAACAACATAAATCCCGCAAATATTTTTAACACTTTAATATGCACTTCAAACGTGAGTCAAATGTAAGCGTGTTTTTACTTCCCACTTGTTTTGCCTCTTTTGCAACGGAATGCTTTGGGCATACTGTCTGTCGGAGCCTCACAGTCGGAGCGCGTCAGAGAGTCTTTTCGGTTAGTCACGGTCAACGGAACGCTGTCAAAACGTAACGAAATTAACGCGTTTGCTCTGGAGCATTCCAGGAAACTGGTTCGCCCGCCCTTCGACGGTGGAAGAAGCGAAAGAAAATCAATTTAAAACGTCGGTAGCAGCTTCCGAGCGCTTGCTTCTCTTTGCTTGAACCTGAACGCAAAATTTCTTATCATATGTGCATAATAAGAAAGATTTGAATAATAGACAAATGAAGTAAATAGCCCTCCTGTCGTATGGTAGTTACAAACAAAATGAGCCCGTAACATGCGTGTAGCAAATATCAATTACCATCAGGAGGGGCAAGCATCGCAAGTGGACGAAAGGCAAGGATTAACAAAAATATGGTGGCCCATCGTAACTGACGTGGCTGAATGGTCCAGGTCATGTTATTTATTCCTCGCTTAGATAAAAAGGTATTACATCGTGATGACAGATAAAAGCCGCCCTGCTTGGTGTCGCGTTCGCATTGGTGAAGTGATACCGTCAATCCGCTTACTCTGGTCCACTGGCAAAGTCGACGGGATTAAGTGCCCTAAGAAGGCGAAACATTTCGGTTCCGTCACTCGAGTAGCCATGACCGGGTCCTGCTGGCGGGGTGACCGACGAACAGTTTAAATCCTGCCAAAAATGCTGCAATCAAAGAGCACGACCGCGAAAGTGGTCCACACCTTTATTTTTTGTTGCATCTTTCACCCAATTAGTGAACACCTTGTACGCGGTGCGATCCGTAGATGGCTGGAGAAATATTTCATCAGCCCATTCCAGGCTTCCTCCCTTGCCTATCACTTCCTTCCCTGGCGATTTTGCGGACAGTTATTTTAACAACTTTAAAAACCATTACAAAGCCACAGCGGGCCCTTTCTTTTTGCTTGTATTCTTGCACCGTGCACACGTGCAGCTTTCTTCTGTCCGCAAGCTGTCAGGCGCTTTGTTGTGCTTGGTGCATGTCTTTTAAAATGGATCACGATTGTGCGCTCCGCCGACCGGATTCAACATGCAGCATGCGCGTAAATGACGCTTCTAAGTCGCTTTGTAGGGTCACGATCATGCTTTCAAAGTTATAACAAAGAAGCAGAATGCAAAAAGCAAATCCCACACTCGAAGACAAAGAAAGTCAAGATTGGTAATCCTCAGCGACACGCGCGCAACGAGTAGCCAAGTGGGGAAATTAATCTTTCACGAAATACTGCACTCCTTTTTACGATTTGGTGCTATGCGATTCTAGGACCGTTGTACACATCCTCTCATCTTAATGTTTAATCCATATTAAAATGGAAATTGGAATGGAATTGGAATTGGATTTTGATAAGAAATCGAGCGTCTAATGTTGAACAAACGAGACCTTGTCTACTTATTGTAGAGGCACAGTTGCAGCCTATTATTCGCCTAGGAACAGTTGCCAGCCAAAAAGTCGCCACGGTTTCAATCTTCAAATTTTTTAACAAGCAGTAAAGAGGGTGTTGCGTAAATAGCAATTTAAAAATAATTCGGACGAAGTTACACAGGCTAGTGGATCACCACCAGCACCGAATTAGGAGATTAATGGCTTCATCAGCCGCCCATTTAAAGGACACGCTTCTGAAGGACTTGTTTGCGCAAACGGTAGCGTAAATTTCAACTACATACATCCTACCGTGAACCCGAACTGGAAAACCGGTCATTGCAATTGATGATCGGGTAGCTTTTGGAGGTTTCCAAACTTCCTTTGCGGCGATCGCCATCCGACCGGGTCTAAAGCAGGGAGCAGCTTGCTTCAGCATGGATGGCGGGACAAATTGCAACAAATTGTTGATTGTACAGCGTGCAGTAAATGTGTAATTCGTTTTTTCGGCCCTTGTGAATTCTCTCCCTTTTCTGTCGCGTGATCATTGCGTAAGCAAACAATTTGATTGCAACGATTACTCGCTGTTTTGTGTAAATATGGAGCCTTTATCAATAACTATGGATCCCTGTATATTTAATGGGTTATGCAATAATTTTTGATGGAACTTCTTTTCCATGGAGCAATTGGCAAATTGGCGCCTAAACATGTACTTCATTAATGCCTTGCAGCAAAGTAATCCCGTAATTGATAATTTATGCCGTACTGTGATGATGATGAATTGGTTGGAACATATACTAATTCATCTAATTTTTCTGCAGCTGTCCTTTCACCATGAGTCATTTTTTTCAATTTGATTGCGAGTGAACGCCGACTAAAAATCATGTTTCATTGCACCTTTCCAATGTTGCTTGTATGATTTTCCACCATTTAGCTTCCGTCACTATCGAACTAATCACCTATTGAGCCACCACGGCACCCAGCAGGGAAAGCATCATCCATTCACCCTTTCGCAATCTCATCTCCACATCAACATCTTGTCACCAGCCGCCCGGCTAAGCGGTGGTCCTTGCCGAACAGGTTTAATTGAGCCGGAGTTTCGATCCCACCCGCCAAACCCCTTGCCGACCATCCGCGATGGCCTGGTACCGGGCGGGATCTTTCACCTCGCGCTCCCGAACGGTCAATCACAAATTTACGATTTCCTTCTTCGCGGATCGCATAAACAATTTCCGACCTAGGGCACGGTCGAGTCCGGTGCGTCTGGCTCGCCGGGCTTCTTATCGGTTGCACAATCCGCGTGCATAATGCCATAAATATTCCAGCCCACCCGTCTACCTTCTTGCCTTTCCGAAAGGATGCGTGGTTTTTACGGCCGTACAATCGATCGCACACATTTATCGGGCTGAGAGGCATGCCGAAGGAAGACGGGAATGGGGTGTGGTGAAGGTAATAAAATTAAGCATGCCCAAGACCCGGGACTTAGCATGAAGATACTTTTTGATGGCGGTCTTGTGCCGGTAAAGCCGCTTGCATGCCAATCGAAATGCATCCGTTGCACTCCTATTTATTACCTTCGGTACGGGTAGTCGATTGGAAAAAAACTAACAAAAATACAGCTCACCCAACCACTGATGGCATTGACTTTGCAACGGTATAATATTGGACATGACTTTTTTTCGTCCTCTGCATATGTATGAATGTTAACACCGCGCTCCATATAGTCCGCAAGGAAGGAGCAGGGAGAATGGGCTGAATTATCTCAAGAAAAATCCACTAGAATCAATCGATACAGCAATATTGGGTAATCGATCGTTCCAGGTCGGGTGTATTGGCAAAGGTCAAAATTAGCATAAAGCATTGTCGAAACCGATCGAGATGTTTTACTTTTTGCTTAACGTTTACTGCAAGATTTGCTACTTCCAACATCCTTCCAGAAAACATCCCGATAACTGCC
The DNA here is from genome assembly GCA_914969975.1 of Anopheles atroparvus. Classification (NCBI taxonomy): domain Eukaryota; kingdom Metazoa; phylum Arthropoda; class Insecta; order Diptera; family Culicidae; genus Anopheles; species Anopheles atroparvus. Next base: position 33,155,241 of record CAJZCY010000001.1, read on the forward strand.
TGCGGAACCACCCGACTACGGATCTGATCGATCCAACCGAGATGGACTCAAAGCTGGCCGGGGAGAAGTTCACCAACAACGAACAGTGCGAGCTGGTGTTCGGCAACGGGTCAAAGATTTGCTCCTACATGCCGGTGTGCAATCGGCTCTGGTGCATGGATGAAGAAGCGTCCGGCTGCAAAACACAACACATGCCTTGGGCGGACGGAACGGAGTGCGACGAGGGTCACTGGTGCCAGAAGGGACATTGCGTCGCGATCGATCGAACCGCCCTGCAACCCCGAAACGGTGGTTGGGGTTCGTGGAGTTCGTAAGTAGCCACCTCGTCATTGTATTTATTTGAAACTGCCCTGACACGTCTGTTTTTCCTCCCTCCCATTCCAGATTCGGACGGTGCTCGCGAAGCTGTGGTGGCGGGGTCCAGAATCGAACGCGTGAATGTGATTCACCGAAACCGCGGAACGGTGGCAAATTCTGTAGCGGAATGCGTATCGATTATCGGCCTTGCAACATCCAACCCTGCCCGGACTCGAGGTACAACTTCCGCGAGGAGCAGTGCCACGAGCACGACGGGCAGAACTTCGGCGTGCCCAATCTTGACACGAACGTCCGGTGGATCCCGAAGTACGGCACGGCGGCAGAAGAGCAGTGCAAGCTGTACTGTCGGGTGCAAAACTTATACTTTAAGTTGCGCGATAAGGTGATCGACGGCACGCCATGCACGTTCCCCGAGGACAGTTTTGATATGTGTATCAACGGGCAGTGTCGGAAGGCTGGCTGCGATTACGTGCTCGACTCGGACTCCAAGCTCGATCAGTGCGGTGTCTGCAACGGGGATAACTCGACCTGCCGCATGGTGCGCGGGCAGCTGCCGCTGGGCAAGAGCAAACACTATAAGCCGTCTTACGACAAGGACGAAAATTTGGCCAGGAAGAAAGAGTTCAACATCCCCGAGGGGGCGACCAACCTCAACATTGTCCACGACGGTTACATGAAGGATGCGATCTATTTAAGTAAATACCAGCCTAGGCTGCTTCGAGACCCGTTTTCTTAAAATTCTGCTTTCCCTTGCAGGTTTGACGAGTGGGAATGAGATTATTTTCAACGATCCCAAGCACCTGACACCGCAAACGAGCAAGCAGCGGCTTTTTGCGGGCGTCCGGCTGGAGTACACGACGGTGGGAAATCAGGAGCGCATCACGTCCACCTTCGGACGGCCGCTACGGGAGAAGCTTACTGTTAAAGTGGTCTACAAGTCGGAAAACTACAGGAACACCAACGGACAGGTCAACTACCACTACCTGATACCGATACACCCATCCGCGAACGCTGTCCCCAGCGGAAGCCATCCTTCTCAGCATCATCACAACCAACACCATCATCAGCACTACGGCCACAATTCAATCCACCAGCAGCAGGTGCAGTACACCCCAATAGAGCGGACAAAGCCTTCTCCGGAACCGTTCTACCAGTGGAAGATGTCCACGTGGATGCAGTGCGACCAGCAGTGCTCGGGTAAGAGGCGACGCACCGCCGTCTGCTACAACACCGCCACCGAGAACGAGGTCGCTCCGGACAACTGCAACGAAACGGCCAAACCGCAGGACTCGTACGAGCCTTGCAACACGGAGTGCACATTCTTGTAAGTGTACCGTTGCTCTGCTGGCAAACAGACTAGTACTGATTCTCCTATCCCTCTCCCTGTTTGCCGCAGCTGGGAAGCCGATCGAGAGCGGCCAGAATGCTCGAATGCGTGCGGCGAAGGCATCAAGCAATACAACTACCGGTGTGTGCGCTCGTACCCGGAAATGCAGCGGCGCGATACTGTGGATACAGAGCTGTGCTCGGGTCTATCGAAGCCGGTGAATGATCGCGAATCGTGCTGGGGACAGTGCAACGACGCAGTCTGGTTGTACTCGCAATGGACGAGGGTAACGAGCAAGCCCTACCTCTTTCCGGTGATTATCCAGCCCCGTTACACTACGTAACTGATCGGGTTTCTTTCTTTCTTCTCTTTCTTTTTTCAACCTCTGGTGCCTATGTTTCTGTGTCTGTTTGTGTGCGTGCGCGTGTGTGTTCTCCACCACCGCCTCCTGTGGCACACTTCAACATGCCGGTTCCGGTCACAACTGTCTTCAAACAACGCTTGGGATGTCCCTTGTCTGACGTCGGGTAAATGGATGTCCTTCCGTCGCACCTGTGTATTTGCGTCCCTACATGTTTCACCATGAATGTGCCTGTATCCATGTGCCCATCTGTTGTGTACGTTCGTTCAATTCCCCACGCTGGTACGCTGTACAATACGCAATCGTGCACAGTGCTTCTGTAACAACTTGACCCAAACCCGGGCAGCCAAGTGTCTGTCCGAGCCGAACGGTGCTCGGATCGATGATAAGTACTGCGAACAAAAGGAGCGCAAGGAAGTCGTTCGAGATTGCACTACGGACGATTGCCCGAAGTGGGAGAAAGGAGAATACACACCGGTAGCTACTCGTTCTGTAGAAATGTTGTCAGTTAACCTTTCCCATTGGTGTCTATCTCACAAATTCCCATTGTACAAAGTCCTTCCCCTTAGCAAAGGAATCCCCTCAAACCGTTCCGAACACGGGATGTAGTTTTTTTTTTTTTTTTTGGCTAGAGTCCGGTTATGTTGTGTGTGCATAACTTCAATTAATTCCGAATCATTTCGGTTGTACAAACTTGTATAAATCAATGTGGTCTGTAATCTTACCTGCAGTAAATCCCCTTTGGTCTGAGTCTGAATCTTTCACGACATGTACAGTTCCTATTAAAAACCATAGCCATAGATATAATCAAAGTGTTACCTAGCCTTTGTAAATACTGAAATCATCAGGGCAATGTCGTGCCTTCATCCAGCTCACCTTTCACTCATCAATGCAGAAATCCATCTTTTTTTTTTGGCACGCTTATGAATGATGAAGCCTCAAAAATAGTTCGAAAGTCCCCACTATTCTGATCCTATATCCCTGCTCAAACTCCACAGTACAAGGCCATTCCTGATAGCCTAGCTTCTAATCACATGCGCTACCGATCAGCTACTGTATGTATCATTCATGGTCTCTTCCTATTCCCACCACTTCCACCACATCTCGTGTGTGTTGTTTTGCGACGCTCCGGCTCCATGGTCTACTCTACCCCGCAAAGTGTTCGGTAACCTGCGGCGAAGGCCAGCAGGCGTACGTGCTGCAATGTAAGCTCGGGGGCGAGGTGGTCAATGCTGCACTCTGTGGCACTCAGCCAGTGGCGGTAATCACCAACTGTACCAGGCCTCCGTGCGAGCAAAAGGTTTGTGTTTTGTTGTTTGTGTTGCTTCCCTCTTTGCCACTGTAAATACTTTCCTAACCAACTTCCGCGCTCCTTCGATCCTGGGTCCGAACCAGTCCAGTCCCGTGGGCTCACCCTTTCCCCTCATCAATTCGAGTTTTTCGGCCAACACCTATTCAAGACTAGGATGGTACAGCGCGCAGATTTTCAATGTTTTATGTTAGCGTTGTAAGTTCATTGTCTGCTTATCGGCTTTATCCATTCAATGTTTGTCCGTTATCTACATGACTGTTAGTAGTGTATTTGTGCTGTCCTAAATTAGTTATGAATGAGTATATATTTCTACACTTGTCGATAGTCGAAGTTTAAGATTTCAAAGATGCCTTGATGCGGCACCCAAAATTGTGTTTGCGACATTCGTACAAGTTCTTCTCAATCGGCAAACTTCTATAAGATATCTCAATCTTCGAGCAATTGTTGAATCGATTTTTTGTTTAAATTCCTACCAAATTGGACTCAAAATTTCCCTTCCCCTATCTATTTGTCTTTCCCCACAACCGCCGCCAACCCGTTCTTGTAGCAAATGCATAACACCCAATACTCATCCTCTCTGACCGACTTGAAGCTAAAGCAGCACAGCGTCGATTATCAGCCGAACTTGAACCTTAACCCAAGCCCGAACTATTGGTGGCATCCTGGCCCGTGGGGCAATTGCAGCGCCGAGTGCAACGGCGGCTTTAAGAAGCGCATTGTCCGCTGCGAGTCCGACACCGGGCAAACGTTGGCCGATCACTACTGCACCCACAAGGGCCCGAAGCCGGCTGAACAGACCAACTGCAACAACGTCCGCTGCCCATACTGGAACTTCGGCCAATGGAGTCAGGTAAGTGCTCGCCAACCCCGTGCCTGTGCCCCTCGGTTTTTTTACCACCAACACACCGCCATCACCTCCATCACCTCACGGACCCACCCTCCAATGGCAGCGCCTCTCCTTGCCTATCACACGAACCGATCGTGAGGGGTTTGGAGGAAGTGAGTGGCACTAAAAGGATTCCTACTCGAGCAAAATCGGCAACTCTAGGACACAACAAACTCCTCGCAGATTTCTCCCACACACGAACAGACTGACAGGCGGCAATTCTCTGTTCGCTGTTAGTAAAGTGATAGCGCCTTCTTCGCTACATGCTCAGATCGTTATTTCCAGTGCTGCAGCAGCAACGCAAGCTTATATACTGTTCCGCCTTGTTTTGTTTTCTTTCATGTTGCGTTAATGCTACTATCTGCTGTACGTTGCGCTTTTCTACTCTTTACATACCTCTTTTAAATCCCCTCCTACTGCCAACGCCAGAAGCCAGAACATACAAGCTTAAAAACAAACATATTCGCACCATTCTGTATAAATTCACTTTAGAACCAATTTCAGGCTTCAGCAATCATATTCTCAGATGGCACATAAATCATACAAACACACTGCACCACACCCGCCACGAACATCTGTTCACATCATATCATTTAAGGTACACCACCGCACGGTACCGAGCCATAAGCCTACACGATGTACATGAACATTCTTTACTATTCTCTTCCCTAGTTCGGGTGGCACCCTTCCCTAGGGAGCAACGAACCTCCGGCCCTTCAGTGCCTAGCCTAACCATTCCACATAGATTTGGACGGGCAACTTTTTTATCAACCTCCATTAATATACCGATCCCACTCACAACAACAGTTGAACAAACAGTTTCTACACACATCTTTATGGAAGAATCTTTACGACCTTTCTAAGTTAATAACGGTCACACGATTTGATATATCAATTGATTGATGTATTGATGAACAATGGGTGAAAATCCAATAAGTCGCAAAAACGTTTCGGTTTTAAATTTTAAAATATCAACCAAATTGTACTTCTTCCTGACACCGACAAACATCTCTCGATCCACGATCGAGACTTGCCTATCGATATGATTGTGTTCACTTTCCCAAATACTGCACTCCACTACCATACCCCAGTATCCCCGAACTATCATCCCGTGTCCTCCCCGCATACTATTGACTGTGTTTTCTCTTTTAGTGCAATGATGAATGCATACACTCCCGTCAGGTCCTCTGTCAGGATCACCGCGGCAAAGAAAGTGACCAATGCTCGCCGAACTTGAAACCACCCGCCGTGGAGTCGTGTTGTAAATTTAAATGGAGATACGACGTAAATATCGCCTCAGCGCGGCACTTTTATTACCTTTCTATGTTTCTTTTACTTCCCCTGTTTTTGTTTATATTTTATCTTGTTTTTTTTTCGTTTGGTTTTTACTTTAAATTCAATTTCACTTTAAATTAAAGTTTACAGTTTCTACAATGTTATTATTTTTAAAAAATTATTTTTTAGTTTTCTTTCGATTTTGAAATTTAAAAACTAATATTTTTCTTGTTCATTCGAATTTTTTCGAGCTGATCGAGGACACGATTGGCAAACTTTTTTTTTCTGGTTAAAACAATTTTTTTCGTGTATTAACGCTGACATTAAATCCCTCTCTTTATCTTTCTAACTCTCTGTCTCTTTCTCGCTCTTTCTGTCTCTCTTTCTTTCTCTCTTTCTCTCTCTCTCTTTCTCTCTCTCTCTCTCTCTCTTCCTTATTGTTTTCTGTACCATGGAAATTCTGTATATCATCATAAAATGTGTTTGTTTTTCTTTTCTTTTTCTCTGTTTCATACACATATCACATTAAACTGTAATTCAATTGTTTTAATCCACAAACAAAATCGCCCTCATTGCTGCCAAAAACAACAACACTACATAAATCTATGTATCGCCAAAACCTTGCGCCAAACCAACATCAACAAACTGCCCCACCTTCACCATCGTCACCATCCAACGCCAACGCTTACGGTCTGTGTTTTGCTGCCATCGCCACGCCGGATGTCTTCTCCGTTGTCTCCCATACATTACTACTGCTACTTCTTCTGACTACCTGCGTGGCCGCACTTTGCCACCGGAAGTGTTCCGGACCGTGCGACGCGAGCGGGTGCCACACGCCGCGGCTCATCTGCAAGCGACTGTTTCCGAAGTCGGCGGACAATCCGCGCCCACTGAAAACCAGCCGCAAGGTCGACGATAAATACTGCGCAAAGCTTAAGAAACCACCGCTTTCCAAGGAGAAGAAGAAGAGGGAACACTGCTTCAAACGGCAACAGTTTCGCTGGGAAGTTTCGCCGTGGTCCAAGGTGTGGAGCGTAACTATGTTTACGATAGGATTAATATTTACTGTTCCATACACTCGTTAATCCTTCCAGTACGCCAGTATCCTTTGTTAAGATCCAATCTTTCCTTTTCTGTTGTAACATAAAACGTTTACCATCATCATCCTGATGAGCTATGAAACCGAACGATCTACAGGCAAGATCGTTGTTCCCCTTTACATGTGTAATCGTTTTATGTTACATGTACGCATAACTATTCATTTTAATTGCAGTGTTCCTCTATCTTTCTAACGTTCATATCGTTTTGTCTTCCTGTCTGTTACTGTCTGTCGCATACCACAACTCTCTACACCAAAACCAACAACCCACCAAACACCGTGCTCACTGCCACCCATCCGCGTCACTCCGTACCGCGGCGTATCCACCCCCGCCCCTCTCCCATTTTATCTAATGCATTGGCTTGTGCATCTCCCCATTTCAAATCGGGCATCGTTGCTCGCACCACAATGCTATCGAGCGCGTGCATATGCCTCCCAAAACATCACTCACTGAACCAAACCCTATATCCACAACAACCTCACACCGATCGCCGACGGAACCGCATGGTGCGCAGTGTTCGGTGGGCTGCGGCACCGGGTTGACAGTGCGGAACGTGACCTGCACCAATGGCTGCAAGATCGAGCCGAAAGCCTGCAACGCGGCGCTGAAACCGAAGAATACGAATAACTGCGAGGCGTACACGCACTGCCGCTGGAAACCGGCCAAGTGGGGCAAAGTATGTGTCGAGTATCCGAATATCCTTCTTCCTAAGCATGATTCCCAGCAAGTATATGCCCTACGTTTATGACTTCTGTACGTTATTCCGCATTTGCTCAACCAATCTCCATTTAGGAATTTGTTGGGTTTCTCATGTCACTTTGAACCTACTTGTTTTGCCTGATTTCTGTAAGTTATCCCCAGTTTACTACACACACGTGTAAAACAATGAGAAATTGTGTTCTTTTGGTCATGTTTTTATGTATATTTGTATGCATCGGTGAACGTCAAGCGTGATTATTTTACGCATGCACTCTGTGATTTTCTACTCCCTAAAGTTTTAAGTATCCTTCCTGGCACGACCCTCCGGACATATTCGTATTCCACCATCGGCGTCACATAACTAAACAAAAAATCCAAACCATCGACATACACTATGCACGCGATCGTGAAGTCGATCTATCAATCAATGATGGATTTAGACTCATTACACAAACTTGCTCTACTGCTTATGCTAAATTACTAATCATTGTCTTTGCGCGGCCTACAGCTACAAAGCCTCTGCTTTCAGTCTCAAAATGAAATGACCTGTAAAGAAGTTAAACATCCATCCAAGCCCCAAAATTTTCTTTTTTTCTTTTGCTACTATTCACTTACTTTTCATAAGAGATACAAAAGGAGAATTGGTCAGATTCATTTCCAGTTCATTGAGAGTAAATCTTAGCGAAGCTTGATGAAAGATGCGCACAACCATAAGCCAATTCAATGGCATCTATTGCCAACTTCGAGCTTATTTTTTATCAAATAAAATGATACATTATCACCGTTCATCTTTCATGAGAACATCTAGATTTATTTCAATTCATAAGCAATCGTTCGAGAATTTTCCCTCAATAAGGCGATTCCTCCGACGGCTGCTCTGCAGGCTGAGTTCAGCTGCGCTCCGGGTCGCTTCCATTTGCCAGCAATTATCCCATGCGCATCCCCTCACTTACATCATCTACTGTCTTGAATTCATCCACATCCCGTGCTATAGTGCAACTGCAAGGGCAGGCAGAATCGTACCGTGAAGTGCTATGACGAGCAGCTGAAGGTGGAATCGAACCGCTGTCTGGAGAATATGCGGCCGAAGCGATTCAACAATTGCGAACCTCCACCGAATTGCCCTGTCTCGCATAGCCGCAATACGCACGGCCGCATTCCGCACGGTGGCACCTCACACAACGGTCGGCACCAGACCGTCTACCGGAACTGTCGGGACGCACAACGAAGGACCCGCATAGACGGAGAGTACACGCTGAACGTCAACGGGACGGGGGTGAAAATATACTGCCGCGGGATGGCCACCAGATCACCGACTGAATATTTAACGCTAGCGGCAGGTAAGGCATGCGTGGGGACGGAGGTGGTTATAAAACACAGTTTCATAATGTGCCTCTTTTCTGTTCTAGGCCCCACCGAGAACTACGCCATCTATGTCAAGCGACGGGCGGCTGATGCGAACAAGTGTCAAAGCATGCGGCGCGACTGGGAGGATGAAACAATCAGCTACGGGGCTACACACTACCGGAAGGTACGCTTCAACCTGCGCACCATGCAGGTGGTCACGAACGACTTCCACTATACGAACAGCTCCGGAAGGAAGCAACCGTTCGGTTCGGCCGGCGACTGCTACAGCTACACTGGCCTCTGTCCCCAGGGTGATTTTGCAATCAACCTGGTGGGAACACCATTCCGGATAAAGCCAAACACGACCTGGAAAACGGCCGGTGTTAACTCTGTTCTAAAATTCCTCGTCAAGGTAAGGCCCTTTTATCCAGTTCCCCGGAGGGTCCGGAAGGTACACACAGCCAAACTTAACTTCTCCGTTTTGACTTGCAGCTTGAACCACCTTACAAAAAGGTACGCGCGCGCTGCGGAGGCTACTGTGGGAGCTGTTTCGTGTCACCTGACACCAATCTCTACCTGGAGCTGGAAAAGCCCAACCGGGAACACGGTTAATCTGCATGCAAGTTCGTGTCGCCACATCTCTTGCTGGCCGTCGGGGATGACGGAAAATTCGACACTCCTCAATGTATTACCTACAACTGCCACTACAGCCACCCTAGCGCCTTTATTAACGATTATGTCATCTTGGTACCCTCTAGTGCACGAGTCTCGAAAGCTCTCGCACCGTCCGATTAGTTGTGTATTCAATTTCGTTTGGTTTATTAGCTAATTTTGTGTGCGTGTGTTTCATTTTTGTACATCCCTGTACTTGCGTAACTTAAAATTAGATAAGTTTGATTAGTTAGTCCATCCAATACGTGCCAAAAGCGGGGTGAGAATGCATCCCCTTCGGTTGCTTGATCAAACGCATTTGGGAAACGTGCACCAGGGGGTACCTACGTTCTTAGTATTCTTCCCTATGTTTACCAGCCAAGGCTCTCCTCTCCGCGCCCGGACAAACTCTCGTATGAATCTTGTGTCAGTGATGGGTCACCCGGTAGAACTGAGGACAAGGGCGACGGCCAGAAAATTTACGTTCTGTTTTAAGGACCAACATGTACTGCACGAAACGGCAACCGTTGACCGTCGTTGGCTATTTTATTGATTGATTGGCTGACCATTAATTTTGAAAAGTGATTTCAGATTAGTTCGGTAACATAGCATGCGCCCACGTCTTCTCGATTGTGTCGTTTCGTTCCCGCAAATCCACTTCCGATTTTATGTAGATCAAACACTAACCTGTCACTACCGGAACAATTTCCTACTTCTATGCTTGTGGATTATGTGCAAAAAGATTATGTGGCTTTGCGAACGAACAAATCGATAAATAATGCCAAAAGTACAAAATTGTTATTCGATGCTTCGCACCCTTTCATTCCCGACATCAATCGCTCGGACCTTTGTGAATGTGTGCTCTGTGTGAGTTGATGTGTAAAAAAAAAATGAAAAAAAAATTAAAAAAAAAAGGAAAATTATGAAGAAAACACACAAAAACAAGCACGAACGAAACAAGAAGTGTGAGCTAAGGCCTGCAACCGAACACTTATTATGATACCCGAAAAATACTCAATAGTAATATTTAAAAAAAAACTAGAATCTCAACGTTTTTAGAGAAGAAAAGCATCGATAAAGAAAGTTTTTTCACGAAACAAAAGTTGCAAAGAGTAGAAGGAACACAAAACAGAAATTAAATTTGCAATGCATGTGCCTGTACCGCAAACTAATAGAATGCATTTTTTTTAACGTACTAGGAATCTCAAAGGAGGAAGAAATGGCAAAGGAGAAAGGCATCTCAAAGGAAAGGAAAAATCCTCAACCAAACCTGCTGCATAAAGCATCCCACAATTTTCCACTGTCTGCTCATTAAAACATGGTATGCCACTTTTGAACGGGCTTAGTTCAAGTGTATCCTTTAACTAATACAGGACAACTTAGTAACGAAGACATTTGAGCAGCTCAACAAGAAGGACAATTACTCGAATCGTCGAATCTGCTGGTTGTTATAAGAATAATTACACGCCTCGCGCGCGTCTACGTATATCTGTAGCTTGTAATATTAATATTATTCCCATGCATGAAAACTGCCATATTATTTTTAACCAACTTGCCTTTTAAAAACGAAGACGAACGTGGCCGAATCGCGGGGCGAGATGGGAAAGTAGTCAAGATAAAATATAAAAGATTTCAGATACCCTTCGTCTGGCGCCGTAAACCGGGACCACGGACTTTCGATCGGTTGCGCATGAAGAGTGTCTTATTATATTGGGAAACACACTAATGGATGCTGTACCGTGGCTTGAACAAGGACTAAGAGCGGGAAGGAGTATCTCTGAATCCCGCGAGTGGACCTTTTCGGCGGAACATCAATTATTTATTACTTTTTTGAGTATCATGAATATATGACGAGACTCTGAAGCGATAGAGGGAATAAAGTGAAGTGTGTGTGAAGCCCGTATGATATAAATAAACGTCCAAAAAGAACGGATGCAGTAACCAGGCCACCTGTCCGATTCACGATAAGATCCGTTGCTCTCAAGGTTCTGGCACTAAGAATTATTGTAATGGAAGCATGGAAGTATCATCTCTCTCTTCCAAATTCATAAAGCGTTATAAAAAAAGCTCGATCAATCGACGTTTTGATTTTTTTTTTGCCTGAGCCAACTAGGTTACTGATTGCGAAATGAGTTTACAAGTATTATAGAAACACTGCAAAAGTAAACGAACAAGCATTCGTACACTGCAAAACAGGATAGGCATAAAATAATGCAGCAAGTAAAAACAAGTTGAGCAGCTGGTCAAAAGAAAACGTCAGATAGGAATTTGTTCATTTTTCATATAATCACTGCTAAGTAGAGCATACTAAACTACGCGATCTTATTTATTACACTGCCTGTCGCTAAATCAATGCCACGAACGAACAGATCAATTTCTAGGACAATTAATCATTTCAAGTACACCGTAATACTTTATCTTACAATTTGCATGTAGTCTTCGATTACTTTTAAGTTTTTTCATGTAAGTTTTCGTGCTATTATTTTTCTTTAATTTCTTTAAATATTGCCTGAAGCCTACCTTCAACCGTCTTCCATCGTAACTACCATTTAAAGGTATATACATACTGTACATAAATCACCAATCACGAAATCCGCGGCCGAGAAAACGCAATACATACGGAACAAGAACGTAGCTGGATTACGCGCTCGACACGTCGACACAATGGGTGCTAAAGGGATTACGGTGGGGATAAAGTAATAGTTGACAATAGAAAAGGAAAGCATTTACTCGTAAACAGAACTAAGCAAGACTCGAAGAGATCGATTATTCGACCAGTTTTTTTTTCCTTGCTTTATTGCCCAAGGCATCGCTTCCTAACGATATTGACAATTGAAATATTTTTACATATTACGATATGGTAATGCTAGTTACTTTTAAAACTACTGTATTTTATTTTGATTATACTCCTTCGTATCGTTATGTACGCCAACGTCATAAGTTAATAAGTCACGCAGAATTAATTGAAACGAATCGCGAAGAAGTCCAACGCCAACGAGAAAGTAATTTATGCTGTCGGATGTTTCAGTAGCATTAAACGCTTTGAAAACAGAACTCCACTTTAGTGACTACATTTGCCTGTATCCGAAAATTAGCACTTACTGTTTATTCTACGAGTTCTATGAAATCCGTCAGGTTCTCCAGCTGGCTAAATGGCGAATGAGAGATGCTGTACACCACCTGGACTCCTTACTAAAATTCTGGCTAATGTTACCTCAAGGTCGGCGAAGAAGCAAGTTGAAAAAGCATCTTGTATTGAAATCTGCTTTTTCCTTATTTTTATTTTCTTTTTCTACCATAAAAACCAACTGCCGCGTGGATTCCATAATTTAGCAAGGTCGCACCGCGGCTTCACGAGATAAAATAAAACACACATTCTGCTGCGCCCTCCGCCATGCATGCTGCCCTCTAAACGCGCAACGCACGATATAATGGAGCAGTTTGGCGTACGGGTTAAGGCTTGGTGGATCCACTCCACCAGCAGTGACGCACAGTTTAACGATCGCTCAGGGTAGTTTAATTGTACCGAGTGGATTAGAATCAGTGCCAAAAACACTGGTTTTAACATTACTCGTTTGTGCTACCATTATCATTTTAACCATTAGTGCGGAAGAAATAATGTCGTTTCGTAATTGATTATAAGAACTTCAATTAAATTCAATTTATACAATTCAATACAACCCAGAGCATATGAATTGCTAACATAATATTTTTATTTCGATGATAAGTTCTTTGTTTGCATGAAAACGGCCGAGACACTCAAGGGTTAATTGCGATCATATATCTTGTTTTACATGAATGTCCTCCACGTGCTCAGGGTTGTTGCAATTTTTTACTTTGTCAGTCCACCAACTTGGCGGTCGTTTAGCTTCAGCGTTTAGCTTCAGACAAACATTTTCGTACAACAATTTTAGTTCTGTCCTGAATAGTACCGGAGATAGCCGCAACTGCTGCGAACATGAAATCTGTCCAGTTTGCCAACGTCGAAGAGCAGTACCGGAAGTACGCCGGCCAGCTGCTTGCGTCGGATGTGCAGCGCCTCGGTGACTGGGCTCGTACACAGCCCCACCTGCCGTCGATCAACGAATCCGAGCTGATGCTGTTCCTGCACTCGAACTACTACGACCTGGAAGCGGCCCAGCGCACCATCGAGAGCTACTACACCTTCCGGACGAGCTGCAAGAATATGTTCGGCAATCGGGACTTCAACAGGGAAGCTATCCAGACTGCCATGAATGTAGTGTAGGTTTTTATCGGACTCTATCACAATGCTTTCGTCTCGGTTGGTGTATTAACGTTTCATAATGCTTTTCAAGTGATTTAGCGTTACTGCCTGAGCTAACTGCCGAAGGTTATCGCGTGATGTTGGCCAAAGTTGTCGACTCGGACACCAGTAAGTTCTCGCTGAACTCCATTCTGGTATTGTAAGTATCACGGTCCAAGAAAAAATATCCCCCCTTTGCGCTGCTCGATGTTCAATGGAGTACAGATGTCCCTTTGTACCCAAGCAGAGTTACGATGTGCGTTGACGTAGCCATCTGGGAGGAAGGATGCAACAATGGATCCATAATCATCATCGACATGGACGGTATCCATTTGGGCCATCTGGCGAAGCTGGGCATTTTCACGCTCAAGGATCTGCTGTACTACATTCAGGAGGGACTTCCGATTCGAATGAAAGGACTGCACCTGGTCAACGTTGTACCGTTCATCGATCGCATTATGACCATGATCCGGCCATTTATCAAGAAGGAGCTGCTGGAAGTGTTACACCTTCATACCGGCATGGACACCCTCTACACACACATGCCACAGCGACTGCTTCCGGCCGACTACGACGGGATGGCAAAGCCACGCAAAGTGCTTAGAGGTACGCGAGTTTACGCGTTTGTGCATGGGTGCAATCCTTTGATGATTTTTATTGTCTTCACAGACCAACTGTACAATCATACCATGGAGTGTGGAGATTTTCTGGCAAAATACGATCTTCTGAAACGTACCGATGAAACCAAACGGATCACCAAACCGCGCTCGATGCGTAATTTTTTTGGACTTTTATGAGCATACGTGTATCAATAGGCTAACGGTGATCGGGTACTTTCCTTCATCATTTCAATGTTATTTGCACCTTCTCTAGAAAGAAAAATCCTTAAATAAAATGTATTACAACGGATATATTTAGTACAGTTTACCTAATACATAATTTATGAAATCGGTGTAAATACAGCAGCGTCCTTAGAGCAGAGCCTTGTTCCAACTTTTTTGCAACAATTGTTGAAATAATCTGAAACATCAAACAGACAATTTAAAAAACGCTCCATAAATTTGCTAATGCGCCTGAATGAAGGCAATACAAAAGATATTTCGTTTGGTCACCCATGATGTCTATATACAATGAGCGCAACCTCATTCATTTACATATCTTGAACAGCCAAGTGATTGACAATTGTTCAGGTGGGACAAAAATTGCCGATCCGGCCAAAGGAATCGGATCAACGGCTCGAAAATTATACGCTCGTCGGGAACGTCGACGTCTCGCTGGTAGGAACGGATCGATCCGGGTAGGTTCTTCCCGAAACACGCAATCCTCCGTCAGTCGTACGCTAACTGCTGACCGAATTGCTGGTGAGAAAACATTCGTCGTTTGTTCCTAGGACAGTGCTCAACTTCTTCTCACCCAGTTCTGTCATCCTGCGGCGGCGGCTACGTTACTTCCAGTTTGTTCGTTATTCGTGGTTATACATTCGCAAAGTTACATCTTCGCCATCGTTTCTATGGCAAGGAGAACAGCATACGTGAAAGTGCCTACTACTAGCCCCAGAATGTTACTACTTCCTTTCTGATCCGCACGGTTGCCGTTGATTTGTGATAAGCGAGTGTTTATCACTACCCTTGGTGATAATAGTTGGAAACTGAGCAAGAAGCAAACTAATTACCGGTGGTGCAGTAGCTGTACAAGCGCCATGGGGTTTTCAGTGCGCTCCCCGGCGCCGTGAAGGGCGCCCAACGTCGTGTGCGCCCGTTGCTCTGTTTATGTTCACATTCGTCCGTGAGACCGTCCAAAGGTCGCACCACGGGAAAAGAAGTGCCATTTGTGTGTTGTGTTCCTAGTGTACGCGCATGGAGTATCAGCTGTCTGCGTTAAGGGAAAGTGTAATTGTTTGCGAACTTCGCCGTGTGCCCCCGTCTTTCTTATATAACTTGCCCAGCGTCGTCCGAATTGCGTGTCGGTAAACAGTGTACCGCCAAGCCGTGTCATTCCCCAAATGAATAATCGATCAGCAGATATCAGTCGAGTAAGTACGCTTCTGTTGTGTGCCGATTGGTTCGCCCTCGAAGCACACACGTGACGTCATTACAGCACAGTTAGTGGGTAGCGCGCACGTGCGCGGAGGGGAGGAGTAATAATGGAGGGGAAAGGAGTTAATAGACCATGCGGTTGCTTTCGTCACAACCGCGCGCGGTAAAAGGAAAAGAAAACCCGCTCCCTAACGACCTCGCCGCTTTGCTGTAAAACGTTCCCTCACTCTTTGCCGCTCTCTCTCTCTCTCTCTCTCTTTATTTCTAATCGGAAAACGCAAGCATCTCGGAGACAACGAGCCGGTTATTCGAACTGTCAAAGTTACTCTCAGCCAAGGAACAGATTTTTTTTGTCGTATAGTAGGCATGCGTATTTCAAGGTCGCATTCTGTTCAATTTTGATAAGCGGGCTGTGTGAGCGAAAGAGAGAGAACTTCATCAAACCTGTTTGCATGACGAAATATTCCTTTGCTGATGCAATTGCATCTCGAAAAGTTAAAAAAAAGTTCTAAAATAATTAAATAACGTTTTTTTTTGTTCTTAAGCACAAACCTTTATTCTTTTGTGTAAATAATGCAATGCATTAAAATGAAGCAGGTCGTCCAATTTTACTAAGTCTGTCCCCAACAGTAAATGCTGAGTAAGACACGGCTGACCAGGTCGCACCTTACCCACCCAATCGTCCGCGCCCTCATCGGTCGATCATTATAACGAAATATGTTGACAGCAATTTATACTTTCCACCGGTACGCAAATACGTCGTTTGCCTCCGCCAGAAAGGGAAACGCAGGCAAGACGCCCAAAACTGCTAACGATACGAAAATCAGCTCACTGCAACATTGTTGCAAATCGTGGCAAACAAGCAAAACCAAACACACACAAAAAACAAATACGACAAAGAAACCCCGGCCAACGGAATGCGAGTGTCCCCAAAATTCAAGGAAATGGCGCGAAAAGTGTGAAAAATCGCAAGGGTGGTGTACCTAACGACCCGACACACACCGAACCCGGCGGTTCTTGAGCAGACGAAACGGTATGCAAATAAACGACAGAAAACGTCCGTTTTGTATCCGTCCGTGTGAATGAATCATGAAACAAACCACGACGCCGACAGGTGGAATTTATAACGAGACTTAAATTGGGAAAACTTGCTTAGGCAACTCATAGGGACAGAACGCAGCAATTTATTAACAGGTTTCTCAATTCTCAATTTATGAAAAATCAGTCTTGTGGTTGTTCTCTTAAATAACTCATTTTAAATAAAATCGTAATAAATTGATAAAAAATTGCACAGTCCATGAAACCATCAGAAGCAAATGTTACATTTTGCAATTATATATTGTGACAGCTAACAGGGATCAAAATGTATAAACAGTTTGTTTTAAAATCCTACCGTGGTTTATTTGCTGGTAACATTGCAAAATTAAAATGAAATATTAATAGCGAAAATATGGACAGTCCATTGAAGCCATTTGAAGGAAAAAGTAGTATTTTCCCAAAATGCAGACATCAAATCAAATTCCTAGTGGATGTGGGGTACAATCAGCGCCTCAAAGGTGGTACTCGCGGTTGTAATTTCCGTGTTACAACTCATCAGCACGTCGCACAAGGTCGTTGTGATAAGAAAGTCTTCTCAATGGACGCGTATCACCATAACCAATGCTTGTTTGTATGATTTCTCGTTCCAAGGCATTAGTTTTGCGATCGGCCCTAAATTGTTGTTGTTATTGTACTGAAAAAATGCACAATCATTTTAACAGAGCGGGTTTTGCCTGATATAAATAACTCTGAACACACGTCGGTGTTGCTTTTTGTAGCAATTGTGTATCGCAAAGTAGTGAACATTCAGTTTATTTGCCCTGGAACCAGAAGCCACCCTTCCAACACGTAATTGCCGTGTGTTTAGACGCCAAGATCTTTTGACCGACTACGCCACCTCTTCGTTGGGTGTAGTTCAACGAAACGACTCTACATATAGTTGAAAGAGTGGAAGTTTGGTCGTCATCCAAACCCCACCGATGAGATGAGTTTGTTGGACGCAAGAAATCGTTAGCATTGCTAGTCTACTGAGAAGAATTTCTTATCCGTTTGGGGGAAGTTGTTCCAACAGGAACCATAAAACCGCATCCTGTAGGCCTGTTATCATTGTCGGTCTAACAATCTGCAGCCCATACCATGCGCCCAATGGCTGCTTATGGAATTGGACTGCCAACTCTTGCGGTGTAATATAAAGACAATGCGAAAAAATGCGCACCTTCTTCATCTTTGGATCTCCGAGCTTATCGCGAGCACGCGCCTAGGACAAGTGCCGTACAACGAGCCTTAATTGTTTTACAGCATGTGCAACGGTCGGTTTCGTGAATTGCTGATAGATTGAAGGGCGGCTGTTACATTGTTGCAACACGCATCACCCATCTGGCGTGTGATCGATCGAGGATATTCTCTGCCCTAAACGGATGGACAGCAGCGAACATTGTGTTTTCGGACGACAGCTCAATCGAGGGTGCCCCCCCCAAAAAAAAGCGGTCCAAATCTTAACATCGATTGATACCTTCCCCAGTGGAGAAACATCCTCCCTCTGGCAGCATGTTCCCGTTGGTCAAATCGAACGCCGAATGCGAACGCAATTTGATTGGGCCAATGAAGTAGTTGCCGCCGGCAGGGCCAGCCTTTATCGTGTTTCACAACAACCTGTTCCAACGCAGCGAACAGCACTTTCGAATCGCCAGCCTCGAAACCTCCTTGCTTCCAGCGGTCCAGAGTCTTCAATTGTCTCTAATTGCAGTCATTCAAATTTCTGTTCGGTGGGTAAAAGAGCTCCGATGCGCGAAAGGAACGCGGAGTAAAACGTTTTTGAGGCTTCAAATGAAACGAAACATCCGTATCGACCTGTCTTGCATGTCGTGGAAGACGTCTTCCATGCGTTCTGAAGAAGGCTGCTGCATGATTCCACTCAACTAAGGAAAAATATTGGCAGTGAAGTTCAACTTGGATGTTCGATGAACAAGTACCAAAGCCAGAATGGTTTAAAAGAAGAAAACATATCACTAACAAAAGAAACCGAGACAACACGAATCATTGATTGCCACTCAATAAAAATACATTGTAGCTCTTCATACCTGTGAAGCACTTTAAACCATAGCGATTGAGCAGAATTACAGTACCAAACGATAGGAAAAGCTAGCGTCCTAGCGTATCTCCAAGTGTGAGATAAGACGATCAGCTGATGGGTCCGTGCGTCGGTTGGTTGAGGAGTGGACCATTAAAACTGGAATTCAGAAGTGCAGCTGAACATTACCTGACTGTCACTACTTACGCTAGCGCGGGCACAGATGCCTTTACGTAGTAAAGGGATTGTAATCTTTGCTGGTCTTTTCTTTAATAACCTCAATTGCTGGCCCGGGTGTGCTTAGTTTAAGATTTGGTTCTTCTGAAACCCGTTTGTGATAAGGAACAAACAATCATTTTAAAATCATTGCAAAGTTAACATCTCCACCTGACGGCGGGACGGTTGAAGTGGTACAATTTGTCAATATCCTCTACCTCACATTTAACAACTTGACACGTGATGTGCAGAAGATGATAATTCACGACCGTTTAACGACGGATGGTACTCAACTAAGCAAAAGATTGATGAATTTGGTGAGTTAAACATCTTCCTGAAGTAAAACAGAAATCTTAAATCCTGCTGAGGCGAAGTGAGTCTTCAGTGCTTTTCTCAACGCCTGTCCACTTCCTCATGGGTAATGAAAGGTTGAGCACTTTGAGTTGCTTCCCCCTGCACGGCCCTACATTACGGAACGGTTCCTTGCTGGCAGTACTTTTTTTTAAATCCCGGTTGTAGTTGTAAGATGCTACATTTCAATGCCTTCCTACGGTGTATGAAACGATTATCTCAATAAATCTAACCGTACGTTACCAGTGATCTAAAAAACAAAATGTTATACTTTTTTTATAAATAAAGTTAGTTAAAATTTGAATTTAGAAAATTAATCAAATTGTTATATGTCAAACACATAAATACAAAACATTGATTAATTCGTTCAATTCGTTTCTCTCATTTGCAGATTTTAAGCTACACATCACGTTAAGCGTGTCACCATCGAAATGGCATCTTCGTTCGGCGTGTGGGACTATGTCGTCTTCATCGCGATGCTGATGGTCTCGGCCGGCATCGGGGTGTACTACCGGTTCTCCGGTGGCAAGCAGAAAACGACTACGGTAGGTTAGATGGCCGAGCGCCGGTCGATGAACTCTAAGCCTCTAACCCGTTAACCTAGACCTAGAGAGAAGCTTACGCGGTTAGTTTATTTGGATGGTCCAAAACTTCGGCTACAGGAAAGACTACAAAAAAACCGTTAGTTTATGGAAATGAGCTCGCGTGTAGGAAGAGATCGGAAGAAGCGAACAAACGGCTCAGTAAAAGCCCATCATCATCATGCGCAATCGTAGCCCGGGGGCGATGGTGGCTCGAGGTCGAGGAATTTTCGAACACGATCGTCCACGGATCACGTGATATCGATGCATTGCCCTGCAAATAGTAAGCAAATTATGTTGACCGTCCGGTCCGACCTCTTCGACCGACAAAAAGGACCGACCCATCTTGCCGTCACGTCACGCCACGAAATCGCGTCGAAACTCGTACGATTTTCCACTGTACTTTGGACCTCTTCCTGCTGGGCACAAAACAAAACGGAACGAAAAACAAGCGCCGGCGCACTACCCAATATTTATCATGTTCTGTTGTTCAACAAACCTTCCCTTTTTTTTTCTTTCCACTCACACCAGGAGTACCTGTTGGCGGATCGTAACATGTCCATCTGGCCGGTTTCGTTCAGCTTGATGGCCAGCTTTATGTCCGCCATTACGCTGCTCGGCGTGTCGAACGAAAACTACCAGTTCGGTACCCAGTTCGTGTCCATTAACCTTTCCTATGGGCTCGCGACCCCGATCGCGGCCTACCTCTTCCTGCCAGTATTCTTCCGTCTGCAGGCGTGCAGCGCTTACGAGGTAAGACGGGAGAGTAGTAGAGGGTTTTACTGTGCGAGGTAGCCTTTCCCCCTTTAACATGAATATTTTCCCCGTTCGTTACAGTATTTAGAGAAACGGTTCGGCAAAAAGACCCGCCTGGCCGCGTCGCTTGCCTATACGCTGCAGATGATCCTATACATGGGCATTGCGGTGTACGCGCCCGCCCTCGCCCTCCAGGCCGTGACCGGGCTCGACCAGGCGTACTCAATCCTAGCGATCGGAGGCATCTGCACATTCTACTCGACCATCGGCGGCATGAAGGCGGTCTTGTTTACCGACGTGTTCCAGTCGGTGCTAATGTTTGCCGCCATCTACGCGGTAATTATCTGCGCCGCCGTTAAGGCCGGTGGGCTCGGGCCGATCTGGGACGCGGCTTCCGAGGGTGGCCGGTTGGAAATTTGGAAGTGAGTACCGATCGCGCACCGTAAACCGTTACGAAAGTTGATTTCTAATCGTTTCTCCTATCGCTCTTTTTTTTTTTTTTTTGTCAACCAGCTTCGATCCGGACCCAACGACCCGGCACACCTGGTGGTCACTGACGATCGGCGGCATGTTCACCTACCTGTCCCTGTACGCCGTCAACCAGACGCAGGTGCAGCGGCTCAAGACGGTGAAAGATCTCAAATCGGCCCAGAAGGCGCTCTGGCTCAACTGGCCCATCCTGTCCCTGCTTAGCCTCAGCACGTCTTTCAGCGGGTTGGCGATTTACTACTTCTACCGCACTTGCGATCCGCTGCGCCAGGGCCGCATCAACGTGCGCGACCAGACGATGCCCCTGTTCGTTGTGGACGCGATGGGCGATCTGCCCGGTCTGCCCGGGCTGTTCGTGTCCGGCATCTTCTCCGCCAGCCTGTCGACCGTCTCGGCAGCGCTCAACTCGCTAGCGGCGGTGACGCTCGAGGACTACCTGAAGCCACTGTACCAGAAGTGGAAGAACAAACCGCTTCCCGACATGCAGTCCAGCTTCCCGAGCAAGGTGATGGCGTTCCTGTACGGGCTGATCTGCATCGCGGTCGCATTTGTCGCGCAGAAGATGGGCGGCGTGCTGCAGGCCTCGCTCACCATCTTCGGCGTCGTCGGTGGCCCACTGTTTGCCCTCTTTTCCCTGGGAATGTTCACCACACGTGCCAATCAGCGGGTAAGTGCGAGGCGTGTGAAGCAATCGATAATTCCTCGCGATTATCTTATCTTTGTACAATCTTATTTTATTTATTTTATTTTTTTGTAATGTGGTACAGGGTGCAATAACGGGACTCCTGACCGGGCTGGCGGTTGCCCTGTGGATCGGGTTCGGTCAGCCAAGGCCACCGCTGAAAACGCTCGATTTTTCCGTCGACGATTGCTCCGAGTTCGGGGGCTTCAATCAAACGAGCGTCCCGCTGGCGATGGCCCAGCGAGCGGCGGACGTGCGCCCCGACTCCGATTACTTCTATCTCTACCGGCTATCGTACATGTGGTTCAGTGTGCTCGGTTACCTCGTCACGTTTCTCGTCGGGTACGGCACGAGCCTTCTGCTCCGGTGGCGTGGGGCCGCCGGCACCGAACGTATCTACC
The DNA here is from genome assembly GCA_914969975.1 of Anopheles atroparvus. Taxonomy (NCBI): domain Eukaryota; kingdom Metazoa; phylum Arthropoda; class Insecta; order Diptera; family Culicidae; genus Anopheles; species Anopheles atroparvus. The sequence goes on from CAJZCY010000001.1 coordinate 33,177,402, forward strand.
TGGACGAGCAGCGAATTTACCTCAACACGGACCTTTTCTCGCCGCCGGTCGCCCGCGCCATGAAGCAACGGCTGGCGCGCTTCATCGAGAACGGTGGTGATGTGCGTATGACGCCTTTGCGGGGCCTCAAGTGAACCGCCCCTGCCCTCCCAACTCCCGATCGTCCCAACTAACCGCGTTTGTCCTTGTATCCCTTTTCTTTCTCTCTTTTCTGGTGGTGGTTCCAGATTGACGCTACGAGACAGCACACGAACAGTGTAGTCATTCCATCGACGACAATGGCCAAGCCGGACGTTAATTCGTTGTAACAGACGTTCGTCACTCGGGCTCCACCCGAACGGGCCGAACGCTGGGTGTTTCTGTAAACGAACAACAACGATCCTCATACATGGGACTTAATTAGAGGACAACAGGAACCGTGGTATACCGAATCGAATTTGGAATTGGACACTGCCAGAAGCTGCATAGCAATTTGCGGCAGGCAGGCGGGCATGGCAGAGACCCAAAGCATGGGAGTGGACCTAAAAGTGCACAATAGCAAACGAGTCTTCCAGTAGAGTGAACAAACAACAGCCACACAAGCACACTTACATACATACAAACAAACAAACAAACACACGCACGAACGTACGAAACAAAACCAAAAAACAGAACAAAACACAGCGGAGCACAATGAGGCTTACCTGATTGGGGGAGCTCTTTAAAAAAAGAAAAGATCATACATTTCCAAAACGATCCTGGTTTTTAAAGGACGTTTAAGAGTGCTACACTCCCGGGAAAGGATAAAAAGCGAGACGAAAAAGTCGCTCACGGTGATTCAACACATGTACTCTAGTAGGAGGAGAAACAAATTCTTCTGCTCAATCGTCACGATAGGAGGTTAAATTGTTTTTCGTCGATCGTGCTCGGATCGCACTTACCTTCCGATGGACATGTAACGTTCGTTTTTTTTGTTTTTTTTTTTTTAACATACCCGTGATTGTAGTATGGTGTAAAAGGCAACAAGGTTGCTTTCTTGTGTAAGTGTAAAAGTGTATAGAAAAAAAATCTAGAAACAATATTAGCCAAATAAGGTAATAAAACGTTGTAGAGTAAACAATTTACAATTTATCTCTATACTCTCCCGCCTTTCGCTAGCTTTTTAAGAAGAAATGGCCCACCTACGGAAACAAAGTATACGTTCAAATTTATTACAAACACTGCTTCCTACGCAGAACACGGATTCGGATTCGGTGGAGCACTAGGTGCTACTGCTGTTGACGGGAACGGTGCCAAACATTGCATAATACTTTATCCTGTCGTAACGGGGTTATGCTCAGTGTATGCGTGAGTTGAGTGGGTTCAGTATCCGGCCAACCATCAGCGCCAGATCCAGCTCGTTGTCCAGAATGCAGAACAGAAACGGATAGTTGACTGCCAGCTCGACCGGTTTCGTGTACAGGGAGGTAAAGCCTGCAGGCAGCGGAAAAAGGGAAAACGATACAAGGGTGTACAATTTTGAATAAGAAAAATCCCATCGGTTGAATTGACTCCCAAATCTCCAACTCCAATGACACCGTTCGTAAAACAATGCTTCACGCACAATCCGGAAGCTTGGCGGCGGCGTGCTGCTGCCCAACGACCAGCTCGCTGCGCCCCCATCGGCCAATTAAAGCTCCCGGTCATGCAGAAACATAATGCGACAGTCGCGTGCCAAATCGGTTGTGGGGGAATAAACATATTGCATAATTACGTTTGAGCTGCTGCAACGAGTGCGTCCGGATGTTGATGTTGATCGACTGCTCAATGTGCTTCGCGTACACCGTCGAGTCTTCGGTCATGAGCGAAAAGTCGGCCCACGACGGCTCGAAGATGTCGTTTATGCCAAGCTGCAAACGAACGGAGGAAAGCGAAAGAAAGGGGAAAAAAACGTTCGTTACTCTGGTGCTGCGTTCGTTCGGTGAGCCAACGTGTGCGTACGTACATGCTGCAGGTCGCTCGTCAGGATGATGTTACCCTTGAGGTTAAACTTCGGCACGATCGTCTTCACCCAGGTTGGGGTCATCTGGCCCGTAATGTCCCGCAGGTTTGGTACGTTCTCGCCGACCTGCAGCAGCTTCAGCACATTGCCGAGCCCAAACTCGTAGTCGGGCAGGATGAGCAGCAGCTTGTAGTGCTCCGAGTCCAGCTCCAGCTCGATGACGGTCGACTGCAGCCGCTCGATGTACGCGTACTTGAGGATCGTATTGTACACCTTGTACGGCACCCGCACAAACTCCGATTCGGTGAGGTAAAACTTGTGCTCGATCGTGTCGTCCAGCAGACGGTACGCGTCCGGTTGCGGTACGAACGAACTGCCGAGCCCGGGCAGGAACGAGGCGGTTGCGTGCAAGGGTGGCGCCGCGGTGGTAACGTCCTGGAGGAGAAAATTCTGCAGGAACCGCTGATGGCTGATGATGTCGATCTCCTCCGGTTGCCGCTTGAGCCGCAGCGAACGTCTGCGCTGCGGTGAGTCCGGATTTCCACGACGTTGGCCCCGCTTGCGTAGGTTGCGACGGCGCTTTTCACCTCCGGCCTCGTCGGTCGGTTCCGTTGCGTCTCCCTCGACCGTCGTCGATGGTCCGGTGGCTGTGGTCTCTCCCGCTGCTTCCGACTCAACCGTAGTTTCTTCAGCCGGAGTAGTTTCCGCGGACGGTGTCACCGTGTCGGCGTCGGTAATGTCGACGGTGGTATCTCCTGAACCCTCCACGGCTTCCGTGGTACTTTCATCGTCCAGGCTGGCCGTGGTGGTTTCTACCGGAGCAGCGACAGTCGTTGCGGTGTCCATCGGCTCGGCCGTGGTGCTCGAACCTACCACATCCGTGGTAGAGTCGACGGTCGTATCATCCGTCTCCATATCGACCGTAGTCGGCAAGGGCGTCGTCGTGGTTTGCATACGCATCTCAGGAATGTTCTCCAAGTCGTAGCCGTAAAACTTTAGGACCGTTTCATACTCAGGCCTGTGTGACAAAAGGAACGTGAGAGGGATAGAACGGTTTTTTGCATCACATTGGCCTTGGCTATAAACCTAGGAACTTAATCCAATCGCTTGTCGATTGTAGTAGCCTCGAACTTTTCGTTTCGCGATGGCAACCATAAACTCATTCCCGTGTTGGTAAACCCTCTATGGTCCGAATTACTCTCATCCGCCATCCGCGTTGGTTCGTACTCACCGTATGGTAATGTTTTCACTGCTCAAGCTGAGTCCATTCAGCAGGTTCTCCTTCTGGTAGAAATAACTACGCAGCCTCCGATGGATGTCCCGGTACCCTTCGCGCAGCACGTCCTTATCGTACGGCACCACCAGCTGCTCGTGCAGTTCCGCCGCGCTCCTTCCCGCCGCTCCCTCGTAAAGAGCGACCAGGGTGCTGCCCAGGGCGCACGGTGAGAAGGCAATGTTGTTCTTGTTCCCTTTGGAGTGCTGATGGAGCACGCGAAACCCGAGGTGGTTCGTCTTGTCGATCATCGCATCGAGCGCCGTTAGCTTCTGGCGGATTTCCTGATGTTGCTGCGGCTGCTGCACGGGTCCGCTTGGTCCCGCCTGGATGGGGGTCGCGTAGCTTTCCTCCGAACCGAAGCTGAGACTGTAGAACTGCGCACCCGCGGCACGAAACGCAACCACCGTCAAGAGCACGGATAAAACCGGCGAAATCAGAGACGCCTTACAAAACCACATGTTTGCTTGTATCTCGGCACTGCTTCACTACAAACTTCGCTGCGATATAAGATCCAATTGGTCAAGGCCCAAATCACCGGGGGAAAGAAATATCTTGCTGGACTTCACACATTCACAAAATCCACCGCTCAGGAGGGCAAGAATAATGAGCCACAAACACGAGGCACATGAACACGACACGGAAACACGGACTGATTACCGATGGTTGATCTCCGGCGGGTCCTTACGACCAAAAAAACCCCTCCTTCAAGTCCCGAGCCCCTACAGACAACGACGCCGAGTTAATCGTTCTTTCGATCGCTTCTCGAAAGCGTGCGCAAACCGCGCGGAACGTGTTCATCAAACCGACTAACTCGTTTGGCGCCCAGGTGATCATCTTTTATAAATCACGACCAAAGCCGACGAATGGGCGGGCAGGTGGGCTGGCCGGTGGAGTCGGTGTGTGTGTGTGTGTGTGTTTCCTCGGAGGGCAGAACACAGAAGAGAGTGAATGCGCGGATCAACTCCCGCCGTTTCGCGAACATCGACTTCGGTAGCGTGGCGTGTTGAAGAAGACGCACCTTCTCGCAACTCATTCAAACATTAGTTGCGTCCTCCGTTTCTTTTGCCCATTTCGTTCTTCCGGGAACCAGCCCTCCGTTTTCTGCGGCCATCAGCAGCTCAGTAACATTTCGTTCTGCCCTTGCATGTGTTCCAGAATAGCAACGATAGCTTTTCGTGAGGAAATTATATATTGTAAATTATGTGAGTAAAAACAATGTTTTTAACAAAAATTCCTTCCTTGCTTTTTCCGTGTAAAAATATACAAATTGTTTGGCCTAGCATGTGTTATGTTTGTTCAAACGTCACGAAGAGCTCCTGTCCAGTCATGCTCCAATGTTCCCCAGATTCGTCACACTATATCGCCGAAATCGAATATTATCGACACAACCTTATCCAACCAACGAAAAAAAACAGGTTGATTGCAATAGTCGGTTTCAACAACTTTGCGAGCACAAGGCCGCAAGGATATTGATGACTCATTGAGTACCCTCCAATGTGACCCAGATCTTGGTTGACCTACATCGATGTACTGCTAAAATATAATCAATAAACTTTTTATCATTAACAACGATTCAAAGGTGAGGTTAATTCAGGTCAGGTAATTTCATTTGATGGTTTGATTTTATTCTACTTATTAACATTTGAAAATCGTTCGGAACGGCTTTAATAACTAATAAACAGTCTACTGTTAAATGCCCTTTACTATTAAAAAATGGTCCTTTCATCATTCTTCCCAATTTTTTAAACGAGCGAAAGAACGAAACAACTCAACCAGCAAAATCTGTCAAATTTTAGTGGCAGTCCGCAATCGGGTCTATCGGAAGCACGAAAGACCGTCAAACCAAGCCGATGGCTGCACGCACACATGTGCACTCGCTGCTTCACGCACACAAACGCGACAGAGCAATTTTTCTTTGTTGTGTTGGTAATTTATTTCAAATTTGTCAAACGCACGTTTGTTTTGGTTCAGTTTTTATTTCGGTATGTATCCGTTCAAATTTTTAATTCAAATAAACTTAAAACTAATAAAAAATGAATGAATTTAAACTATAACTTTACATTTTACAGTGTTTTACAGCTAAAAATGTTTCACCCGTCTCCGCATAAAGCTGAAGTTTTTCCGGCGATCCAGCCTGTAGCAGGTGAAAAGCGTCCTCCTTCAGCCATCGGCAGCGAGCCAAAAAAAATGATCCGGATAGATGCTTCAGTAGCTGAAGTTATAAGACGTCCGGCTCTTTCGCCAGCATTAGATGACACGTACCCTGGTATGACCAGCAGTGGGGTGCCTGGAAAGGCTATCCGGGTGGTTCCTGCTCCTCCAGTAGCTGTTGTTGGGATGCGCCCGGATTCAGCCAACGGTGGGGTGCCTGGAAAGGCTATCCGGGTGGTTCCTGCTCCTCCAGTAGCTGTTGTTGAGATGCGTCCGGATTCAGCCAGCGGTGGGGTGCCTGCAAAGGCTATCCGGGTGGTTCCTGCTCCTCCAGTTAGCGGTAGGGTGCCTGGAAAGGCTATCCGGGTGGTGCCTTTTCCTGCAGCAGCAGTAGTTGAAAGGCGTTCGGCGTCAACCAGCGATGAAGCTACGATTTGGTCAGCAGTTGAGGACATTAGACAGAGGGTGCTCAAACTGCAAGTATACACAGAAAAAATTTATGATGTTTTAGTTCCTACGCAAATCATAAGTAATCAGGACGAAGCAAACATACCTGTAATGAATCGTAATAAAATTGCGAACCTCCAGGACTTCGACGACCTCGAAAAGAAGCTTGCAGATCCGATGTTTCTGGTAGAGATTAAAGAATGGCTGGATGACAAGATTGCTCATTTGGATACTAAAAATAGAATACATGAAGCCATTGACTACCTGTTTACAGCAGAGTTTTTGACCAGGTGCAGTTGGTCTGGAGCCGGAAAGATGGGTACCAAAATTCCATTCAGACAATATAAAAATGTTTTAAATTTGTTCCTTTTGGTCTCCAAAAATAAATATAAGAATAGTGTAAGTGAAAGTGAAGTAGAAATAATTTTAAGAAATAAAATTAAGCATGCCAAGCAAAGATTAGAGCTAAAGGGCACAGGCACTAGCATGGCTCATGTTTTTAGAAAGTAAGCATGTAAATAGTAGTAATGTAAATAGAAAAAGTAGGAATGTAAATGTAAGATTATAATGAACTACATGAAATGGACTGTGAAATACAAATGAACTAATGTGATGAACCTTAAACTTATATCAAGCAATATAAAAACTAGTTTTTTTAATATAATTATATGGAGCAGTTTATCAAGCAATATAAGTGCAACAAGAATAAACAAAAAGGAATTAGCGTATCAACGTATGAAGAAGGGGAATGAACAAAAATGAATCAGGAATATCTGTTTTAATTGCAACCATTTTACACTTTACCTCTGCGATTTGAAAAACTCTGTTTGTAGTGGAAAGATTGGACATTTTTGCTTCATAAATATTTTTCATAAATGGTGAATTGTAGTATGAGTAAGACTCTGTTATGCAAGTGAAATATTTGCCAAAAATTGAAAGTAATGGTCCTACTTGAGCTGCACTAGAAAATTTTACAATAATTTCATTTTTTGTGAGGAACCATTCGTCGCGATGGCCTTCACGCAACGTAAAGCTGTTGTCAAGCCTTAATTGTACTTTATCGCCCTTGATTTTTAATAATGGTGTTGTTGGAACAGGAATTGCAATTTTTTGTCGACGGCTTTGTTCTGCTAATCTGTTAACGCATTGCTCCAGACTCTTGTATCCATGTCTCAATGATTTTTTAATCCGTCCTAATTTACTTTCAAAGGGATAGGATGATATTGTATGTAACGGACCAAATCTATTTACATCTTCATAAATATGATGAAGATTATGTATGTTACTGGAGGTATACTCTATACCATACACAGTACTAAATTCAACGACAAATTTATCGAGAAGCTGTGCTGCTTCTGGCCAATGTGCCTTATATACAACAGAAGAAAATAATGTAATGGCACAGAAGTAAAGCATAAAATGGTTGTATTCAGAATCAGATATCCTTCCTTTCAAAACAACCACACTGCTGTAGTGGAGAAAGTTGGAAAGCTCGGTACCTTTCCAGCGAGGCAATAATTCTACTGAACGGGGTTTTCGGTGAATTTCCGAGGGAAAGCGAAGATTGTCTAGCAATGCATTAATTTCTAAACAAGTATCATGGGACCATTTGGTGCAATTGCCCATCTTTCCGGACATCCATCCTTTCAACAATTTTTTTGTGACCCCAAGATCAATTAAATGCAATCGATCAGCGATCACAACGTCTTTGATTACGTCAAATCTCGGTATTTCTAGAAGAGGGGTCCTTTCTTTGTGATGACCTATGTACACATCCATTGATCTGAATTCCTCGTCAGTGCGTTGTTGAGCATCTACACCTCTGAAAAATAATCGATGACTGGCTCTACTGTATTCGCCCTTAACAACACATTTCTGACATCCATGTTTCCCGTTAAAGTAGATCACTCCTGAAATAGAACGTTAAGCTTGATATGTTATTGGTTTCATAATGAATTTTCAGTGCATACCTTTAATGAACGAACGAGCTGGCGAATCAGCGATGAATGCACGAACATGTACCCTAATTTCCGTTCCTGCAATGATGATGCCATTATCACTTAGAGTGATCAGTTCGTCTACCAGCGGCCTCAGATATTCTTCTAAAATTGATGGTTTAGATGGCCCGCAAAAAATTCCAACTACAAGACACGGCACCTCCGGCGTCTCCCAAATGTTCATCAATATTGGCCAGAATTGAGTCGGCCCACTGTTATGGAGAGGAAGTCCATCAATCGACACATTTATTGAAATGTTTGGAACTTTCGGTTGAACATCACTAAAAATATAAAAGTTATTAAATACTTTTGCTTGCTTTTGGCAGCGAGAGAGTTTTGCTAAAGTCTTTCAACAATGTTTATAAATACTAACCCATAGTATTCTTGTAGACACTTTCCTATGCCATGATACCATAGTTGTCCTCCAGTTATGGGTACAATTTGTTTGCTTGCTGGTCCATTCTTATATGTACCCAGTAACGTACGAGCATCTTTGGGAAACCGATACGGTGTGAACGCATTCAATATTGGAAATAATGTGTTGAGATCTTCGTGCGTTAGACCTCTGTCGACACTCCAATCAGCAATGCACTGTTGCATGCTCTTGCCTCCGAAAGGTTGTTCTTCACCGGTTCCCGTATCGGATTCACTGTCTTCGTCGTTACTCTGGAGAACAGAGTCCTCGCTGTCGTCAACCACTTCAACCCAATCCTCGATTTCGTCTGCCGAATCATCGTTGTTCATTTCAATGTTGTGAAAATTTTCGGATGGCTGTGTCGTACTTTCGCCAGTGATTTCCATCGCGTTCGATGTGGAACAGCTACCTAAAATAACTTTAGTTTGGTTATTTAATACACCTTGGAATACCTACCATTGACCCTTTATCCTTATCATGCATGTGCATTGATAAGGGAGGATGTTTGGTTGTCGGAAGGACTAGCATTACCCTTAAAGAACAATCCCCGAAAGGGAGAAAGCGAAAATCGCCGAGAGGCTTCCAAACAGCCTTTGGAACCGAGGGATGCTCTTAAGAAATACATACCACTAGTATTGTTATTACGCGTAGTGCTGGACCCAGGTATTGGCACAGCATCATGGCCCACTTGTGCATCATTTTCCTGCTGTTGATACGCGGAACAAATTTTGTACAGCGATCCAGTTCGTTGGATCTTTCTTGCAGACATTATTCCACCAAGCACTGCACTTATAAACCAACACGAATAAACTCTAGAAAACACGAAAAAAAGGCACTCAAAACTAAATTGCACACGAAAAAAAGGCACTCGAAACTAAATTGCACACGAAAACAAAGGCACACGAAACTAAATTCCACACGAATTTGTTTTGTTTTAAAATAACAGTGCGTCTTCTAGCGAGCGTTGCTGCAGAAAAATGGCGTCTCGAGTAATGTTTGTCATATGGTGAGTTCGTCTACACTGTAGATCGTCGTCGTCCATGCACACATTCATACATTGACAGTCCGCTTGCGGCGGGGATTTTCCTTCTACTCGCCCTCGCCTATGTTTTTGACAGATATTGCTGCTTGGGAACCAATTATAGCCAAGACGAACCAAGCTACCATAGCGCATGCATTCAACGTGAATGTCCTGTTACGATGCCCACCCATGTCAACGGTATTCTGTTCTTCAGTTCTGATCAGCGGTTGATCGGTCCTTGGCCATTAAAAAATAGTTTCGTGTTTTAAGCAATGCCATTTTATTGTTCCTAATTGCTCATGACCGTTACATAAGTCCTTATTGCCGTTCATAACGTAAAGTTAAGTTTTCAAACGCTTTTCAATAAGGCAAGCACGTGTTTTTTTTTCAAATTGTTCCACGACCACCTGTGGAAAGTCGAGTAGTTTCGATAGTCGCGTACTTATCACCCTGTAGACTGCAGGACATTCGTATACGCGCAGAGACCCCGTAGTCATTTCGAGCACTTTCATACAGGATCCTCAAGCCCACGACCCCACCTCGCCTACACTTTGAACTTGTAAACGAGATTTCATGCTTGCACTCTCTTTTTGACCCATGAGCTGGTGCAGTCTGTCTTGCTCTCCTGAGTTTCAACGGCCTACTCGATCCAACCCGGGTAGCGATATAAACGTAGCTGGCCGTGTCTGTACAGAGCGGTCTACGCACAGCCGTGTTTTTGACAGCGCCAGTCTTAAGAAAAACATGGAGCATGTAGAACGCGTGTGTGCTTAGCATTCATCAAGTGTGACCCGGAAATTCTCATCGGGGCGGACGCCCTCGTCAGCAGAGTACTGTTTAATTGGGTGGTTCAAAACCCACGGTTCCGGACAAGTACTTTCGGTGGACAAAGAAAACTTCAGATCACTGTAGTGATCAACAGTTCGACGTGAGGCAAGGCGTCGTGAAAAGTACATGTTTCGTGGAAGCAGCGTCGGCGGTTACCAGCAACACCGTATCGGTGCAGTGAAAGGCAGTAAGCCTACAATCTCGTGTTGATATACATATAAATACATATAATATTGAAAAATAAACTTGGTTGAATTCTTCGGAATTGAAATGTAACAATTGGATTTTGCTTCGCTAGCGGAAAGAAACTGCATATATCACAACTACATATACAAGCCGTGGTATCTCACCAATACATGCATACGCCACTGCCTGTGTATTCTCACTCACACAACCTCACGGGCCTGTTTGGAAATCTCCTCAAATCTCCTCAGCGCCATACAAAAATCTCCTCAATTTTGTATGGACCGAGGCCGGGTGACACCAAATTAGGGGATTCGCATGCAAGTTCGAGCACTTGTATGTCTACGGGGGAAATGTCAAAAATGGTTTCGACCAAAGTGGGTTATTAATAATGATTACATGTTTCACTCGACGAAAATTTGCGCAATCTTTTAACAGCAGAATTCAATATGCTGGAAAACGTTCAAATATCGCCTTGTCCAGTGTTTTGCTGAAAACAACTTCAAGAGTATAAATGAAATAAATGTTGTTTTCCATTCCCAAATAGTCAAATATGGCGTCGTCAGTGAAATTGCTTGTGGATCACCTGGTAATATGCCACCTTGCAACCGACAGGAGCTGTCAATGAGGGGAAAAATTCCGAATCCGTGTACACAGGTCGCAGTGCAAAATGATAATAATGGTAGCAAGTGATTTTTAAGTGCAATATTTAATATTCTCAATTAAGAAGCTGTAGGAAGGACAGTGAAAACGGTTGGTTCTATATCGCACAAAGGGCAGGTAATGAAAAGAATCCAGCTTAACGTTGGTCCACCGATGATCAAATCGGGAGACTGATGACATCAACGCTGCTCCACAGAGAAAGTAGTAATAACAGCAACAACCGCATTCACGGGGAGGTGTACACAACAACAACAACAACAACCATCGACGGTGACTCCCAGCAGGTGTGAGCATGGCTGAAAAGTACCTCAAAATTGGCCAACGGGTCGATCTGTCCGGGAAGGATGTGCGTGGTACCATCGCCTACGTCGGGATGACCTCGTTTGCCGTGGGCAAATGGGTCGGAGTGGTCCTGGATGAACCAAAGGGCAAAAACAACGGATCGATAAAGGGGCACCAGTACTTTTCGGTAACAAACCTACCCCGAAAAGCAGCACGGGAAGACTTGGGTAACTTTACCTTCCTTATCTTGCAGTGTGAGGAAAACTATGGCATGTTCGTGCGGCCAACGCAGCTCGTCTTCATTGACGATGCTGGCCACCCGCTGGAGGACGCGCAAACGCCGGAAGAAAAACCCCGTTCGCGGTTGAGCAGGTTAGTACCGTGCCGTTGCGTTCGTTCTACCGGATCTACCCACCAACTCAAGGAGGAAAAGCAAGCTAGCCATTCCCAACCTCATCTGACCAGCGTTTCAGGGCAAACCTGATCCATACCATACCATACCGTATCCATCCCGTATCCTTCGTACCATCTACTGTACCATCTATCTATCTATCTCTTCCATCTTTCTCTTCCGTCCACATACTACTCCCGTAACACTCTTGTCGTTATTTGCCCCGCTAGTGCTAAGCGTGCAACTGGCAGAGTACCGTAAGTGTCTAACCAAGAACATCCATCACCAACATCGAGGTTGTTTACAGCAAAAACAAAAATGTCACCAAATTTCCCTGCTACCTGTTCGGGCATTCCATTCGCCATAGGGCTGCCTTATTTTCATCGCGACACATTCGCCTTCACCATCCGCTAGTTACGTTGTTGTTCCTTCCCATGCCGTTGGATCTAGAAAAAAACGATCGCTTTTTAGAACTTATACTCATCGGTGACCTAGTATTAACTGTGTTCCTGTACTCTCACACCCATCAGAAAGTCGCAGGCGTTTTCGCACATACTATAGTTCCTATAGGTTCCTTCTTCATCGCCAATTGGATTTGAATCGATTCGCTAGATAGTTGTGGTGTTATAGGATAGAGTACTTTATTTAGAAATACGTTCAAAATTATTCACACTGTTTGAAAATGAAAAAGGGAGCTCGTACACATACAGCTCCTATTCACATGCAGCTAACGCCATTGTTGCAACGTCCATCATCCATCAACAACGCCTTCTTTACCATTTCCAATTATTTACTACATCGTGTATGACAGGCTACTGTATGGAAAAGCCTACTACAGTGCCAGCAAAAAACGAGGAATTTTCTAACGTGTTTTTTTAACTCATCTTCCCCCATCGCATCCTTTTGCGCGCATGTGGACCGGTGCCGGTCGTACAGTGCGGGCTCAGTTCGGTCGCTGGCCTCAATGCCAGGGTCGACCCAAGGGTTTACAGCCAAACCGACAGCGTAAGTGACGAACTTTCTTTAACGCCCAGTAGTAGATTCAGAATGATCGCGATCGCGTCAAATAGTGAATTGCCAGTGATCTTCTGTTTTAGTTTTTAACCTGATGCGTTGTTTTTCATTTCTTTTGCGTTTGAAAAAAAATGTCTTTAGTAACCGGTAATGTTTCGTTTGCTCTTAAATCAATGCGATGCGAACGGTTTTAGCTATCGATCATATCCTCTTTGCAGTAGAACGTTTCGTTCAGTCCATCAAACTATATAAAATATATTCACTATCTGTCTGTCTCTCTTTCTTTCTTTCCATCTCTATTGCCCGTTTTTCCCACCTACCCTTTTCCAATATTATCCGATAATATCATAAATCATCCCTTGAATCTTTACACGTGACCCCGTTTCGTCCTGTGCGACAACCTGCGGACGACACATCTACTAACAAACACGTAAATCCGTCGTCTCCCCTTGGAACCGATCAACATGCTACAATAACATCAATACTCATCATTCCGGTTCCGCTACGAACGCCGGATGTGGAAATATCAATTCGCCGATCGCACCGCAACACCGGAGCAACGTTCTGTTTTTTATTGCGTGGAAACATACATATTCCATCATCCCAACCGTCCGTCCAACCACCCATCCATCCATCCACCCGAATGATCAATGTCGATGTCCCTCCATGTCGATCTCCTCGTACGATCTTTGTTGCTTCCCCTCGTCGCCACCACGATCAACAGAGTGCGCCGGAAGTCACCGGTCAAGCAACCGCAAACGAAGCGAGCCTCCATGACTATGACACTGTCAACATCCAGGTTACTTTCTATCGCCCATTACCTATCGATACCGTTTGGTTGGTTTTTTCCTTGGTTTCCTTCTTTTTTCTTTATTTTTTTTTTTTTTGCTGTCTGTGACACAATTTGTGTGTATAAAATCGACACCGAAACCAACACCCTACCTCACGTTTTCACGCAATTACTGCAAACTCTTATCGATTCTTTCAGCATGACCATCCAGTCCAGTTCCGGGACGCTACGCGAAGGAAAGGGAATCAATTGGTTTCCCTCGTTTCGGCAATGGAACAATTTTTCGGAAATTGAACTCCTACGCGTAGTGTTTCTTCTGCCACCATATGCCCTTCTGTTTTGTTCATCAAAATTTGTGTTGTGTCTCCTGGCCCTTTGTTGTTTCTGTTGGCTTTTGTGCTTGATGTATGTTTGTCGTCCAACATATCTTCCCTTCCCTTGCATCTTCATTTTCCCATTTTTTCTGCACAATTCTTTCAGATTCGCTCCACGGTCGATCCACGCTTTCATTCAATAGAAGACATGAATAGTTTTGCTCGTGTTCGTACTGTAAAAAACTGCACGTTTTTTCTCCTTCGTCGTTTTTTTAATTTTTCTATATGAATAAGCATCGATCATTTTGATCGTTAAATCTCGACTCACTTATTAAAACACCTGTTCCACTTTTGCAGCTCGCGGATGTCGCTGAACCGAAGCACGAGCTCGCTCGGGTCGAAAACGCAGCTTACCTCGCCGGGAAGTGAACGTGCGGTGGCGGCGGCGGCGGCGACGGGCCAATCGTCCATTCCAACTCCGGTATCGTCGATTCCAACGATGGTCAAACCCACCGATCGCCACGAGCCCCTCCACCGGTCGCACATGAGCCCCCCGGAGTCGCTGCAAACGTCCAAGCGCGCCTCGTTCGTCGAGACCGGCTTCGTGGAAACGCTCAAGCCCCAGTTCACGCCGGGCCAGTCGCTCACGTCGCCCTCGCCGGCCCCAACACCGGCCCCCGGTGCGTCCTCCACCGAGGATCGCATCCACATCCTCCAGCTGCAGCAGGAGCTGGACGAGGTGCGCAAGCAGAACGCCGATCTGAGCGAGAAGCTGGAAACGCTGAAGCAGCGGCGCGCCGAGGACCGCGAGCGGTTGCGCGAGTTCGACAAGCTGAAGACGCAGTACGAGCAGCTGGTGGAGTTCAAGAGCAAAATCATGGACGCACACTCGCAGCTGCAGCGGGAACTGCAGCGGGCGAAGCAGGACGCGAAGGACGCGATCGAGGCGCGCGACCTGCACAGCGAGGAGATGGCCGAGCTGTCGGAGAACGTGGAGCTGATCACGCTCGACAAGGAGATGGCCGAGGAGAAGGCGGACACGCTCGCGCTCGAGCTCGAGACAGCGAAGGAGCGCATCGAGGAGCTGACGCTCGACCTGGAGATCCTGAAGGCGGAGATGCAGGAGAAGCTGCAGAGCTCGGGCACCGGGGGCGGTGCCATCATTGGCGATGGGGGTGCGGTCGCCTCGACGTACGAGTTCAAGCAGCTGGAGCAGCAGAACGCCCGGCTGCGCGAGACGCTCGTGCGCCTGCGCGATCTGTCAGCGCACGAAAAGCACGAAATTCAGAAGCTCGAGAAGGAGCTCGATACGAAAAAGTCCGAGGTGACCGAGCTGCAGCGGACGAAGGAAAAGTTTTCGTCCAAGATCGACGAGCTGGAGGCGCAACTGAGCGACCTTCAGGAGCAGGTCGATGCGGCGCTGGGCGCCGAGGAGATGGTCGAGCAGCTGGCGGAGAAAAAGATGGAGCTCGAGGACAAGGTGAAGTCGCTGCAGGAGGAGGTGGCGGAGCTGGAGGCGCTCGAGGAGGTGCACGAGCAGCTGGTCGAGAGTAACCACGAGCTGGAGATGGACATGCGCGAAGAGCTGGACCTTGCGCACGCGGCCAAACGGGAGGCAGTGCGCGAGAAGGACGCCGCCCTCGAGACGATCGTCGATCGCGACCAGACGATCCTGAAGTTCCGCGAGCTGGTCCAACGGCTCACCGAGCAGTGCCAGGAGCTGCGCGACCGGTTGAATCAAGAGTCGAGCAAGCATCAGCAGCAGCAACAGCAGCAGCAGCAGGCCAAGGACGCGGCCCTCATCACCGAGGCGATCGACTTCAAGCAGATGTTCGCCGAATCGAAGGCGTTCACGCGCGCCATCGACCTACAGCTGCGCCAGATCGAGCTGACGCAGGCGAACGAGCACGTGCGCTACCTGTCCGCGTTCATGCCGGACGTGTTTATGGCACGCGGAGGCGACCACGACGCCATCCTGGTGATCCTGCTCGTCTCGCGCATCGTGTTCAAGGCCGGCATCATCGTGAGCCAGGCGCGCGAACGTTTCGCAAGCGTTCCCCAGCAGGACCGGGCCGCCATTCTCACCGGGCACGAGGTGGCCCAGTTCGGCTTCCGCTCGCGGCTCCTACATCACGTGCACAACCTGCAGAGCATCATGCACCAGTTCCTGTACAGCATGACCGGCTGCAAGGCGGACACGCTGCTCAAGATCGGTGCGACCCTGCCGGAGATGCAGGCACAGGAGAAGATGGTAGACGAAATAGTCGATCTACTGAAGGCGAACCAACTGGACGAGAACTCTTCCACGGACAGTACGTTACATGCGGCCATTGGAAAACTAGTTACACCCGAACGATCGGTATTTTTATTTATATCCCTTGGCCTTTTTTTTCCACAGACCTAGAAAAGTGCGTCACATTCTTTAACGCCATGTATGTGGTTCTGCTGACCGGTGAGGATCTTGTGAACGAAACACAGATTGTACGCGATTGTACCGCATCGATCGGGGCGGCCTGTGACTCGATCGCCAACGATTCCAACATCATCAAGATGCTTATAAAGGTACGGGCAAAAGAAACGAAATGACACAGCCTCCTTAGGATGTTTTGGATGGAAAACGATTAATCAGTTGGCTCAAAACGTCATGTGTTATGTAAAAAAAACCATGACATGCTGTTCATGCAACATCACACTTAGTAAATGTTCATGGTATACTTAGACGTTTTTTTTCTTTCCTCCCTTCATTTCTAGCCTGGTGATGAAACAAGTGATTCCGGTCTGCTGCTACAGTACATCCTGCAGAACGTGGAAAACGTGCGGCAGCAGCTGAAGTTGGTCAAGCGGCGCCTCCCGCAGGACGTCGGCATCACCAAGTGCAACCTCTCGATGAACACGCTGCGCAACCTGAAGCGCACCGCCGAAGCGCTCAACAAGGTGATGGGCGTCCTGTTCTACGCCGCTCGCCAGTGCCTCCAGCTGGTGACGGTCGATCCCGACACGGAAACGTCGGTGGCGCACGACAAACTGTGGGACATTCTCTCAAACGGGTGCGAGAAGGTGTACGAGCAGGATGACCTCGGCCCGTCCCAGAACATCCGCACGGTGCTGAGCGCCGCCAGCACCGACATGGGCCAGCTGGCGCAGTATCTGCTCGACCACGAGTACGAGATCATCTCGGCGACGAACGCGGCCAAACCGGAGGAGAAACCGGTCGCACCGATCATCGTGCGGGCGCAGGCGGTGAAGAAGCAGCTGGAGGAAACGAAAACGCTGACGGCGACGCTCGAGAACCGGGAGGCGGAGATACGGCAGCTGAAGCTGGCGGCCAAGCTGAAGCAGAACGAGCTGTCCGAGATGCAGATCCGGAAGGATCTGGCCGAGAAGAAGCTGTCCGTGCTGCAGCAGGACCACGAGACGAACACGACGCGCCTGCAGAAGCAGTACGATGAAGTGTGCGCCAAATTGAAACAGTAAGTAAAAGGAGGGGGTTTGGCGGGAGAGGGAACAGCAGTGCGTTCGGGTGCACAATTTACTCAATTTACTCGATTTACTATCATTCTAGGAAAGAGAAAGAGTTTGAGGAAACGATGGACCACCTGCAGAGCGATATCGATTCGCTCGAGAGCGAAAAGAGCAGCCTGCGCGACAAGCTGAAGTCGTTCAGTTCGCGCAAGGTCGACCTCAAGACGACCACCGCCCTGGACATCTCGGCCAGCTCGCCCTACATCGCCCAGGAGCTGTCGCTGCTCAAGCGCGCCTTCAAGGACGAGCGGTCCGAGCGGCTCAAGGTGCAGGCGACCGAGTACCGCAAGATCCTGGCCGGCATGGAGCCGCTGCACGTGCCGCAGCCCCGCGACGAACGCATCCACCAGCTCGAGCAGGAGGTGACGCGCGTCAAACACGATCTCATCATGTCGCTGGTGAAGGGCGCCGAACTGCCGGCCACGCGCACCGTCCACGGCAGCGTCTCCAAGTCGATCCTCGACCAGGCGAACCAGCAGAAGCGCGAGCAGACGCAAATCCGCGCCAAGGCGGAACAGCTGGCCTGCGACATCATGCACGAGTACCTCCAGCGAAAACCGTACCGGGCGGCGAAGGCCGACTTTGCCACCTTTCCCTCGAACGAACTGTCGACGGCGTTTCGACCGAACGTGAAGGTTTAAAAAGGGAATCTGCGGAACTGAGTGCACATTTTTCGCTCCGTTGTGTGTATAGGATAAGTCGTGAAAGTTATATCGAAAGGTTCGGCTTTTATACGCTTGTTGGGCCTACGATAAGCTATCAAAAATAAGCCCAAAACAGAACGCTACCCAACACCTCCGTTTATCCGGGGGGTGGGAGTTGGTTTAGCGATTTTGGTTATCCTTTTCCCCTCTTCTATATGTTGCTGTCTTATTTATGAAGTGCTTTATTAAGGTTTATTACTTCCGCGAGAAATGTCATGTTAAGAAAAAGGAAGGCAAATGTGCTACGAATGAAAAGGCAAATATCGAATATCTCGACCAGCGTTAAAGGAAATAGTGAAACCAACAAGTCGGTTAGTTTTCGGAGAGGAGTTTTTGATGTTTTTTTTTTTTTAGTTTAGTTTTGTTAGAGCAATCATTCTAGGGGTTAAAGTTATTACGAAACATGTATTACATTAAGAGGAAAACTTCCATACTTAGAACCGTGCATCACTCATCTCATGCATCGGGAAACCGATTGAGGCGGAATAATGAGGCAAAATTATGTATCGCTTACCGTACCATTCCCCTTTTTCTGCTTCCAATTCCAAATGGCAGCGAGAAATAAATAAGCAAACAACAGTCGTGATATGATAATTACTAACAGAAAAAAAACATCAATTACTTTTCTTAAGCGGCCACATCGAAACGACCGAAACTTCTTCCATGATCGAGAGCTAAAGTAAATTCTTTCCTTCCAGTGCATATAAACTCACAGATGTTTTTGTGTTGATTTTATCTTTTCTTTTTATTATGTTTTTTTTTCAGTATTTTCACTCTTCTTTTTCCTCGGACAGTTTACATCACACTCACACACACTTCCCTTACATTACAATCAGTCGACGGATGAGAAATAATGAAACGAAGTAAAACGAAATCATCCTATCTGTTCGTTGCGGCACACCTCGCCTCGTCCTCCTAGCTGAACATCATTAGGTGTGAGTTAGGACCCGTTGATGAAACAATTGAAAACAACTAACTAGCTTCATTTCCTGCCAGGCCCTGAGGGTCGAGGGATGATGGGGAGAGCAGAGTATAAAAGGCAGTTTCATTTTCATTTAAAATAAACATACTTCAATACGAGTACCCCGAGGGTAGTAAAACAGAAAAGAAGAACCTCCTAATCTGAACCATTGGCTTTCTTCCCAGTACAGGACAATAGGGATAGGAAGGTGGGAAGGAGGAGGTGGGTGTGTTAGGTACGGGTTCGTTTACATTCGTTGCCATCATTTCTCACTCCTTTAATGGAGTTCGCGTAGGAGATGAAATTAGGTGTAGACACAAACGCACAACGTTGTGGTGTGTGTTTTCTGCTAGCGTTTACGTTGCCTTCGACTACCGACCGTCCTTCGCTTTTCTCCACACTTCTTATACTAAGGTTGCGCGCGATTTTCTTCCTTGTTTTTGTTTAAACGGAAGTAACGAAAGGGGGGGTGT
Organism: Anopheles atroparvus; assembly: GCA_914969975.1. Classification (NCBI taxonomy): domain Eukaryota; kingdom Metazoa; phylum Arthropoda; class Insecta; order Diptera; family Culicidae; genus Anopheles; species Anopheles atroparvus. The sequence continues at coordinate 33,196,794 of CAJZCY010000001.1, forward strand.
TACATCATGCTTTTACTCGTGTGTCCCCGCTTCTCTCAATATCTGCCTCTGCCGTCCTCCTCCGGGTGTTTTGCATTATTGGGAGGCGGGTGTGCAATTCCCGTTTTCTTTTTCTGTTTGCTAATCTACAGCTGTTTTATCCTACATTTCCTCCCTCTTGACGTCAAACCTTCTCTATCTCTCTCTCTCTTCTATTGCTCGCTCAATAAATAAACGATTAGAAACGAAATATACATCCTTTCCTCGCTTTTACTCCTCGCTACTGCTGCTGCTGCTGCTGCTACTTCTGTTTCTAGTGCGCGCATCATCAATCGATCGATAAAGACGAAAATGACAATTATTGTTAAAAAAAAGGAAAACAAACGAAAACTATCTCCCCTCTCCTCTCTTGGACTATGGGACACCAATGTCTTCAAAATTACATTCTACATCGTCCTGTAGATCGCGGAAAATTGGAACCGGAACACGCGGAACCAACCCCGCGCGCGAGAGGCCATGGGGTTGAGAGCAGAGCCCCCATCTAGAAAATAAGATGGGTTTTCCGCAAAAGCGTGCGCTCCACACATCATATCTTTGTGTTATTTTGACCGCAGTTGCTGAGGTACTACCCCTCCTCACCGGGGAGAAGGGAGTGTTCGACAGTTCGTCTCCAAGGCGCCTTTTCACACGCCGCCGACGAGGGGGAAAGATGAATGGCGACCAATGTCGCATGACTGTCCTCTCCTTTTCTCTCCTTCTCTCCATAGATGATGATGGTGGTTTGGTGGATGTAGCTGATGACGATGATGATGCGATGACGTGATAACGGAGACGGGTGTAGGTCGTGACGAATTCGACGCTCTGCTTACAGCTCGTCCTTCAGATCCTCGTCCTCCTCGCCACCGGCGGGCGGAGGAGCACCACCACTGCTCGCGTACAGCTTGGCAATGATCGGCTGCACGATGTCCTCCAGCTCCTTCTTCTGCTTCTTGTACTCCTCCGCCTCGGTGTCCTGGTTCTCGTCCAGCCACTTGATCTTCTCGTCGATCGCCTCCTCCATCTTGGCCTTGTCGTCGTCCGAAACGCTCGCGCCCAGTTTGTCCTTCGAGCTGAGCTGGTTCTTCAGGCTGTACGCGTAGCTCTCGAGCTCGTTGCGCGCCTCGACGCGCTCCTTCAGCTTCTTGTCGTCGTCGGCGAACCGCTCGGCGTCCTTGATCATGCGCTCGATGTCGTCCGGCGTCAGGCGGTTCTGGTCGTTGGTGATGACGATCTTCTCCCGGTTGCCGGTGCCCTTGTCCTCGGCCGACACCTGCAGAATACCGTTGGCGTCGATCTCAAACGACACCTCGATCTGGGGGATGCCACGGGGCGCCGGCGGGATGCCAGTGAGGTCGAACTTGCCGAGCAGATGGTTGTCCTTGGTCATCGGCCGCTCGCCCTCGTACACCTGGATCGTGACGGTGTGCTGGTTGTCCGAGGCGGTCGAGAAGATCTGCGACTTCTTCGTCGGGATGACGGTGTTGCGCGGGATCAGCTTCGTCATCACGCCACCAACCGTCTCGATGCCCATCGTGAGCGGGTTAACGTCGAGCAGCACGATCGCGTCCGTGTCCTGCTCGCCCGACAGCACTCCGGCCTGCACGGCCGCACCGTACGCGACGGCCTCGTCCGGGTTGATGCCACGCGACGGCTCCTTGCCGTTGAAGAACTCCTTCACCAGCTGCTGCACCTTCGGGATACGGGTCGAGCCGCCCACCAGCACGATCTCGTCGACGTCCTTCTTGTTCATGTCCGCGTCCTCCAGCACCTTCTGCACGGGCTTCATCGTCGAGCGGAACAGGTCCATGTTGAGCTCCTCGAACTTGGCGCGCGTCAGCGTCTCGCTGAAGTCGTCGCCCTCGAAGAACGACTCGATCTCGATGCGCACCTGGTGGCTGGCCGACAGGGCCCGCTTCGCCTTCTCCACCTCGCGACGCAGCTTCTGCACCGCCCGGTTGTCCTTGCGGATGTCCTTGCCCTTCTTCTTCTTGTACAGCTTGATGAAGTGGTCCATGACGCGCTGATCGAAGTCCTCACCGCCCAGATGCGTGTCGCCGTTGGTGGCCACCACCTCGAACACACCGTTATCGATGGTCAGCAGCGACACGTCGAAGGTTCCACCGCCCAGATCGAACACCAGTACGTTCTTCTCGCCGTCCTTCTTGTCCAGACCGTACGCGATGGCGGCCGCCGTCGGCTCGTTGATGATGCGCATGACGTTCAGGCCGGCGATCACTCCCGCGTCCTTGGTCGCCTGACGCTGGGCGTCGTTGAAGTAGGCCGGCACGGTCACGACGGCGTGCGTCACCTTCTTGCCCAGGTACGCCTCGGCCGTTTCCTTCATCTTGCCCAGCACCATGGCGGAGATTTCCTCCGGCGCGAACACCTTATCGCCCTGGCCCGTCGCGACACGGATGTGCGGTTTCGAGTTCTTTTCGATCACCTTGAACGGCAGCAGCTTGATGTCGTGCTGCACCGTATGGTCGGTGAACTCGCGCCCGATCAGACGCTTCGCGTCGAACACCGTGTTCTCCGGGTTGGTCGTCAGCTGGTTCTTGGCGGCGTCACCGATCAGACGCTCGCCGTCGGCCGTGAACGCCACGTAGGAGGGTGTGATGCGGTTTCCCTGGTCGTTGGCGATGATCTCCACGCGGCCATTTTTGTAGACGCCCACGCACGAGTACGTCGTGCCCAGATCGATACCGACCACCGTGCCGATGTCCTTGTCCTTCTCCTTCTTCTCCTCCGCCGCGCATGCTAGCACGGCCAACACGACCACCAGGGCCGACTGTTTTAGCAGTTTCATTGTTGCAATTGCTATCGTGACAAAAGGGGGAAAATGCGGAAGAAAAATTAAATTAATCATCGCTCTAAACTCACGTCACGAATAAAGCGCAGATAAATTATCCAAGACGTCGTCGGATGTAGGGAAAAACCCACAGCCAACTAAAGACAGCAAACCACGTGTTGGCGTCATCGATGAAACGCACAAAATGGGGATGGAAATGCCCCGGAAAAAAAGCAGGCGAATGATAAATACTGGTGTCCGCCATAACCACACCGATTTTCTCGACCCACGAGCGTAACACGGGAATGATCAGTGGAACGATGGAGCCAGAGGTTTCGCCCTCCATGATGCCACATAATCAAAAGTAGTGTGCATCCATGAGGCCACGTCAGTCAATCGCAGCAGTCGCTGCTGCCGTTCTCCCCGCACACGATGCCAGGGGAGGAAGAATGCATCGAAGACCCACGTAATCCAAGCATTCTTTTCTTCTCCATGGTTCAATTAACATTAGAATCACGTCACCATCAACCATTTCTGGCTACAGCTATTCAAAGTCGGAAAATAACCGTTAGGTTTCTTGACCCCATTCAGCCGAGACGAGACGGGACGAAGCCGACTATGACCTACTTCCGGGCAAACTATCAAACCGGGTAGTATCACATTTGTATGGTGCGAAACAATACTCAAACGATACAAGGGCACTTGAGTAACTGTAGAAAGAAGTTTAGCTAAATACTTTTAGCAAAGACAAAACCTTAGAAAAACTCACTTCTAATTGCCTGCTTTATTTCGCTAGGAAACCGAACAGACTCACTCAACAATCTTCCCCAACGATTGAAATAGAACTAAGCCGCCGCATTCACTTCAGAGTAGGCGGCTCCGAAAAGAACACGTCAACCTTTCCGACCGCTGTGCCACTCATACTCTCATATACCGGCCCTATCTCTACGTCTCGCAGTGTGGTGTTGGTGCGATGCTGATGGCGGCTGTTAGAAAAGCTCTCCCGCGACACGTCCCGGTTTTTTGAGCACACGCACGCACATCTTTGCTCTTTCGTCTCTTTCTTCCGTTCGCATCGAACTAGTATTCGATGGGGAACGGGATTTTCTTCTCGCAATTTCTCTCGCAATCCATCCAAGTGTGCAATGTTCAAAAAAAAGTGCGGTCCGTTCCACTCGTCGCAGTCAGCGACCATTTTCTGCCAACACACGTTACTTTACTCCAATTTATCCCTGACCGCTCCTGTCGCTTTTCATGCGGGTAACATTCTAGAATATTTCTACCGCCGAGTTTTGGATCCTGTTCCTGTGCCCAGTTCCTAACGAAACACCACCAGTATCGGCACAATGATACTTATCACCTTTCTGTGCGAAACTTTACACTCTTTTTCAGCTCGTCTTCCGTCTCGGTCCGCAATCCTAACAACGCCGGGGGATCGCGAACAAATTAACCAATCTTTGGCCCACGTTTGCAATGTATGATTTTCGAGGAACTTACTTTGTTTATTTCCTATTCAATAGGTAGGCTTTTTCTCAGTTAAATAACAACTCTTCTCTAGATCACAGCTCGTGTACGTTCTCTTCTGTTGCTGAATTGAAACTGAACGAATCGCTTTCCCCGTTGCGTGAATAAATGCTGCGGGTGAACAGTCGTGTAGCATTTTCCAGCCGCTTCGTGGACCAATCAGGGCAGTCCACGCTGGGATGCCGGTCGGCAATATCGCGCTGACAGTTGGCGATAAGCATTCATCTGCAGTGGTTTTTTGCACCCCAAACACTTACGTGGTGGTTCATTTCTGAACTTGAACTTTCCATTTTTCCCATCCCTTCTGGGGGCCCCTCGATGTAAACACTTTCTAGATTGCGCGAGAAAAATGGTCGCTCCTGCGTGAAGAGTTCGAATTCAAATGGAAACAAAAGGCTGTGAATCGGACCACGTGTAAAGAACTTTGTTTATCTGAAATCGACCAGCAAAGGCCGTGATGTACATGATAAGATAGAAGGGAGTTTTGTAGATCGATCCCTATCTGTACTTATCACGAAACACGATCGCCTGTCGGGTATCCAACAGTTGAATATATTTTCAATTCCAGTTAAACACAGACATTGTAACATACTTAAGTCAACTCTGAATAACATGCAAAGATCGATTAAAATCCGTAAAACATTAAAGGAAGGATTAGATGACCCAGCAAAGGCGCGTTCATTTCCACACCGAAAAAAATGGAAAATCCGCGCGCCATTCGTTGATATAAGACCTCCATTTCTATCCTGAATAGAGAGATAATCAATCGCTGGTTCAGTGTTTTTAATGCTTCTTAGCTGGTCATCTAGGTGGGAAAATAATTCGCCTACACCCCATATTTCAATTCAAGGACATGGCAACTTTTCGGCCAGGAAAATTATTTTTTTCGAAAACTATTTCGGCGTTTGAGAATTTTCGCAACTGGGTTCACCGCTTTTCGGTAAAGGAACGGTACGAACCTGGTCTGATCGGTTCATCAAAGACAGATAAATAATGTTCGCGGGGTGTCAGATCGATAAGTCATAATGTAAACAACTTTCCTTCCTAGACTGAAAAAATCGGCATCGGAGTAGAGAGCAGACATTGTTCATCATTAAATTCTATTACCAAGCTAGAAGCAATCGTCGATCCAACAACAAAATGCAGCGAAACCTAACTCAATCCAAAGAAGCGTTATTAAAGTCCTATAACTCTCGGCTGAAGGAGGACATCCGGAGCATGCGAGAGAACTTTGAGGGTAAAATGTTTTTAACCGTAATCCACGTGCTGATTTGAACATTTCTGCTTTAATCATAGAAATCATCCGACTAGCGAAGGGAGAAAATGAAACACAGTTGTCGAAGATAACACAATGTGAGCAGGACACTTACGAAACGCAAGTTCGGGCTGCCAATATCGTACGCGCCGGAGAGTCGCTCATGAAACTCGTTTCGGACATCAAGCAGTACCTAATCCTGAACGACTTCCACGCCGTCAACGACGCTATCTGCAGCAACTCTGCGCTTTACCGCAACACTCAAATCGACCGCGACACAAAATTGATGGCCGTTCGCGACGATATGGCTGCGGATTTGTACGATCTCGAGGAAGAATACTACACAAGCATCTATAAGTAATTTACCTGATCTTTATTTCGATACGAATATACCTTTACATGTAACAAACGGTCACTTTTTGCCTTTCTTCGATTTGAAACGATCCAGTACACCGGTCGGTTCCAACGGGATAAAGTCGGGGCTCTCGGTTTTCTTTTCTTCTGCCATTAGTTTCGCCTTGGCACTACGTATCTCCTTGGCCGCCTCGCGGAAGCGTGTTTCCTTGACTTGTTGCTTAATTTTGATGCGTCTCGCCTTCGAAAGACGGTGACGGTTGCGTGGTTCAAAGTCTATCCTGGGCGGTTTCAATGTCAGCAGCTGTACCTTCGCCTCAAGACGCGCTTTGGCGGATGGCACGTCCACCTCATCGATCTGATTGGGATTGAGCGAGATGAACTCGGCCGGCACCTTTTCAAGCAGATTATGAACCTCCTCCTCTCGTCTTTGCGATCGCGATTGGTACGGGTTCGCCTCGAACGTGTCGAAGTTGGGCTCTCCCGAGCCGGGCACTATGAGGGAGGTAAATCCTTTCTCCGTTGCCACACCAAGAACATCCTCGTACGGACAAAATCGCACATTGGTTACAGCCCCGTCGGTGCGTTGTCTAAGGTAGGGCTTCATGCAGTTCTCCCCTGATCCTTCGCTCGAACGGCGGTAAATTTCACAGACATTTCCCATCGAAAGCGCCAACAGTCCCCGCTGAGAAATGTCTATTTCGGAAGCGGCCGTGTTAATGTGGTAGGTTTCTAGTGGGCCTTCCAGCTGTCGTATGTCCCATATTTTTATTTTACGATCCAAAGCGGCCGTCGCCAGAAGGATACCTGTCGAATCCGCAGCTATTGCCGTCAGTTGTACCGGATGGCACAACATTTTGGCAAGTGGCTCGCGCACCGTCGGTGACCACATTGACACGACACCTTTACTACCTCCTATGCATGTTACGGCATTCCAAGGGTTTTGGGTCATTACTGTAATCTTTCCCATGCGAGAATTGTAATTTCCCATTATCTCCCCGATCGACACATCAATCCAGGTCAGGAATCCATTTTCGGCGGCACTGTGAAGCAGGAAATGATACGGTAGGTACTCCAGACGTACTGATCTGTGCATCTTTTTGATGCAATGCAACTCGACACCTTTTCCATCGTACACATGTACCCAGTTCTTTTGAGCTACAGCGTACATTGTTTTGTTCATTAACCACGTCACATCGTGGACTGATTCCATCACGTTCATTTCACACAGTAGCTTTTTCTGAACCCAATCAAATGCCGCCACATGTCCACGCTTTCCTCCGAGCAAAAGGTGCGTACCGTTTTTCGTGTACCGCAATCGATAAGGGCCAAAGTCAAGCGCCAATTTGAAGTACTTTGTTGCGGTCGTTATGTCTACGTGCTCCACGATTTCTCTCTGAGTAATATCGGTCGTACTCTCCCCCTCATCCGCCTCCAGATAGCCATGGTCTTCGTCAAGTAGAATTTCTGCTCGCGCGGCTTGTTCTTTAGCAAACTCAATGTTGATGTCTTTGCGCATTTCGCGTATTTTTTGAAATTTTGACTTCACACCGCGCAGGTTCAGCCGTTCCCCACGAGAGTGTCGGTTCAACGCGGTGGGGTCAACCGGGATGCGTAACCTTTGCTTCCGCTGCTGTTTTTGTCGGTTGAATGTATCCGCTTGGTCAGACGGAGCATTCCTCATTTTGCTGGTCGGTAGCTTCCTCGGCATACTTTTCTCGGATTTTGTGTGTGCAACGGCATGTTGTTCCTTTTGATCTGTTGTTTTGTTCTCTTCCTCCTGCACGAAGTTTGGTTTCGCCTTTTTACCCTGAAATGTAAAGTTCGACGCCTCAACAACATAGGGAACGTAGTATTGAATGGATTATCATCATTGCACTCACCATCTTGATGGAAATTAAAAAACAGTTTCACTACAGGCAAAATTTATACACAATTCTGATCTGTACTCGGTAAATAAATCTACAAGACCATGCTGGTTTGTGTCGACAAATGCCAACCCGGTGCTTGGCGGTACCTCGCAAGTACGAGAAGGATCTAAAGTGACATTTGTAGTCTTCCAAAGAACTTCTTTTGCGGAATCATCTCCCTCGAGGGCTGATCAGCCTAAACATCGGATGAAGATTCCGACTTCGGAATCAACCGTGCATTGTTGTTTAAAATATTTGTGTTAGCTATTTTCAGCTGATAAAAATACTCAACAATATTGCTATCTTTTATTTTGGCTCCTCTGTTTTTCTGCTCGTTGTGTTTGTCTAGTTCCGGATCGCATAACGATGTAAATTCCCATCACCTTTCATCTCTATTCTACAATGGTAAATGTCAACTTATTTTTAGTACAAAAACTTAGTTCTTTTATCCCATGTAAATAATTAATGTGTAATTTTCAACAAAACACGATGCAAAATCTAATTTGCTGAACATATTGATACTTTTGCTAGCAGATACCATCGAACCTAAGTTTATCGGCATCACCGTACACAACGCATAAGTCGTTTCAATCTAGCTTGTCGGGTTTCGTTCGATGCGTTTCGAGAAATGTCAATTTTTTAGAACTAAAAGTGAAGCGCAGAAAAAAGGTGTCATAGCAGGCATCAAATACGATCTGCGGCAAATAAACTCGTCAGCCATCGGAAAAATAAGATTCCGGAGAAGTGCTTCAACGATAGCAGATATTTTAAGAAAAGTGGTCGTTTTTAGAAATCTTCATAAACTAGTTTCGCAGTGGTGGAGTGTTAAAATCTTGCTTGCCGAAAGACCGATGCTGGCGCAAAAATTCGTCAGCGAAAACTAGCTGACGAGAAAAACGCTCGTCCAAGCGAATCAGCTCAGGGATATAATGGTCTCGAACAAGGTGAACGAAAACAATAAACGCGGATTCAATCAGATGGCTAATAGACAGCGATTTAAGCCGGGTGTAGGAAAGCAGAATAACCAAATGAATGATATTCGCAATATGAGCGCCATGTTCAACGCGAATCAGCTTGGCGATAATCCCGGCTTCCTGGACTTCAATGATGACTCGATTGCTTCCCCCCTAAACGGATCCGGCAACAGTTCAAGCGGCTCTAATGCAGGTAACGGTTCGGAGAAGGGCAATAAAAACGCTAACGGCGGTCGAAAAATGAATCCTAACATGAGACGTCCAATGAAAAACGGAGCTCCGGGGATGCGCCATCGAATGAACGGGATGCAAAGCTGGGGTCCACCAATGGCGCCCCCAAGCTTGTTTCCTGGCCCACCTCCTTCTGGTCGTCGGGGTCCAATGAATCCTCCACCGATTCCCCCACATCCTGCCCACTTTCGGAATGCTCACGGAGGAGGAATGCGTATGCGTGGGCCTCAGAACGGCAGATTCGGATCCGGACCCCAGGGACCGATATCCCTGTTGGCCATGAATAGACCTCCTCTCCCTGCACCGATACCTCCGATGGCCGGGCGACCCATGCAACCACCGATGGGTCGTATGATGCCTCCACCAATGCACCATGGACCCAACGGCCCTGGACGGCGACAGGTTAACGGTAATTTGCACGGTCGAGGTATGCATCCGTTCCCCCGTAACGGAATGCCATCCAACGGAGCGGCGCTGAACATGAATGGTAAGCGCCCTCGTGCCAAGGGTGTGCAAAATAGGGAAGAATATCCGCTCGACAAACCGTGGGTGACAGAGGAAATCAAAGCGGAACACGACAAGAAAGCCGACCTTGCCAATCGTCTTAAGGGGCATCGGGATGATGCGCTGTTCGCTCAGTTCAAAGAACAGAGGGATAAATTTGTTAAAATGTACGAGGCAGCCCGTACGGAATTCGAAAAGACATCCGCCCAGGTAAGTTTGTTCAAAAGAATTACCCTCTTCACGCGTTTCGTCCAGCGTGTTTGACAGGTATATAACCAAAACAATAGTTTTCCTTCTTTCGGTGTGCTTTTGATAGATTTACAATGAATAGCAATTAGTTTACTGAGACCCCTGTTATATTTTATTCTTATATCCACAAGATATCCATGAATCAAGTTTTATTTGATAGAAGAGCAAAAAAAAGAAGCAATTATTATACCGGCACACTAATGCGTTTTTGAAATTCACCATTTCCTCAACGATTCATTCCAGGATGTAGAGAAAACTTTGACTGAAGCGTCACCTTGCAAAAAGGCTCGTAGCGAAAATGTAGAAAAATCTAACGATGGTGCAGTTTCCGCTGATAAACTCGCAAAAACTGACGAAACTAATTGTAGCAGTGCTCTGGGCTCTGCTCCTTCTGACCCCTCGCCGACCGATACTACAGAATGTGCCACTGGCGGTGGCACTTCAGATTCCGTAGTATCTTCCAGTGCTTCTACTGCAGCCACTTCTATCAGCACCTCTACTTCTAATGCTTCTACTCTTGATACCACTGCAATCTCTTCTACTACTTCTGCTAATGCCGAAAAAGCATCAACAGAATCGGCAGAAACATTGCCGGTGGCAGCAGGCAACCCCGTTGTTGCCACGGAAGCAACCGAAACAGATACTACATCGGTATCGTAAATATCTGTAGTACTGTGTAGAGTAACCGTTAAAGGAAACGATCCGTTTTTGCGATTGAAAAACGATTCTGGGACGATCTTGGTAGTATGTGAGAAAAGAAAGCGAAAAGCAGAACACTCAGAGCGACGACATTCATTTTATTTATCAAAAATACAAGCAAATTACAGTAGCGACAATGGTGCGTTTTTCCGGACCCACAAGAGCGGAAGCAAAGCGGAATTTATGCTCAAAAGCTTGTGGCGACTGGAAAAAGCCAACATTAACCTGTAACCTCCGGTTTTCGATACACAGAGCGCCAACAAAACTCAGTAAAGCTACTGTATAAGATAGAATTATCACTTTTTAGCATACTGTTACCCGCGTTGCACGTGACAGAGTCATACTGAAATAAATTCATAGAACTAAATAGAGCGAAACGAAATTAACAGAAAAATAATATCGTAGATGAATTTAGAACCCACCAAAAGCATAAGGCTGTTCCTTGCATAGGATTGCATTGAAGAACATGATAAAACTATCTTTTTTTGTCCTACACACGGAGGTCGATATCCTGCAAGGCACTCAGTAGTAACAGCATAATGTCCTCATCGCCGATGACATGTGTATGGATTTTAACAATAAAAATATAACGCGTGTAAAACTAATTCCAAATAGCCAAATATTTGCTTGCATCATCGATAAACAACACTGGAATACGATCGATATTTTAAATAAAGTTGCATTCATAGCGGGTGCATCGTTGACGGATGGTGTGTGGCCCCAAATGGCAGCAAACTAAAAAACAAACTAGTTAAAAAAAATGCATAGTACGTATTCGACTGAACCGGAAATAGAAGCTCTATAAAAGAAATTTGCGCCATAAACACGCAAAAGTGTTGCAAAGCGATAGCAATAATATGCAATCATGCAATCAAATTCGTTTGTGAACATAATATTTTCATCTTCAATATGCTCATATTCGTTACACCCGGACACTTGGCGTAAGTGTAGTCGAGAACACGTGTAGCATGAAGTGATGGTAACAGAATTTCACTACATAAAAAAGTTTGGCGTAAAATATGTTGCCGTGCTGTCGTGTTTCGGAACCAATAGTTTGTCGTGCCCTTTTTGCTGGTTTTCGATTGTTTTAGTTGATTCCCTTCTTACTGAACTATAACTGTTCCTATCGGCTTTGCGAAAATAAATGTATGCATAGGATTTACTTCTGCAATCAAATTACTAACGTTTTACCTTGCGGAAATAAAATTCTGCAATCGTTTAATTTCAAGAAAGGTTCGAATAAGATCTAACTCGTTCATTAGCAATAGCTTTGTACTGTTAAAATAATTCATGCATTTGAAAATGTCCGTCTTACGGGAACTCGCTGTGTATTTGTGTATCGCTAGTTTATTCTGCGTTTCGATTTGTTCCAGCCGACGAATTCAGCCGAAACTGTATCATTGTTGTTTAGAAGTGCCGTCATTTGTAGTATTTATTTTCTTTTATATTCAATAATTTTAATCTTATATCTACATTTTGTCATCTTAAAGCGGGTCAAATTATTTATCTCCATAGTCCCCTTATAATGCTGTTCGACAAAAACGGAAATTTTACTTGTATTTTCTTTATATTATTATGTTGAATTCGATTCAGTTCATATTACCCTACCCTTTATCATTTTCTTTCCTGGCGTGACGTCCAATTTGGTCATGCTTTCACATTTTGAGGGCTTACAAAACTTGTTCCTCTTTAACGTATGTGGATAGTCAGTCCTTAGTGTGTCCCGGGGGAGGTCTGGTCTGGATGCGAACCCACGCCATCATGGGTCATGTTCGAGCCGGCGTACGCTATTCGGCGTATCATCAATATCCGGTATTGTTTGGATCGCTGTAAATACCACAGACTTACTCAAATGAAATATCTTACATCATGGTAAGTTAATGAAGAAAAGAGCATTATTACTTATAACGCTTCGTAGAAACTGGTAATGACGTATCTAACGAAGCAGCCAACATCTCAGGATTGCGTTATGATGCTGGTAGTGTAATTACTTATGAAATAGATGAATTATAGGATATGGCCGTGCTGAGTGTATGAATGAAAATAAAGTGGTAGATTGTTTGAATCACTGTTTATATCTACTGTAACTCTGGAAGTCACATGGAACTGAAATAAAACGAGTTTACCCTTACGTCAACAGGAAACTGAAGATATGTTCTTTTGCTTTTCGTTTAAATGCCCACTTTTAAGTAAATATCACAAAACTCGTCGTTGTGTGCGACTAGTACACTACAAAATAAATTACTTCAGTTTCTGATCCTTTATTTAAGCTTAATTGAACTTTATACTTTACATTATGCGAAGGAATTTGAATGATGAATGCCTCGAATTGTTTTGTTGGCCTTTAGTTTAATAACATTTTCATCTTCTCCCACGTGGTACCTTTATGCTACGCGTACGCGGATTTGATTTCGACTTAAATGGACCTGATGCTCGCGAATTCGTGGAACTGGGTTCGCCCATGATTTACCACAATCGCGGCACAAACCTGTTGAGGCGGCAGCTAGGTCGGACCACTCGGCTTCGATTGCCGATCGGCAGTTCAGTGCATGCAGTGGAAGAGGCAACGTGTCTGCCCTCAGAGCTCCAGTTTGTGTGTGTTTGCATTTATTTCATCGGTTTCGGCGCCTCAACGTTGCTCCTCCGCCGGAGATTATCAAAATTGAACCCCTACGCCGCTTGTTCTGCACCCTGACATCGTACAAAATGTCCAGCCCGTAAGTAAACAACTACTGCATCATCGCGTCGCGGTTCAGCTGCGAAGGGCACCTTCGACTCGCTCTTCCCCCCACCATGCAAGTCATTGTCGCTTGACGTTTTTTCGCACGAATCCGGCGTTGTGGGGCCATCGATCCATCTATCGATGCTTGCCGCTTTTACTTGCGGTTTGGGTTTAGAAACCGTCGCCCGCGGTGACCCTAACCACACACGCCGGGGAGCTCATTAGAAAAGCAATGAATTCTGTATCGTCACGCATAAAGCATCTCTCCACGTCCGACGTCCATTTGTTTGACGGCATTATGATGACGCACTCCGAAGGCAAAAAGAGATTCATCTGTTTGGCTGCAAAAAGCATGTTCTAAATCGAACGTTCAAATTGGTTGGCTCAGGTCGACCACTCGCAAATAGTGTTTATCCTTGCTCAGATAGCTCTATTTGCACCTTTCGATACGTGATGGACATACCATCGACTTTGAGGGCTTTTCTAGTACGAGGCTATTCGTTGGTTGAGTTGTAGTTCTTATCTTCCTTCCGCAATGCTTTAATGACATCTGAGATTGCGTTTGCTTAAGCGCTTGAAATCGCGCGACCCGATCGATGGCCATCTCGCTGGAAGGGACGTGCAAGATAATTGGCAGCATTGTCGAAAGCATGAACACCAGCACGGCACATTGTTTCGTCGCTGATACATGATTCATCACAATGCCGAGTGAGCCTGCGAGACGACGGCGACGACAGCTAGCCGAAGGTTGCCCCGCCAAGGTCAACCCTCGCAGGAAGCGGCACCCCCGGACTGATCGGTTCCACGCTGCTGCCACGCGAAACTGTTGGCGGAAATCTTACATAACATATTGGCGGCCTGTAGCCGTCCAAAACAGAATCGCGCGATCGTTCGTGCGTCCTCTGACCTAACGGAGCGAGCGGCGCGGATAATGGAGGGCCCTACTGACCCGCAAGTCTTCGGGTGCAATTGCCACTAACCGTCTCCTTCGTTTGTCGCTACAGGAAAGCTGATATTGCCCTGATCGGTTTGGCCGTGATGGGGCAAAATTTGATTCTCAACATGGATTCGAAGGGATTTGTCGTGTGCGCCTACAACCGTACGGTGGATAAGGTAAGCTGAATGGATGAATCTAAATTCAATTATTAAGAAGGCAAAATAGACCGCTCGTTAATTAGTATTTAAAAAATAACCAATCTAGATTGGCTCAATGAATGCTCCAATTATTTAATTATGTTTTTAATTTTAATACAAAAATCATAATCCCTGTGTCACTGAAAAGGATACGAATTTAAAAGAAGCCTTTAAAATAATTCACTCGTTCTGAAGCATGTGACCAAATCCACCCTTTTAGTTTCCTTCCCGCCACGACACGGCTTAACATTGAAACGACCCTATTCACAACGTGCAATGTTCAATTTAATGTGCTATCCTTCGGCGCGTGACCCTTCACTTTGGCGAATCGATTACTTTTAGCCCGGATTAACATAAATAGGTTGAGTGAGCGTGATTCGGCCGGCGAAAAACTCGTGCCAGAATCGCTGGAAATCAATCTTCACTGCGTTGAACGATGCAGTTGCTTGATGTGTACGAAACCCTCTCTAACAAGCTTCATCTCGTGTTCTGCCACAGGTCACCCATTTTCTGGAGAATGAAGCCAAAGGCACCAACATCATCGGTGCCACCTCGCTGCAGGACATGGTGAACAAGCTGAAGAAACCACGCAAGATCATGATGCTTGTTAAAGGTAGGTGCAACACAGCGGCTCCGAGCGGCTCGTCCGGCATGATCGGACGGGCCTCGATCGGACTCATAAAGTCATTTGTAGGTTGAACGCAGCAACGCCAACGGATTTCTTCCGAGGCGATCGTTAACGTTGGGGCAGCGGGGAGATTAACGCAAGCGAGCACTGAAGCGCGATAAGCTGTACAACAGTATTACGTGCGGGTTTGACCACCAGGGCTGGAGTTGATTGGATCTATCTGCGAACCGCTCCCACCGTTTCGACCCGAAGGTGTCGTTTGGGGTGGAAAAAAAAAAGATCAGACGTGACGCACTGAACAAGGCAGCAAGTGAAAGCTCCTTCCTCGTCCGGTGGTGGGTGACCTTTTCGCAGGGCCACTGCTGCTCCTGCTGCTGCTCTCGTTCGTTCATGTATTCGTGCTTGCGAATTGTCCATGAGCATTGATCTTGAGAATGACGGCAAGTGGCTTAGTAACGCGAGCGGAATGAGATCGAACGCTCGTTTGGCTCACGCGTGACCTTACCTAGGGGCAGTGGATCGCATGTTCTAGAGCACAACAACAAAACCCGACGTCGCTCTCGTGCTGTACAAGTGGAAGCCTCACGTGACTAGACAGTTGATCGTGTATTAATTTTCTTCTTGTTCTTACCGTTTTCTTCCCTCAATAGCCGGTAGCGCCGTGGATGATTTCATTAATCAGCTGCTTCCGCTGATCGAGCGAGGCGACGTGATCATCGACGGTGGAAACTCGGAGCACCAGGACTCGGCCCGGCGTTACGAGGAGCTAAAGGCGAAGGGTATCCTGTACGTCGGCTCAGGTGTTAGCGGTGGCGAAGAGGGAGCCCGTTACGGGCCTTCGCTTATGCCCGGTGGACATCCGGATGCGTGGCCATTGATTAAGGATATTTTCCAGGTCAGTGGAAACAGAGCTGGAGAATCGGGAAATGTGTTTTAACATTCCATTTCATTTCGTTCAAGGCAATCTGTGCGAAGTCCAATGGCGATCCGTGTTGCGAGTGGGTCGGCGAAGGCGGCGCAGGACACTTCGTCAAAATGGTACACAACGGCATCGAGTACGGGGACATGCAGTTGATCTGCGAAGCCTACCACTTGATGCTGGCGCTCGGCATGACGCAGAAAGAGATGGCCCAGGAGTTCGACGAGTGGAACAAGGGTGTGCTGGATTCGTTCTTGATCGAGATCACGCGCGACATCCTGAACTATCGCGACGACGAGGGCTACCTGCTCGAGCGCATCCGTGACACGGCCGGCCAGAAGGGCACGGGTAAGTGGACGGCGATCGCCGCCCTGCATCACGGCGTGCCGGTGACGCTGATCGGTGAGGCCGTGTTTTCGCGCTGCCTGTCCGCGCTGAAGGAGGAACGGGCGCGCGCTAGCAAGCAAATTGCCGGCCCGAGCACGAAGCCGTCCGTGGCCAATCGCAAGCAGTTCCTAACGCACATCCGCAACGCGCTGTACTGCGCCAAGATCGTGTCGTACGCGCAAGGGTTCATGCTGCTGCGCGAGGCCGCCAACGAGTACAAGTGGAACCTGAACTACGGCGGCATTGCGCTGATGTGGCGCGGAGGATGCATCATTCGCAGCGTCTTCCTGGGCAACATTCGGGATGCGTTTGTGCGCAACCCGCAGCTCTCGAACCTGCTGCTGGACGACTTCTTCAAGAAGGCCATGATGGACAATCAGCAGTCGTGGCGGGAGGTTGTGAGCCAGGCCGTGCTGTGGGGTGTCCCTGTGCCGGCCCTGTCGGCGGCGCTTGCCTTCTTCGATGGCTACCGCTCTGAGCGGCTCCCGGCCAACCTGCTCCAGGCGCAGCGTGACTACTTCGGTGCGCACACGTACGAGCTGCTCGGCAAGGAGGGCAAATTTGTCCACACCAACTGGACCGGCAAGGGTGGCAACGTGTCGGCTAGCACCTATCTAGCCTAATCCAATCTCATCCGAAGTCATTTCGCTAAAAGCTCCAATGCATTCCTTTCATATCATCATGGTTCGATCTTTTCGGCGCAAGTTCTAAACGAAGGAAAGAGTGCTAAAAATTCTCATGCAAAGGAAATGTTTCGCGTTGTTTTGGATAAGAAGGGTAAACGCCTTTTCCTTGCAATCATATTCGATAAACCAGTTATTTATTGTTGATATTTTTCTACGCCGTTTTCCTTGAAATAAAAAAAAGGTTGATTGTGAAGATTGTGATTTGTATTTTATTTATTTTATTCTCTTCATGCCGTGTCCAACGGCTACTTCAAACGGTGATACGAGCGACACCTGTTGCTGGGTACCTGAACCTACTTCCTTCAACTCAGCAAATGTCAACTAGATGGTTTGTTTTGACTGTCCTTCGTACCGGAGAAAAATATACCGACGCGATTGTCATAAACATAAACATTCGTCTCCCCACAGTGTTCAGGACAACTTCTCCATTCCAGTTTTTGTTCCTAAAATCGTCGTGCATGGCCAGTGCAGCGCACAAGATGAAGGTACTATCGCTCTACAAACAGATGTTACGCGAATCGCAGAAGTTCGACTCGTACAACTATCGGTAAGTGTTGACGGTCGTGTACACCGCATCGTCTATGTAGAAGGGGAAACCGCTTATCAATCCAATGTTTGCAGAATGTATGCTCTACGCCGCATCCGTGATGCGTTCAGGGACAACAAAACACTCACCGATAGTGCAAGCATTGCTGATTCACTGTCCTACGCCATGAAAAATCTGGCCATCATCAAAAGACAGGTAAGCTGGTGGAAACTAGGCGGTGGGAGTGAGGTTAGGGGCACCGTTTCACCGGGAATAGTTTATCATGATGATGTAACAAATAAGTTTGCTCGAACCATGCTTACGTTGTAAATGTCACAACACACGCTTTCAATGTCGTTAAAAAAACTCAATAATGCTTAAATACTTTCATTAATGTATTTTTTATTCTCTGTTTCTCTCTGTATCACATGAATCAACCTCAACGATACGCACGGAAGACGATTGTTGGTCAACTTTATCAAGCGCCAGATAAGCTGGTAATAGAAAAGTAATCATTCACGCAACACTCTGTTTCTCTTGCAAAAGCAAAACACAGTTGACGCCGCAAAATATAGCGCCGAGTGATGTCTGTACCAAATGACCAGGACCAGTGATGTTCTTTCTGTTTCAAATTCGATGAAGTTGATTTCACTAGGTTTCATAAAAATGATGAAAACAAATAAAACATATTAGATCACTAGGCCCGATCTGCTTTTCCTCCTGGCTCCAACGGCATCCCGGCGTCTGATATAGCTACTGGGCGGAAGGATAATTAGATGTAAAGCTAAGGAAGATGGCGCTAAACAGCTTCTAGCCACAAATCACACATGTATTGTGAATACATTTTTGTTTCAAATGGCAATCATTGAATAAATTTGAATGCGTTTATAGCTATAGTTAGTCCGTAATTGTGTACATTTTTAATTTTAAAAATGCCACTTAAAAACAAACCTACGGCTCAAAAACGATTCAATGCAATATGACAAATATTGGGTAGTGCATAGAAGAAAGAAAAATAAATACTATTTACAATCAGCCCCTTTTTCTTACGAAACAAGGCTAACTTTTTAATCAACCTAGATTTCAAAATGGGTAACATATAAATACGGTTTAATCCGATCTTAAAAACTTAAAACAAAATATTTTTAACAACAGAAGCTCAGCGTAGCATTCGATATGAGCATCGTAATCAAACATGTTACATAAACTGCAACTGCAGTAATGAACATGAATAATCAACGCACTATCGTACGATAGCTTCCTTTTGTGTTGGTTGGGCTTCCTTCTCCGTGTTGGAACAAATTCTGGGTGACCTGCCGTCGCTGCATGATTCCCTGGTATCTACCTTCTGCAATTGAACTGGAATGACATTTGCGATGGCCTCCATTCGATTCCAAGCAAAATGGAGCATCACGTAGGAAAAAAAACACAATTTGATTATTTATGTTACTGCTGAGGTTTTTCATCTATCGATTCATATATAAAAATGAAAATTGTTAAAACATTTGGGTTTTTCATTTCAAAAACATAACTAATAGATTTTTTAAATATCTTATAGTCTCGAATATCCTCGAATTGCGCCAAAAAATGGCAAATTTGCTATGGACAAACATATCAAGGAAGAGGATAGAGCTTGGCTTAGCGATTGATACCACTCCCCCATATGAAATTAGCCATTTTTTGGCTCGTTTCTGACCCAAATGTTGTGTTCTAAGTGTTTCGTGTACATTTCCTTAGGTTTGGGTTTTGGCCACATACTCCACCATAGCAAATACGCATGGTGTGTCAATGATTGAAATCTGGTCGAGTTTATTGTTTCGTAAGAAATTTCTTAGTTTACTAAAAACATCCAAAAGGTACAATTTATCAAAACCTTTCTCCTAGTTTACTCATTCCTTCACCATCCAAGCAAGAGTCACAGTCAGCGTTCAGGTTCGTAGCATTTGCATTCAATGTCCCATTTCCTGCGTTGGGCTTTCGGGTGGAAGCACCTTGTAGGGGTTGAGGATCCCGTTTGGGTCGAGCAGCTGCTTCACCTGGCGCATCAGCCGAAGCGGTTCCGCCTGCTTCGAGTAGTGGAGGTACTTCCGCTTGAGAAATCCGATCCCGTGCTCGGCACTGACGCTACCCCGCAGGCGCGACGTGTACTCGTACACGAACGGCTCCAGGAGGGCGTAGATTTCCGGCGTGAAGCGGGAGCAGGACACGTTCAGGTGCAGGTTCGAGTCGCCGATGTGGCCGTATCCGGTGACGTTGATGGCATGGTCGCCGACTCGCTCTCGCACCGCCAGCACGATCTCGTAAAAGTGGTCCAGCGGAAGCGACAGGTCGTACTTGAAGCAGTACCCGTCGCTCAGCAGACTGTCCGCGATCAGTTCACGCAGTTTCCAGATGTTCTAAAATTAAGAAGCACACACATTATAAACGTACGGGATAAACTAGGAAAATATAAATTAAAAATAACAAATTACCCACCATCTTTTATCATCTACAGTGCATGAACTAATGCACCACGAGTCAGTCGCTATACTCAAGAGCGTTTAAGTCCTTGAATCAAGATGGCCAATCAAATGCTCCCTTGCAGCGAATAAAAGCCGCCAGAAGGGTGCCAACAAAATGGAGGGCGAATGCAAATATGGAGCCATTAGTGTTATCTCTGGTGATAAGAATGTTACTGCCTTCGTTTGCCAATCGTTTGCCAATGGAAAAGTACGGAAATACATTTTTTTAGTTGCAAGTGGATAGCTTTTAGATCTAGTCGGACAGCTGCACAGAAACAATAAATTGTGATAGTTCTTCCGATTTTCTTCTGTTAAGATTTGAAGTTTTCCTTTCGTGAAATCGACATTTAGATAGTCCATCAAAATCGATGCTTTCTTGGGATTAAAGAAAGGAAGCAAAATTCCCAATAAAAATAATATATGCCCGAGCTCATCCACGGAAACAGTCCAATACAACAAAATGTTGAATAAGTTTGAATCCATCAAAAAATGTTTATGCAATAAACTTTCGACTTAATGAAATACATACATACATTGTTTTTAAATTGTGGCCAAATATATTAATGTAAGAATCATAAATTTTTGTTTTGTCCTCAACGTAAAATGGAATTCTTACTTAAACTGCATGATTGGATGGACAAGCACACATTTATTTAAGAATTAATTTATGATTACCTTCATTTTTGTCGGTTCACCCGTCACCGTTCCATCCTCCACCAGGCCCTGCTCCATGGACTGCTCCAGGAATCGGGTCAGCTTCTCCTCGTCGTGCCCGGCGTCGCTGCCGGACGTCTCGATCAGCATGTAGAAGGGATACTTTTCGATCGGTGACCTTGCCGACGGCCATGACAAAAAAATGCCATGAAAAAGCCATTCTTCCTGGGGATTTCCACCCGTCCTATTACTTACTGCAGACCGAAGAAGCGAGTGCAACTGTCCAGCGAAGGGGCGTCGATCATCTCGCAGGACGAGAGGATTTCCCCGAGTCCCCGCTTGGCCGAAAGGAACGTCTGTTTCACGTCGTCGTAGCTACGCAGTCCGAGGAATGCAACGTTAACCGAGCGGGAGGCGGTCGGACAGAAGATGGCCAGCCGGGTGATGACTCCGAGCGTGCCCTCGGACCCAATGAAAAGGTGCTTCAGATGGTAGCCCGTGTTGTCCTTCTTGAAATCCGACATCAGATCGAGCACGCGTCCCTCGGCGGTGACCTGGTGGGAAGGAAGGAACACAAAGGGTTTGAAATGAAATAAATCACCATGAATTCACTCTTATCCACATTTTAATGATGATTCAATACATAAGATGCAAGTGCAGCGAATGTAGTGCGTCCTGAAATAATCTCTAATGTTGTCAATCAGAGAAAATAATTGATTAAACAATCAATTAGGTGCATCTTTTCTATATACACGCCTGAAACCTGAAACACCTACAAGATGTTTTAAAAATGTATATCTCATTTGAAGGAACCATTGCGAAATTCCCTAAGAAAATAGCAAACTAACGTGTTTTGCTTTAAATTACGTTTTAAAATGAATAATCAAAAACAGTTAAAATAATTACTTTAAGCAGTTAGTATATATTTAAACATTTCACATTTAATAATAACGAGTGAACGTGCCATTTGCAAACGACATATTTTGGTTTCGTTTCTGATTCGTTATTGTTCGCGAAATTAAAAAAAAATTACCATCTTAATTCTGCATCCATGGCTCTTCATTTTTCGATACCTTTTTTCTAGCTTTGTATGACATCATCATTACATCCGATAAATGTTTTTTTTTTCCGATTCTTTATATTCAGAAACTTAATCGATTTAACAAAGTAAAAGAAAACGGTTACCCTCTTGCTAAGGATCAACAGTTAACGTTATAACTACGTAACATCGGTTGTTTTAGACCATTTCTAGCATACATCTCCCGTCGGCTCATGTGACTCGGCCACTTACCGCCTCAACACCCAACACCGAGCCGTGTAGGTTTCCGTAGCGCACCAGCCGCAACCCGCCCGCATTCGTCGACACATTGCCCCCGATGTGGCACGAGCCCTTGGCGCCCAGATCGAGCGGCATGATCATACCTCGGGCCCCCACCTGCTCCTCCAGGCTTGCCAGCACGCACCCCGCCTGGCACACCACGACTCCGGCGTACTCGTCGATCCGCTCGACGCTATCCATCAGCTGCAGCGACAGTACGACCTCGTCGAACACGGGCACCGACCCGCCCACCAGGCCCGTGTTGCCCCCCTGCGGACACACGGCCAGCCGGCGCTCGTTGCAGTAGCGCAGCAGCTCCGCCACCTCGTCCGTCGTGCGCGGCTTCAGCACGACCCGGCCGTATCCGCGGACGCTGCGCAGGTAGTCGATGTTGTAGCCCTGCACCTCGTCCGCTCCGGTCAGCACGCGGCTCGAGTCGGGTCCGCCGAGGATGCCGCGGAACACGGCCACGTCGTCGTCGGACAGCTCGGCGAAGGAGCCCCGCTGGGCGGGGTAGCGATCACGCGTTAGTGCCGGCACTTCGCGGTTGCCTGAGGCGAGTGTGCGGACCGGTGTCGTCACAGGTCCCACCGATCGGAGGGTCAAATGACGCAGAGCGCAACGGAGAAACATCGTGTTGCCGTCAGACCTTCGGTTGGTTAGGTTTTACCTACGGATGGAAGTAAACAATTTGTTAAATTGATGAACCTATTAATTTTTGGAGACACGTTTTAGATGTTCCTTTAAGGACCTGTTTTGTTGTCAACAATATTAAAAGGAAGTTATCTGGAAATGAATCATATGGAAGCTGACCAAAACAAAGAAAAAGACTGCAGGGAAAAGTTTATTGGACATAACCTGTTACCTCACTATTTAACTCACTCTTACAGATTTGTGATCAAAAATTCCCAATCCGTCACATAAATCGCCCACAATATCGCCCAAAGTCGTACAGAAATAGAAAGTTACATAAAAATGCTGAACTCGTACAAAATCTGGAAATTTGAGAAAAAGAGGAAGAAAATAAGTGTGCAGACAACCATTGAGAGCTGCAAGATGTATGGATGACGATAACAAACATATCAATTGATTGAAATGCTCGCTATTGCGATCCTTTTCGTTTCTTCGTGTCCCTTCGGAAGCTCAACCCATCTGGCTCGTTCGGTCTCGTTCTTTCCCCATTTGAATTATCACTCGTGGATTCAACCGATTCATGCGACGCGTCCAGCGCATTTCGAAGCATGCGCAAATATCAACCCGAGTTCAAACATCTTATGATTTTTCTCTTGTTTGGTTGGGGTCCCAAAATATCATACAAAATAACATAGGACGGCTAGTTTGTGTAAAACAATTCTTCAACAAAATATCTTTGCAAAATGTGTCTTTTTAATTATTTGAAACCTTGCACCTATCCATCGATAACGATTTCGATGGATGTGTACGGTTGTTATCTTCCATTTGAATTGAATTTGAATACATTGCCATTCTTAGCATAAAAACAATGCATTTTTTATGGCATTCTCAAAAAAGTAGCAGTAATATAGTTAAACAAATCTTCAAAACTATTTTCCACATCCCTCATCCTCATCCGAAAGGAATGCAAAGTGACCGTGACCAAAACCGGTTCCATTTTGCTCATCCGAAAGGCAAGAATGACAAAAAGGGCAGGGAAGATGGCGCGGGTCAAGGGAGAAGGAGGCTGTGAACAAATGGATAGAGCAGCATCCATCTTTTTGGAAAACGAAAACCCAAAGATGTGGCAAAATGGTTTACGAATGTTCAACATGTGGGTGCTCTATTTTTCTTTTACATCTTCATTTTGTTGCTGTTGTTGATATTGTCATATTAAACTTTTGATAAAAGATTTGATTATACAATTTCAGCCAAACTGATCATTTGTGAATAATGCTGTAAATTTCAATCTGCTCCTTGGAAACATGGGCCATCCTTGTTAATATCAACTAAATAAATCCATTTGAAACCGCCAACAAAGTCGGAAACATTTGTCTCCAGAATGCTCTAGAAACAAGCAGATCTTTCAAAAATGTCACAGTTTGTAGGTGTCAAAAATAATGTACAAGCGCAACCCCTGGCATTGGGAGGCCTAAACTGTGATATTTTCGGACAAAGGAAATAATAAAACCTTGAATTTCAAATTCGGAAAAGAAACGACATCACGCTGTAGGAGTTCCCGTTCCCAAGCTCTTTCCTCCTTCCATTATATGTTAAGTTTTGGAAATTATAAACCGTGTAGTCAGCAATCCGATAGACCTTAGTTCATCAGCGAAGCTCCAGCGAGGCATTTCAGGCCATTTCAAAGATGGAAAATAATGATGTCGTGCCTTGGATCGATCGGCAAAATCAGGAAAAAACAGAGATAGAAACAGATCTATCAGAGCCCCAAAACAGGAATAAAGGAGGAAGGAGATTTGCAAATTAAAAGAAAAACAAAGAGCATCGGAGGTGTGGAACTGAATTTATGACAAAGTTAGATACGAAATAGAAAGGGGCAAAATAGAAAAAAAGGAAAATCCCCAAAAGATACAAAGCATGAGCAGCAATATTAAGCCAAACGAGTGCTCTGATTTCCGGCTGGTCTTCCTTACACATATGGTAAAGTAAGGATGAATTATTACAAACACTATATGCTTTTGTAAATCTTTTTAAAATAGAATTAATGAATTGAGTATACAAACACACAGTAACCGTCTTCGAAATAAAATAACAATTTAACAATAAAATATGGGGCCATGACCACACAGTATCCAACGTGTTCAACTTGTATCCACAACCAGGCATAAATGCCTTAAAAAATTATTCCTTCTTCATTCCCTCCGTCTTCATTTGCCACTTCACCACTTTTCGTTCCACCTTCCAAGAGAGGGAAAGGGGGGAAAAGCGTAGCGATATCTTTTCCATAAACCGTTCGACGCCATGTTCTTTCCACGTCGAATGAAAAAGGATGGCGCGCGCGGCTCATGCTTGCGTAGATGGGGTGCGAGAGGGAGAAGGAGGGGGAAAGGGTGTCGTGTTTTGAGATCACGTCGACCGGATGGAGCAGCACCAGAGTCCCGACGATGGCCGCTCAGTCGTGTTTTATCATTCGCAGCGAGTGAAGGTGCGTTTCAATCGTGTACTTTGAAGTTTGATGGTGTTCGTGCGACGTGCGAGCTATAGAGAATTTGTGATAACAAAAGGTCAGTAACAAGCATTTGCCATCATAAGACTTTCTCTATACTGGATGGAGGATTTATGTCATTTATGTCATTTATGAAGTTTTAAAAAGATTTTAATTTTATTCTTCAAAAGCATACCATATATTTTGCATTTGGGTTTAAAAATTTGCTCTCTATTTGCATAAAGTTCGGAAAAAACGCATCAGAAGCAACCTCCAGAGAATTTGAACGAAGGCAACTCGGTTCCGTGTGGAGAATAGGGCACCCTTTCCGAAACGACGCCTGGGAACTGAACTTTCTTAGAAACGTAAAATGCAAACTGTGTTTTTCATAAGCGTCAATGTTCTTGGAAATTTCCTTATTCGGCGTATTTGCACAGTCTATTGAAAACGAATTGTTAACACGATTAGCAAGTTCTGATAAGGTCTGTGTACGATATTAATACAGTCGAGACGAATCGCTGTAAAGAGGTTATGGGACGATGGCCACAAGGTTCTTAACCAACGTAGTTTATCGTTTAACGTTTAATCCATGAAATCACACATATTCAGTTTGATTTGATTTCATGACATGGAAATTCCTAGTCCTACATCTAGATAAAAAAAAAGGTCTGACGTGTTTCGCAGACACATTATCGACATTTGACGCCGTCGAACCACGTTCACGTGTCGACGGCGGCGGGTTGGTTAGTAGTGTCGGTGCAGTTGCGCATATGTGCCATTTTTGTACGGTGCGGTACCAAGCGAGCAGACGAACAAAGGGGGTACCTTCGGCGATCGGGTAACACGTCGTAGTCGTAACAGCAAGTATACCGTCCACGCAAGCGAGCGTGTGGCGTAAATGCGCAATGGCGCATGAAACCGCAAGGCGCGGAGATGATTTGAACAAAGTTATTGAAACTACTCTGGCATTCCATTTTGGGACTTTTTTTTTCTCTCTTTTATATCCCTTTTTGCCTTTTTTGTTCGCTTGCTGGCTTCGTTTTTTTGAACCGTCGGCAAAAATAATTGCTGCCAGCGCAGACGCGTTGCGTTCTCGTCTCGCTCACTCGTGCGTTCTTTTCCTCGCATCTGTATCGCTCGCTCTCTCTATCCCTCGCGAAGTGTGCAGATGAAAAATAATGAAGTTTATTATCCGAAGGGGTCATTTTCCCATTCCTACGTCTCGTTCCACACTCCACGGATCTTTTACGACACACATTGCGTTCTTCGATAGGCAAGCCGTAGGGAGCGCATTTGGTAGGGGGAGCATGTATGCGTTGGTTCTGCTGCGGAAAGCACACACACAGTTGTACGCAACAGCCCGCGGGCAGCTGCCGTCAGCGTTTAACGCGTTTAGCGTACCGGGAAAAATAAAAAATGGCTGGTAAAGAAGAGTGTAATAAGAGATGAGTAAGGAGGAAAGCAGGATCAGCGCTTTCCCTCTCACGTACGTGTCATCGGCTGCGTTCGGGCAAGTGCTCGGTAAATAAGCGAACTTCTCCTAGACCTAAATTTCCCCTACTCTACCGTGTGTTTCGTTAGAAGTGGGGTGCGAAAGAGCAGTTTTTTCCCAGTAGCCAACAGGAACCACGCCTTTCGCATATGTTTGCCTTCTTGCTCTAGCAGCTTTGCTGCGCTTCCTTTTGTAATCTTGTTACCCTAGCTGTTTCGTTTGCTTGTTTTTTTTTCAATAAAAGAGCCCAATCGGTTTCTCGGGAAGGGGAAAACAAGGGGTGAGGATGAAACGTCAGCATAAATAGCCATTTCCGGTCCGGGTAGCTGAGACCGTGCGATAAGCATCGACCAATGCCATTCGTCAGCGCAGGCGCACATGGAAGCACACGCACAGGAAGCACACGTACGCACGAACGCCCTTGCAATACGACGCGGTTTGCCTTTTCTCCGAACTCCGCGGATGCCTTAATTGCCATCGCGCTCCATGTTGGTATGGGTAGCGCACGACCGTAGGAAGAGGTCGACGACGACGACGACGACGACTTCGAAGTCGGAAGAAAGACGAAGAAGCCGATCGGAAAGGCACAGCTCTCGCTCGCACCCGCGCTCGATTCGCCGTCCGTCTCATCGCACCCGAAGAAGGGAAGACGTCGAAAACACCGTCAGTCGAAGAAGATGTGCCTGGGCATTTCGAAGTGTTTGGTGAACGCCCGACTATTCGCCAGTCAGTTACACGTCGTCGATACCAGGTACGCGATACTTTCAACCGAAAAGACGGCGACGACGACGACGACGACGTCGGCGTTGGAAGCCAGAGAAGCCGCGGGCTCGCCTGTGCAGCGCTTCCGTCAATCTTGGGTGCATTCGAGTTGAACTGCAGGAAGGCTCAACGTCGTCGATCGAGCTATCGTGAAAAAAATCGCAGGAGGTCGCTTACGAACAAAAAAAAAAACTCTCCAGCGTTTGGCTAAAAAACCAGCAGCAGTGGTTACTTTGCTCCATCTGTCATCTGTCATTCGGGTTGGTGCGAGACAACACAGCTCTACTCCCGTGCTAGAACGAAATAGGCAGCAGTGTGCTTGTACCGTTTTCCTACCGGGGACAATAGTGAACCACATTAAGAAGACAAAAAAAACTTCCTCATCTAAAAGCGGGCCCATCAAGAGCCCTTCTTCGTTTTCCTTCGTTTCTCTGCACGTTAGCTTTTTCGCTACGCAAGTGCTGCAAGCGCCGACCGTGCCGGTGGAGTGAGCGAGAGAACCGCTGTGCACAACCGGACAACGGAGCCTATGGTACCGTTCTCTTTCGCCAAAAGGTAAACACTCGAACGCCGTACACCGTGCAATAGCGAGCCGCTTGCACGCACACGGACGCGGCCTACCTTCATCGCGTTATAGCACCGCCACACCGCGTGCCCCTTGCTTACCTTTCCCGTACCTCGCACACATTCGGTCGCACCGCGGTGCGCACTCACATACCCGCGTCAGTTTGCCGCCGTCAGCGGCGCGTATGGGTTCGTCGGGTGCCGAGAGAAGAGCAGAGAGAGCGCAAGTGTGAGTCGATTGTGAGTTTGTGTTTGTGTGTGTGTGTGTGGCAGTGTGTGCGCGCGCGCGCACGCGATTCCAAGATTATCCACACCATCGGCGTGCATTAGAAGAAAGCGACCCACTAGCGGGTGCGAACAGAGTGGAACGGTTTCCCTTGACGCCGATCTCACCCGTCCACCCCCGGCAGCACCCAGCGCTCGAGACACGGATTCGTTCGTTCATTGGGTAGATTCTATCCCGGGGAGCCGCCGCCGCCGCTGTCACCAACGACGGCTGATAACGCGACAGGCCGCAACGGAACCGCGCAGTGGAACAAAAAAAAAAAGAGAAAAAAAGAAGAATAAAATCACACAATCACCCCGCAGAGATAGCGCGCGACGGACCGTTTACAGTGGTGTGCATTCGCGGGCAGCGATAAGTGAACGCGTCGTGATAGGGTGAACCCGTCGTCGCAGAGATAACGCAGAGTGTGCATTGTGTAGTTTGATCGTTGTGATTATTAGGCGGAAGAAACAAAAAAAGTGTGAAGAAAAATCCAATCCCACACGGTAAAGGCGAGCGGAATGAACGAACCCACCACGGGAGAAGAAGATGTGCTTACATGGCGAAAGCGCATTACCATGGCAGCGATGGGAGCATTAGTGTGAATCGTGAACGTGACGGTAGCTGGTGTTGGTGTTTTTACGACACGCACTGCACCACCGCTCTGTACAGTGACTTCCCAACAGATTGGGTTTCCTTCACAACGGTCGTGTGCGGCTGTGGTTTGGCACGGTAGCAAACATTACCCGCCGGGAGGGGCGACCAAGAAGAAGTACAAGACGAAGCCGAACAGCGGTAGCGTTGCCGAATCACACACGCAGTGTGTACCTGTACCCGCGTGCATGCTTCATCGCCGTTGTGTGTTGGTGGCATGCCGGCCACACGCACACGACGATAAAAGTTCGTCCGCCAGCGTCGAAAATTAAAAAAAAAAAACAAGCGGAAAGCAGTGGCTGCTTCGATTTGAACACCCGGTTCGCGTTGCACTGCACTTTTCCCTCACTGTACGGCACTTTCCATCTTCGCCATCCGCAGTGAAACGGACCTTTTCGGTAGGTTGTTTTTTTTTTGTTGTGCTTGCCGTTGCTTCAGAGTACCTATTTTCACAATGGCGCCAGCGCTTACATATTTCGTTACGTTTATTGGCATCCCGTTCGAATGATGAAGTAAAACGTACATTTTATCCGGTTTTTGTTTGGAACAGCCATCGTCCAAGTTTTTTCTTTAATATAAACTATTCTTTGTTTCATTCGCGGAACGATAAATCTTGCGTCTAGCAAACTTTACCAAACAACACAAGTTTTGCCGCGCCTTTCCTTTCCACGAAAAAAAAAACTTTATGCTAAAGGTCATTTAATGTTTCTCGCCGTGTCTTTACGGCCTTTAAAACGACTTCTGAATCCTAAACTAGTAGTCCTGTTCAAAATTGTTAATTGAGAAGTTTAATTTTGACATTAGTCGAACGAATCTCGCCAGTACTCGAGGGACCGGGAGAGGTATGAGGCGAATGGTGAAAGAAGAACGAAGAGAATGAAACAGAACGACAGTAATAAAAACAATAAAATGAACAAGACGGAGAGCGAAGGAGAATTGGGAGGTGTTCCTCCTTCGTTCAAGCGAACGGAACACAGGCAAATGAATCTAATGATCGATCGCGTTCGACGATAATGAAAAAAGAAACCCTCGCTCAAAACAGAAGAAATTTACGGGACCGGGCGCGGACAAGACCTTCCATGCTTGCGAGCCTGCCATGTTAACGGTATGCGGCTTTCAATGAACGTCGCGAGCGATCTCCATTCTATTTCGCTGTGGATCGTGTTTTTTTCCTTCCCTTCCGATTAAATTCCTTCCTCTTCCTCTCCGGGGTTGCAGTTGGTCCTTTGCCCAAGTCTTCAGCAAACAAGAAAACAAAAAAAACAAAAAACAAAAACCCCTTAAGGACCATACCATGTACCCTGCGAGAGAAATGCGACCTCCTTTTTCGACACACGCGTTTCCCTCTCGCTTACTCGTATGATCCCTTCTTCGTTAAGCTTGGACTGGGAACTCTTTGAAGGTCTTGAATTCGCCTCGGAATCGAGCGCTCTTTCGGAGAAGAATTATCTTTCGCATCGCAAACGCCGCAACTCGAGCGGCTCCGGCGATGACAACAAAGGGACACCATCGCTTCCCAGCAGAGGAAAAGAGAGCATCCAATCCAACCATCGTCGAAAAGAATCCTTCTGCGAGGCAAAGGCCGGCCGAGTTCGTTGGCAAACACCCTATTCCTTCCTTTTCTAGTATGGCTGACCGTCAGCTGTGTGTCCTCTCCTAATTACCCGATCCACATGTTGCTGTTGGTCTAGTCCCTTGCCCTTGCATGCTTCCTAGACCGAGGAAATGTCCTTCTGTTTAGTTTCCTTAGGACGGTTTTCAAAAAATGTGACCTGTTAATTTTGGGAGACTTATTCGAACGATCGTTCTCTTCCATATTTTTCACATGACATCAATTACCAAAAAACCAGAACCTTTTTTCGCACAGATTCAGTAAAAATTGACAGTTGCGATCCTGATCCTGATCAATGGAAAAGTTTGACAAATCTAGTCTAGTGACAAAAATATCTATGATTTAAATAGTTATAAATTCAATACTTTACTCAAATGAAACACGTTGAATTGTGCTAAAATGATATATTTGGGGAAAACATACTTCTATGTTCGGTAGAAGAACTCTCCATATACACATCACAAATGAAACGTAAAGTAAAGAAAAAGGCTTCGAGATTTCTAAAGGTAACAAACCATGTTTGGTTTTGCATAATCTTAATAATAAGACGTACAAGCTCCTGTATTTTCTTTTGATTCAGTATGTTAGCATTGAAAGATTGTTCCCTACAAAAGCATAAAATGCTGCTGACAGAAGAAAGATGTGACACTTTCCACAAAGAGAAAATGGACACAATTATTAAGTCAAAATATAAAAGCAATTTTCCGTAGAACGCAAGACCATTTAGAACCTGCATAGGAACTTTGCAGACGCTTAGAGGAAGAGCAGACTTTTCCTCTTTCATTTAATTCAATTGTTTGTTGTCCAGTACATTGCATTTCTTGTCTATCATTTGCTAAATGAACACGCCTTCCATGTGTGTCTGTTTGTGTGCGTTGTCTGTCCTCACGAGGAGCGTTCTGTAGGCACTGACAGGCAAGTTTCCAGGCAGGATCCGACGCGCCAGCCGTCAGCCTCGAGCAACAATTTGATTAATGATGGGTCATTATCGAGCCCATGCTTTCGGAGCAGCATGAAATCAAATTTGGCGAAAAGTAGCAAGCGTTGAATCGACTAAAAAAGAACTCTTTAAAAACTCCGCATCATCAAACTACAAGTAGTTGTCGGAGGGAATCGGTCGGTGTGACTCAGATCGCCTCGGACGACAGTGACAGCATGTGAGCGGGGTAAGGGAGTGATTGAGGGGAGACGAAATGGGTGGTGAAGCTGTCAAAATCAGCTGCTACTGAGATCGGGAAGGTGCGATTGATGTTGATCGACTACCGGTGTTGAACAGTTGCGTTGAAGGAATGGATTTTGATGGACAGATTGAGAGGATGTGCTTGAGGCTAGGCCATAATAATTGAGCAATTTGATCGCGCTATTCATTGGGCTCACATTATCAATTCAAATAAACTCTTGCTTGTTTTTTGTTTGTTATTGAAGCAAATGGAAGAATAAAACAAAAGTAAAAGTTATGGTCTGTCGCAAAGCCACTACACAAAATTAAAAACAGCATCGTTTAGTTGCTTCATCGGAAAATGGTGAATGAATCAAAAAATCGTTCTTTTTGCTGTTGCTTAACGTGCTTTTTGCATCTTCCAAAGACTTCGAATCAAATTAAATTAATATGGTAATTTGATCCCATTTTGCCATCTTCTTGTGGCGTAGTGTCGGTGTCGGGGTTCCATTCATTCACCTCGCTCTCCCCTTTCCACGCCCTTTGAACCCAACGGATACGGTATCTTGCATTCCGACCTTTGGTGGTGGTTTTATTTTTGCTTTCTTCCATCCACCATCGCGCGAATCGTTGCGCTCGTTGCCGCCGATTTATACTTGCCGTGTATTTATATTTCGCACATTCGGAACGAGAACGAACGTTGAAAGTGCTCAAAAACAAGTTCTCGTATTTTACACACCGCTTCAAACGACACATTCGGAAAAGTAGAAGCCCAAGAATGATCTCGTAAAGGAACGAGAAAAGAAAACTGGTATTCGAAAAGGTAACAACACTTGGTTTAAAGCGTCCAGCGTCCCCGGTGCTTCCGAGGTGCACACAAAGTCGTTCGTCGTTGCATGGTTGCGCTCGCTCGCCGAGAAATGCAACGGTAGGGAATAAATACGAAAACCTAAAACGCGGACGAGCGGAGCACGCGGAATTTCGCGAAACGTTTTTCCCTACCCTGCTTCGAGCTCCGTCTCTCCTTGTGCGTCTCCTGAGTGTGCGCAAAGAAAAGAGGAAGAAAAAAAAGGACGGAAGCGAACGGAGGCGACAGAATGGGGTGCTGCTGTGCTGCTATCCGGCGCCTAACGTCGGTAACGAGCCAGCCCACGGTTACCCGGCGTTAGCGCGACGCTCCGAAGTCCGTCAAGGTCGTTACACCGGCACGCGGGGATCGGTGCGAAACGTCACACACGTAGTAAAACGTCACGGTGGCGCTCGCGCCGTCTGGGTTGCCGTTCCTCTCTACATCTCTCTCACCTTCCTCGCTGTGGCCCGTGCCATCTTTCGTTCGCTGCCCAGGCTCGCCAACTTCGGTGCCGGTGTCTGGTGGGCAAATCGAGACAGGGTTTTCTCCCCGGCTACGAATGCACACCCAAAGAACCCGCGTGCAGTCGTCGCTGGTTCAATGGTTGACCGATTTGAAAAACGAACCGGTTTCACATGAACTCTCCCGGCGCGAGTCAACCACATTGGTGCGCGTAGGCGTGTGTTTTCCGGCCAGCAGTGCGAGCATGGGCAGCTAGAAAAAGCATTCGATGCAATCGTTATAATAATCATCATCATCCCCATCATCACCAAGATTGTGTAACCTCTGGCCTCTTCTCGCCCATACATGGGGGTTGCCTTATGCGTCAGCGCATCTACTTCGCGTTCGCCGGGGCATGGCTGCTGACGAGAAAGCGGATTACTTCACAGGTCACTCTTTAGCAGCACCATTTTCTGCGCCTCGAGAAGTTCTTGGTGTACCAGAGAGCGAAAAATAAAGAACAGTATGCGGTGCGCGTAAGGTGGGGAAGTCGATGGGATGGAAACCGATAGAGAAAATAAAGTAAACAAATAAACGAACGAACGAAGCAAGCATTGAAATTCAGCACGACGCCTCAAACTTCCCACGAACAAGAAAACGAAAGCTCATTTTGTGAATACGGCCCACGTGAATGAACAACAACGAGTAAATCCAGCCCTGGAAAGAGAACCTGTTACGATAAGTTTATCATCGAAATAGATAATTCTGATTGAAGGATTCGATAAAATTAGATTACGCAAGTATGCCTTCGAAGCATAAAACAAACCCGTTCACGATGTGGGTTTGCATTCAGTTTATGTTTCACTCAAAAGTTTGGCCGCTTCCCAAAGAGTAGCAAGTAAAGGGATCGCCGAATCCCCCACAGGAACCGTACCACCATCATACTTTAAAATCATTTTAAAAGTACTTGCGTTTTGGGTTTTGTTCGTCTATCGATGGCAAGCCTCCAGAATTTCTATTAAGCAGAGCCTGTGTTATATTAGCCACAGAAATTGGTAACCACGTTTATTGAAAAATCGTGCAGAAAGAATAGAGAATCTTACCAGTCTCATAAAAGAACTAGCAGACGCGGTTTTATGCGAAAATTCACGAAAAAATGGTTCGTGGGTTTTTTTTCTAATGATCCTAACAAACAAACATCGTGTAAGGTTTTGAAATGTAAACCGAGTAAACCGAAGCAAAATCATCTAAAACCAAACAAAACCACATAAACCATTGGTTGGTAGGATTCTCTGTCTATTCGGCAAAATGTGGGACCTTACGTTTTCCACGATTTCTTTACTGTGCCATAACGTTTCTTCACATTACGAGTGTGGAGCGCCTTCAGCGTGGAGGCCGATTTCAGTTAGAAGTAGGGAAAGGCTAAATTCTAAAAAATTTGCAATGTTATTTGTCATACTTCTTATGCACAATTTGACATTTTCACTTACGAAAAACGTGCGCCTTCAGGACAACAAATAAACACGTTGTCCTTTGAGAAGAAATTTACATCATCATACCTTTCAATTGTGTGTCATCATTTATCCGGGGATGGCAAGGGTGCCAGAGCCATTCTAATTGTTAGAAGGCTGGTAAAGTTTATTTCACTTTGAAATGGCGCAGCGTATGCACGCATTATTTTTTGTTCACCTTTGCTATGAATGTCCGGTAGCCATAACCTTTCAAATTTGAACTTATATTCCCTTGGTAACAAATCCTTTTTTTGTTGTTGTTGGAAACTGCCAATCTTGATGGAACTGTCGTAATAAACTTGTTCCGAGTGCTGTAAGGTTGAGTACATCGCGAATAATACCGTTGATGATGTAAAACGGAGCACAAGATCGGCAATGAATTCAATTTGCACTCCTTTGCCCTGGGCATTCGAAAAGCGTTGATGATTGAGCTACTCCTACGCAAATGTTGTGAATTATTCACACCGCGTCCAGTTTGTGGCTATAGAACAAACATTTCGGGCCGGGAATGGAAATGGATGGTGGTTATGGTTCGGTTCCTTGCGTCGATGCAACCTCACAGCATCATCGCGCGCCCGAAATGCAATTAATAATTTCGTCCGGGGCGTACTACGGACACCATCCCCCACACTGAGACCATCCGAGTGTAGTTCCAGGAATAGTTCGCCCTGAATCCAAAAACACACATGTTGCACCCTAGGGGAAAATGCACTCGTACGGATAAATAGCAACGGAGTTTTGCAACCAGCAACGCAAAGAATGGTTGGCTATTGCAAAGGGCCAACAAACTGCTGTCCATCTTGGTTGTTAAATTTAAGTCGCGAGTGGTTTATTTTAGATGTAAAGATGTGTACGGTTTGAATGTTTGCACAAACCATGTTTTGTTTCTAGAAATGATGATTGTAGCGCAACAATTTATGGGCATTTAAAATGGAAAGAAGAACTTGCTGTGGATTTATGCTGTGTTCACTTGTGGATTTATTTTGGAAGATTTACTGTCCATATTAGTCCCGGACATGGATTTAAATTCTGAGGAACACTGAGTCTGTGTCTTAGATTGTTGAAGAACTTTCAATTTTTTTCTGAGGTAAAAATGGAAATTGGATTTTTTTAACGTTTTTCTTACAATCATCAGTTTTCTAAAAATTTGTCTCTGGAGATTAACGAGTCTAGTTACATCCTTTTTTAACTCTGAACAAAAAAAAAGGGCTCAAGAGAATGGTGTTCAGCTTTTGACAAACTTTTTCCTGCTCATCTTTCATGAGCTCCCCCACCCTCTCTCCCCCCTTTTTCGAAGTGGTGATCCTTTCTGATGGTGGAAGCGAAAAGAAAGAAACTCCTTCCATCCATCCTTCCGACCGGCATGCTCTGCTAGCGCAGCGACGCAATCGAATCACACTCTCCATAACCCGGAGGCCATTTTCGTAACAAACTCCAGCTCAGCCCAGAGCATGGAAGCCCAGGCCCCCATCGTAAACCCGACACGGGTTGGCGAAAAAGGAGGAGGAGGCGGTTTTCGGGTTTTTTCGGCTTGGGGCCACAGACAGACACCGCCGAACCGAACCTCCCATGGAAGGATGGCGGCTTAGTCGTAAACAAAAAATAGGAGGAAAAAAAACAAATGGAAAACACGATGCGAACGACGCGCGTGCGAGGAGTTCCATGTTGAACTGGCGTCCTTTTTTTTCGTCCATCAAACGAACGCTGGGAGCCGCGATGGGAATAGAAAGGCTTTAACCTTGCCACCGACCAGGATGGGTGGGAGGGTGGAGGAATGAGAGTATGGAGAGACAAAAATGGGTAGGAAAATCACGACAGTTCTCCGACAGCGAATTAAAGCGGAACTACCACAACAAAGCAAACCGCGAATGGTGTCACATCAGTCGGGGAAATCTCGTGGGTTGGAACGTGGCGTTGCTTGGCGTGTCTACATTTTCATCCAAAATATCCTAAGCAGAGCGTGATGGGGTGAGATATCCTGCGTCCGTTACGCGAACCGAGGGTGAGGTGGGCGACGTTATTCGTTCGCCGGTTGATTGATGTGAAGGTGTGGTGCAGGGTGTGTGTGTGTTTGTGTGTGTGTATACCTGTGTGTGCGACAAACGTCAAATTCTGTGGGCGCGAAACAAGTGGTGTTACCATCGTTACCGTTTCATATGTTGCTGGGAATGGCGTTGGAGTTACTTTCTTTGGCGCAGGAAAATAGGTTATTTACGTGGATTCACATTTCCCATCGTCTCTTTGGTGTATGTGGTTTCATGTGTTGCTTTAAACGCCTTGACTGGTTTCATAACAAATCAAAATTGAATGAAATTGCAGTAGAAAAAACAGTTGAAATGGAGAAAAGCTGTTTTGCACACTCACCCACACATAATCTTTGAATAAAGAATTGTTATAAAAATGCTCTGAAGCATTTGATTTTAACATTAACAATTATGCAACAACTACAAGTCAACTAGTCGCCAGTCAAGTCAGCATTGAGAGGAGATTTTGGCCCTCGGTTTTGGAAGGATACCGAAGCATGCAGCATCGCGCTACAAGCTATCAGCTATAAGAAATTCCACCATTTTCAATTTCCATCACGGCGCGCAAAGGAAATAATTGGAAATTACTGATACATTTGAATGGCATAAATATTCCGTTTCCATCCTTTGCCATCCCGATTTGTGCATCTATCGGAAAATAACGAGTACTCGAGCTGACTTAATGTGATGTGTTTTCAATTCGATGATTTTCTTCGCTTATCTCCCCCCATCACAACATCGTGGTTTTTGTTTTCTTCTTTTCGAAAGAAGTTCGAGTGTCCAGAAACATTGAGACAATAGGCAAATGAAAGTTTGTCTAGAAACGAAATGTTTGCATTTTCTTTTCCCTCTCACAGATGGAAGGATGGGAAAAACACACACACTCCAGTCCCATTTTAAGTAACCGGCAGACGTTTCGTCCTCCTCGTCCGGCCAGCATGGACTGGCGGCTTCTTGATGCCTGGCTCATTGGAATGAAGAAAGACGGCCAAAATAATGCAACAGCTTCGCTTCTTCCTGTTCTCACTTCCCGTTCTTGCTTTCCGTAACTATTGCTTTATTTTATTTTTTTTAAAGTTCAGCAAGACACATAATTCATTGCACGTACCAAATTCACACCAGAGGTTTGTTTCCGAGCACCAAGCACGCACCAGCACGCCGAGCAAAAACATCAACGCGGGCCGGATGCTCCCTCCCTCCCTATCCTCCTGTCTTGTTATTTCTCCTCCGTTCGTCGTCCAAGAATGTCTCTCGTCGGCGGATTGAATTCCTTCCTTCCCGAAAGAGAGCGTGCGTGTCCTGCACGAGCGCATCGATGCCATCGTCGTTCGCGAAAGGCGCAGGAGAGAAAACATCACTTTAATCAAGCAAAAAAAAGGGCACCATAAAAGGGAAGGCATCAACGCCGTGTTGTTTCTGATGAAATGGGGGGAAAATTACGTTCACGGAAAGTGAGGACCAGGTGGTTTTCTCTAAACCGCACAGCTTAACCGTGGTCGTTGGTGAGAACGAATGATGCAGAATCATTCCAATTTCCATTACCATCATCAAGCAAATTGCGATATATTACTAGCGTCAAACTTTGTGGGTTGGTTGTCGTCCCAATCGATCACGTCAGAAGGGAATAGATTTGTCGATGGGAGTGTAGATCTCATTTTATGGGTGAGAAATTTTCTACCACTAAGAAAAGCTGAACCAATTTTTTAACTTTAATTCTTCCTACTACCAAATGTCTCAAATTGTCAAATCTGTATGTGCAGCTTCTGTAGCACAAATCGTTTCGTATTTATTTTCGACCTAGCAAAGATGTATGTGGCCAATGCATGCACTTTAGTAGTAACACCAACACCCATTCTTTCCTACGATTTATCTATGTTGGCTCTTACAGTGTACAGTACTGAAAATAAATTTGCTGTTATTTTTTAGGTCAATCTCGCTATTGGCCACCATCCAAAGGCTCGTCCGATCCTGTTGCCCATTCCGATCGAATGCAGTCGGATAAACATCACGCTCGGCACACTTTCTTCAGGACTGTGATTTCTTCTGGATGTCCTTTTAAATTGTTTTTTTTTTCTCCGGTCCGCCAGATGTACTTTCACTGTCACTAGACGTTTCTTGAGTTTGGCTGCACTGTAACAAAGAGGAATCGTGTGCCAAAATCAACAATCTTTCTGCTGGATTCATTCCAAAACAAAAAAAGGTTCGAGCCACAGGGCTTGCTTGGCCAATCCCCTGCCTGGTGGGAAGTCAACACGATGGAGGAGGGATCACAGCAAAAGGAACAAAAAAAAAAAAACCACCCCGCCTGGTAAAAGTCTACGGACGGACCATAAAATTAGTCAACCCCCCGCCGCGCGAGAAGGTCTTCTAATCGTTTGCATAAGCCAAATGAAACTAAATTCCCAAAGACTCTCGTGTCCCGAGGCACCACATCTTGTCGTACGCTAGCGAAGATGGTCCCTGGTCCCTTCCCGTCATGTGGTCTAGGCTGTCCAAGGCCTCCCGTTCCATTCGCCTTTCAGCATCGTCGGGGTGTATCCGGGGATATGAAGTTGACGACGATGGACGATGATAGCATATGGAAATTATGAGCAGCATCTTTTGGCAAACCCATGTTTATATGTTCGCTTTAAGCAGGGAATGAATGTGAAATCATCATGTGATGAACTAGTTTTTCAGCCTTTCGGTACAGTCCGCCTTACTATGCTGATCGTAAATCAATCCTTTTAGTGTTAATCATAAATCATTCGCCCAATTTGGTAGCATTTAATGTCTCATTATTATTCATTTTTTCCTTCTCTTTTGCAGGCACGAAAAAAAATACTGTGAAGCGTTAAGTGATCTCCACATTAGTTGAAACTATCCTCCTTTTTAGCGTGCATTAAAACCAGTGTTTCAAAAACTTCAATAAAGTGCTGAAGACATCAAGTGTAAAATTTCAAGACTCTCGTCAAGGTTGTCAAATACAAAAGCTTATTAAAAATATTGTTCAAGTACAACAACCTCAAGGTTAACGTTTATCGTCTCCAATCATCAACACGTGGACGAAACAAGGTAAGGTTCTGCCATAAAATTCAAAATTTCTGAATATTTTTTTAATTTACCTGTTTTTAACACTCGATTTCATAATATAATTTTTGTCAGCATTACTTCTTACAAAAATCGGAATCATGAAGTAAATCGCCCACGAGTGTAAAGCAAAAACAGATGAATTAATTTAACCCTGTCTCGTAATTTCCTCAAAATATTATCTCCACCGTGGATGTAACCATTGATTTACTTCCTTTTCCGTCTTCTAGTTCAAAAGTTCAGGTCTTTCACCCCTGCTCGAAAACTAAGCTTCCCGTACCCGTATGCCGGTCACTAGAGCACGCTTGACCGGTCTAATTTTGCTGATACGGCCCGCGATGCATATTATTTATACCCTTCCGTCTCATTTTGATGCAATGCTTTCTCAGCAGGAAAAAGAGAGAGAGAGTGGTAGCATAGGAGAGGGATTGCATAGGATGCAGTTGGATGCAGTTTGGTTGGTGGTGGCATTGCGAGTGTGAGTTCGCCTGAGCCTTGTCAAAAAGTGGAAGGTTAATGGACCGGGCTCGCCTGTCTTTGTGGTTGCGATTGCTCAAGAGGAATAAAAAAAGAGAAGGAACAGGCTGAATCGACACCCCGGAACGTGAAGGTGGGTGTGTGGGAAAGGGAAGGTCGGTGGGATACGGCGGCGAAGTAGATCAAGGTTAGCGAGGCCATCATATGGTTTGGCGATGGTAGAGAGCCGTGGAAAAGGCAGGCAGGGACAATGGTTGGCCTTGCTGCAAATGAGGAACCCGAGGGTAAAAAAGCCGATGATCCGCAGCAAAAGGACACGGGGTGTTCGGCAAAAAAAAAAGATCCCTCCGTTTTCCCGTTTGGTGTGCCTAAAAAAGGGTTTTCCCTACGCTTCAGCTCCCGGGCGGTTAGAGAGGATGGGAAAGGGTAGATTATTTGCGATTCCGGATGGTTGATGGAGTCGAAAGTGAGTGTCGTTGTGCCTCCTCATTCGCCAGCATGCACAATTGCAATCATAAACGACACATTAGCAGCGGGGATCCGTATCATAAACTTTATAATTTCAATCTCATATGCAAGGCTATTTAGCAGAAGAGCCTCTTGTCGGAAGAAAACCACCATATCGTAAAATGCATCGCTTCTTCGCTCCTGTGATTTATTGCCATTGGTTTATGGACCATCGAGGGAACGATTTTTTGTTCAGCTCTTGTGTCCCAGAGTCTTAAATATTTTATTGTTTGTTTATCTTTGCGTTTTTTAAACCACTCAAGCGGTTATGAGGTGCTAAATTTTATTGAAATTACATAGCCATTCAAATCGATTCTTAATATTTACCAATTGGTTATGAATGGAACAGGCAGTCGAGAAAAAAGCACATCTTCATGAAGAAGCATTGGTTTGACACAACAGCATGCGTTTCCCCTTCGGTTTTGCCGTCGGATGCTTAGATCAGCAAGAACTCTCAAACATCACGTTGCCTTGCTTTGGGATATTGCTAAAGCAACGCATCATCTATATGGTAGGTTTTGTTTTTGGTGTCAAAGAAAGCTGCTTCCACATCACAAAAGAAGGGCATGTTGATGGCAGTTTAATCAATTTATTTGAGATACACACGCGAAACGCTGCTCCTCGTCACAAGTCGCTTTTATCGCATTAACTCTTTTAATTGGTGGAATTTGGATTTCCTTTACAGGGCCAGCTCAATGATTTTTTTTCTGTTTCCCGCTTTGTTATGTTGTTTCTCGTGTTAAACAGAGATAAATTGCAGAAACAATTCAATCTAAGTTGTCGGCGATTTGGCTTCTCTTCTTGAGCAGCAAGCGAAAACCACGATTGGTATGTGTTTGTGTGTGTGTGAGTGTTTTAATATGCTACAAAGGACGATCTGGCAACGTCGCACTGTTTTGACATCCACCGCAGCAGCCGGTTCCCGTTTGACAGTTGCGTGTGTTTTTGCCTTTAAAGCCTCTTCCGCTGACTATTCCCTTTCAGCACTGCTTGCACCTCAGAGATATTCAAGGTCACTTCAATGTTTTTATGAGTAAAAATAATAAACGTTTGTACTGACACTGATTGGTTTTTCAGGCTCCAGAAAAGTTTCGTTTGGCGGGCACACAATAGTACACTTTCACTTACCAGCGCAATACGAGGCACGACGTTTGGTGAATGTACAATAAAGTATCTCTCGATACGGTAATTTGGTGGAAAACGATTCCTGACTGTTCGGGTGGATGATGCCCACCGCACTAACTTATGTGTCTGGTCAAAGGCGCAATCTATTGCGCTGTGTTATCATCACACCATGGGGATAGGGGGTCTTTTTTTTTTTTTGCACATCGCATTCACCAACAGGTGACATGGGAAGTTACCGAAATAAACATGTCCATTTTTTTCACACAGTCATCGTAGTCGGTGGAATTATGGTTGAAATTTACTGCCCGCAGTGTTCCTGTTATCTCGTCGCGGGAGCAAAAGGAAAACCACTGTCCCTTCTTTGCTGCTCTAAACTCTGTTTGACGTTTACTGGCATCTCTGTTCTCGTGCAAGATTCGTAGAACCTAGGTCGAAGAATGCGTATTTTGACGTTTCTGATGCAAACAACTCCCTTTGACAGTTCCTTGTTAATGCGATACTCGATACTCTACAGATGGACTGCCGTTTGTGCTGCTGGCATCGTAGGCGATGCATGGTTGAATTATTGATGAGATTCTAGGCCAAGAATTTTCCTTTGTAGGAGTAAAAATATTCTCTTTTCTGAACACATCATTGATTCATTTAAGCCCACGCTTGTGTGCATTCGAAACAGATCGCGAAACATACTGCTGGCGACCAATTTGGTGTTGGTGCTCAGCTGAAAGTTGTACTGGCAGTACACACACAAGCACAGTCAAGATATCCCTCGCGTTGCCGATAGTTTTCTTGCTGTTTTCAATTCCATGCTGTGCGCCTGGTACTTTCTCCATCTCTTTTCAACAACGCTACAGTTTGTTCAGACCGGTATATTCCCTTCGCTCACTCTCGCCTTCACAAGCGCGCTATGAAACCCAGGCTGCGCACGACAGCCATCTTCGTACCGCCATCATCGCCCTTCGTTTGCCTCTTGCTTTTTGTCGTCTTCTCCTACTGCTACTCCTGTCCCATTTGTGCTGCCTGCTTTGCACCTTCTTCATTGTTCCGTTCTGTTCCCAGTAACTGCGATGCGGATGAATATTTATGGGATAAACGCGATCGAGGTATCCATGGTCTCTTGGCCCTATCCTATCCATCGCGGTGGCGGTAAAAGATGTCCCAGGCGTGCCATTATTCCCCGTGCGGTGCTTGGGAAAAAAGAAAGATGGTGTGCGTTGAGAGAGGCTTTACGAATGTTCCCGCTGCCTCGTGCATGAAATGTGAAAGAAAGAGAGATGTAGGGAGCCGTTTCCTGTTGAGCTGACGGATGCTCGGTGGTTCATTCCAACAGGCAGAGAGGCCGCATACTGGTACGGTCGGTAGGTAGCGTGCTGCGTGTCATGGTCGCCTGGTGCTTTGGCAGCGCTCCTGCCGACGGAACTTTTTTCCGGTGCTGACTGCCGCTGCTGGCTGGCTGCGGCCAGGAAGACACGCCACCGTTTTCGAGACAGCTCAAATTCTCGGAAAACTGTTATTTTAAATGCAAAGCAAAAAAAAAAAAAATAAAAGAGCGGGCTGGATGGGGCTGTATCCATTTGATTAAGCCTCTGCGCTGCTCGATGTTGCATTTGGTTTGGTTCGTTGCATTTGGCTCGCAAGGTGTTTAAAAGCCGGCTATCCTTCCTATCTTGGCTGGCAAACATTTCCCGTCGGTGTGAAACTTCAAAACATCTTCTTAAATGTTAAAATTTGGTATAGCTATGATTCATTTATATTAATGTTAGAAACATAGACATCAAATTAAACCATAAAGCGAGATAATGTAAATAAAATAAATTTGAAATCAACCAGTTTTAAACCATATTTTGTTAAATAAGCAAAAAACCTGCTAACCTCAAAATGCATCATCATTCATCAAAAAATATTGTAGCATTATCAAAAAGCAAGGAAATTTCATTTTAATGATTTTTTAAATGTGTTGTTCAATTTTTTTTGAAATTCGTGAAACTATCAA
Source organism: Anopheles atroparvus (assembly GCA_914969975.1). NCBI lineage: Eukaryota > Metazoa > Arthropoda > Insecta > Diptera > Culicidae > Anopheles > Anopheles atroparvus. Next base: position 33,240,395 of record CAJZCY010000001.1, read on the forward strand.
GATTAACATAACATGTTCTTATCAAAACAGACAGAGATGGAGGATGCATAAAAAAAAATGAAAAAATGGAATAAAGTAATCCCACTTACAAAAGATGGAATCATTCAATAAAACATTTAAACATGATTAGCACGTGATAAAAGAATCTTTTGAAAAAAGGAGAAAACATCTTTGACAACAGAACTGCGGAATGCATACGCCCTGTTTTGAGTCGTAGCAAATTCATTCTAGTATTTCTGAGTTGCTTTTGGTTTGCGGAAATGTTTAATCTTCCTGTCTTTCGGTTATGTGCTTTTATATAGTTTTAATATCCAATACCTGTTTACTCCTAGTTGGTTACTTGAGAGCAAATACAATGTAGAGGCATTTTCAAGTCTTATACATTTATAACTTAATAATATAACAGTTAAAAAGTTATTGCTCCAACTGCTAATTTGTTTGTTTTAGTTTCGTCGTTGTCGATTTCACGTTTTTAGTTCAGAATCAATCTGTTCGTTTAACATAAGAAATAATACCAATAAAATGTAGGAGTTTAGTATTGAGGAAAAGATTTACGAGTTTCTACAGCAACACCAGTTACAAGGATGGTATGCTAAATTCAAAGAAATACAAAGAGCAGCAAATAATCGACCCACACTTTCATTAGCATTCGTATTAACAGCTTCAATTTACACGTTTTTCTAGCGTTTCTTTGCTCTTTTTCGCGTAATTAGAGCCATCGACCGACAGCGCGCCTTGTCGGTTCGTTTCGGTTTCCATCCGGTTATTTTCTCCCACCACGCCGCGATATTCGCTATTCGCCTGTCAATTTGCCCAATGTAGCATTCGTGCAACGGAAACGAAAGATTGAATAGAATGCCGCGACATTTATCCAGACAGCGTACTCCTTTTCTCTTCTGGGTATGCATCGGAAAGAAAGAGCAGAAAATATGTTCTATGTATGAAGTGTTTTTTTTTGTCTTTTACGATCGCGTTCGTCAAGCGTTTCAAACTGAAGGGGAAAATGGCAGGTAAGGATTTCTCCCTCCCTTTTCCGATTGTCCGGACGGAGGGGACTGTTAAGGTATATAAAGTCCCCTACCACTTTTTCCCCTACCAATGGCAATTGGTGGGGTGTCCCTAGATTATTTTACTCGGTGGGAGGGTTAAACTGGTATCGGCTCTCGGACTAGCGGCGGGAAAGAATAAAACGATGTCATCTTTCTTGCTCTCGAACAATGGGAGGGAGTTAGCAAGTGCTTCGCCGCCGCGATGGAGCCTAAAGAATAACGCCTTCCTTGTGTGCGTGTCGTCCAGGTTTCGTCCGCGGTAGTGTAGGTATTGCTGTGTATTTTTTCTATTTTTTCCATTGCCTTTCTGTAATCTCCTTACCCTTCCACCTTGTCTACCGTCTTTTGTACCGGGGTCAAACACGCCATGAAAAGAGATGGCGCAATACGAAAAGAAAGTAGGCGTGAATGAGAGCAAAGAAAATGACGGTTTTGTGGCGCGTTGGCGTGGGTTTTGATGGACGCACGGAATTCGCTCTCCTGCCAGGCGATCGCGACTTTGGGTTGCTTCACTTTGTGGTGTGATTCTTTCGGCGTGGGTTTTTTTAAAAATTGGATTTCTCGCACTGAAAGGGGTTCGCGTTAGAAATTTGAGGTGCATTGTCGAATATCTTTTAGACCTTTCTTTGGTGAGTTCTCTATTTTCTTGTTTGTTTAAGGCTCGTTTTAAAACAAATATTTAGACACGTAGCCGGAAGATGACCTCTTTGACGCATTTTTAAGCAGCCACAAAAGCGTTTTTTTTTTAAATGTTCTTGTACATTTTGCTTCTACTCACTTTGAGTTTTTACCAGCTGAAGCAATTTGGAAAATATAATACTTTTAGTCTATATTAATTTCAAATTCTCTCGCTAAAACGTGTTGAAATATGTGTTTCGGTTCAGGTTGAGGTCATTTAAATAACAATTTACTATGATCTTGCTACCGCTAAGCGGATGGTCTGAGGATCACATTTTTACCATTATTTTGCAATGCATGATGAATGTTTCTAAATTGACCTCTACACAAACTAGAAATTTTGCGCAATCAATGAAGTTTAGTGATATTGAAGATTTGACATTATGTGACCTATAAGTGGCCACTGTTTGGTTAAGTAAAGATATTATACATGATACATAGGATGAAGGCGCCTGCGTTGCTATATTGCTTTTTCGCTAACACTATGGCTAAATGTTCTGAAGGACGTTTCTGCGCATGTTTGCTGTGTGTTATTTGTCCTTGGATCATACTTTTGAACATTTATCATTGGTTCTTTACTAATTCGTTTGACTGTTGGTTGATTCTTTTGTTTCTTTTCAGAATTTCTACAATCCACCTGATCGAAAAGTAGACAACTGTTTTGGATAAAGCTGTGAATATCATTTAATAAGAAGGTAAGTTAAAATGAAGCTTGGCTTATTTAGCTGTAGTTAAATTATTTTCTTCAATCTTTCTGATTCTACATTTGAATTTTGCGTTTTTGTTATTGCAAAGGTTTTTTTTTATTGATTCTGTATGTGAAAATAAAGCGTTGTATTCAAATCATGAAGTTATGAAACGCTTCTGCACTATTTTTCTGTATACTTCGAATATTATTTTGAGGTATTCCAGACAATGTGTACAAAATGTCGTGTTTCTTAACCTTTTCAGCAGCTGCAATTTAATTGCATTTTTATCACTAATCTTTGAAGTGAAGTTGGAGATGAGGTGAAGATGAAGGCTCCTATAATCTGATAGTGCAGCAGGCAATACTGGTTTGAATTAACTTTTTGGTAACAATTGTATTTAAGCTGAAAGTGATTTTGTCTAATGGGACTAAGATCGGCGGGAAGATATTTCTCTGTAATTTATAATATTTTTGCTGGTTGAGTTTATCATAATTTGTATTTATAAGAGAGAATAGACGTTTTTCTAATGTTTATGAGCTTCATTAGCTTCATTCAACTTATTATGAAAGCTCGAAATGCTTCTTCCCATACAAAATGGCGTCTCATTGGATGATCGTTTTTGCCTGATAGCATCAATTTCGGAGCGTATTGCGTTTACTCTTCTACACCTTTTGCTGGACTCTCCCTGTTTTGTAGAATGAGTCCTAGCATTATCATGGGCTTCGCTACACCAAGTGTGTAACAAATTCGTAATGGCGGATTATGACGCTTCAAGCTCTAACCCTTGTCTTTACCATCACCACAACCACTACCATGTCCCCGTTGCTTTTACTCAGTTGTAACCAAGCATGTATTGCAGTGTGGCAACACAAGCAGCAATTCTTAATGGTGTTACACTTTGTTGTTCAAATCAGTCTCCCTCTCTCGTGCATATGCCTCCCTAGTTTGCGGTGCATAAGTTCAAACGAGGACGAGAACCCCTTCTACTCGTGAATTCTACTGCAATGGGGGAAACCTACTCCGCAGGGAAAATGTACCAACTGTTGAGGGTTGACAAATGTGGCCGAGAGCATATCCTTTTTGGCAGTGGAAATTGTTTCTCCCTCTTTCCCGGGCGATTTTCGCTTTTACTCTACGAGGCAGACAAATATTCAACAACCCTCGATCATGGAGTGTCATTCATCGTCAGAGGACTGCTAGCAGAGGACAATGTGGATCGTGGCGTAATTGCAGGTACGAGGCCTATGCCCTCCTTTTCCCTTTGTCCGCTGCTCGTCAGGGAGGACGACCAGCTTAAATGTTCTGTTTTCCATCTCCCTTTTAGGGTCGCCCTGATCAAAAAAGCATCAGTAGATTAATTTTCGTCTGGGCTTCTTTTGGCTGAAAATTTAGGCACGGAGTCGGGACACAAAAGAAGTTGAAAAAAAAGCTCCCGAAAACGAGTCTTCACGTCAAGGGAAAAGGAGGAGGACAAGGGTCAGAAGATAATGGTGAAGCGCACGAATGAAATAACACGAGGGATAATGGGAGAGTGATCCGTCCGGCGAGTCGTTTCCAATGGAAGAAACAGAAATGGAAGAACGAACGAAAGCATAAATTATGTTGTCGTCATTCTCGAGTCCCTTTTTTTTGTTTTCTTTTTTAAACCGTGTCTTCTCTCATTCTTCGCATGTCCGATCTCGGGCTCTCTCTGGCCAGATGCACCGTACGCAGGGAGGAATGCGAGTAACGCGAGAAGGGAACCCGAACCCGAAGGGACGGAACAGTGCGGAGGAAAATGGCAGCATGAACGGCAGAAAAGAAGGGTGGATATCCTTTGCTGCCGCAGGGCCTTTTTCGTTCCTGGGTTGTGCTTCCCTCCCTGATCTTCTTTGCGTCTGCACAAGAACTGCCTCTGTGGAAGAAGGGTGTTTTCTACCGAATGTGTTTGGAAGTTGCAGCAATTTAACATGATGTAATGAGCATATGGTGATGGTATGTTTCCTGATGTGTTTTGTATTGTTTTTAATTCGAGAGTCATCCGTCGGTGTTCCAGAAAAAAAAAAACATCCAGGAAATGTTCAACTGTTAAAATGTTATCGAATTGAACCAATGTAAAAAAGTTTCGATTCAGAGATTCAAAAACGATATAAAATATACAACAAATATTACAAGTCTGGAACCAAAGAACTTTAAATAAAGCGTGATGCTACAAGCTTTCAGTCGTAATATAAAATTTGGTATCAGCATACTTCGGTTGATAAATAAATTTGTTTAGTTTTGGAACTTTTGTTTTCTTTTGCTCTCCAAGGAATTCAAATTTCCACAAAAAAAAAGCTTCTATTGTCATACCATTTGAAGGTTTTTGTTTTTGATTTGTTAATTTTACCAAAGCAACAAAATCTTTATCTTGTTTCAAAAAGTTTGTGATAAGTAATCAGTAAGGGTATATATTATAAACAGCTGAAATGACGGCTTTTAAAATGAGCAACATTTATTGTTAAATTATTAAAAATTTCAATTGAAAAACCTGATCAAATTTTTTTGCTGGAATTGATAGTTGGTAGAGTATGATCATTTTTATTTTTTTGCTTTTGGATTCATACTTTAATGATGAGATTGGAAGTTTCAATTTCAAAAACCAATAATAAATAACATTCGTGTTAAATATTTGTAAAAATTATAATAAAATAACAATATTATTAATTAAAGAAAAAACAACCATACATTCGTATTCGTTGCAAGCATTACATCACAAATTCGTTAGTCTATCAATATAACAATCAAACAATTGTCAAGCAAACCAAGCAGTAGAGTACACCCTAGAAAGGAACCGAGTAATTGCGCACAGGGTGACGGGCACGAACGGGCGCACTGCCTGGAAGGGGGTGCCGGGGGGTATGTGTGAGTATGAGACCAAAATGGATCAGATGATAAATGAAGGGAAAAGCACAAGAAGGGAACCCTCGACGGCCCGAACCGAAGCAAAGGCGAGATTGGAAAATGGACATTAATAATAATAATGGCTTACTTCTCCGCCGGCGTGCGGGCTTCACCGGAGCGATTCTGCTGGGATATAATATCGTGCGTCTGGGACGTGTGGAAGCGCGGAGGAGGACGTCGGTAACTTGTACGGTAATTTCACGGCTGCTCCGGTATCGTTTTCTTCTTCGGGTAAGCGGGCACCGCATCCTTACAAGCGCAAACCGTCTCTTGAGTGGGTTTGATTAGGTTTGCTTCCCGGCCAGTCTCCCAGTGATGAAGATATCGACTTTAGGGGAAAATTAATTACAAAACTTTTCCCACTCCTTGCACCGACTTCTAAATATCTGCCTCTTGGTTACCATGTTCGGTAACTTTCATAAATTCTGATAGGAATCAAACGGTTTATTCTAACGCTTCAAAGTTTTCTCGAGCGTTCGTAGAAACCGATTGCTTGACTTCGGCTGATATTTTCGGGTGCATGCATGTGTGTGTGTGTGTGAGTTTGTTCCAGGATACGTCCTTCGGTTCAATGTGAAAGGGAGAAAAATCATGTATCCTCTTGGGTTGAAGAAAGGAGAGAGCACCATCTATGCCGATGCGCTGCGTACGAGTGTGCGTGTGTAGAAAGCTTTCGATATCCTTTTATCAAATGTCCTTCTTTTTTTAAGTAAACCCGTTACTAGAGAAGTTTCCCAACGTTGCTCTAGTGGTGCGTAGAGAAAATATAATAAAACCTTTTCTTACGATCGAGTATTCCTGTCCAAGCAACCCAACTATTCCTTCTGTCGCTATGGAAGTTAACGTGTGTGTGGGGGGGTTAATGGCAAAGCAAGAAAACTCGCGAAGAAATAATTTTACGATCGCAATGATCTCATCCCAAGGGACGCGTTCGCTGATTCTTCGAACTCGGTGCGTGAAAGGGGATCAGTTTTTTGCTGTTCCTTTTTCATCTCCGTGTGGGCTTCACACAACACACACACACACACACACACATGCACTTCGTACACGACACCAACCAACCAATGCACACAGACAAACGCCACGACACGTTAAGAGACGGAATATTGAAAACAAAAAAAAACCTGCAAAGGGTAGAAAATGAAATCTCTCTCCCCTACCTACGCGAATCTGTACGTGCGGTGTGTGTGCTTTTCTTTATTTTCCCTTCCTCTCTCCCGTTTACCCAACACTCTCCTATTTAATTTCCCCTCATACACCTACTCTCTCGCATCCCTTTGGTAGAAAAATCGTCGAACAAAAACGAGAATAACATTCACCGTATCCCCGCGGGAGGTCGCGTTCGATTGTGAAGCGTGCGCTATCTCGCTCCTTCTCCATCAGCCACTCGTGCTGTTTCGCTCGCACTGCCTAAGCCCTCCCGGCGCAGTCGTTATACAGTATGGCCGCCGCATAACGCGCCGTTCGCTTGGGTCTATTATTGCTGCTTGAGCCCTGGCAATCGTTAACGTTGCCGAGAGGCCGCTCTTTGTTCTCCCCTCTCTCCCTTCCTTCCTTCTTTCCGCTTTCATGTTCCCCTCCGCCCCTTCCATCCCTCGCTCGCGCCCTCTGTTGGTCTTTTCATTTTTCATTCGACACTCGCTGCAGCCTCCTCCTGCGCAGCCGCCATTGCTCGTTCCGAGGCATGTGTCAGGCTATCGTATGTGTGTGTGTGTGTGTGCGCTTCGTCGCGGTCATAAATTCCCGAGAACATTTTTCATCATGCTCCTTCACCCCCATCCCCCGGTGTTTCCTACGTTTCTACTTCCTGCTCTTTCTTTCATTTTCTTCCTCCATTCGTCCTTTATTTTTCTTTTTCTGTCGTGCCGCTCACTTGCTCTATTTCATTATCCCCTCTTCTTGCCATGTTGTTCTTCCTCTTCTTCTGCGCCATTCGTCTCTTTCACCCGCATCATCACCGCGCGGTCGGCATTTTTTTTTTTTTGCTGTCCCCGTGTTGGATGGGGGTTTTCTTTGTGTGTTCGGTCTTTTGTTTTCGCTCTCCTCTTTTTCTTCCCTTCGTCCAAAGGAGGTCGCGATTGCCGGCGGACACGCACACCAACGGCCGCGCGCCACTCGGGAAACGGAACGCATGCGTCAATTTGATGCTTTTGCTTGGTAATATGCGATGATGTTTCGTCTTCCTTCTCTTTTTGGCTCCCATGGTATGTGTCTACCGGCGGCGCTTGCTGCGATATTGCCGACCGTGCGCACGAGAAACATTGGTGGGGGATCTACAGCATGTGCCTGTGTGTGTGTGTGTGTGTATGTCGGGTTTTTATATAGCATTTTTTCATTTCTTTTTTTTTTAAACGGTAACCTCAATCTCTTTCCTCTCGCTCCGTTCGCCGTCTTTTGTGTGCCCTTCCCATTCACATCGTTTAACGTCGCGGCATGTTTCATCCCTCTTCCGCCTGAGGCCGAGGCCCGATACGTCTTCTTCTGCCGGTTCCGGTGCGCTGTGTGTGGCGTAGGGGGCGGTGGGGACGCCTGGTACATGAGAACGGCGGCGGGTTTGCAGGCCGTTTCCCGATGAATGCCTGGTGTGTGCGCGCGCACACACATTAAACTCGCACCAGGCGTTTAAAGCATGGGTACCGCTTGGGTGTCTGCACAAGTGTGTGGCGTGGGTGCGCGGGAAGGGATTGCTTTTGGTGTTTCTCGACTATATGTGGCATTGTGCGTGCTCCGGTTGAGATGATTGGTAGAAGCGTGCTTGGCTGGAAGCGGGAGCGCGGCCAAGCGGTAGGGCAGCGATTATGGTTAACATCATATTGTTGGAACGAACGGATGGGGGAGGAGGGTGGGATGGCGGATGGTGTGAGGTTAGAGAGTAAACGTACACAAATACACAGTCTCTCTTTAATGATGGGATAGAAGCATAATACTTCCATAGCATCGGGTTGTGGACATAACATTTACCAGGGGGGGAATGTGGAAGGGGAAAAGGGAAACATAAAAACCCTCTACATTATGTAGAATACAGAGCGAGAGAGAGAGGAAGAGATCGGGCGAGATTGAAAAATTCCTCGGTGACTCTTTTTTTTACTTTTATTTATTTAGAAAACGAATGGAAGGGAGCAAAAGGATGGCTGAATAGATGCCGGGTGGGGAAGGGTAGAAAGGTGGAGTGAATGTCGGCAGAGCGGGATAGAGCATATTACTCGAGAAGCAGCGAGAAGAATACCGAGCAGTAAGAAGCAGGGGAAAAAATATGACACTAGACCTTCGACGACTCTCCGCCGCGAGGTGCACCTTTCCATGAAATAGCTCACGCACACTGCCACACCATGTGCGTGTGTGTGTGTGTGTGCTGTGACGGCTGACGGAAGCATGCTGCAGTGCAGTCCGTGGCAGGGCGGGAACAAAGGTGTCGAGGAGGAGAGGGGCCGGTGGTAGGGCGCAGCATCGGGGACCGTTTTCTCGCGCGATGGACGACGAACGAACGGCGGACGAACAAAACCTGCGGTTGGGCTTCAGTCAGCTTGTTTCGTTCCTTGCGGATCGCACGAAATCTTTTCCCTCCTCGGTTGTGTTGTGCGTGTGGCGACTGCCGGCGTGCTTGCATCGTCGTCGTCGTCGTTTTCGTTCTCGTTCTCTGTGTGCCGTGTGTTGTTGGCCGTGAGGAATTTGCTGTTGTGTTTCGTGCGTCTCGTCGGGCGGAATCCGGGATTTTGTGGTCGTCGTTCCGTGCATAAAGTTTGGTTACATGATCGTGGGCCGCAGCGGAACGGATGAGGAGGAATTCGCGGCCTCAACGGTGTGTAGAATGGGTCCCAATCGATGAAGCAGTAAGCATCGAGCTCCCTCGCAATTCAGTGGTCTACTGTGTGTGTTGACCGTGTGAGTCACGAGCACGGATGGGGGAAGTAAACGTGAGCCAGTGTGAATCACAGTAGGCTGTGAGAAAACTTGTGTCTCGGCAGTAGATCGCGAGTTTGTGCCATCATCACAACAACGGCAGTCCTTCAAACTCCTTCGGGACACTGATCCAAGAGTGCGGGAGCGAGAGAGAGAGAGATAGCGAAAGAGGGTGTTGTTCCGGGACAGGAAAGAAACAAACAGAAAGGATACATTTACATCGTAACCCACACCCGCTCGCTTACCTGCCTGACAGCAGCTATTCTCAACTTCTCCAGTCGCTTGACAGTGCGTGTGCGTGTAAGAGTGAGCGAGAGAAAGACAGAGCAGTGCATGCAGCACCGTTTCTCCAGCCGTTACACACAAGGATACCGTCGTAACGGTGTGTAACGCAACGTCTTCTCAATCAGTAGTAACGAGCTGCGTGTGTTTGGCGTACGAGATTCGTCTGTTCATCTGTCAACTGTCAACACTGCAACTCACGAGCGGAAGGGAACTGCACTGCTGCAATTCGCGAGCGGCAAGAAAGAGGAATAAACGCACCGCATCCCGGCCAAGTCCAAAGGTGTGCTACTTTCAATATCAGTTCGCCAGTTTGAATGTTTTTCCTCCATTACATCAACTGTGTATCAACTGTCAAACGGTTTTTGTTTTGTGTTTGCGTGTGTGTATGTTAGTTTTTTTTGTGGCGTGTGTGGTGTGTGCCATATTAAAACCGTGTGAATTGCTGTTTTTCCATTGTTTTGGGTTTGGCCACTTATGTTGCGCTAACGCGAGTCCCTTCTGCCATGCGCCTGCCCGCTTTGTGTGTTTGTGTTTTTTGCGTTGCATTGCGTTGCTCCGATTAAGCCACATCCCAAGCCATCCATCAAAGAATATACACCAGGAAGGTTTACAAAAATAACTTGAAAAATGGATAGGCCACGTGGCTCGATGTTTTTTACCAAAAGGTATTTATCATTTGTTTTCTTTTTATTTTAATGATTATTTTCTATTATTGTCTAGTTTTAATATTTAACTTTACGCACAACACATAATTTTTATTGAATTTTACGTTTGGTTTGATTGAGTTACAACAACAACAAAAAACTCCCCTAGGCGCTAAGGGCTCGCCGGAACCCCAGGCTCCCCTACGGAATAGTTTCCACGGGTGTATACAGCTCCTCTCGTGTGTTCTCGCTTTGGAGCGCGAGTTGATGTTGCTTTATCATACTCTGTGCCCTTTATGTACTCCTCAACGGTCCTCCGTCCGGTCTCCCATCTCACCCTATGCATGATCCTATTGCTATCCTGCTTTTGTGCTTTTATGGCTCACTCCATGAAGAACCCCATCAGCGAGTCAGTAGCTGTTGAGGTGGATTATATTTTTTGCCCATTTCCTGGAAACGGGAGATTACCCCTAAAGCCTCTCTCGCTCCGTATATCCCCCCTGTTGTTGTCCCCCGAGCCTTTGCCAAAAACCTCCCACGACGGAGCAGACGCACAAGGGCCAGGACACACACCCGGATCATGCCGCCATCGCGCCGACCCGACAGAAAAAAATGGCAAATAAATTCCACCTCTCGCCCATCTCCGGTCATTTCCCTGGCAGCAGATGTACTACTGTGAGTTGTATACGTGTGTGTCTGGGCTGTTGGAGTCCTTTGACACGCACGCACACACTCGTGCGCACCCCCAACGTTTTCGAAACCTGATCCCGCCGTGTCCTGGGAGGGACAGGCAGCCAGGTCTAGGGAACAGAAGAGACCGACCGGTCGGACCAGTTTTGTCCTCGTCGCCGGTCCTCAAACATCATGCTTGCTCGCTCACTCTCGTGCGCACGGCATGGCATTCCCGGTCGGGGGCTCGAAAGGCAGGCAAGGCTGCCTGGAAAACGGACGTTCCCTCTCGCATCTTCCCGGAGGCTCACGGTGCGCGCACATGTGCACATTTTTAGTGCACGGTCCCCTCTCGCTCACTCTTCACTTGGGCTTTCACTGTCTCACTCCCTTCATGCGCCCTCGCAAAAACTGGTTTTTGGATTGCAGCAGGCGACGACGACGACGACGACGACGAAGCGGACAACGACGATATGTTGCTCCATCGTTTATTTTGCTTTCCTGTTGTTTTATGTGTACCTTCTGCCGTCTCGTGTTCGCTCGCTCGCTCGCCCGCCCCTCAGAAATGGCCACCTTTGCTCCCTTTTGCGGTCGACAATTCACCCTCCCCCCTTCCAACGACTTTCCATCCATTTCCAGCTCACCGTTTCTCTCCAGCTCCATTGCGCATAACCCCCCGGTTCAATCGACCGCGATGATGGAAGAGGGAAACGTTGGGCAACAACACATGGACGTAAAGCAAAAAGAAGAAGAAAAAAAAAAGCATATCAAAACAAAAGAAGCAATATGCCGAGAAAAACGAATGAGCTGCATCATAAATCATCACACTCTCCTGCGCTCCGCTCCGCGGTCAATCGGATTCGCGCTATTATTCCGATGAACGGTTGCGCCTTGGCCCTTTCGCTCCCTCCTGGGGCACCGTCTTGGGTATGACTGTGTAGCTCTAATCTCTCTGCCCCCTCCCTCCCCTCAGTCCAGGGCGGCTGCAGAGAGTGGTGGAGCTGGCGAAGTAAAATCCGCGCACGTTTGACGCCGTCGAAGGGGGCAAAAAAAGAAGAAAGCAAGAAAGAAAGAGCGGCATGGGAATAAACGTGCCAATCCGGGCGTGATGGTGTGCGTTGGCCGTGTGCGTGTGTGTGTGTGTTTGCGTGCGGGCGTCTGTCAGTTCCGAGCCGAGGCCAAAAGGCAGCACGCGGCAGAGTGGGGATCATCGCCGCAAAAGTGCCGGCGATGACGCGCCGTCGTCCCTTAGCGGCCAACAACATCGGCAACAACAATGCACAGCCAGCCCGAGGAACCGGTTTCGTGGTGTCGCCTTCTCGATCGAAAGTCTCACTTCGCCCAAACGGTTGCATCCACCATATACATTCTTCCTTTTTTAAGGTTCTTCGCGGCATAGCTTCCGTCTCGCTAAGTTTCGCCTGCTGCTCTCGAAAAGGTTTCCGTCTGCCGACTTGCGGGTTGCTTTGATCTGTCAAAGAGAAACACGGTCTCGGTGCGCGTATGTGACAAGCGAGCGGGTAAGCGAGAAAGAGAGTTTCATCTCGCATACGCGCCGCGGGAGAAATGGAAATGATTTCTCTCCAGCATCAGCGGACCTTTGCACGCCAGAAATACAAGTCTTGAGCCTGGCAAGGCGAAGCCTGCTGCTGCTGCTGCTGCTCAGGATTTTCTTTTCTCGCCTTGCACCACGAGCGCGTGCGTCAATGAAGGCTTTTGTTTACCCGGTGTACTCTCCCGCGGCTGTCAAATGCCAAAATCTCGTGTCACCCCCCGGCACGGCGCAGCGTTTCTGTCCCTGACAGCCCGATTTTTCCGATGCTGCACCGCACAGCGGGAACGCACAGTGTTGAGGATGACATTTTCTGGCCTTTTTCCCCTGCAATCAACAGCCTGAAGCTTGAGCAGAAGCTTTATGCTAGAAAGTTTATAAAATTATAACCTTTCCAAGCTCGTGCTTGGGCCATAAAATCCATCCTGATTTATTTGACAACTTCGTACGGATTGTGCGGTGGTGGTTGTTTTGAATTTGTACGTGTGCATTTGCCTGCGCCCTGGAGGCACGTTGTGGCCGCGCTGGGTTCGTCGTATTCTCCCGCCAAGAGATTTTTATGTCTTTAGTTTTCTGGAAATTTTTATGGCCCGTTTCCGGGAGCGAGCGAAAGAGCGAGTGCCCGAAGGAAGTCATTCTGGTGAGTCGGTTGAGCAGATCCTAAAAAAAACAGGAGTTACTTGTGCTGTGGTATTGGACAATTTTCTATCCGGCTTGGACCTCTGCGTTTTTAATCCCTCAGTATGAATGGTTGGTTGGATTAGCAGCAAACAAGGGATAGGATAGTTGAAATTAGTTTTCTTTTTTTGCCGTATTCTCGACTCCTGCAAGATCTGCTAGTTGCTATATCCAGGTTTTTGGACACGAGTCTTGGACGCTCTCATCCGGACCGGACGTTAAGGGATTTCGGAATGTCTGCATTCGATTAATTTAGACTTAGCTCCGGAGCTCCGGAGGATAAGCCAAAGGACTAAAGGATGCATAAGAGCATCGATGGATAGTCAGTCTGACGATGGATGTCCTTGTTGCCCGAGCGAACAAAAAAGGTTGCTCCAATGGAGCAATGGAGAACTCTTGCTAGAGGAGGGCACTATCTTTGCGCACGTAGACAAGCGTCCAGAAAAAAAATGTTTTTAACAGATTGTGGTTGTCTGGCGTAATCTATGTTGAGAGTCGAGGTACATTGAACAGATTATGTTGAAGCGTAGCCAACGGTGGGAGAAAAAATGAAAGACACCAAAAGCCCATCGTCGACGCACTCGAACTTCTCGATGAAAGGAAACAGAGATGGCTAGGACGACAAGGAACACGGGGCAAACGTACACTCTTTGCCTGGATTTAAAGAGCTTTAAACTTTTTGGTGAAGGTTCATTTTCTAACCTAGCTTTACTTCACCGTCCTTTTAAAGCTGCGCTGGTTCCTTTCCCGAACCATGATATGGCAGCATGCGCCAGGTTCATTGTACCTTCCGGGCGGATCCTTCAACCTTCAACCCCGCAGAGGACGGAGGACTTCCTCTTGCCCACTTTGCTTGTCTTTTCTTTTTTGAAGCCAGTCTTCCATCACGTTGTATTTTGCAAACCGCGCCGAAGGACAAATTGCCAAAAGGGCAGCAAGCGGCATGGGGCGCGCGGTGAGGTCAGCTGCTGTGTTTAGCAAAGGAGAGGAATCTGTCCATAGTAGTTTCGTTCCTACCATATGCCTAGTGATGGATGGCCGAGTACACTCAAAGAACGGAAGAGTTTCTTCATGCATTTTTAGGACGTTTCAAGGACAGAACGGTTTCTAATCAATGTCTTGTCATTGCAAACTCCATAGCACAGCATTATTCTTGTAATGGCACGAGGTAAATGTAAATTTTATTCCAACTGCTTTTAATGGCCTCTCGACGAAGGGCTGCTGCATATGCAACCATTGCGCCCCCGTACTCGTTGGACTTCCTTATGGCCTGCGCAGGTTCGAAACGAAGCAATAACTGAAAATTATAGCTCATGAGCCGATGTGGAGCTGTGCAACGGCACAAGTCTGCAGAGGCTGCAGGCTACGCACCTCTTCGAAAATGCATCTGGTTGTGCCATTTTAAAGCACACGACGGAATAGGTTGCACCTCCATATATCGCATATTTCCCCGTTGGTGGCGTGCGTGGTGCTGATTGTTTTTGTTTTGCTCCTGAGCAGCCACAATTCCCGCGAGTTTTGCATGTGTGGTGGTGTGTAACCTTGCAGACCTTTGCCTGTGTGTGAAAGCGTCGCGCTCTGCTGAAGGTAGGGAGAGCAGCAACTTCATCCAAGCAGCCGCGCCTGCACCGCGGTTGAGAAGCAGGATGCTTTGATGGAAGAGGAGTGAAATAGAGTGGAAACTCTGGGGTTTCAAGGCAACAACGGACGTGCGAGTAGAGAGCGGCGGCAGTACATTGCGTGTTGGACAAACAAGGAGGAAAAATGTACCCGAATGAAAGAAAACCATTATGAGAGATAGAGAGAGAGACAGAGCGCTCTGAGCGCATCCTGTGAGGGAGAACAACCGCATCAAGAGAACAGCACAAAACCTGCACAGCAGAAAGGACATCGAACTTTTTCGTGCCCCTTTTGAGACACGCGGTCCACATGTGTTTTTTTTTGCCTCATGTATGGTCATATTTTTGTTTTCAATTCCTCAGATAGAGCATAGACGCGACGTGGTCCAAATGGAATTAAAAAAAAAAAAAGACGCAAACCAAAAGATGGATGGAGGCAGAGTAAAACTGCTAAACTAAAACGTGTCCTCTCGCCTTTCTTCGCTCAACATTTTTATTTCATCTTGAACCGTAAAGGGGAGCTTTGTCGTATTTTCTTGTGGTATATATTTTTATGGCTTTTCGTTATGTTTCTTCCTGTTTTCTTGTCCTTTTCTTTCATATTCATATGCGCGTTGATTGGTTTCTTCTGTTACTTTTTCGATTGTTTCGAGTTCGGTTTTGTGGCTCGGGGAAATTTTACAACGAGGGCATTCAAGTTTTGCTTACATGATCTTCTTCTGACGCCCTGGAAGCAAGGGCCTTTATACCAATGGATGAACTCAATCTTATCTGCTCAAGAGAAGGCCTCTGGTAGGCAACCCATAGAAACCTTTCCATTTTGAATTATGCTTCACACATCATCTTGTACAGTTTTTCATGTTTGTTTGCATTGCCCAATTTACTGTGAAAGTAGAATGTTTAAAGTGAAAATAGAATCCATCAATTAGAATGTAAATTGCAAAACTTTGTTTCTTGAAAGATTCTAGGATCGCGAATAAAAAAACCCTATGAAACTTGTGTTGGGTAAAATTCGGTCCTTGGACTAACTTTTATACATAATTCTCATTGTTTCAAAGTATCAAAAGAATGAAATTATATAGCCAAAGCGAGAACGGCTGATTTCGCGATTCCGTATATAAATTCGACTTTGTTAGCGTCGTTCGTTATTTCGCTGTTTGTCAGCAACAGTCATCCCTCACTCTGGTCCTCTGGTCCTTTCCCTTCAGAGAACTTGGATCCTTCGTTTTCCATCGTTCAGGACGCGCTGGCGGTTTTTCTTGCAATGTAGCAGACCTTTTGTAGATAGTAAAGCATTCGAAAGAGTCAGCCGTGTGTTCCACTGTCCAAAGACGCGTATAACCTTCTCTTGTTGGCATGGTTTATCGTGCCTGTTATCATCCTAGCTGTGCTCAGAGTTTTTCCCTACTCGTTCGTGTGTGTCCTTTTCCTTCCTTTCTCGTTCGATCGATCCGAAGTTGTGCATTTGTCCTGCTTGCTCGTGGCCAACTTTTGTCTGCATGTGCGAAAGGACAAAACACCGAGGATTGGCACGCGAATATGCATGTGTGCACGGATGTGTGCGTAAGCAAGAGTGAAGGTGTATTGGTGGTTGGGCGATAGAGGATGCGCGGTTAGAATCCGTTTTTCCTCCGGCAGCCACCAACGGCGCAGCACGCTTTGCAATAAAACTGGGAAAATGGGAAAACGCTTATTTCTTGCTTATGTACATTTGCGTGGCTCGGATGTACATACTTCTTGCACATCCTGCCAGAGTTTTGCTTCATGTACTTATCTTATTTAAGCTGGGAGGAATTAAATAGCGCATTCGGTTTGGGGCGTTTGGTCGTGTAGATTTACGATGAAAAATAACGCCACACAGGAGGAGAGAAAAAGGCACAGACAGAATGCAGGGACTAACGTCGCGTTTGGGTAAGCGAGACCGTGCAGGAGAAAGGAAGTAGTTACTGGGAGGAAATGAAATATTCCCTGCACAGAACCGGGCCGGAGTTTTGGCTTGGAGTGGGTGGTGGTGGAGGTGGACGAACGAATTTCATTATTTTCCTTAACGAGAGCCGTTCTACAAATACATCCAATCGTTCCAGTTGCATTCCTCACAAGGGGAGGGGGGAGGGGGGGGGGGGAGCGGCTGTTGAGGGGAGTCCTTTTGTGTGCATGTACATTTTCCTTCATCTCCTTTCCGGCCGGCGAAAGCGAAAGTGTGTTCGTCTGGAGCTGGAGACTTGGATGCGTCGAGCCAAAAGGCGCCCTACGCATCTAGAGAAGGGATTGGAAAAGCATGGAGGAAAATTGAAGCGAAGGACGGGAAAAGCACTGAGAAGACCGCAGACAGGCAGCGTTGGTGCTGTTTGCCTTCCGGCTAGGAGTGAAAAGGATGTTCGCTGCTCCTAGGACGGTTAGATTCTCGCACAGCAGCTCCCACGAGGATGCGGTGCGTTACGGGTTGAGGTTTTGTTATATGATTAAATCTTTAAATCCCCACTTGAGGGGATGGGGAATGCTTTTCGTGTTTGCCTTCCACGCTAGGTTATGTAAAATTTCCGGTGAATGCCCGTGTATTTGAAGCATGACGTTTGGCAATGTAATAGCGCACACATACACACCCTCAGGGGATGGAGGGGCGTGAAGTGAACACTAGTTAGCTAGATCCCCTGGGCAAAACCATGGTGGTAGAGGATTGCAACTCCACGAAATCTACCGTCAAACACAGAACCCCTTCCACCCGCCTTTCGGTTATGCGGTTCATCGGAAAGGTTTGAAACAAAACAAAAGAAAATCCCCGTTTTTCATCAAGCAATCCTTCCAATCCGGGCCTTCCTCTTCATCATCGTCCGTAACGTTATCATGCTCATCGTCAGGTTCCCCGGTTCTGGTTGGTTGTTTGATGTTTGATGTACTCTTGATTGGCACAAGCAAACGTTGTTTTTTCTCTCGTCACTCGAATCCTTGAGTAGGAAACCCTCTCTCCCTTTCCGTAGCGGAAACTGTACAGACATGTCATTAAAAGTCAACCTTCCCGATCGAGCTGGGCATGATTCGTAGAGCACGATGAAGAACTTGGATAGGGACTATTACTTAAAAAAAAAAGTGTTGCATGTGCATGGAAAGAAGTATACCAACAATGGAGTTTAATTGCGACAACTTCAATTAATCTTAATTTGATTATATAACTTTTCCCTTGTGCTTTTCATCACCCAATAGAGGATTGGATGATGGATGCCTTCCTGCATTGTGTAGAGCCTTGTTTCTATGATCTATGATCGCAAAAGAAAAGGATACAAATAACTACATAAAACTATAGTTTTTAAACATAAGGAGACTGGTATAAAAATCTACTCAAATTTCAAATTTATCACACCATCTCACACACTCAGTTAGGCAGTTAGAATGTTTCTTCTCATTCAGATTTAAATTTCAATATTTTCTCATGTTGATGAGTTCTCATTGCTCACTCATTTCGATAATGTTTTCCAAATCCTCGGCCTACGATGGATCAAAACAACAATTTCGTACGTTCGTTTCCAGGACAATTGCAATGAGGGGGTGAACACCTGCTGGACAGAGGAAATTCCTCGTCGCGGAAAGTCACCACGCTCGTGGAAAACTGGAAAGAGAGCGCAGAGTACACAGCATTTTCAAGGCGTCCATCTACTGGGAGATGAGAGGCTAGAGCACACAGACATGCACAACCGAACCGGAGAGCTACACGTGGACTTCGTAATCCTTTTGGGAGTAAAAACTCCGCCGAAAGGGGAGAGAGGGTGCGTGTTGTGTTTGCTTGGGTGCAACGGAGAACGCTAGAGTTGGCCACGGAGAAAACAAAAGGGGCTGTAAATCACGTCGTACCGTTGGTGTTGTTAAAATTCATGCTGGACGGCCGAACGAAAGAGGGTATGATAACAAATAAACTCGAGAGACGACTGAGAGATACCCAAAAGAAGCAGAGCACAAGACCGAGGAGAGCGATAACAAAGAGCTCGTCTAGGTGATGGATTAACGCAGTCGCGGGAGTTTTAATGATTTAGTTTTCGTTTTCCCCCTGCGCACAAGAAACATTCCAACATCCAATGCCACCACGAACAGGCTCACGGATACCACTACAGGTGCCCTTTACGAAACAAGTTTGAGAGTGAGAAAGAAAGAGCCTGCTAGGTTTGGTAGGGGATGCTGCCAATTTGATTGTTGAACATAGCCAACTTTAATGGACCCGGAGGTGAAAGATTTACTGTCCGCCATTTTTATTGACATGCACACCTTGAGCACCACACGCGCCGGTTGCTAAGGCGACGCGATTGGTTCGATGGGCAGATGGTTACGATAAAAGTAAGATTTACAATGCGAAGATACGTGCAGGAGACGGATGGGAAAGGCTTTTAAACACGAACCAACCCGCCTCCGATAGTGGCCCATCGTCCCTCAGTTTTAGTCATCGCCAGTCTATTTGGGAGTCGCTAATGAGCACATCGATTCTCCGGTGACGCAAATAATCCCTATAATTTTTCGACCGATTGGCGTCGCACGATTTGCATGTGCGATGCCTCATGAGATTGATCTGGTGGATAGTGATTAGGAGGGTGCCTAATGGTTTAAAATGAATTTGAACCTTCAGTAAAGATTTTTTTCTGATTTTGCGAAGTCGTTTCATATGATGCTAGAAAAAGACCAATTTGATTGAGTTCTGTATTTGAATTACGAAAACTGATAGCGTAAATGGTCTTCGTTCCCTAGAGGATGCTATTTTGTATTCTTTCTCGTCTTACTGCCGCATTGCACATGCAAAGTTTAATGCAAAGTTAAGAGATCGATCTTGCTTCCCATAACAAAAATAAGACTACAATAAAAGACCGGTTTTCTAGCGGATAACTGATTGTTGTGCACACGAAGATTAACCTCGGAGCACTCCTCGAGACAGGCGTATTGAACACCGACTTGAGGGCAATGTTGGAGAATTCCAAGAGTAGTCAACTATTTGGGTTTTCATCAACTACTGATTTATTGGTTCAATTTTCGATTCTTATATAGTAATTCTGATTGACAAATTTTCCTTAGTCGACATAATTGCTTACATGTATGTGTCCGTGTTGGTCACCGCTGTCGGCGACTTTTTACCAGCATGTGCATATTTCCTACATTTGTATGCGCCGTTGTCGGCGTGCCAAGCATTGCTTGGTTTTGCTGCGTACATGCGTTTTGCTTACTAGCGTTTATTTTGGATTCTTTCCGTCAGCGACATCCCCGCCCCCGTAATTCCTCGCAGAGGGGTTACAATTCGTGTTCTTCAGTGGGCCTAAACGGTGGTGGGTCTAACGTATGGCTCGCTCTTTCTTTCATCCTGATTGCTACATATGCCGCTATAATTGCAACACAAATTGTGCCAATAATGCATGTTATAATTATCTTAAGCGTTACATTATCTCCTTTTTCCACTTCTTTTCTCTCTTCTTTTGCTTTGTCGGATAGATCTTCACGTGATGGTTTGAAATACGTTCTGAACGTTTCAAACTTTCCCTTGAATGTTGGGAGTATTTCAAGTGTTTTTGTTTGAATTTTGCAGTCCTGGGACAGATTTATGATTCCTGCTTTGTGAGTGGGGTTTGTTAAAGTTTTGTTACACTTTATAAGGATTTCACTTGGTAGCGATGTGTAGTACAGAATACTATTTGATTGTTTAAGCTTGAAGAATTCAGTGGTATTTCCTTTGAATTCCCATGTAGGACAAGACTGATTGTTCTGTGAGTGAAAAAATATAGATGCTACGCAATCTCGTTTTCTTAGTATTGTCGTTTCTGCTGAGATATAGTGCGTAGAGTTTACTTTCGCCATGTCCCTTGGGTACAAGAAGTTATCATCGTTGATGGCAATAGTTGTTTTATCTATGCCGATTATTGTGGATTCCTTAAAATTAGGTATTGGAAAAACATCGAAGATTTCGAACTTGATATTTGATACGATAGAATTTTCTACGTTAAGAACTAGCTCTCCATTGAGAATGGTTTTTCCTATAACTCTGGGTCGATCTTGAATAACGCTCCCTTCTATCAACTTCTTATTTATTTTCGCTGCGATTCTTGAATTTTCGTCGGTGTCGATCGGATCATATTTTATCGCCTTGTATTTACTGTTCATTTCCTGTACTAAGGCGTTTGCTAATATTATGGTTTCCTGCATGAACTTTGATAATGTGTTCCTTTTATTCTCACTAAATCGCTCTTGAAGTTGATTAACGCCGTCGTTGACTCTACTTATTTTAGCGGACAGTTCGTTTGTCAGCGTGTTATGT
The DNA here is from genome assembly GCA_914969975.1 of Anopheles atroparvus. NCBI lineage: Eukaryota > Metazoa > Arthropoda > Insecta > Diptera > Culicidae > Anopheles > Anopheles atroparvus. The sequence continues at coordinate 33,261,360 of CAJZCY010000001.1, forward strand.
CTTATATTTACCTTTGCAAGGTTCTCAGCTACGTGTACAATTTTCTGATCCTCGTCTGCTCGGAGTAGTGCTAGTGATTCGTCAAATTCATTTCCACCAAAAAGAAAGTCCTTTAGAAATCCGAAGACTCCACCTGATCTCTTAACTCTCACGTGTTTCGTATCGCGTATCAATTGTAGGACATAGTCGCATTCTCTTTTTAAAGTTGTTCTTAATTGAAGTAGTCTCGCGTCGGTTTCGTTCATTAGACTAAATGCTGTATCCAAATTCTCTTCTATTTTCAGTATCGTCTGTGTGTCATTGTCTGGGAATGTGTTTGTATGTAGGGTTGTGTCCCATGTTCCTTTTTTAAGTAAAAGTGTTCCCAAATGATCGAAAAATAACCCTGGCTCTGCTATGGGTGAGATGGATAAACAGTAAATCCTATTTATCAAAGCAAGATCGAATACTACTTTCCAAGCTTCCATGTTACGGGTCGAATTGATATTTTTTGCCTTTTGTTTTTATTATTGGCTGTAAGATCAGCGGCCCTGCTTTGGATTGCCTTTATATCAAGGCTTCGCTTCTTCCCCCAGTGTGGGTTGTGAGGAATTTCGGTTTTCTTTTTCACTGCGCGATCGACAGTCTTGGTAAAGTTAGCTCCTTCAACGGTAATATGTTTTTCTACGGGTAGAGCGGTCTTATCGCCTCGAACCTCGAGTACCGCTAGCTTCACGGTGGGCTTGGTAATCTCACTCTTTCCTACTTTAATGCGTGCTGAACGCGTTTGTCCATCTTTTCCTGGGAATACCTCGCAAATTATGCCTTTGATCCACCTTCCCTTTCGTTGTTCGTCTGGGAAGGTAACAACGTCACCTATGGCCAATGGCTTGGCGGGGTCTCTCCACCTTTCCCGTTTGGAGAGTTTCGGAAGATACTCTGTTATCCACCGTTTCCAATATTCCTGCACAATTGCTTGCGCCTTTTTCCAGTCAGATCTGGTTGCTTCAGCTTTCGTGATGTCTGAAATGTTTGGTTCAGCTTCCCCGGAACAGCCTAGCAAGAAATGAGCAGGTGTTAAAGGCTCGTCATCTTCTCTATTCAATGGGATATGCGTTAGAGGCCTGTTATTAGTCAGAAATTCTATCTCTGTCAAGACGGCTCTAAGCACGTCCTCCCTATAGCTGTCGGCGATCGGAAGAAGACTTTTTATTTCGGCTACCATTCTTTCCCACGAGCCACCAAAGTGGGGTGCGCCTGGAGGATTGAATATCCAATTGATGCTCTCGGAGGCGCATCTTTCTTGAAGTCGTCGAATTTCATTATCAGCACCTACGAAATTGGTGCCGTTATCGCTATATAGCGAGGACACTTTTCCTCTTCTATGCTGCATATTTTTAAGGCAGCGTATGAATGCGTCGGAACTAAGATCAGACGCAATTTCGATGTGGATGGCTCTGGTCGTAAGACACGTAAATACCACGCCCCACCTTTTCTCTGATCGTCTTCCAATTGTCACTAATAAAGGACCAAAATAATCAACTCCTGTATGAGTGAATGGTTTCTGATACACAGCGGTTCTACACTCTGGCAAGTCTGCCATCATTGGTGGTGTCGGTTTAGCTCTTTTTATTTTACAGAACTGGCATTTCATTACGACATGTTTCAAAGCTGCTCGTATATCGATTATCCAGTATTTTTGACGTAGAGCTGCTAATACAGATTCTGTCTTTTGATGGATATATCTTTGATGGTATCTGGCCAAAATTAAGTTAGTTACGTGGTGCCCTTTAGGGAGGATGATGGGATTTTTTGTATCGTACCTCAAGAAGGCTACGTTTTCTAATCTACCCTTTGATCTCATTATTCCTTCGTCTCCCAGTATTGGGCAAAGACCGCGAATCGAGCTATTGTTGCTAATCGGGGTCTGTAATGAAAGCTGTGTCATTTCCGTGGTATAATGTTCCCACTGGGTTTTCTTCAGAAGAAGAACTTCTGCATTGTTTAGGTCATCGGTAGTGATCGTTGCACTAAAGTTCGATCCTGTTGCTTTCGCTCTTAGCCATTCAATATATTTCATACCTATTGCTAATGCTCGTTTGAGCTTGTTCCAGTCGGAGCACCAGTCAACGTTAATGACGCTCCAGTCTTTCCTTTCTAGCGTCTTTACTGTGTGCACTGGTCTTATTTCCTCATATTTTACTTCATTTTTTGCCATTCTTTGTGACGCTCTTTCGAGATGTTTTGACACTTTATTGGGAGCGGGTTTAACCTCAAACTCCTCGGTCGAAAAGTAACCGCACATAACTTGCTTCATGGCTTTTTCTTCTTCTTCCTTTTTTTCCATGATTGTAAATAAGTTACAGTCATCCCTTTTTGCGTCACTTCCTCCAAATATTACCCACCCAAGTCGGGTTTCTTGAGCAATCGGCTCATATTCTTCACCCTCGCGGAAGTCAAATCCATGCGCAAGGTGAGAATGCGGCAATCCAAGTAAAACTGTGGGGATTGCATTTTTATATCCCGCAAAGTTCAGCCCGCGTAAGTGCTTGTACTTCTTTGTAAGTTCCTTACTGTCAACTGTTTGCAGCGGAAGATCAAGTTCCTTCACGCTTCGTAGACCCTTTACATCGAAAACGCGTTTATTTGTGCCCTCAAGCTTCAGGTGAATCGTTTGGCTATTTGATTCTTCCTGAACGTTTCCGTTAGTCCACGACAAAGTTAGTGGTTTTTTTGGCCCGGTTATATTCAATTTTTTTCTTACGCTATCTAAAATCAGACTGGTAGAAGAACCGGGATCAATGAAGGCGTATGTGTGCTCTGTTTTACCGTTGCCTCGTAGGCTTACAGGGATAATTTGATAGAACAGCTGATGCCTGCCGTGGTGGTGATTCACTCTGCGCGGAGCCTCTCGCGCTTGCCACTCGGCGGTTTCATTCCTGTGCAGGGCGGTGTTATGTTTTTTCCCACACCCGTATACCCTGCATTGTGGGGGTAGCCGACAATTTTGTGCGTTGTGATTTTTAAGTGCACAGCAATTAATACAAATGTTGTTTTGTGACAGTGTGCGCAATTTCTCACCGACTGTCTTGCCATTTAAATATTTGCAATGCAGCGTGTCATGGGGAAGACCGCATAGCATGCATTTTTTTCCTCGTTGGTTGATTCTGCCCTGTGCGTGAAGCGGATTCACGTGATGGGTACTACTTTTGAACCCTCCTTCGTTAGCTACCAATAGCGTTGCTAAATCTTCTGTTGGTTTTAACCACTCCGCAAATTTTATAAGTGTCTTTGGTTTTGCCTCTTCCAGAAGGGAATCGGATAACCATTTGTTCCTCAAATCGACCGGCAGCCTAGCAACAAGATCTTTCAAGAGTCTCTGATCGTTGAGATACTCTCCCTGATTGAGCATCGTCATGTTATCTATCAGATCGTGGAGGGCATTTGAAAATCTAATAAATGATGCCGGGTTTTCTAGGGACGGATTTTTCGCGGCCAGTAGTTCGTTCAACAACGAAGTATAAATGTTGTCCGTGTTTCCGTATAATCTTTCAAGGCGTTCAATAATTTTCCCTACATTATCTGGGTTTAGCATCAGTCCGCTGACTGAGCGTAGCGCATCCCCCTTTAAGTATTTTTGCAGCCTGTTCAAGTTCTCCAAATCCGAAAAGTTACCTTCGCGTGTGGTTTTCTCGTAAATGCTTTTAAATCGAGGCCACATGTTGTAATTACCGTTAAACTCTGGAAGCTCGGAAAGGGTCGTTTTGTCGTTCTTTAGCGACCATGAATCTATCATTTGTTTAATACTCTCCGTTAAAAGCTTTACGTCCTCGGTTGCAGATGGCATTTGACAATATCTCTCCGATTCATTTAGAAGGCTCATATTGGCCTGTTCTTGTTGTCTCTTAATTTCGTCTTGAAGCTTCCCTAGCTCTTCTTCTATTTTAAGTTTCTGCTCCCTTTCTTTTTTCTCTTTTTCTGACCTATCTTGAAGCAACTTCTGCGTTTGCTGAAGCGCTTCCCTGCTTTCATTTTTCTCAGTTTCTATCAATTTACACTTAGGGCAAACATAGTTCTTAGGAATTACTCTCAAGCTTAGGCACGCTTGATGGAGAAATCTATCGCATTCTATGCAGTGAACCAATTTCCCTGTGCTATCAGCCTGCGTGCATATCTTACAATTCCCGTTGGGATTGTGCTTAAAAACGAACTCCATATTACTTACGATTCGTTACACTGCTAGAAATGGTGACCTTGCCTTGATGACGTCACTCGCTGCTCTTCGTTGACCACCGCCGGGAGCTGGCGTCTCGCGCCGGCCCTTGAGCTGATGAGTTTCGACCGTCCGTCGATTCCGATGCCGTCAGCTTGCGCGCTCTCTTCCTCGCTGCTGACGCTGCTACCTGCTTCCTCACTCGCTGTCCTGGAGTTGCTGGGCACGCACCTCGTCGCACACACTGCTGGTAAACTTGCTGATCTGGCACTGATTTCTGGCTACTCGTTGGCTTCACTGTTAATGTTTCGGCGGAATGTTTTTTACACGTTTTGCGTTATATCGCCGTGTATTTTTGTCAGACGCCGTTTCTGACCACTGTTTTTTACCGTTCGCGCTCACTTTGTCGCACTAAAATTCCGTCTCTTTTACGCACTTCTAACTGATGCACTTGTGGAGCGTTGCACTATATTTTGGCTGGTGCGCGGAGTTACCACCTACCACCTGCTTCGGCTGTCGCGATCGTCCGTCGATCCGAAATGTAAGTCAGGCTGGGGTGATCGTCCGCGGCTTCCAAACGTCCGTTCTGCTTGCCTTGCAGAGTTGATCAGGCCAAGCTTGCGCGCTCCGACCTTGCCTTCCTCGCCTTCCACTGCCGGGAGCTGGCGTCTTGCGCCGGCCCTTGAGCTGGTGTGCGTCTATCTCCAATATCACGCCGGGAGCTTGCGCGCTCCGGCTCTGCTTTCCTCGCTTCTCACCGCCGGGAGCTGACGTCTTGCGCCAACCCTTGAGCTGGTGTGCGTTGGGCGTTTCCGATATCGGCTGGGCAACCGTCCGTTACCTGCGACCGTCCGTCGCTCCTCAACCGTTGTTCGATGGAACGCTGGGCTGGTGGTGCACACGAGGGTTAACCTCGGAGCGGTTAGCCGTGTTGTGAACACACGAAGATTTACCTCGGAGTTCTTGCGTTCTTTCTCGATGCGGCTTGTGGTGCACACGAGGATTCACCTCGGAGCGGTACTTGCCGTGTTGCAAACACACGAGGATTCACCTCGGAGTTCTGGTGCGACGCACACGAAGATTAACCTCGGAGCGGGGCGCAATGTGTAGGAATTCTCCGTTGTGAGGGGTTAAGTCCTCTCTGGAGCCACCATTTGTTGTGCACACGAAGATTAACCTCGGAGCACTCCTCGAGACAGGCGTATTGAACACCGACTTGAGGGCAATGTTGGAGAATTCCAAGAGTAGTCAACTATTTGGGTTTTCATCAACTACTGATTTATTGGTTCAATTTTCGATTCTTATATAGTAATTCTGATTGACAAATTTTCCTTAGTCGACATAATTGCTTACATGTATGTGTCCGTGTTGGTCACCGCTGTCGGCGACTTTTTACCAGCATGTGCATATTTCCTACATTTGTATGCGCCGTTGTCGGCGTGCCAAGCATTGCTTGGTTTTGCTGCGTACATGCGTTTTGCTTACTAGCGTTTATTTTGGATTCTTTCCGTCAGCGACACTGATAAACCCGGCCGAGCAGACAAAGAGAGTCCTCAGCGGAGCGCACAAGAGAGCGAACGAAAGACTCGCCGCAGGATAAAGGATACTATTGGTATGCACCACCGAAAGAAACGTGCGCGCCAATTTTAGTGGCCATAAATAATGCTTACTACAAATATTTACACTCCCGCCCACCAGCTCAACCCCTCGTGCAATGCACGTTTTGCCTGAGAAACGAGGAAGACTATCGCCACGTCGTTTTCCGCGTGCTCCGTTCTCCGGCGAGGGAATACAATATTTACGCACATACACAAGCAAGCAGGCAGGCAAGCAATGAAACAACACCGGCAAACCGGCCACCACCACCCACAACCACCTCCCAAGGGATGGTTGGGAAAACAATGGCTGAAAAGGACGTGACGATGGTTGAAAAATAGGATGGTTGCTCATTCGCGCCAGGTTTTGCAGGATTTTGTGGAAAGCTTTTTCCTACTTTCTCTGGGGAATCACCCCGGGGAGGAGAAAAAATTGGTTAGAGAACGCCTCGCTATGCAGCCATTTTGGAACTTTATTTTTTGCACCATAATGCTACAAGTTTGAAGTATGAATTTATTATAGACGTGACTGGTGCCGTCTCTTATACCTACACCAATATCTACGTTGTGGGTAATGTAAATCGCTTGTAATATAAATCTTCCAAAACCCGTACCTCAAAAGTGGTAAACAAAAAACGTTCATATTTTCTATAAAAAAAATAATTCCTCCATCATCCCCTCACGTCAAGTAGCAACAGGAAAAACCGACAACCATAAAGGATTGGTTTATTGGTTTAAACGATAATATTAAAAGACACACATTCACAACGGGTGAAGGGCGCACGGTGGTGTGTGGCTGTTGCTTCCTCCCCGCAATCATACTCTCAACGATGCATGCAGAATGTGTCCTGAGATCAATCACGCCCTCCCTCTCTTCCATCACTCGCTGCCCTTCAAATGGTTGACGGAAAGAATTTATTGAAAATTCCTTCTTCCATTCATCCAACCGATAGCAAACACAACATATATAACCCTGCAACTCCACGCTTGTTTTTCCCCTATTCTCCTGTGTGAAACAGCAGGGCTGAAAGGAAGCATGTGCTAGGAAAAGACAAGGGGCCCTGAAAGCCTCTCGGCTCGCGGGGAACCCTGGCGATGTGCTTCTTCGTGCACACGGCTGTCCATGGCGTCGAAGTCGAAGGTGTTTATGCCCTCTTATGGACGATTTCGGAGCAATTTATCAAATTTCACCAATCACCACACCGAGCTCGGGGATGAAGAGGTGGTAATGGTGCGTATGTGAACCTTTCATTCTCGAGCGGTTTAAGTGCGCTCTCGTCCACGCTTTCCCTTTCTACCGCGTCCGTGGTGCTTCCGCTGAGGTTGTTTTTCTTTCCTATTCCTCTCGCTGCGCCCTTCGTCTACTACTTAAAACCCATTTCCTACCAAATCTCCACGCAGTAACGTTTATCGCAACGCTCGGTTTTTGCTGGACTAAAACTGAGGCAGCCTTGGTGAAGCGAGGCATGCGGGAGGGACGGGATGGTCCGAGATCCGCGTACAGCTCGTGCCGAAACAACCGGAAGTAACGCATCATCCCAGTGATGAATGGAAGCACCAACGAAAAAAAAAAAACTTCCGTTAAAAGGAAGGAAAAGAAAAAGGGTTGGCGACGCGCAATGGAACAAACGCTTGCACAAAATTCGCTTTTTCGCCAGCGAAGTGAAAAGTGGTCTTTTCCCCCTGGTTTCCCTTTATTATATTCCGATTGGGATTCGATGAAAAACACACACATTCTCTCGCGGAAACACCCCGCGGAAGGGAGGAAAACTCAGAGAGACTGGAAAAAAAACCTGACACTGGCAAAAATGCAGTTTTTCCCCCAATTTTCGATTTCCATCCCCCGGTGCTCTGGGAGGGCTGGATGGAGGGAGAGAGTAGCAGCGTTGTCCCTTTAGATAACGACGAAAAAAAAAAAACCCCTTTCCATAACCAATCCTAGTTCCTCGCGTTCGGAAACGGGAAGGTGCACACGCGTGTCTCGTCGAGAAATGGATGCAGAACCATCTTAAATTTTGGTAACGAACGGTTGATTTTTTTTTTTTCATTTGGGATGGTGTGTGCGTTTTTTTGCTGTCCCTCTTTCGTTTCGGTTTCGTCGCTAGTTTTTCGCCAGTTTGCACCGTTTTCCCCCTGTTTTGTTTGTTATTTCACTCAGTCAAGCGCAGATGCAGATGCAGGGCACCGGTGGGATGCGCTTTGAGTTGGACGTTATTTTTTGTAAATCCTCTCCTCAGGATGGATGCTCTGTTGCGAGGAAAATGCTCGTCGTTTCGCCATCCCGCGTGATCGGTCTGAAATGAATCTGTCGGCCGCCGTCGCCGCCGACTGGCAGGAAACAAAAAACCAAACTTCCATTAGGCGTACAAGATATACCGGTGCATCATGTGTCTGCCCCGGTGCGTTATGTATGTGACTCGAGGTTTAGGTTTGGTCGATTTTGTTTCCGTGCATTCGGTCTGACGTGCTTTTTTTTTGCTAGATCGAACCAAAAGGAGGGATTTGAAGGGATACGTCCTACAAAAAAAAAAAAAAAAATCGAACCACATTGATGGTTGAGGGTAGTAAAAGGGTTGTATGGAAAATTTATGGCCAGGGGGTGGTGTGTGGTGTGCTTCCCGTGGCTATTGAATGATTGGAAATCTCTTTTCCGATAGTTTCGGGGATGCAATCCAAAATTATGTTGCTATGAACCATGGAAGTAATTTCCCCACTAACTTTTGCTTTTATGATTAGGAGTTTTGTAAACTTGGTTGTTTCTACATCAAAGGTTCCGAAAGGATATAACCGTGAATGTAACCAAAAATGTCACTACAACGCAAAGCGTCACTACAACGCAAAGTGCTTAAAGGATGAAAAATAAAACCTCGGTCATTAGCCGGGTGCCATAAGTGAACCGGTAGAAAAAAAGAGATGGTAGAAACTTATTTACATTTGACCTCATCCTTTGACCCCCACAACTGGAACCATTTCACCCTAAAACATCCAACCCTTAGGAGAAAGCGGGACGCAACCTTCTGGGTCTTTGCTACCAAAAAATGTCCCATTGATGTTTGACGTTCTTGCCTTGTTCCTCCTGCAGTTGTTTCGGTCTGTACTTGGCGCGAAGGGAGCGATTGGAGGTAACGATGAATAAGCGAGAGACACGCTCAACGTTAAATAACGCTCAATCACGTCCTTCTCCAGGGTGCGAGGGCACGAAACGGGCTTAATTTTTTGTCTGTTACCTTTTCGTTGCATTTCAACTAGTCCTAAGACACATTTGCGTTTTGCAAAGAATGACAATTTTACGATGCCCATTTTACCTTAGAAATGAATTCTTCCAACAGATGATGGGATTCAAAGCTTGCACTCTAATAAAAACCAGTTTGCACATCAAAATCCTATTACAGTCGTTTATTGTTTAAAAATTCGAAAACAAAACAACTGAATAGTACAATGAATCCGCCATAAAAATAAACCCTTTCCGCTCTGTAGCAATCCATTACGAGTGTGTCAGATGTTGGCAGAGTTCAAGTTGCGTGTGTGGAACATGCTGAAAATGGCAGAGGACATAGCGACTGTAATATCTCCCGTTCTAGGAGACACTGGAAAAGGAACCACTTGATTCCTCGACTGTCAAAACTCGTACCATTTGCGACGTGCGACAAGTTGGAGCAAAAGAAGAGAAAAAAAACCGCGAAAAAAGGGAGAAAACATTAAGCTTTTATTGTTCCTGGTTCGCGAATAACCCCAGCTTCCTCACGGGTTTGTGCTGATCCTTAAAGGCTTTAAAGTCGGAACATTCCGCTCCGGTGTTGGATCGGAGCTCGTCGTAGAATCGTGTGTTTGTCCCGTGCTGCTCCACGGTATTTTATCGTGCCATAAATCCACTCGCCGACCGTTGGTCATGGTTGTTGCACGCTCGTCGCAACGTCCTCCGGTGGATGCTAAATCGCATCGTGTGAGGGGTGAGAAGTTTCAAAAAGCGAACGAGAAAGAGGTACACTTCATCTCGTCTGCCGAACGGCCGATCTGTCAATGGGTGACAAACGTATCCAGCTCTCCAACGCCCAGGGGGTACAGCTGGGGTCAAAAACGTTTGGACGAAGTTTTCAAGTCCCATGTAATCCTACCGGTGTTAGCTAAGAGTAACCGAGGTTCTATGGAGGGGTGGAAGGATCGTCCATCTCTCTTTGATGTCGGCGTATCGGTGGCGGTCCCTTAAATGGAATGTCAGGGTTGTTCTGGACACCATCGCTTTGGTTCGGTCGGTGTATGCGGCTGTGTGGTCGACAACAGGTCGTCTCCGATGTGCAAAGACATGTAGCAGATGCATCGGGCTGGAAAACCTGTTTTTGGCGACCCTTAGCCCCTCCGTAGCCTTCGCGATCGGGCTTCGATCAACGTTCGGACGTTCTGAACATCAGATAATGTTCCGCTGAGTTGGATCCTACTCGATCTCTCGCGAGTAGTCCAATGGAATCCATTTCAAGCATCTCAAGCCACATGTCTTTGTTTGCCGAAGGGGCTCAGGGGGAAAGAGATAGGCGAAGTCGGCGGGCGGGCGTAACAGAAGCGTTGAGCTGTTCGCGCCCAGATGAACCCGTAGGTCGCTTCGATCTTCGTTCGCGGTCGTAATCTTCTGTCGATTTCTGGGATGCCTTCTTCGCGCTCGGTGGCCGTGCCGCGTATTAGCATCCGTCATAAATTTAATTTATAGCCGACAAGAAAATTGGTCAGCCCCGGCCCCGGCCGATGGCATGATCCGTTCGTGTTCGTTCGTTCGTCTTCTTTGTGACTTCATTGCGCGCACACGTACAAGTCCCAAGTCGAAGAGCCTCGGGAAGATCCATGATTATTGCCGCATCCGAGACGTTCCAACTCTCCTACAGTTGAACCACTTTTATGACTTTTTGCTTGGGTAAAAAAAAACATGATGTTGGCTGCGTGATGCATACGTCGAAAAATCGAGCATGAGCCATCCTCATCGACAATGCCAACATCGATTCCATTAGAGAGGAAAAAAAAGTTATCACAAGGCTTGGATCCTTTTGAAAGTCAAGAGTTATTCTCGACGCTCTTTCACACATTCAACACTACTGCTGGCCCCGATGATTAGTCGGTCCAATGTTACGCCCAAAGTTGCTACCAGCGCTAAGGATTATTCGGGTTTTTTATGTTTTCCGCCGTCGTCGTCACCAGGACCCGGACACACATTCACACACATTGCTCAATAGCTTTATTGCTTTCCTGATTGATGATGAAGCTAACAAAGCCGGTTCCGGACAGTTCCTGTGCCGAAGGTATCCGTACGAACACACAAGGTCTGGGTGAAGCTGGTTTGGAAGGGAATGCGAATTTTTTGTTGGGAAATAGAAGTTTTGTTTTGTTTTCCCGCATTTTCCTGCGAGGAGGAGCATGTTTTTGCCGGTCAAGGTTCTTCTCCTTCTTCTCGGGAGGGGGTAGTTGGTCCTTTTGAAAGGGAGCAACTTTTACTTCGTCGGTTCGGAGCTGTCGGTTACAACGTTTCGTAATGACGGACGGATGGCATGGCTGCCGATGCGCGCCGGAGGAGAGAAAGTTCTGGGAAACACAAAAAAAAAAACAACAACAAAACTGAGCGGATGTGTTTGATTTTACTGACTTGTGAAGCAAATATTCCGATGGAGCAGAAGAAAAACGGCCTAAATGGGAATAAATGATCAGGTTTCGTTCTGTTTTTCTGGCTGTCTACAGGAATATGTCAAAAGTGAAACGTTTCAAGAATGCGAATAAAAAAATTAAAGCGAAGCTCTCTCCAAAAAATGAGAATGAAAATTCTTGGCTCGTGCCAGGAGTTTGTGGAGAAAAAATCCATCTGTTTAGAACAGACCGTCGACAGACATTCGGTTCTCTGGAATATCCCAGCAAATCCCTAGCATGGCAAGGATACATAAATGTTGAACATGTGACGTTTAGTTCTGGTCGAATCCCTCCCTGCTATTTCTCTTTTTCTCCGTTTTTCGTCCGTCAGCGGGGAGTCTTCGTTCATTTATCCGGCCTGTTGTTTGTTTCATCGAAGTTTTGTGCACTTTTTTGTCCACCTTTCTATTACACATTCGGCAACACAAGCCGGGCCTTCCCCGGGCTTGGATTGTGTGTGCAGCCGATAGAGTCGCACGAAATCAATCATCTCTGTCGGTGATACTTTTTGTATCGTGGATCTGTAGCCCCGAGACACGCCAGAACGCGCGGAACCAATCGGTTCGATGACGCCAGGGCGCAATTTACACATCGTTTTATGCCATGCGTTCTCGATAATGGTGAACTACGACATGTCGTCCAGTTTCGTTTGCTCCTAAATACTAACCCCTCTTTCCAGTGAACGGCAAAGTCTCGAGCATTGGTGCTCGCACCAACGGAGAGAGGCCTACGATGTTGGTTTAGGAGTACTGAGTCTACGACGATCCACGCGCATTGTTTGAAGAGTCCCCGCTGTGTGGAAAGTCCCTGTATTTGGGAAGTATTGACCATTGCCAAAGTTGTATGATTCGTTTATGAAGCCTCCGGTCTCCGGATTGTTGCATCAATGTTTGTGTTGTGTGCTTGTGGTGCAGCATCGATTCTGTGGCAATGCAATGGAAAGAGAGTCTATTGACGATGGCAAACAAACACAGTGCGTCGGAGCTGTTTTCCGATTCTAATTCAGTGCATATTCCAATTCCGCTTTTGTGCCATTCAAAGATCGATTGAAATCAATACCTACTTTTGCGATTATTAGAATTTAATAGTCTAGTCCCAAATCAAAAACATATTTGTATTTATTTAAGGGGCAAAAGTGCAGTATGTTATAAGAAAATATATTTAGATATGATCCGTTTTAGTTAAAAATCTAAGTCCGTTTGGACAGTTATTGGTTTGAACCAACCACCATTGTTGGACTGCAATTTAACCTCAAAGGTAAACCCATCTTCTCCGGTAGAAACATGTGATGAGGGTCCGCCTACTGTTGCGGTGGTAGTACAGAGCAAATAATAGTGATTCAGTCTTAAATAACGAACTCCTAACGGAGCACAATCAATGTTCCTCTGGTGGACAGTTTCGCTGAAGGTTGCTCCATTCAAACGTCGGAAAATATTTGGAGTAGGTTCTTCTGGTTCTGAACGAACAGTAGCGAAGGGCCTGGATGAATCGAGCTCAAACGCGCGCTGCTGGTCAAACTATTGTCCTGCGAGTAACACGAGCCCGTCTGACAACAGGGAGAGAGAGAGGAGAGCATCCTTTATTGTTTCTATGCTTAGCAGCAGGCTTTGGAGTGAAAGTTGAAGAAAACGGAAAACAGAAGAGGTAAAATTATCGTGTGGGGCAAAGGAAGATATTTTGTTTTTGTTAGTACAAAACAAACGAAATAGGTTAGGCGCATAAACGAAGTCTGGAAAGTTGTATTTGATTTCTATTTTTGTTTCCCGCTTTTTGCGCTACGAATATACTTCCACCATTCCTAAATCAAGCCCATTCTCTGGCGGCGGATCTTTTGTTGACCGAGTTCAACGGTTCGATTTTTATACGACTGCCCGCCAGCTAACCAGCCAACCAAACCCAACGCTGGCTCTGGCCGGATTGTTGCTTTTCACTTTGCACGATTCCACTGACAAATGGACCCGAAACGACGAACCTTTTGGCGCGCCGAGCGACAAAGGACACTAGTGCGCGTAAAGGACACTTGTCTCCGTTATTGTCCATTCCAAGGCTAAATATTTACTCGCAGTTTTTTGTGTGTGTTCTTGTTTTGCTGTTTTTGTTTCGTAATGTTGCATGTCCAGCATTTGATTGTGTTATTGTTTGTTCATAGGTGGAGGGTTTTATTTGTTTCAATTTTTTTTCCAATTTCTACACGATCAAAACACGATGACATTTTCGTTGTCTATCAAAAGGAAAAAGAAAAACAGCATAACAGTAGTTGTCTGTTCTGTTGACTAGTCTGTTGATTTATTGCGTTGCAATGTCAGGGCAATGTGTCGAACAAATCTAAAAAGTCGGAAAACCAACCTGTTGGTGGAATGGCGCTACTGTTATTGCTATTGACGGATGCTGCCGGGAAGTAATTGAATTGTGTTGAGGTAGTCGCGGAGAGAGCATTGGCAGGGAACCCATAGCGATGGAGTGGTAAATTGTATTACGGAATAGTGGGAACATTTACCGTTGGTTCCCTTTGTGTTGCTGGATTTATGGCCCATCCCATCAGTATGCTGCTAAAGGAACTGGAATGGAAGCCGTTTCACTTCTAGTTTGATTTGTTAAGTCGATATTCAATTTGCAAGTCCTTCTTGTCCACGGCTATGACCGTAAAGTGAACCTTGATAAGCAAAAATCATTCAAATAACCAAAACTTTATGGTAATGGTCGAAATATGCTCAACATTACATGCTCCTACAAATAGTTTCTGACAAGGTGACACATGTGGAAATTATCCATTTCGTCTCAGTAGAACATGAACGGGTAGGTAGGCTGATCCTTTTCATTTCGTCCATGCAGTGTGAGACATTTTTTGTGTAAGCCCACGGGATATTCCCCTTTTAATGACCCTCTCTGCCTTGGGTTGTACATTATTGTACGCCTACACTAACTTCCGGCGTCCACGTTCCTCAGGGTTAGGGTATTCTCTACTGTGGAAGATGAATCAAACCATGTGTTCCTCACGAATCAGAAGGGTGAATTTGCTTGGGCACAGGAGGCATCGGTTGCTAACCTATCTCACCGTACTGCCTACCCAGATGTGAATGACAGGAGTGTGTTCGAACATTATTTCTGGATCCAATCTCCACCCGCCTCCTTTGTCGGCAGTTTCCGCACTAATAGCCCATACAACTGCAGTTATTGCTCCATCGGCACAGAGGTACAGAAAGCGGGATTCGGGTGCGTTCCAAGAGTCAAGTGTTTTGTACAGTAATTATGCTACCCTTTGTGCTCCAGTCCAGAGGCAGTCAGGGACGCCTTCCAAGAATGTTCGACGGTTTCGTCCCGAAAATTTGCTAGCCGTATGTGATGTTCCACCAGTCTGGTCGCTTCGATGTTCCATGAAAGCATCACTAAACCATCTTTTCTAGATCTGCGAAGGAGAAACCTTCGCAGTGCGCGTGCACAACTTTCCGGCCATTTCTACTCTCTTCCCCGAAATGGCTATCCCGACAGGATGTTAACCGTCCCTTTGGTCCCATCTCGCTCCAAACATCCAGCCCGAACCTTCGTTTCTCCCGCTACCGAAGAAGCTCGCTCCCGGCAGATACGGTCGGTAAAATGGAGGTGCCTCTCGAATAACTTCGTTTCATTAAAATAAGATGAGCTGAAATCCGATTACAGATTCTTTTCCTTCCCCGTTGCGGGTAACGTTCCAGAGAATTTACGGTTATGGCCATGGGAAAGGGAATGTATGGTTGCATTACTCATTCGATTCGATATCGGTGAGAATTTTCCTCCAATGTCCAGTAGGAAAACTAGAAAAAAAATTGAAGTTGGATATTTACTAGCTGTACAAATCCCGAGTTAAATGAAATAGAATCAACTAAAAATAAGCATTTTTTATTGTTAAAGTAATGTTGAAAGTTCAAAATAAACGAACACGTCGAAGGACGTTTCATTTCAAAGCGCGGTAAGTGAAATTGTTTTTCTTTTCATTTTGGGCTGTCCCCGAGACGACGCCACCAAAAAACCCTTTTATAGTCGCTTTCCGTGGCCCACGTTTTCCTGTGGTTTTCCGTTCGCATGTTTGCGCAGATGAGATCGTTCCCAGACGTCTCATTTCCCCTGGGGAGCGAAACTGAATTTTCCCGCTGCCCAAAGATCATGGCGCAGAAAGGGCAGGAGACCGTCGTGTCCTCTCTGGCTCGTGATGGCGTCGCGTATTCACACTTCCGAATAATTCAGAAATATGATCGCATAATTGCTCTTTTATGTTAGCACGTTTTGCACCGCCACCATCACGTCCGCACTTCGACTCCTGGTACGAGTTGAAAGAGCAAAAAGGACAACATAAAAAAAACTCTCCCCGCACGAATCGGCTTCATTTCGCACCGGTGAGCACTAGTTGGTCTGCTCCGATGTTTTATTTTTTTTTGCTCGGCTGTTGCTCTCTTTTCCTACTTCAAGTGGACGTTTTAGTACACTTTCTCGCCTTCCACCGCCAATTCGACATCGACGCATCGCTCCCATTCGCATGCCGGATTGGGATAGGAAGCACTAGACACACCGGCGGGGGTGTTTGGGAAAATTTAACGTTTGCCTCCTGTGCAGGTCTATCGTAAAATTTCCGCTCATCCACTGTTCTTCCGGTCATTTCCTGTATCTCTGTTTTTTGTTGTTGTTGCTGCGGAAACCATTTGGCCGGTTCTCTTTTGAATACAGACCTGTTATTACTGCTACCTTTGTTTTACCCTTTTCTGTGAGCTGTATCCTTTACATGGTATGGGATGGGATATAATTGTATTGGATTATTTAAAGCGATATGTGAAAGCGAGGGTTTATGAAAAAAGGTTTCGTTATAATTACACCCACTAAATTAATTGCATCAGACAGGCTATTAACAGTTTCCCTTTCTATTTCCCCGTTATTTTTTTACGACAGATCTGAACACTACGATAATCTCAAGAAGCAGCAGGATCAAAGTGTGACACAGAACAACAACAACAACATCGTTCGGTTCACTACGATCCCCGTGACGACGTTGCACTCAACGTCCCATCAGCAGCAACAACCTGGTGACAGTAAATCGACCACCATCGTGACGATAGAGCTGCCGTTGACGCAGTACATCAAACCCGGAGTTCAGTCACCAGCGGCCGCCACCGTCGCACCGAGCTCACTTTCTCCGCTCACGGCGGTAACGGCCGAGGAGCAGCATAGTACCTCCTTACCAGTCCTGCGCATACAGTCTTCCCGCGGGCCACAGTTTCCAGAGCAGCAGCAACAGCAGCAGCAGCAGCAGGTGCCGCTGTCGCCGACGCCGACACTACGCACGGTCAGCGGCACGACGACGATTGTCCTGACCGGGAGTGGCACCGTACCGCCGGCGAGCAGCAGCAGCGATCGATCGTTGAAGTGTCTTGAAACGCTTGCCGAAAAGGCGGGCATCACCTTCGACGACACGTACGATTTCTTACCCGACACGCTGGAGAAGTCCCAGAGCCCCGCGCAGGTGGCCCAGCAGGCCACCACCGTGCCCCTGCAGCTCTCCCAGGAGCAGCTGTTCCAGTACCAACAGATCTATGGTGGCCCGATCCAGGTGAAGCAGGAGTACAATCCTACGCCCACCGGACAGCCCGGTTCGGCCGGCGTCGACCACCAGCAGCAGCAGCAGCAGCAGGTTCAGGCACAGGCTCAGGCACAGGCTCAGGCTCAAGCTCAGGCTCAGGCTCAGGCTCAAGCTCAGGCCCAGGCTCAGGCTCAGGCCCAGCAGCAACAGCAGCAGGCCCAGCAGCAGCAACAACAGCAGCAGCAACAACAGCAGCACCAAATGCAGCAACAGCAGCAGGCCCAGCAGCAGGCCCAACAGCAGCAACAGGCCCAGCAGCAGCAGCAGCAGCAGCAACAGCAGGCTCAGCAGCAACAGCAGCAGCAGCAGCAAACGCAGCAACAGATGCAAGTGCTGGCGGAGGCGAGCGGCGTGGCGCCGCCTCAGAGTCCACACCACGCGCAAACACTTCAGCAGCAGGCGCAGCAGCAACAGTCGGCCGCGGCAGCCCTCAACACGATGTCACCGCTGCAAGCGATGGCCACCGGGCAGCAGCTATCTTCGGCCGACTGGAACCACGGCCGCATGGTCGTGCAGCAGCCGATCTCGAACGGGCCGTACTACCAACAACTGTACGGCACGCAGCCGATCAACGTGTTCCCGTCGCTCGCCGGCCAGCAGCAGTTCCAGTTGATCACCTCGAAGCCGTTCCAGGGCGCACCGCAGATGCTGACCACCACCGGCAAGCAGGTGATCGGCACGACTGGCGCCGGCAACTTCAACGGGCAGGCTGCTTCGTTCACCTTCTTCTCGCCGGTCAGCGTGGTCAACTCGCAGCCGCAGGCACAGGCGCAGAACCTGCTGCCGGCGCTCAGTGCCGCCTCACCGGCGGCCGTAGCCGCGGCCGGCACAAACAAGCAACCGGGTACCGCGCAGCACCAGCAGGACGTGCACAAGGCGCTGGTCGCAGCAGCAGCCGTCGCCGGAAACGCCACGGGGCAAAAGATGCAGCTGCAGAAGATCGGAACGGCGGCGGGCATGGCCGGTGCAGCCAGTGCCACCCAGCAGCAGAATCTTGCTGCCCTCACACAGCAGCAGGCAGCGGCCGCAGCGGCCAGCGCCGCCGGTCAGCAGTGTGTGCAGGTTTCCCAGTCGCCCATGCAGACGGCCCAGCTACTCAGTCCGCTGCAGCAACAGGGCGCCCAACAGATGCAGTTTTCCCAGTGGCCACTGCAGGGCCAGCTGTGGTCCACGCCGAACGGGCTGGTGGCGTCGAACCCGATCATCATTCGCGGCACCAACGCAGACGGCACACCAAACATGTTCATCCAGAGCCCCCAGCAAACGCTCACACAAGCGCCACAGACTCACAACCGTAAGAAAAACCTCGCATACGTGTACGACATTCCAGCTCAGCTCGGTAACTAATGATTGTCTTTCATCGTTGTTTTAGAATCACTCACACTGCCCTGCATCACACCGTCCCCGCAACAGGTGACTCAGATGCAACAGCAGCAGGTTCAACAGCAGCAGCAGCAGCAGCAACAACAGCAGCAACAGCAGCAGCAGCAAGTGGCTCAATCGAACGCCAACCAGAACGCAGCAGGGTCGACAGGCGTCCAAACGCAGCAGGGAGCCACGGGACAACTCACGACGGCGGCCGGTGGTTCGCAAACGGTCGGACAGACCGGTCTGGCTACACTCCAGAGCCAGAAAGCCATGGCCGGCACGCTGGGCAACAAGCAGGGCCAGCGCCCGCAAATTCTGCCCCAAGGCGCCTCACCGATCCGCCCGTCCGTGTCCACGCAGACGGCCCAGGCGCAGCAGAATCTCCTCAACAAGGGTGGCAAGATGCGCACGAAGCAACCGATGGTGCGTCCCTCGGCACCGATCATCAAGACGGAGCTGGCGTCCGGCACGACGACACCGCAGAAGCTCGGTCAGGCTACGAACCAACAGACGGTGCCCCAGCAACAGCTGCAGCAGGTCGTGACGAGCAGTGGAAAGTAAGTCGCATACAATGCGGACAAAAAAGCGAACCATTCTAATGGCCGATTTCGTGTCTCTTCCATTCTAGAATGGTGTTGATGAATACCGGTACGGCGTTGAATTCCGCGGTCATCAGCATGCCAATGCTGCCCGACAACAAGCAGCAGCAGCATCAGCAGTTGCAGCTCCAGCAGCAGATTAAAAACGCCCAACAGCAGCAGCAGGCGGCCAACCAGCAGCCACAACATATTTTGCTTCACCAGCAGCAGGTACGGAGCGGGACATTGGAATTCAGTGTATTCAGTCAACTAAGCGAAAGAATTGCAAATGCAAGCTTGAGAAAAGTGGAGATTGGTACAAAGAAACTCATGTCAGGGTCAAATTGAAATTTGAATTTCTAGACAGACGCCTTCCTGTTTGAGGTGTCCCAAATGAAGGCTCGTAGGTTTTTCTCATCTGGAGAACTCTGGTCAACAAAAGTAACATATTATTGATTTTATTGAGATGACCGGGCCGTATTGTAAAAAGTTACATCTTTTACTTCATAATACTGTTATTACAATCGTACAATGGATTTTTGTATGTTTCAGTACAGGTTGAGGTTGCGTGTACAAAATCAGTAAAATTTGTAAAGAGTTAAGAAACCCGGGACACAATATGAATGTGCACATACTCGGTTAGATCCAAGTAGTGATCAAATTCGTAGATAAACCTAACTCACTCTGAAGCTGAAAGTGGTTCCGGTTTGTTTTTGTTTTGTTTTAAAAGTCATTCGCAGCGCAGATAAAAAACCTGCTGGCAGCAAAAAATGGCAGCAGCTATCCAGATCTATTTGCCTTTTTGACAAATTTCAATATTTTGTTAAGTTTGTACAGTGAATATGCAAAGACCACGCCTGAAGCACGTGGAAGGTAGAATGTGCTAAATTAAACATGTTAAATGTATCTTTGTCTGCTGTTCTTCATTTTGTATCTGCGTCGAGAAGCTCTTTTAGAAAATCTAATTAAGTTAAAAAAAACTGCTTGGTGTTTAATCATGACATCCAGATTAAAAAGTCGTAGGTTATCTTTGCACTCAATTCATCATTAAATTAAAATTAATATTCTGCCCTTGTTCATCATCGTAGGCCATGCTAACACAGCAGGTGATGCAGCAGCAACATCAGCAGGCGCAGCAGCAGCAAGCACAACAGCATGCGGCGCAGCAGCAGGCGCAGCAGCAGCAAATCCAACAGCTTCAGCAGCAATTGTTCCAGCAGGCAGCCGCCGGGCAAGCGAATCAAACCACGGCTCAGCTGCTAACGAACGCTGCCCAACAGGGCAACATCGGCGCAGCCCAGCAGGGCAACATCGTTCACCAGCTGCTGTTCCAGCAGGGACAGGGCAATCCGCAGGGCATGATGATAAACGTATCGTCTGACGCGTTGCTGCAGCAGCAGCAACAGCAACAGCAGGTGCAAGCGCAGCAACAGCACCAGCAGCAACAGCAGCAGCAACAGCAGGCACAACAACAGGCGCAACAGCAACAGAATGCTGCCCTACAGCAGCTGGCGGGTCAGCAGGCGGGTAAGGGGGCCGCTACGACGGCGCAGATGATCATGGCCGCATCGTTGAGCCAGGCCGGATCGGATCGCGCTACAATTGTGTCGCAGGGCGGACAAACGCTCCAGATCGATCGTAATCTGCTTTCCATCACCAGCATGGCGGGCAATCCGATCGTAGTAACGAGCAATGGGGCAACCATCTCGCCCATCCACCAGGCCAATCAGGCGAACTCCGGCACACCGACCAACGTGGTTGCCGGGGCGCTGCATTCGGCGCAGCATCACTCCCAGATACTGGTCTCGTCGATGCCGAACGCAGTGCACCATCAGGGTCCGAACCCGATAGTGGCCATGACATCCCTATCGGCCGCACCGATGTCGGTCGCATCCATCATCAGCTCCGGCACGATCCCGTCCATCTCGTCCGGTGCGATCACAACCACTGCCTCGCTGGGTCACCCTCAGGCGACACTCGTTTCCTCTGCGGGAGTGGCTACCGCCAACATTTCCGGTATCAAGGACAGCGACTCAAAGGCGATCAGCGTCGCCATGCACCAACTGCAGCAACTCTCGACACCCCAGAAACAGATCCAACAGCAGCAGTTGCTGGACAATATGAATGCGCTTGCAGCGGCTGCTTCAGGAACGGCCGGTGCGGCTAATGCTGGTGCCGCTGCCGGTATGACGGCAATGTTGACCGCAGGCACCGTGACACTGCCAGGCTCGCCGGCTTCCTCGGGGGCTGGTTCCATGACTACCTTCATAAACGCCGCCACCGGTACCAAGATTCCGACATCGGTTGCCACCAATGCCGTGATGGGTTCAGCGCAGGCCCCGCTAGGTGTTGTTAAGCTGGGCGTGTTTCAGGCCCCGGCGCAGCCACTTCAACCCGTCGCCACGGCGGATGCTTCATTGAAGGATAAGGCATCTTCTGATGCAAGTGGAAAAGGTAAGTCGCTGAAAATACTTTTCATGAATTTAGATACACACTATAAACGTTTCTTTTTAATACGTAACATACCAAAATCATAAAAAGCGGCTTGTTTCGAAAGTAACTTTTTCTAAATGAATAATGTTGATTGGAAAGAATGTCTAAATGGCTCTTGGTTGATGCATGTTCGCGATTTCTCTTCACGGAATATACTGTTCTTCAGTTTCCAACGCTTGCAATTAAATATTAATCAATGTTTAATGCTGTCATCAATGTACAAAGACTTTCTTTTCCCATACTTTGGAGAATGGTTGATTATATTAGACAGATTGAATCTGCATGTCGGTATCATAAAGAAAGCCGCCGTGTAAAAACCAATTTCACGTCATTAAGAAAATTTTCAATTTTCAATTTTCTTAAAAGGCACGGTTATCAGGTGATAACCGTAAACCCTTTCCCATAAACGTTCGTTGAAGGAGTAACTGCCTTTTTCCTTGGCTTGGGTCAATTCCCCCCTCTCCTCCATTTGTTTTTGTCTGATGTTGTTGTGGTTAACACCATCGTGAAAGTAATGCATTCTGTTTCGGAGATTTTTACATACTCACTGCGATCTTCAACCACCCCCCCCCTCCTCCCCCTTGATCATCTAGTCATATGATCCTCATCTATACGTACTGTACGGTGTGTACTTCGGCTACAGCAAATGCCGTTCATTTCATCGAACGATGAACCCCGGTCGACCAACGTGTAGAGGGGGGTATACACCATGCCCGTCTTTTGCCTCTCTTTCTTCTCTTCTCTCTCTCTCAATCTCTCTCCATCAAATCGATTCGCCTTTTTCGAAGCCGACGCCAGATACTAATCTGCGCCTAATGCTTAGCCTGCACATCATTCTCGTGTGATTCGCGGACGTTTGCGGTTCTCGATTCTGTGTGTCGTGTGCGCTCGGTTAGTTTTAAAGTGGAGAAGAAGGAATAATTAAGCTCGGTTCCCCCCATTCATCGCATGCATCCGCTTCCTAAAGGTGTGGACCGTTTGGGGTGGATCTTCGGAGGTGGTTGTCGACTATTCACCGGCGTTTGATCATCTGCAACCAAACAGCAGCATCGTAAAGTGTTGCGTTCCTTTCGAGATTGTTTTTACTGCAATTGGCTACGTTGTAAAGGGGTTAGTTTTGCGAATCCGTGATCCGAAAGCTTACGGGTGGACCACGTACTCCAAATCACAAGGGGAACACGTGCTGCAACGGCAAGTTCTTTACAAAACCAACGTTGGCGAATTTGTCAACTGGTCTGGGTGGCTTCATTAGAGGATGCGGATTTGATGGCAGCATTTGTATCCCTCACTCTAACACAACTCTTCCAGAGTGTAGCAGTGACATGAATCTACCGTCGGTTTGCCCGACTTTGAACTGTACATCATCGTCCATCATCGTTGGGGACAGCGACGCGGATTTGCACCAAGCCGAAACAAACAAAACAAAAGATACAAGAGTATGAGAAGGAAAGAAGAGGGCGAGGGAAAAGGGAAACGGAACACAACTACCGGCAGGCGACCGGAACCACCACCACCACCGGCAACCGGCGGTGTTCGACGGTATTAGCCGGTATGAAGGTGTTGTGTGCCGCGCCGCGGTGTACACCGGGATAAGTAGAGTATTGGTTCTCGCGATTCGATGGGCCGCACTGGGTTGTGTGCCAGTGGTCGTGTCCGGCGTAGATAGTGCCTGTGTGTGCGGTGTTGTGTGTTGGGGATGGTTTCTTTATGGGCTTGTTGAACTTGACATTGGCTTGAAGTCTCCGCGAGAGAGCGCCAGTTGCGCCGAGTCGCGCTTCCAGTGTCGTGCCGCGTTCTGTATTTATCTTCGAGACCGCTGCGGAAAAGCGAAACCTGTTTAAAGATACGGCGAGAGAGAGAGAGAGAGGGAGAGAGAGAGGGAAAGAAACTAGAGCATCAGTGTACTTCGGTACAATTAGTGTTTAGCGTCAGGAAAAAACAAAAGCTAATCATCAAAACACGCTGCGGATCGTTTCCCCGTTGGTGTTGGATCATTTCGTGAAAAATCATAGTTCACCCTGGCTCTAACAGTGGAAGCAAAGGGGAAACCGCGGTGATGTTCGTTGCGATTTTCCACCTGCCTTTTTTCGCACGACCTTCCAACATTCAAGGCCACCACCAGTTCAGTGCAATAGAGCGAGAAAGATTGCTAGCAGTGAGTTTGCCGCGGTGTGACACACTGATCGATATATCGAACAACGAGAGCGCGTGTCCTGGTTCCCGGTGTTTCTACGTGGTGTGTGGCCGGATGGCAGTGCGGTGCATTTCCGCTGCATCTCGATCCACGAAGCCGTTTGAGTGAGTTGGCGTTCGTGAAAATGGCGGGCGCTTGGATGGTGCAATTCCGCACGCCGGAAGAGGTTAGCGATAGGGGTAAGAAGCTTGGGGGAGGTTAAAATCAACAGTTCGCGGCACGTGTGTGCAGTGCACTGGAATAGCATCCGAGAGAGAGGAGGAGAGCTGAAGGAGGTGCGGTGATGGTCATTGAGAGGGCAATGAATCACACTTTGGCGCTTGACTTCCCTGCCGTTGACGATGATGTGCTCCAAGTGCTTCATTGACACCGCCAATCGTGGCCTACGCCGTGTTCGTTGCGTTGTTATGCAGTTGCTATGAACGAGTGGTGGGATATGACGTCAATAAAAAAAAGGTGCATCTTCCAATCGCGGAGACGTGCAAGTGCATGCAATTTACTACCGCGCGCGTCCCAAGTGGAGAACCAGTGTGTGGTGCTGCGCAAAACTGTGTTCGTACGCGGACGGAGGACGCCAACCTTTGCTTTTGGTTTGGTGTAGCATGTGAAAGTTTAATATACGGCCAATAAAAGTGATTTGCCTTGTGACAGTACAATCTTTCGAATTTCGGTTTGCCTTTTGTGAGTGTGAGAGCAGCTGTGAAGTATTCTTGCGAGTGCGGAATTTTATATCAATCTCTCAATCGTACATGATAGCGGGAAAAGGGTTTCTTGAAAAACTGTCAACAGTTTCTATATGAGTTTTACAATTCGTTTCCACGCTATGCCTTTTTCTGCTTGACTAAAACAACCAAGCAACCGTTGGCTCAACCGTTATGTCAATAAGGAGGATTTTTTTTTGAAAACTGCTAAATGGATATCAGGTTCTTTTGGAAGGCGAAAACATGCGACATGGCCAGCAGTATTCTGTCCCAAAATCGGCTTTGCTTCATTTACTAAAATCAACCTCAGTGCTCTCGTTGGCGGCTAGGTGTTAATTGAGGGAAGGCTTGTGGTGCGATTTGAGGACGATCCATCAAGCATGATTTCGTGATTCACAAGCTCGAACCAGGCGACAGTAAAGATATCTAGATAAACACACTTACGCTCGGCAAATGAAATGAAATGGAGTTGCTGGGTGGAGAAAAAAATAAAAATCTTCAGGCATGTAATGTCCTTAAAAATAGGAATGGTCTATAAACAAATTAAAAATAAAATAAACAAACGAAATTCGCTAGCTTTGCACCCCAAAAACCATCCCCAAACAAGTTCGACATCACGGTGCCGTTAGATAGACGCTTGGAATACGCCAATTTTTTCACAAATACCCCTGTACTTCTCTAAATATTTGTGCGTGCGTGTGTGTAAAACCGAAAAGGGTTGAAAAACGCACCGACGTCGCGAGCCTGTGCTCGCTCATTTATTGTGGGTTGGTCGGGTGGTTGCGGTGTGTGCAGTGTTGTGTGAAGGCAACGATAAACTAATGCCAGCGTATTTCGCATTCGTCATTCTGCGTCTTGCGCCTTCCGGGGCGCGCGATTTTTCGAAATCGCTGTATCCACAAAACTCCCTCTTTCCCTCTTCCTGTCTCGTTCTTCTTATCTCAACGAAATGAAGATAGACGATTGTTGTCATTCGAAAACATCGATCGTGTCAGCGGCAGTATCAAGGGGCGTAGGGCGGGGGGGGGGGGGATTTAGGAACACATTTTACACGGTGCCGTTCATTTGAATTGGTTAGAAAGCGATCATCTAAAAAGGCGACAAAAATATGTCCCAAAAATGAGCGTTGTTTGAACAGCTTGGCTGCTTGTGGCGAATGTGTGTCATCTTCAAGCAATGCTGATGTTATTCTTTTCTTTTTTTTTTCCATTGCAGAATCAGAACAGACGGCGGGTTCGGCGGCCACAGCAACAGCAGCAGACGGCGGTTCCGATGCGCAACTGAACGGTACCGGCAGTAGTACCCCGATGGACACCACACCGGCACCGGGAGGAAACGGTGTAACTGCACCGGCGACGTCGACCGCGGCGTCCACTGGTACCGATGCGACAGCCACCTCCTCCGTTGCCTCGAAGGCCGCTCCATCCTTCCAGTCGATGATGTTCCACTTCCCCGCGGGACTGTCGGGAATAACGAGCGTAAGCAGCGCGCCTGGCGCCACCACAACCACCTCCGTCAGCTCAACGATCGCGTCCGTGTCGTCGGCCTCCACGGCTACATCGACCACCGCCAGCCTTGCATCCTCGGGCGCCACCAGTGAACCCTCCTCAGCGCCATCAACGGTGTCCACGGCGTCCCTAACGTCGTCCGCTTCGTCCACGGCCACCACCAACTCGACTACGACGATGACGAGCACTGGCGGTGGCGAACAACCGACCAGCGCGGCGGCGGTGGCGGCGTCGACAACCTCGACGACCACGACGGGGGGAACCCCGACGACAGCGATCGCCGCCATTACTGGGACGTCCGCCATTCCGGTCAGCAACATTGGCGCGAATGGTGTGCTTTCCACTGGCGCCAGCGTAGTGTCCGCTGGCACAACGACCACCACCTCGACGTCCTCATCCTCCCCGGGGCTTCCGCCGCCCGTGCAGACGAAGGCGGGCAGCAACGGCGACAAGGGTGGCATCCCGAAGGCGACTATCAAGCCGAACGTGTTGACGCACGTCATCGAGGGCTTCGTGATTCAGGAGGCCGACGAGCCGTTCGCAGTGCAGCGCCAGCGTTACCCGGAGCGCGACAATTCCGACGAACCACCGAGTAAGTTTCATCTGCCCCATTCGCGTTCAATCTTCGACACCACATGGGGAACCGTGTACTAACGAATCGCTTTTCACTTTCGCAGAAAAACGTGCCACAAACGAAGGAAACTCACCCCTTTCGCCATCGAGCCAGAGTGCAGACGGATCGGGCAACTGCGAGGTGTGCGGCAAGTCGGAGCTGCGCAGCAAGATGAAGCGCAAGCGATTCTGCAGCGTTTCGTGCGCCCGCTCCGTCAAACAGAACTCCACCGATCAGATCTCCTCCCCGGTGCAGAACGGAACGCCGGGCACCCCGGGTCTGCCACTGGGCGGCACGCTGGCGGTACAACCGGGCAGCAACGGAACCGCAACGGCCGATCCGTCGATGGTGGGCTCCATGAACGGGTTGCTTGCGACGGCCGCCCCGGCGGCAGTTGTTGTACCCGCCGTCGATTCCTCCTCCCTCGGACAGCTCCAGGCACATGGTGCGTTGCTCAACCCGGCGGCGGTCGGTGGAGTCTTGTCCAACATGAAACTCGAACACCTCGAACAGGAGCAGCAACTGCAAAACGTACTACCTGCAGCCGCCGCCGCCGCTGCCGCGTTGGCCCAGCAGCAGCAGCAACAGCAGTTGCTTATTCAGCAGCAACAGGCTCCCCCGACGGCCATGCTGATCGCGGACGTTCCCGCACCGGTGACGCCCATCGCTGCAGCAGCCGCCGCAGCCGCTGCCGCCGCTGCCAACGCCGAGGAAGGCTCGTCGATCCTGCGCTGGTCGGTGCAGGACGTGTACGAGTTCATCCGGGGGCTGCCCGGGTGCTCGGACTACGCGGAGGACTTTGTCAACCAGGAGATCGACGGTCAGGCACTGCTGCTGCTCAAGGAGAACCACCTAGTGAGCACGATGGACATGAAGCTCGGGCCGGCACTGAAAATAGTCGCCCGGGTGAATTTGATGAAGACAACCATCGCCGGTGGAGTCCCGGAGGGACAGCAGCAGCAACAGGGGGCGTGAGGAACACGTGGTGATCAACAGCAGCAGCAGTAGCAGCAGGTTGCAGACGATTGCGCACCCGAGGGGAATCTCAAGCGCGGCAAGCTATGTACATAGGACAATTTAGGCTTTACGAAAATCATTTCATTTCAATTTGTTTCAAACACACAATATTGTACGGGCGAATGCAAATGGCACAGATTCCGTGTTAAGGCGTGATTGCATTTTGAATACGATTATTGTTTGGAAGACAATATTTGCTAAGTAAGATAAAAATCGAACGCATCGAATCACATAGGCATATTTTCTTCCTTGGTTGGGCAAGGCAAGGACGTTTTCAGTTACGTTGGTAATGTTTGTTTCAAACGGAACGGAAACAGAGTCAACAAAGGCATGAACGGTAGTGTAGGGCCGGCCAGCACGTTAATTTATTTTACCGATTATCCTTATTCGTTGATAGGTTGTAAGTGAACTAAGCACGTATAAACAGACATACAAAAAGGCGATGGAACTGATTAGATTGGTCACTAGGGCGAAAGGGGGGGAGACGATGCCAGATCGTGCGAGGGAAGTTCCACTACTCGGTACGGCAAGAGGATGTCGCTTCCGTTCATCGCATTGCGTCAGCAGCATCTCTCTAAATGTGTAAATTTGTCCCGGTGCTCGAATTAAAGCAATTTAGACTTTCACACGGCACCGGGAATAGAAAACCGAACACAATAAAAGCATCTCAATACGTTTAAGAAAGGTGACCACACGTACACATTCAGTCCTCTGTTTGTGTCCTTCTGACTGTAGCTGTACTCCTTTTTTTCTCGGTTCGACGTGTCTTTCTACGCAATATTTGAGTGTAGATATGCGATAGCGTTTTCCTATTGGTAGTGTAAGGCGTATAAGTTAGGATTTCGCGCAGTGAACTGAAAGAGCTAATCGTTTTGGTGTACGTTAGGGGCTAGGGATAGGTCTGAATTCAATCCACTATAAATAAAACAGAAGAAAACAAAAAAAGAAGGTTTGGACCAGCCATGGACAGACAGAGTTGAACTGAAAGCTAAAAAGCGCTATAGCTCGAACTTTTTTATACAGAATGAGGCGCAACGCATTGGACCAACTTTCGTCGTATGGAATGCAATTCTTTAGTGTTAAAAGTGAATGTTCTAAGACGTAAGGTACTAAGGCCGCAGAAGTGAACGAGTGAAGGAACAATCTATCATCCTCGAGCGAACGGATTATGCATACATGAACTTGAGCAAATGTGAATAAGTGAACGATACATACGCTACGGACAACGTGCGATGGGGGAAGCTGGAGCCTTTTAAAACATGTACATTTCAAAATTACCATTAAGGACAAAGAAAAACAATATATGGAGTAAGAAACATTTTAATGAACGTGTTCGCTAACCAATGGTCGAATTTGAAAGAAAACGTATGGTGGTATCATATGTATAGCTTAACGACATTTTGAGTATGTTAGTGTTCCCGATGTATTGCATCACTTGCCACCGGCCAGTTGCAAACCTTGGCAGACGTTTGAATGCAATTACCATTAGCTTGTCAGTTAAACATTTTGACAGTCTTCGCAAGCTTGCAATCAAACCACGTGGTCTGGCTTGTACCATCTTGAGGGGTGTATGGAAAGAGAGGGAATTGGTGGGCAATAAACGTCACCAGGGTATACGGCGCAGGCAGAATAGAGCAGCACATTAGCCTGGAGGTAGATGACGATGTGCTCCCACCATCCTTGGACGAAGTCACTAGTTCCATCAAGCAGCTGAAGCAGAACAAAGCAGCTGGTAGCGATGGGCTGGTGGCAGAACTGTTTAAGATGGGTTCGGCAGAGCTTGCTGTCAGTATGCACCAGCTAATTGTGAAAATTTGGGACCAGGAAAGGATACCGGAGGACTGGAAGCTGGGTGTCATCCACCCAGTGTACAAAAAGGGTGACAGGATGGACTGTGCCAACTTTCGAGCCATCACAGTCCTCAATGCTGCCTACAAAATCCTTTCCCAAATTCTCTTCTGCAGACTCGCGCCCCTTGCTACAGATTTCGTCGGAAGCTACCAAGCTGGATTTGTTGGAGGCAAATCCACCACCGACCAGATCTTCACTCTACGGCAGATCCTCCAGAAGTGCCGAGAGCACCAGATCCCGACGCACCACCTCTTCATCGACTTCAAGGCAGCCTACGACACCATAGACAGGAAGGAGCTATGGAGGACCATGCGGCAGTACAGCTTTCCTGAGAAGCTGGTACGGCTGTTAGAGGCTACAATGGAGGGGGTGCTGTGTAAGGTGAGGATTTCGAACTTGCTGTCGGATCCGTTCGAATCTCACCGGGGTCTGAGGCAAGGTGATGGACTTTCCTGCCTTCTATTCAACATCGCTCTGGAAGGTGTCATGAGAAGCGCGGGGTTCGACATCCGTGGCACGATTTTCACCCGTTCACTCCAATTCCTCGGCTTTGCGGACGACATCGACATCATCGGGCGGAACACCAGGACGGTGTGCGAGGCGTACACCCGACTGAAACGCGAGGCCGCAAGGATTGGACTAATGATCAATGCGACGAAAACGAAGTACCTGCTCATCGGTGGCTCTGACAGTGACAGAGTCAGGTTGGGGTGCAGTGTATCAGTGGACGGCGACGAACTCGAGGTTGTGGAGGAGTTTTGCTACCTCGGAACTGTCGTAACTTCGGACAACAACGTGAGCTGCGAAATCCGGAGGCGCATTGTTCAGGGGAATCGTGCCTACTATGGGCTTCACAAACTCCTTAGGTCCAGAAGGCTGCTCCCCCACACGAAGTGTGCAATATACCGCTCGCTGATAAGACCGGTCGTTCTCTATGGGCATGAATCTTGGACTCTGCTCACGGAGGACGCCAACGCGCTCGCAGTCTTCGAGCGGCGCGTATTCCGCTCTATTTTTGGCGGCGTGTGCGAGCAAGGCGTGTGGCGGAGAAGGATGAACAACGAGCTGGCTGAGCTATACGGTGAGCCGGACATCCTGACGGTGGCGAAGGCCGGCAGGATTCGTTGGTTGGGGCATGTCATGAGGATGCCGGACTCATGCCCCACCAAGAAGGTGCTCACCAGCGACCCGCCCGGCACGAGACGACGAGGAGCTCAGCGAGTTCGGTGGATGGACCAAGTGGAGCAGATATCGGATGCGACCGGGGATGGAGAGTTGCAGCCATGGACCGAGTATCCTGGAAAGCGATTGGTGACCAGGCCATGTCAGCAAGACGTGCTCAACCGTGAGCGGGCCAGTTAAGAAGAAGAAGGTATACGCTAGAAAATTGCATGTTGTCGGAACGGTTACCCGCCAACGCGTGGTAAGGATGTTCGCGAAGGTGTACGGAGGTCTTACCGAGTATTCGCATATTGGAACTCTTCGTTAATGCGGCGCTACTTCTCCCAGCAAAGGGACCACGGGAAAGATGGCACGGTTCAATTCGGCAGTGATACGCGTCCAGCTAGAACGGGGAATGCTTGTCGAGTGAGCGAGTAATTCTACCCGCAGATGATAGATTATGATGGTGGAAGAACGTTACACAGCGCTATCGATGACATTTTGAGTGCGGGCATTCAACAGGACGGTATAGCAAACAGGCCTGCTTCGATAAGTTTTCTTTGGTAGTCTTTCATTATTTGATAATTTCACAGCCTACTTGAGATGTGATTTGTTTGCTATTTAAATAGGCAGTTGAAAAGGATTGAACAGTTCATAACCCCAAATGACCATCGTTTGAACATGTTTCGTCTGCAACAGCTACAGCCAAAACCAGCATTGGTCGTCAATGTTCCGCACTGGCGCATTATGTCCCCTAATGGTCACCTATTACGACATTTAAAGCCTTTTTCCAGCAAACATTTAAACCCGGCCTGACGTAAATGACCAACACGACGACAACATGACGTTCACCGTGCGGAGTACGAGCTAACGCGCAATCATTAACATGTGAGAACCGCTTCGCTTTACCGAGACAAAGCGTGTGTCCACCGTCCGCGGTTTGTCCAGTCGCCGCGTGGGGAGCTTCTGGATGGTGGAGCGGAAAACATTAGCAACAACACGCAAATGCTCCATGCGAGGGTGAACGACAAGCGAAAAGCGGTTCTACTATGTTCAGCGCAACCGGGGAGACATCCGCATAGACGTCAAATGCGGAGCGAAGAACCCCAGATGGAAAATTTAAAGACCATCCTAGCCCAGGCAGTGGTGGGAATTGTGCAACGATGCGAGACGGTTGGTTCTGGCTTTCAAATTGCGCGATATGCAATCGACACCGACCCGGCTGGTTCCCGTGGAGTCCAGGGCGAAGGCGAGGAAACACTTCGTCTCGCCAGTGGCTTGGTCAGAAGAGACATGTCTTGTCCGGTAGGGGCTGCCGACCAGAGGTCGACTTCCTTAACTCGACACCTGGTTCGAGGCGTCTCTTTGCCGCGCGGGAGATGTCTTGATTTGGTGCTATAGAACGTTCCCCCCTGGAGGCGCCTGGGGAAAATAATCTCTGCGCGTCGTGGTTGTTTCGGGGTTGAGAAAAAAAAAAACGGACAGCACGAACGTCTTGATTAGCATCGAATGGGCTGAGTTGCTCGATGGGAATCGGGGGGAAATGACCATCTCTAATCCGGGAAAGTGTTCCGGCAACGGCACTAATCCATTGAAAGCGTGAGCTTGGCGCGTGTGACCTCTTGGGAACTGAGAATTTGTTCAACCCGAGGTAACGTTTCTCTTCGACTTGTTGCTAGAGCATAACTAGCTTCGCTGTCCTAAAAAATGTTCCACGGTAAATTTGATATTGCAAAACTTGTTTCCAGTGCAATTCAAACTTACTAAATTTAATATTCTTGTCGTTTTGAATAAGTTCTTTGAACCCGTAATGTATGTGTATTTAATCAGTCCAAAAAAAGGGTATGTGGTATGTGGTATAAGTATCACTGCAATAACGAAATGTTTATAGTTAAATTAAAGAGCCTCAAATTTAAAAAAAGAACATTTGGATAGGAAGGCAAATATTTGTTTGTTCTTGATTTTAAGAACACAAATTTCTTTCAATCCTTAAAAGTAAACGTCCACCCCATCACATTACGTAGCCATTTGGTTAAACACCGGCATAAGATGTCAATCCATTTATAAAACTAATTGAGCAATCTACAATTTGCTGGCAAAGTTTGCGTCCCCTAAATCGTTCGGATCCGTTTCCGTGCGGTTAAGCCTTCGGAATCGTGTGAATAACAAAGTGTTTCAATCCGTCGTCCTCTGGGGCAATATTTGAGTTCTCTACTGGAGCTGGGAGCTGATACATTAAGGGAAACCTCGGGGCTCAAGATGCAGAACGACACGCTCCGTGTGAACATTTCTCAGGGGCGGATGTTTCTGGGCTTCAGAATTCGGCGTTCGGCGTTTGTGCTCGGGAAACCGACACCCGTGAGGATTGATTATCCATCTCCATCGGCCAACGGACCTTAAAAAAAAAAACATCCTC
The DNA here is from genome assembly GCA_914969975.1 of Anopheles atroparvus. Classification (NCBI taxonomy): domain Eukaryota; kingdom Metazoa; phylum Arthropoda; class Insecta; order Diptera; family Culicidae; genus Anopheles; species Anopheles atroparvus. Next base: position 33,294,316 of record CAJZCY010000001.1, read on the forward strand.
CGCGGTGAGGGTGGATCGAGAGTGGAAGCTGAAATGAATGCAAGTGGTGCCAAAACGACGTAAGCAGTCATTTCGTTTACTTTTCAACCGAGATTGTTTTAAAGCCGTGCAGCACTGTGGACGGGCGGAAAGGGTCGGAATTTATTTGTCTTCCTCCTTGCTGCGGTTTTGAGGTTACGGCCACCATTCCGGCAAACGCGCTGCGAAACCTAACAACACACTGCACCGCGCTCGCCGGATCTTGCGATTCCTGTGTGAATTTTCCCGATTCTCGCATCCCATGCCTGGGTCGCTGGGCCGTGCCGGAGAGGATATCCATGCTTGTCCATCAACCTCCTCCTCAACCCTTTCAACGGAGATGGATGACGGAGTGTTGGCGGCTGGCATTTAATAACCTTCCGGTCGGACGAAAGTAAACTTCAGGCCCCGTTCGGATGGAAACTTCACGGTCTTTTCTTGCCGGTCATTGGCTTGTAGCTTTTCCTTGCAGCGACATGTTCGCCAGTCCTAGGGCGCACGGGAAGAAATGATTGATTACACCGAACCGGGTCCAACCGGGGGGAAGGTTTTTCGGAGGCTTCACGCGCTTTCCGAAGTTCAACGATCGCAACGATCCAATGTGGACCGGATAAATCCGGCAATAAATGATGCGAACAATATTCAAGGACTCGCAAGGGAATCGCTGTGAATATGGGGAAAAAATTGGTTTATACGAATTTGCGTGTTTGTTTAGTCTCGTAGATTGACTAGATGAGTTTTCAATTTATCTTAATGTTTTATGTTTCGCGCATGTTTGTTGCCTACACCGGCTGGAATAAGAGTGGTTCGATTGTTAAATCCACTTAAGTTATACGTTTTTTGAGAAGAGAAAATAGATAAATTTGGACACACAGATGGACCATGTTTTGGGATTTCATTCTATGCATTGCTCGTAAATTTTACAATTTTTCACAAAACGAAAAAAAATGTGCGGGCTTTTCACCAATAAATCACAAATTTCGCATAAATGACTAACAAGTTCTTGGTTAATGCAAATTTTGAATGCATCCCCTTTTTCATGGAGGGTTTTGTTCCGCCTTTTTTATGTTGCTCGATCGATGCTGTGCGAAATCATGTGATACATTCTGTCCAATTTCCCCTCTGGGCTTCCGATCGAGGCCAAGATGGGAACGTGACCAGCGATTTGGTATTCACACGTTGACGTTCCCTCCCGTGACTCCCGTGACCAATTATTTTTTATGCAGCACAGTTTCGTTCTACAACACATATGTACGGCTCGCTCCTCGGTGTTTGATATCGCATGAAGAAAGAGGAAACCGGACGTGAGGGAACGCGCGTGCTGCACTTGGCTTGTAAATTGTCGCGCCCCAAATTAAAAAAAACTACGTGGCGCGAAACAGCGTGCAACGGGGTTTACGATCGCGGTTTTATTTTCCTTTCTGGCCAGTAAACATTTGCATTTGCCTGTTTCGTGTGGTTTTTCAGCGTTCGACGTGTCGTAGGCCTCATGCGTGCGTTTGCTGTACTGGGTAAAGGGGAAGAGGAGGTAGTGTTTGAAAAATATAAAGAAACAGATTTTCACATCATATTTACTCATGCTCGGCTGGGTTGAGTTGGGGCGTCCCTTTAACGAGTGTCCCACCGTGTGCAGCAGGATGGCGATCGAAGATAGCGTCACATTATCAATGGGACGAGATCGACGGGTTTGTTTGCTCCCCTTTCGCTGGTTTTATGATTCATTTGAGCAGCAAAGCTTGTTAACTCAGGCCAACCACCAAAGATCATAACTTGAGCCCCCGGATCAAGATCTCGCGGGTTTGTTGTTTGCCTGGTGCGAAAGAGAGAGAGAGGTTGGTGTGTTTGTGTGTTTTGGGGGAAACCGTGCCCCGACAGATCATAAGAAACACGCTGACTCCAGTGAGCGCCCGGTTGGAATTGCTGTCAAATTTTCACATCATTCACTGGCCAAAACCCCTTACCATGAGGGGATTGAACAATGCCGGTGGGTCATAATTGTAGGGTTTTTGTGAGTTTGTGTGCAAAATGCGCTTTTTGGGGATTTTTGTTTTTGGAGCCTTGTGGAAGTCGTGCTCATTAACAATAAAATAATCACTATTCTTAGCTCTCTGTAGGCACGGACTGGTCGGTTTTTATCTCGGAGTCAACTTAAAACCCCCCACGAGAGGAATGTTTCCGACCATTTCGTATCAGTATGAAAGCGGGAATGGAGGAATTTATCCATTCTTGTGTTCGTCTTTGCCGGGGCGAAAGATTATCGGCCAGATAGTTTTACCAACGATGGGACGAAATTGTTTAGTAGAAAATGAATGTTTTTCATCACTGCGATCCTATCGTCATGTTTAAAATTTCCCGAGGAAATATGGATGTCAGCGAGTACATTAAACTTGCAATGTTTTGCATTGTGGCGTACTTTTATCGCATCGCATCGTGGATTAAATTGCGGTAAATTTATAATAAAAGATTCAAATTTACTTTACGTAATAAAAATCGTTCGGAAAACGAAACGAAACGATGCCGAACGAACATATGATGTTCCGTTAATTTATATACCGGTCGATTTTTTTTAAATTTGAAACGAAATTTGACAAAAAATTAATTTTGTACAGTTATTTATTTGACACGAAATGTAGTTTTTTTTTTCATTTTACGATCTAGTATTTGCACAGCGTACCTTTTAACGCTAAGATTTGATTAACTTTTTTTGATAATAATTCTTTTGTAATTGTCACAATCAAGATCATCGGAACGTTCAATTCCCCCGTGTCCCGGAAAAATTAATTAGAAAAACTAAAAACTTTACCCTTTTCTTCAATGTCACGCTCGCGCTGGCTCGATCGAATAGCGGTTGTTTAGGATCGTAAAGGTCAGTAAAAACGACATCCATTCTGTTCGCCTCGAATCGGAAGCGCTGGTGCTTCCGTAAAATTGTCTCGCTGGCCACCCAGAGGAAATCCGGGGAACCGGATCAGTGCAACCGCTGAAAAGTAGGGCTTCTTGGGGAAGAGTGTGTTTTGGACGGATGGGGCGAGGGCGTAATTGAGGTAGTGCGGAGCAATGGATGGAAACTACACGAGTGTCAAGTGCATCGTACCCCATAAGGGGGCCAAATGTTTTCGTGGGTCAAGGGACAAGGGACGTCGGAAGGAGCGCTGGAAGCGAACAACGATCACCGTTGCTTGTGAGTGCACTGTGGTGTTAGTATTTGATAGCGTATATACATTATACATGCACACCTGCATGCAAAAGATCCCTTTCGGTAGGAACAGGTTGTTCGAAGGGGGGAAGGAAAACAAAACTGCATACATATGTTGCTACCATGATCTCGTCGCGACGGGGAACATACAGACAGAAAATGAACGATAGACGGATAGAAAAAGCGTGAAGGGAAAGGCACCCTGCACGCGGTGGGAATAAAGATCAGAACGCATGTGGTGCATAAGAGAGAGCCCCTTTAACGAACGGAAAGAGAGAAAACTGATAAACCTGTTGAGAAAGGGGAAAGCAAATCGTACCGCAAAACTTGCAACGAAACTGCAAAGGGAAGGAACGATGATGGCTGGAGGCAAATAACACGATGGAGCAGAACGGATCGGAAGAAAGAGATAAGAAAAAGCGATGAAGACGGCAAAAGAGATGCTACTAGCAGTCGAAAAAAAAAACAGGGCGACAAAGCCGAGGGAAAAAAAAGTGAGAAACTAACGAAAGGGCCAAGAGTAAGCAAGAAAGCGCACGATGTAGAAGGGATAGCGAAGGGAAAAACAATAAAGAATGTGAGAAAGAGTACGGCGAAAAACAAACGCAGAGGGAAAAACCGAACGAAAAACATTATACAACCAAAAGCACACGCAAACAGCGGCGATCTTTCCGTCGCGTGGGTTTTCGGTGCCGGGTGGGGTGGGGTGGGTGAGCATTGGCGCATGGAAAGAACGGAATAGATGGAGAAAGATGCGGGGGGGGGGGGGGGGGGGAGGCGAAGAGGGCGTTGAAGAGGTACCTAACGCATCAAGCAACAGCCACTTGCGCACACAACGAAGCGTATTGTTTTTAGTCGGCAGTTGATCGAAACAGAAGGAGGGTAGCGGGAAGGGCGATCTTAGGTGGTGCGGTGGTTGGAGGGGAATGTTTGGGCTCTTTCTGGGCCCGCGACGCTGCGACCATGTCCGGAACCGTCAGTTCCCCATCAACACCGTTCCGAGGCGGTTCGGCGTCGACGCCTCTTGCTGTGTATTGTGTTTCGATCGTGTTGTTTCGCGCAGTGCGTGTCAGGCTCTAAGAAGGCAGCTTCTCAGCGTACGATCGTTGTTTCTTGCGGTGTGTTCCAAAAGCAATCGCCGGAAAACAATCGGGAGGTTTGTAAGCTTTTCCGGGGAGTGCTAAAAACGAATGGCTGACTGGTTGGGGGCTTAGGGTGAGTCGTTGCCACCTTCGGGTACGGTGTTATCAGGTGGTTTAGGCTGCCCTTGGAGGTTATGCAGTGCGAAGGAAGTATACAAAAAAAGATATATTATTGTGTGTGGTATAATGTACGGTTTGTGACGTTCCAAACAATTCCGCCTCGATAAATCATTCAACCGATCAATCGTCGAGCGTTTTGGGGACTGCTTGTTGCTATGGTAACGCACCGTAACGCTGTCGTAACGTTCTGGCAGCAACGGCAGGTCTTGTCAGCGCTAGCACAACAAATCCGGATGTTGGTGAAGCCTTGTCGGTAACAAAAACGAAAGAACCGTGAAAATAAAAAGGGGGAAACAGGTAGTTCCTGAGGAGGAACGGACCGGATGCGTGAGCAAGTGTACGGTGTCGATTGTGTGCGTACGCGAGTGAAGAAGAAACGCTCAGTTCAAACGATTAAGTTTCCTGCCGGAGAAACGGTGGAGAAAGTAAAAGCCTTAGCAATCCTTGTGATTTATCAGCGCGGTAGTTTCTTCCAAGTTGGAGCGTTTCCTCGCTTTTCCCCTTTTCCTTGCCGTGCAGGAACACCTGTACCAGCACGGAAGATGCCCTAACCCCTCCCTCACCACAGCCGCAATTATGTTTTCCCCAGTGCAACTATAATCCTGCTCCGCTTGCTTCAGCTTTTGAATTGTTTATCGACTTGCGCCCTTTCAAACACACCTTCAAACCATCCTTTACCTTCTGCATAAGAGGCTAGCTAGGTTTTTTTTAAACTGTTGTTTTACCCTCGGGTCGGGAAGTTTGTTTACCCAAGGGGGAGCCGGCGGCCGCATGGGTGCTATTCGGACCCCGCGCTAGTGTACGATGCGTTACCGTAGTTACTGTCAAATGTCAAAACGGCAACCGGCTCCCGGGGAGCGAACGAAATCGAGTTGGCATGCGATGTTCCTTCCGCAATCGAATCGAAGCAATCGAGTGTTTAGGTTCAAACCGTCTCCGGATACGCCAGCGAGCTGCCCGGGGGAAGATCTTTCGTTCGTCGGTGGTTTAGTTTGCTGGAAGCCATCGTTTCTTGCTGTTCGTCAGTTCTGTGACGGGGGTGTGCGCGATAGGTGTTGGCCAGAAGTTCGCCATCAGTCGTGAAAATGCTGTTCCTGGTGTTGCTGTGCTTCGCCCTGTTCAGTGCCGTGCTGATTTACATCATATTTTCGTTCGGAATTTGGTTCTGCTGCGAGTAGTCGTGCCGGCGATGTGGCGCGAGGCAACGTGCGGTTGCTCCAAGGCGAGCAACGGCACCGCCGAGACTCCAGATGATGCGCTAATGGGATGAAGCGATCGATCATCGCAAGAATAGCGAGCGAGAGGGGCCAACGAAACACCAAAAAGGAGGTAATTTGTGAGCGTATAACCTCTACCCTCGGGCGTGGCGCCTACTGCGATGCGATGCAGAAGAAGAGAAACACACAGAAAAACGAGATTTGGTAAGAAACCGACGAAAAACGCGCGATTCGAATTCGATTGCGAGTGGAAAATTCGATCTAATGAGACCCGGCGCAAGGCGCAGGGAAGAGGTCGTCGGAAGCGGCGGAAAGGGAATGGCGGTGCGATCTTCCCGAAACGAGCCTTTGGCATGTTGGCGTGGTTTGCTTTGGTTGAATTTTGATTACGCACGCCGTGCAACGTCGGTGAAATTGGGCATTTTATATTAGGTATATTACGTGCGCACGACTTACTGATGATTAATCTTGCAGCAAATTAAGCGTGCTGGTGATATCGAACCAAAGTGGCAAAAGTGAGATCCAATCTTGGCCAGGAAAGGTGAACGTGTGCGATCGCAGTGATGCAGCTTAAGCTATGAAGATCATCAATTATAAAGAGCGCTGTTGAGTTTAGAGTAAAGCGTCTTCAATTTGACCGTTGGAAAAGCAACCGCGTCTAGCGTCGTAGTAAAATTGGGCCTTCTGCTGTACGGATTGGAGTAAACTGGTAAGTCCATTTCAATTATTCTACGGACAATGCATTCTTTGAGGAATCTATTTTTGCTTGAATCTACAGTTTTAACTCACAGTTTCTTAAACATATTTGGTTTAAACGTTTTTTGGGAAAACTGCGGTGATGCGGAAATGATGACCTCTTTCTGACCGTAATTTTCTCGTCGTCGTGCAAATCAAACGAACATAAAATATCTATTATTCAAAACGCATCCCCACTTTAGCGGGGTGTTCCGCAAGTTGTTTATTACGGCCTAAATAGATCCATTTGTTTTTCCACTTAGTTACCCAAAACGACGAGTAAATATTGACTAGCGACAAACAAGGGCAGAATAAAAAGGAAGATGAACAGAATATTTTGAGCGTAGTAAATCCTCCACACTTTGCGGCAGACTTAAGGTTTCTTTTAGACGAATGGAAATAGCTAGCCAGGATCGAATCGCGTAGGAACTTGTCGCGACGAGTCCTCCCTTCCTAAATATGAATGACCCCTTTTCGGCTCCGTCCTGGCTTTCTTTCCCGCTTCCTTCCTGTTCCGCAAGAGGAATTTATTAACCTTTCATGCGGAAAACTATGAAACTAGACCCCCGTAGGAACACCTCCTTCCCAGCCGAGGAAATGAACCGCTTGGGGAATTGCGATTGTCACTCGTAGCGACTGAGAAGGGCTAGAATCAGCAGGAATGACTGTGAGGGAGACACTAGACAACCCCAACCCTCGCCGGAGCCGTTTATGCACGGTTTGTTAGGAATTTGTGAGTGGAAGCTTTGCTTCAATGTGTGTAGCGTTTCTTGCTGTAGCTGAAATGACGCATGAGTTAGGGAAAGTGGCCCCTAATGGTTGTTTTTCGATGTCTTATGATGTCACGGGGAGGAAAGTTTTGGCGGGAGGTTGTCGTATTAAGGAATATTTCTTTTCGTTGCACTTGCCTCGCGTGACAAGAAACCGTACGCCAAAGTACGAAACCCGGTCAATGGAAGGTGGAAGTGGTCGGAATGAAATTTTTCATAACTTTGGGTGCAATTTTTGGAGCAAAGAAAGTTGGCACCACCCGTGGGACAAACGTCTGATGTTTCTGGCAGTTTGCATTGAGCCTAAAATTGCCAGTAAAAGTCAAACGGTTTGCTCCCGATCACACCATGAATATATGATGTTTACATGGTGCAAGATTACATTGTGTTTGTTCATGCACTAACTTAGCGGCATTGCAGTTTTTCTTCATTTCCAAATTATATGTCTGCGAATGTGAGCGCCTTTTGAATGCAGTATTTAGGAGAAAAACGAAATAACCTTGGCGGTGGGGTTTCTTTTCTGACCGCCAAAGTCCGTTAGATGTTGCTGTCGATCACCCTGATGATGATGAGGATGATGATGATTGGTAAACGGTAATTGCTCGCCGCTCAGGAGCCATTTTTCAACTCAACTCGATTCGTCTTCTTTTAACTGTCGGGCGAGGCGAACCGTTTTGGGATGTTTTTTGTTTTCTCTCGTTCTTTTCGGTTCGTTTACTTTTGGGTGTGAAAAAGTTTGGGGACCATTAGAAACGTTTCACCGTCCAAGGACACCGCTGTTGGTCCTTCGTATTTGCTGGGTCTTTGTTTTCCACCGGTGTCGTCGTCGTTCCTTTTGAAGGCGTTCGCTTTTCCGCAAGGATTTTGCACGAGTTGCACAAGAAGCTGCACACTTTCAAGCTCAAACCACCCAACGCTACCCCCCTCCCCGGAGCCTATAATTACGCGCAAGACAACGGGGTATGTAAATGAAGAACTTTTACGAGTGGAGAAAAACGCTGCATCGAGAGGACGGAGTAAACTTGCAAGAAAAGAAAAGAAAAAAAAAACGTTGCCACCCATCACCGTTTGAGATGAAAGAGTCGCGTGAAAAGCAATTAATAAAAGAAGTCATACTTTCCCATCGTCTGGACCGCTTCAATTTTGTGGCAATTGGAGACAAGTCCACTCGGTGAGGCCACTACGTTAATTGCTCGCATTCTGCAGGGTTCAATCTTTCGCTTTTTCATTCCTTCCGCTTCCGCATCTTCGTTCTCGCACATCCCGCGGGTCAATGGTGATGAATTAATGACCATCGCGTCACGTATTCGATTAAGGCAGTTCCTACCCTTTTCACTTGTAGGACATAAAACAACGTTTTCTTTTATTTGAGAGAAGGACCCGGGAAGTTATTTCATAACATAATATACATTTTTGTGGCTAGCTTGGACACGAAACGAGAATGTAACCATACATGCTTCGAGGCATGACTCATGCCGAAGCCATCAAAGCAAAGTTGGTGGAGTCGCAAATTAGTCCACTGTGGTGGTTTATTGCAATCCCGTGGCTCCACGCCGCATGTTCTTTGCTTGATTGCCGTAGCAACCCTACGGCTAGCTTGCGTGCTCGGCAGGCCACATTTATGGCCATATTAATGGTATGTCACAAATTATGCACATTTTGCCAAAAAACGAATCGAAATGGGGGAGCATAAACGAGGTACGAGGTCACAATCTGTTCGGTCACGCTCTATAGGAGACTTGCCTGCAGCGTTGGGGGATAAGCTGGTCCTGTATAGAAGAGGTTAGGGCGGGTGGGCAAGAGTCGTCTGTGCGCTCGGACTGATTTGTAGAATTTTTGTTGTTACACCTCCCTAAAAATAAAATTGTGGTTCGGTTATCGGATCTGATAGTTTCTGTTTCTCGTTCGCTTTCCTTTTTTTTGCCACTCAGTTGCGAGAAATAGATCAGATCCATTTTCGTCTGTTTTCCCTTTTCCATTAGTTGCCATGGCTACTCTACTCGGACAAAATATCCCTGCTTGCTGCGATTGTTATGTTGATAGTGTGCGATTTTTTTCCGTGCGCAGATTTTGGGGAAAGTCTCATTTGTTTCACGATGTCTGCGCGAGCTGTTGGATGTATTTGGATTTAAGGATTTATGTTTTTCTTTGTAGCTCTCTTGTGTTGTGGTATTACATTATTCCATTCTATATTCAGTTCGTTTTTTGCTCGAATCGATCAATGGAAAGATAGGAAGGTTTGAAAAATAAATGGTAATTGGAAGGTTCTTGTAAATACTTTTCGTTCCATACGTCATACTAATTCCCTTTTACCTCTTTTCGGTGCGTAGTATGTTTTTTTTCAGTGAAAAAAGGGCCAGTAGAAGGTGCAAATAGTACTCCAAATGTGCTCAACATATTCAGTCAGGATATTCAATTATGCAGATGCCTTTGCTGGTGCTTTGGTTGGGGCCTTTCAATTTCTGCAGCACGTTCGAAGGAAGGATATCTATCGCAGGCTGGCAGTTCCGAGCGACGGTCTTCGTATTTGGTTCCTCATCAGTCACGCAGTCCCAATGTCTGGCTTACTGTCCGTCCATTCGTCCATCCGTCCGTCTGTCTGTCTGACCGTCTTTCTGTTTGTCAGACTCAGAAGCCGCATTTCGCGTTACCTATCGGTCTTCCCGTCTGTCCGTTGTTTGTTCATCCAACAGGACATCGCACAAAAGCAGAAACAGATCGTCGTTCGCTTGTTTGCGGACGGAAAAGAAGAGGAAGTTTTGCCAGACGAAGGAAAGTTCCTATGGTTGTCGTCTAGCAATTTTCTGCGTTTTCTGCAGACGCAACCTTCCTTCAAATCGTCCACGACGTCATCGTGGTATTGCATTTGCAACATTGCATGCCCGGGTGTGCATTACGAAATTCGCATTCCGTCGCCACGGACGGAAAGATGAATGAAGGAAGCAAATAATGGCCGCCTCCAACCGGTGGGGCTTTAATTTTTCTCACGTGAAAACGCACTCGTGCATCGCCGTCTTGGGAATGCAGCAGGCGCCTTCGAGGAGAAGACGAGCCAGAACGGGATGTTCCGGGAAGAGGAACTGCGTGGTTTTGCTGTTTACTTGCGGTTTGCGGTCTTTGCATGGAGGCATGTTGCACGGTTGGATTGCTTCTTCGGGGAAGGGAATTTAAAGAACTTCAGCAACAGTGCTCCACTAGCGGGGAAGGATTTAAAGCCCGCCGCAGGAATCGCGCGAGCGTGTGAGAAACGATCGGGTCCGGAAATTACGTCACGGATGACATTGAGCGCCACTCTCGGAAGGGCAGCACTTTCCGGCATTCTTTTGCTGGCGGGCTGGCTAATTGGTTCGGTGGGAAAATTGCAAGCCGCCCAGAACTCCGCTGCCTCTTAGCGCAAACAATTAGCAGAGCGCTTCATTCATGCAAGTTTTTCGCTGTCGATGTGAAAATATGCTGGATGGATGTCTTTGGAAAATGGGAAACAGTAGAGAAAAACGGGAGAGAATCACTACTGTCAGACGTTTTAAATCATCAGTTCCCTCGGGGAAAAGCCATGCTTTTGTCTTTTTAAAATTGTTTGCAAAGGAGTGGATAAAAGCGGAATATAATTATTAATCCCCGCTGCTTCGAGCTTAAATACTCTTGCTCGAACGACACTTTCGCAGCACGAAACATGCTCGGTTTCTTTTGATTAGTTTTTGATCACCTCTTTCCTTTAAGCTTTAACTTTAACTTCTCTTTCTCTAAAGGGTCTTCTTCCTTTTAATCGTCCAAATATTTAGTTCTGTTCGATTGTTATTAGTTTGCGTAGAATGCCGGCATATTTCTAAACAAAAGGCGAACGTTATTTGAAATTTCAATTTAATAATTGCTTCCCGTAAACATTGAAAATTAGATAGTAGATGAGCTTAAACGATTATTTTTTATCTTTTTCCTTATTATAATATTCCATTTCATCTTTTTCGGCTTTCGGCAAATTTTTTGACAATAAATGAAACACGAAATTTGTCTTTAATGAACTTTCAGAGGGGTAAAAAAATTATGTTTTTATTTCCACCAATTCGAAAGATGTTTCGCAAAAATGTGAAAGCGAACATAACGCCAAATAATAAAAGGGGAAAAAGCATCAGGGCCCAAGGTGATAATTTCGCAGCCTTGAAAGAAAATAGCAACAATAAAAAAGATAGACCAACAGACCTGAGCAAAAGGATAGACCAAACAGCACACTACACTTCCCGTTGGGGAAGGCACACCCTGTAGATCGCTTTGGGGCCGGGGATGGGAAGCATTTTGCTACCGGAATTGATCATTACCATATAATCTTTCGTCGAATAATCGTCTTCGAGCGTTGTCGTTGTCGCCAGCCTAAGCTGCGCCTTGGGTACTTGGCGCGAGTCGAAGGTTTTTCTACCCACTTCCTTGCCGCGGGTTTTCTTCTCAACGCGACGCATTGGTTCGACCCAGGGGCCTTTTTCTTCCTTCCTTTTGTGCCCTTTAGCCAGATTCCATATTCCGGTCAGTTCCGCCCGGGGCTTACCGGTTCATCCCTGCATTGTTAGTATGCGCCGTGTGGCGTGGAAAAGCGTTTGATTTTTATGTTCTAGAGTCTTTGGCTGAACTTGAAGGATTGTAGGGGGAAGGCGGCAGACGCAAAAAAAAAAACAAGCGAAGCCCTCGGAGAAAGCTCTTTCGGCAGCTTACATTGCAACAATGTTAAACATATTTGGAGCACCCATCAGATAACCGTCGTCTTGTACGAGGGCCAGTTTTTCTTCGGTGTGCCTGCCGTTTCCCTTATCTCGCGGCTACAGCTGATCTGATGTTGCTGATGCGACGGGGGACTAGCTGGTGCGAGTGGGCTTTACGTTTGTATTATTTGATCTCCGCTCCACTGTTCGTCTCGTCTTCTTCGGTTTTTTGTTTTGCATTCTACCGATTATGTTGGCAGTGTTTTAGCCGGCGATTCCCTTTCGCCAAGGCGGAAAACAAGAAGGAAGTAAGAAAGGCGATAGCCCATTTTCCCAGCCCCATCGCGTTTTTCCTAGTTATGCTAATGAGCGTTCGAAGCTCTCGAAGCCATTAGGGTCCGCCCGCGGGAGCCTTCTGGTTGCTCCCATCGTCGACCGCTTCAATTTGCTTGCTCTGCGAGGTGTGATGGTCTGCGATTTTTTGTTTGGCTTTCTTCGGCGGTTGCTGTGTCGATCTGCGCCTTTTCCCTCTATATAATCACTGCCAACAACGGAACACCACGCGAGGGCACCGCGTGTACCTGGCAGCATTCACTTTCCTCAAGCACTCTCGAAGCGCTCGAGATAGATCCAAAACAGTATGACGAAACGGGATGATGAGGCTGATGCTATGCCCGATGCTGCTGATGCCGTTGATGCTGTTGATGCTGTTTAGCCGCACGGTAATGGTGGGCTTTATTTATTCATCGTCCAGTCCGATGTTGCCTGCCTGTTCGTTCGCTCGTACTTGCAGCACCGTAACGTTTTGTTGCTTCTCATATTTATTTTGACCCGTTTGCTACACGCAGTAGCGTCCCAAATGGTTCGGTTCGGTTCGGTTTGTAGGGCACTGGGTACATTGCCACCTTCATTTCCCGCCAAGTAACTCCGGATGCGGAAGTCCGGTGGGGCCGGGAGGCACGCGGGCGAATCAGTAGGTGACGAGCCAGTTGTCATCCGATAAAGTGTTCGCGGTGTTTTCATTCGCATTGCAAACTGAATTAATGTCCCCCGTTTTCCTTTGTCGTCGGGGTGGAATTATTCTATACATTTCACGGGTGGGTTCGAGTGAATTTGGAACCTGCTCTAATTTCATTTCCCCAAAAACCTCAGCGTGCTGATCGGCTGCGAACGGCCAGATGTGCCGTGTGGTGTTTGTTGTAAGCTTTTCCGGCTACCGGCGAGTCGATGTTCGCGAATAGCAGATGTGCTCATTATCATTAGTTCATTTATTTAAATCGAAAACGTGGCATATAATTGAGTGCGTCTCGTTTGTGCGTCTATGCATTGGCTCAGTTAGTTCGCATTAGCACAAATGTTGCACGCAAATTATTCTAATACTAGCTGTAAATCGAATACAAATCATAATTTGATAAAAGTTAGTCCTTTGTTTTCTCATTTTCGTAATTCGACACTCAATTCGATTTGTTTGGTTTTCGATCAGAAAATGGCGAATGAGCATATAAAAATGGGATGACTTTCTGTTATTTGTAGATTAAAAATTGAACATAAGCGTTAGAATTGTTCTACTATGCCTTATTTAACTTGTATGGCGTATTTGACTATTAAAGAATGGCCCATACGCAAATGAATCTGCAATAAAAAATTTTTTTTTGACTTCATACAGATTTTGTCCCCCCAGATCCCATCGAAATCGATTGGCTTTTATCCGTTCAATATTCAATTAATTTTTAATTGTGTGCCTGAAACCCAGGATGTCGTTTTTTTCATCGACAAAGGTAAATTTTATCCTTTACTTTTAGCACCGGTTGTCACTGCATCGACTTTTTCTCGTCATTTTATCGTTTTTTTTTTACTCTCAAGCGAATTGATTGCACACGCCACGTGTGAGACGCGATGGGGGGAAGCAAAATTTCACCGAGACTGAAGGCAAATCGATAAACTTAAAATGCAAACCGAACATACCGTGCGCTACTGATGGGCCGGAAAAGGGGATGTTTAAAAATTGATACCGCTTCAAAGCAACTCAATTATTGCCCTTCCGAGGCGCAATGTCGGTGCGGTTAAATGCTGGAATGAAGCGATTAACCGTTTGATATTTCGAAACGGTTCAAATGGACTCACTTACCACGCGCTCAAAACATAAATGTGGTGTTGAAGATTGACTTATCAAGGAAGGGCAAACCAAAATGAGATAGCTAAAACTGCAACATCTCAACGCTCGTGTATCTAATTTCCGGTTTGCCCTTGAAATGCGGTGCATACGATATTTATTTTTATCCATGCCAACGTTCCTCGAATGAGTGAATCTGCCAAAAGGAAAGTCACTGGATGCTAAAATTTGTATCAATCTGCGGAAACTGCATCAAATAACTTATATTAAGTTCAGTTTAAGATGCCGTCTTTGTTAAGACATTTGTCTAACTGTAGCTAGTCCGTCGTGCTATTTCTTATATCGACAGGGCTACCTGTTCGACTTGGTTCTCCCGTTAGTTGTAGAAGACATAATGATTTTTCCCTCCGTCTAGCAGATTTCAATTAATATACTCTTCCTTCCTTTTGAGCAAATCATCTCCAGCTTTTCTCTTAGTGTTTTTTTTGTGTGTGTGTTGCGAAGTTCAAACGTAGAGTAGTCCACCGTGATGGAAAGATGATCTCATTGCTGGCTGATGTTCGAAAAGATTCGAAGGAGAACCTGTGACACCGGGCGTCGGTGCGGGTCTGCACGTTTGCCCGCAGGCTCGCAATGTGGCCATGCACGAGTGGAAACGCGAACTGGTTTTTCCTCTCGACACCCACAGCGAAACCGCTCGATGCGCCACCGTTCCCTGTCCGCCATCGAGTTCTCTCCATGATTTATGGGCTTTCCCACACATTAATTATATAATGTTTTTGTCTTCGGCACGGCTCGAAATGTTCATCGTCTTCTTCGCGGTGGTACGGCGGGAAATGGCGCTTTTTCCAGTTTTCAGGTGGCATGCTTTCTTTTCGACTGTTGAGATGTCGCTGCTAAAGTGGCGGTTTCGGGAAGCGGGAATGTCGGCACGTCGGGGGCTTATGGTTTCCTCTAAGGCATCGAATTACCCGGCGGGTCGGTGTTGAACAGATCTTCATTGACACCCGAGGGACGGCCGTTCACCTACTTCTCAGCCTACAATTGATATCTCATCTACCGCCGGTGCGGTGCTTCTACAACTCCGCTTGATCCAGATCCATCTTGAGCGACGCGTGATCCCGTTTCTTCCCGAGAAACCTCATCCCACTACGCCTTAATTGTGGACCCCGACCAAGCGCACCTGTTTTTTCCACCTAGGTGTATTTTTCCCTTAATTCTGGATGAGGTGTGAGTAGAATAATTTAAGGTTTTACAAGTATCGCAGGCACTCGTTTGAGTAAAGCGCTGCCTTGGAAAGCTGCCTGCCTGTGCCCTGCCTAACTCGATTTGAGAAATGTTTTGAAGTATCTCTCCAGGCTGAGGGCGTCGCGTATCGGAGTGTAACGAAGACTTTTGAAGATTTTTTTCCCGCTGTACTTGGCGCTACAAAACGATGCTTCAACCACTCTTCCGGAGGTTTCTAAGACTTGGGAAAGTGGCTCGGCGAAAAGAATGTTTGGCTCGCATCCAAAAAGCTCTCCTGGAGCCAGCTGTTTTTAAAGGTCCGTCAATGTTTACCCCTAGCGGTCGGTAAGGAGTAGAGCCGCTTGAAATTGCTTCTTCGAGTTGAAAAGAATTAGGAACTAGCCATTTCCAAGCAGGATGACCTTATTTCGTGGTACAGACGGCCGAATCTTGCCCATGATGCGGTAACTCTATGGGAGAATGTGTATTTCTGGTGCAATCGGGCAGCCAGCGATTACGAAAATCCAGTCCACGAAGCCAGGACCAGCTCTAACCGGTACCGGGTTTTGTAGCCCGATCGCCAAGGGCGAGCTGCAGTGCGATAGAAGTTTCGTAACATTAACACGCCATGGGCCACAGGTTCGGGTGTACCTTTTCTGCGTTTCTTTCTGTTCTTCGTTTTGCTTTGAATTGGGAACTTTTTCTAGCTTTATCCAACAGGGGCACATTAGGTGAAAATGTGTACAAAATGCGGAGGTTCGGTTTTGGGCGTCTTACAGAACGAATGCCGTTCTCACAATTTCGCCACAATTCGCAACAACCGTTTACGTATGTTGACATTTAGCAATCGATTCGACAATTGATAGCGAAAGAAGGTTTTGTTACCTAATGCAAGAGTTCACCAGTAGCCCTAGAGGTTTGTCGATTCGAAGTACGAATGTTACAGGTCACGCCAATGATTTCAGCCAACGGACGAGATCAAGGTAAGCCTCGGGCGTTAGATGCATTTTTAATGGCCCGAGCTCGGTGGAGTTTAAAAATTCATAATTTTGTGTTTGCGTTCTACAACCTTTACCGCTTTAGATTATGGAACGATCGCGGGCATGATGAGTGCGATGGTTTGCAAAGTTGTAGTTACACAGAACATTTACCATCTACAAAGTCAGCGCCTCAAATCTAGATGCCTTAAAAAAGCCTCAATGGAGAAAATTAATTACTTCAGAATTAACCAAAACAGTAGGATGACACCAGCCGAAATTGATGAACGATGCGAGCGTCCCCAAGCCGAAAGCACGTCGCAACATCTACATTAGTCCAAATGGAAAGTTCACGACGACGTAAAAGAAGATGAGAAGGCATTTTTCAAATCCTTTTTTCTCGCTTTTCGTTATTTTCGGATGATAATGATACCGTTTTACTTAAATTGTCGTTTGTGGAAAAGAAATTGTCCCAAAGCGCATGCCGTCAACTTCCCTTCTCAGTGGTGCTTTTTGATGGGTGCGAAAGTCGTTTGATGAAGTGTGGAAAACTAACGAAAAGTGTCTTTTTTACGTTCCCGGCGCTGGGCAACTTCTTCGGAAGCTCGCTCGCATTCCTCGGGAACGTGAAACACGATGACGTTCAGCGATCAGTTTCAATGATTTAGGGAAAAAAAAACCCACAGAGCCGATGATGAGCGTGGCGAATGGGGCGAAAAATGCACCATGGAACCACCCATTGTGTGTGTGTGTATGGGTCGTGTAGTCCGTTGTTACAAGTGGCACAATGGTGCGTTGGTGACCAGAAAGCTGTCTGCCGGCATCGCCTTTCGGGTGACGCAACGCCCAATTTCCATCAGCATTTTTCCATCAAGTATCACCATTACTTGGTGCAAAGGCGAGGGGGGGAGGGGGCGTTATGTGTGGGTGGCCGCAAGGAGAAGGTGAGAAAATTATGATGAGCCCTGGTGCCCTGCAGCCTTTGGCCGGGCTTGCTCGGTGCGCTCAATTGCGCGGGCCGCGTACATCGGGAAGCTGCTGGTAAACTTTCCTTACAATGATCATAGCGAATCGCTTTACACTCGTTGCGCGAGCAGTCGTGCACAATGGTGGAGGAAGGTCGCTCGTAAAGGTGGCTTTTCCATTTTCCTAACTTATGCTGCAACTGCTCATCGCAGATGGAACGAGGAAACGGTGCCGGTTGTGTAAGGGTTTTAACGTTTTTTTTTCTTTTCTTGTCCGTTTCTTTCCCTCCGCCGCCCAAAGGGACGCGATCATTATCGGGCGACGATCGCAATCGCTTCATTAACGTAGGGCCTGCAAGGAGGCTTGTTTTTGCTTCCTTCCGAACCTTCCGGTTTTTCGCAATCATAAGCCAACTTTATCGATAGCAGAAAGCCTTTGATAGTTTCGTTCGAGCCACCGAGAGGTGATGAAATGCATACGATGAGCGTCTAACGAGATGAGTTCTGTTTTTTTTTAAAGGCCCTCCATTGCCCACGGCATAGAAGCACCTCCGAAAGGTGGTGTTCGGTGTTGCCGAAAATCGTTAGCTAACAACCGCCGCCGAGCGGAAGGCAGGCGAAGGGAAAGTTTTCCGAGTTTCTCTCTGATCACGCTACCATCAAACGGCGTTGTTCGAATCGAGCGAAAGATCATCTTCGATCTGATCCATCGGTTCGTGTTGGTATTTCCCTACGTTCCATCATCTTTCCTCCGGTGCCTATGGCTACGGTTTTTGGCGCGGGAATCGTAGGAAAAAGAGAAACATAATTCGAAGCTCATAATGTTTGATTAGATCACGCCATGCCGTTTCATTTTCAACGAGCCCTCGCGAAACCGAACCGCAGCGGAGGCAAAGAAAACAGACGTGTGGAGAGAAAGAATGAAGAAGAATTAAGGAAGCTCTAGCTCGCAAGCAGGGGAATAAACTTTTTCCCTTTGCCGGGAGCCTCCAAACGTGAAGGGTTTTCATGTTTGTGTATCTGCCCTGGAACATGGTGTAGAAGATTGACTCCCTCAACCTGCTTCCATCTTTTTCGTGCACATGACGCGTGGGAAAACGCAACGTTGCAGAACGTGCGCAAGCTGGTTGTGCGCAAAGGGCGCAAAGAGTGCATGTGGGTCGCCGGGTTGAATGATAAGCCATCGTTGCTTCTATGTCTTCCCTTCGAACACACACCTGCACTCGATCGCAGCAACACACACGCAGCGAGGCGTGTGATAATTTAAAATTTATGGAAAATTATGTACCCCATTTACCTGAATGTGGGGATGTGAAAACCCGAGGGTGACAAGTCATTGTCTCGGTTGTCGTTAATGTGGCGAAGATTTTCTTTTGCTCCCAGTCGGCTTAACGTTTTTCCTGGTGGCGGATTTGTTTGGCGAAGTTTTTTTTGGAACTACAAACAGTAGATTACAGTCATGCAATTGGATACTTTAATCGTCAAAACTGGTTTATAATGTCATTGTTCGGAAGTTTGACATCCATAACGTTTTAAGAAAATGTTTCGTGTCTTGTACACATTTTACGTATTTCAAAAATAAAGCATTATTTGAACACACAGTGAAGGATATATTTTGTATCGAAACTGGTGATTTTGTCATCCTTGCGTTCATTTCCACGTAAATACGAAGAGATAAGCAGGTGTATAATGTTCCCTCCTTTGACTTTTTCCTGGCACATGCTTCCAGTAGTGAGTTCATGGTTTAAAAATGTCACGAAAACATGACTTATTAATGCAAAACTTAAGAAAGCGGAAGAGAAAAGACAAAAGTGTAAGAAAAGCGAGGAAATTGCCCTGTAGCCCCTTGTCGTCGAGGTGTAAGTGATGAGTCCATCACCGGTGTGAAGCAGCGTGTTAGAAAAAAAAAGATGATACAAAAAATGGCATCGAGCAGGTGGAACAAGCGGCCGAACGGCAAATAATGCACGACGATCCACGCTTCCCAGGCTTTGCTAAATGCCGAGATAAGACGAGCGATGAGTGCAGAGAAGCGTTTTCTTTCGCGCTTCCCTTCTCGTTCGGGGGAGAACTTGGCTGGGCTGGAGGATGCCCTGGGAAACGGTTGGTTGGGAACAGCGGTGCTGAATTCGAAACATCCAATGCAAACAAGCAACGCGAAGCGAAGCAAACAAATAAATGATCCCGCGGCCTGCGCGCCCCGGCTGCTATTAATTTGTTATTATCGGCTGCGCGGGAGGTTTTGCTTTTGCATTTTCTTTTTTATGTAAGCATGTATCATGCCAATGATCTATGCTGCGCAGATGATCCGTATGCTGGCCGGGGTAGGGGTAGGAAGTCGGCGGAAAAGCAGCTCGTTACACGATTTGCCACAGCGTGGATCATGCGGTCGGTCTCGCGATGCCTTCCGCTTGAAATTCTTAAACTTTTCTTCTCCAGCTGACACGAGTCTTCACTTCTCATCGGGTTTTCTTTTCGTGGTTTACATCTCAGAACCGGCGTTCGCTAATGCCGAGAGTTGGGCGGCCTGCGCCAAGTATACGCAGGAAAGTTTGCTATTTATTTTCGTAATGACTGTTGGAGAAACTTTTCTCTCTGCAAATATGTGTGCCTGAGCAGTACTCTTTGGGCTTTTGTTTTGCTTGATGGTATTTAAGCATATTTGTTGCACTCCGTTTTTCCCGGTTTTGGTTTTGTAAACTTTTTTGCTGATCTTTCGTTGCGTTTCCCATTCCTCCGGTGCTATATTTGCGCCATTAAAACGTTCACTTAGGTTTTGTTTGTGCCCTTCAAAGTTTTGCGATAAAATACTCTCCGATTGCTGGTTCGTTTGTTTTACAATTGCACGTAAAAGGCACTGACTAAGGCAAAACTCATTTCCTCCGATTTCGAGGAACTTCTCGTAGGTCAAGGACGATGCGCTACGAAAGGAACGAGACAAAACTTTAATTTCTTCACCGGAGCGAAAGAAGGTACGGCCGGGTAGACAGGTGTTTAAAATTAGGTCCATGAATAAAACATCGGTACGACATGCTTGGCGGTATTTAAAACACGTTTTCGTTTAGGGGCGAGTAGCAAGAGTTCCCTTTTTCCCACTGGTGCAAGCTTCTTGGGTCTCTGCTTGGGAGGGGAGTTTCCGAAGCCATAAAGGTAACCATCTATTACAAACCGCACCACGCCCGGACTACGGGTGAGTGTGGCATGAAGGGGATGTGTTGGGAGACCGGCGAGAGCTTTATGCAAATTAATTCGAGTAGAATCGTTGCACATCGAGGGGTGAAATGGATTCTTATGGCCCTTTGGGATATCATGGCCAGGGCCAAATTCTGGCGGCAAACGACCCTGTCTTCCCTCGACGGTTTCTGGTGCGTATTGGGGGGATTGTACAGCAACGATGGTGAAGCTATTGAACCAATAAAATCTGATTCGAAAGCTATGATTTTACCCAGAGACAGACGTTAGTCTGGAGGAGCCGGATTGAGTCATCGACCGTACGTGCATCGTCACCGTTGGCACGACTTTTCATGACGTTGGATCTAATGCTGGCAAGGACTCCTTAATTATGCTTTTCAATTGAGGTTAGTGCGAGCTTCGTCCTACGTGACAAGGTTGATCAAATGGTTTCACCTTGAACGGCATCGCAAACAAACACACCGACAGGTTCTTGGCATTGGAAAGTGACTCGTTACTAAATCGATTCATTCACTTTCGCTTCATTTTCCTCGGATTACTCAATTTCACTGGAGATGTAAAGGTGATTAAAATGGGTTTTTTACGAGCATGCGTTGCCGCTCAGCTTGAGGTTGCGTGTTTCCAGAAAGCAACAAGCCCTGAGGATGAAAGCATGTGAAGAATCGTTACAATGATCTTTTATTCATCTGCGCTCCGTACATTCGTTTGATGTTCTGAAAATATCCCTGTAATGACGTAATGCTGAGTGAAAACGCTATATGGGGAAAGGCTCTTCCCGCACGGCACATTGTCACTCCTCAACAATGTCTACGTTGGGGTCCTTTGAACTTGCCACGGATCCTAGTCTTCGCCAGCCGGCTTATGCATACGATTGCGAGCTTCCACCGGCTGAACCGCGCTCCTGTGTGTCGTTCAATATTTGCCTACCTTCCAACCGGCACGTGCGTTAGTAAATGGGGTCTCGAGTTCGAATTCGCCCGCTTGTCGAATGCGGAATGCAACGGTTCTCGTGTCGGCCCAATTGTCTCCGTCAAGTTTAACTACCTGGTGACGGCGCGAGCGATGCCGGCGGTTTTGTGGATTGTGCGGTTTAGCAGCGGCGGTTTGACTCCTGACTTCGCGAAAGTTAATTTGAATTCACGCAGTCAACGAGACAACGAAGGCTGGTGGTATCGGTGAATGCCGGGAGTAGTGGCGCAATTTAAATTTTTAATTAAACGAGGACACTTTAGCTCCGGCACTATTTAGTTGGGCCGTTTGCATTTACTCGACGCCCCATCGCCCGGGGAAAGGGTGTGTCGGTATTGTTTGGCAAATTTTCCACCGCTTTTCCTGGAGCCGACGCTCTTCGTATGTGCGCAAAGGAAGGCCGGCTTTCGGCCACGCTGGAATTGCAGAGGAGACAGAAAATTAACCTCGCCGTTGGAGGATTATTATAATCGAGCAAAATACACAATCCCTCCCCGGGGAAGGCTGGCATACTTTGCGGCTCGATGGAAGGCAAGGGTGAGTTTTAATGGCATAAGCGCTGGCTTGTTCCGGATGGTCCATGAAATTCGCGAATTCTCGAGGTGCGCGAGGCGACGGAAGTTTCGCGTTGATGCGTTCCGAAATGATGATTCTTTGCTTTTTCCCCCGCGGTTACGTTATGGGTCGGAAAACTTGTCGACCTTAGAAGATGCCTTCCAGATGCTGAAGGTCGGGCCAGCCCGGTCGACCGGATGCCGAAAGGTCCTTTAAGCTTTCCGCCCAATTCCCAATCTCTCTCTCTCGGAAAGGGACCCCAAGGGATCTGCGGAAATGGTGTGTAACGAATACAACGACCATCGTTTTTGCATCACTATTCCGAGCATGCAGGGAATTTTCTCGTCTAGTTTTTTTTTTCATTCTCCATACTTGACTTCCCTTCTTTGGCATGTTCCCGGGTTGCAAAAATATGAATGATCCCGTCTGGCAGGCTTCTCTGTTGTTAGCCAGACTTGTTTCTTTTTTTTTTCCTTCTGTTCCTTTACTCTTCCGGCTCGGAGTTGTTTGAGTTGTCAAATTGATTCGCAAAGTTTTACCTCCGAACATTTGGTGGTTGGCTTGGGCCCGGTTGAATGCGAATGCTGGCCTGGGAGGGCCGCTAGGAGTGCATTGTTTTCCCTTCATTAAGTCCTCCCTCTTTCAATGTCTGAAAAACTCCGAATCTTGAATAAGCTCCCCGTCACTGTGGGAGATGAGTGATAAAAATATTAACTTCGTTTGGATTGTTTAAATTTGTTCTTTAGAAAGTAATCCTCAGCACGTTTGTAAGACTGTTCGTGTGTTCCAATTATGCTTGAAAAAATCCTTCTTTGTAGATAACGGGTGAAAGAAGTGATTTCAGGGATTTTTCTAGACTATGGAAAGTTGTCTATGAAGACTTGGAATAGAAAATCAGTTGCAACTTGTACATATCCATGTTATTTAAAAAAGTATCTTTTTCCAAGCCAAATTAATGAATATATAAGCAGTTTTGTGACAGTCCGTATTATTTAATAATAATGTATGCATTTGTGCGATTTTCACGACCATTCATTTGCTCTACTTGGGGTAAAGTTTTGCTTATCTCTTTACACAATTGGTGGTGCTGTAGTTTCGTGCCGTTGTTGGCGGATTCATGTAATGCAAGCCGTTCGTTTATTTGGTCTTTTCATCACGATCCTTTCCACGTCGTTGCACTTGTTGTGCCTGAGACGGTTTTGACACAAACAAAGAACTTTGTCGAGACCGCCAAGACGTGTGACGTAAGCATTTTTTTAAATAAACGTAAACACACGTTAAATGGTGTTTTTGGAGTTGGATAACACGCCGTGTGATGCTTCGTACCCCGTACTACCTGGGGTTCTCATTTCTCGTCGGCATCCGGTATGTGGCGATATAGGGGACAAGGTTTCGCTATGCAACTGGCGGATCTATGCAGTCGATAAGCAATGAGGAATTCAATGGAAGAATGTGCAGTAATGTAAACATGATGTGCTGGACGTCATGTGGGTTCGTTTTACGAAACGGTGCGTTTCGTACGAAATGCTGGAAAGAATCTGCGCTCGAATAGCACGACATGAATTTATAAGGGCTCATTTTTCAATCGATGGATTATTTACTGGTTTCATAATTAAAACTGGAATTATCAGCGCTCCTATACGCACAAAGTGTTTAAGTTGTAAATATGTCATTAATATTCAAGCAAAACAAAACTATCTCTGATTAATAAAGGCCTTTTTGATTTGTAATTAAATGATCAACAAATTTAACGCTTAATTCATTAACACCATTTGGAGACAAACTTGCCTCTTTTTGGGAATGGTTGACAAACTCAATCGTAAAATGCGCTCGGAACGTTCATTTGAACACATTTACTCTTCACATTCCTTTCGTGACTGTGCAAACATGCAAACAACTCCTTTCCTCCCTGGTCCTTCGGCAATCATCCTCGTGTATTTCTATCTAGACTGCCCTCCTTTGCACGGGATGCGCTGATTGTAATTGATTCGGGGGGTTTTTTTTTGCCAGCGTCACTATTAGAATGTATCTCGGCTGACATTTGGTACTTCACATGTGACATTCTTCTCCATTTCCACTGGCCATGGAGTATGGCGTCGTTCGCATCACAAAGAGCTGGGTTGCTTTTTCCAGCCTGCGCTGCAGAACCATTTCGCTTCTAATTTATTGAAGCACCAGATTAGATGAGACCGAACCAAGAACAAAGGCGAAGGTAAAACGACGAAGCCTCTGTCGCACCGCTTTCCAACAGCAATGTCCAACACGGTGCACAAAGAAAATTAAAAAAAAAGGTCAGTGAGTGGAAGATAAAAGTAGTAAAGGATGCGCAGAAGGTGGTAATTTCGTTGCCCTGCAGTTTGACGAACTTTTGCTCCCAATTCGGCGGTCCCGCTCCACGTACGGCATATCGAACGCGCGGCGTTGGGCCATCCCCGTCCTGGGTCAAGGATTCGTCAATTGTGCATTGGTTTCTGCCTCTCTGAAGGGATAGGGGAGAGGGTAGGGTCAGGGCTCGGGTCAGATCGACCTCGTCTTCCAACTCGCCCGACTTGGATGACGATAAAACGATGATGTTTAAAATGAACACTCGGTCGTTGGTCCTCACTGTCACCTCCCGACGCAGAACTCGTCCCCTGGCGGGAAGGACGAAAAGCGAGGGTTTTTGCGCAAGGTTTTATTGGATTCTCCGATGCCAGTGCCCTAGTGACTGAACGAACCGAAAGGCACCGAACCGTGGCATTCAGTTCAAGGATTTCGGTTTAGTGTTTTCGTTTATTTTTCCATTTTTTCCTTTGGGTGCTGCTCACCCGGAGCAGCGGTTCGGCAGCATCGTTCCACCGATTTTCTTTGTCCTTTGCGCTGGCAGCTGAAGGGTGTCAAAAACTGCACCGAAACACAGTTCACTCCTCCGGACGAGGGGCAACGTTATTGGCAAGGGCGCACATGGGGTGGATTTTGGGATGAAAAAATGATCTGATTCATTTGGGGTTTCCAAGAAAATGGATTCTGTTTTTCCAGGCCATGGAGAGTGTTGCTCTTAGTGCAGGCTGCGAGTTAGGTCAAGATCAGGACGTTCACTCTGTCTATTCGAGGTTGTTCTTGGGGCTGCGTTTCCACTGCGATCCGCAGTTCGTGTTCTCGAAGTTTTTACGCGATTTTCCACGCTACGGATAGTGTGCTTCGCTTCACACTTGCAGCATTGAAAGCATCCTTATCTCCGCCGTTGGAAGTCAGTGTCCTTGAAGTGGAGGGATATCCTCTCAGTCGAACTAACGAAAAGGCAATGAACTAAGCCAGGTGCAAAGGGATATTCTATGCGGTCAATCACTAGCTTTTCTTCTTCCATCGTAAACTAAATCAATTTTTTTCAACCCGACGGAGGGCGTTCTGCTTGCCACCCAGAAGTTGTTGTTTACTCGAGTGGCTGTGAGATTACCACATGACCTTTTCAGCTTGTCGCGATTACACTTTGCCAGCAAGGTTAGGTTGTGAGGGAATTTATTTCTCCATCAACAGGAACACACTCGAATCAAACAACAAACTCGAACCTCCAAACCTCATTCGACTTGAGGTGGAAATGAATTGTTTTAAATAATGATGCTTCGGGTGGACTGGTATTTCTGGGACTAGAAGTCTTCTTCCCTTCTCGATTCGAACAATTCTGCACACCCGATTACGACGGAAGTCAGTCATCGTTAAGCCGCAGTCATTCCACCCACACTCTACCGCACTCTCATTCTGTGAATGTGCACGAATTACCCCCGGCTTTATTGAAAAAGTTCTGCACATTACTGTCCCACAAGAGGTGGCGGAAAATTGAGTCATCAGTTTGGATCTGTATGCACTTTTTCGCTTCGTGAAAGTTCTGTGCGATGCTATTTATAGTTTCGTTTGATCACGCAATTCGAGAGGAGCTTTCGGTTCAGTTTTTTTATAGTAGTATGGGACAAGTATAGGACATGTTAAGGCATGTTGAAAGCCCATTAAAAGTTTAATCAAGTACGGTGCGTATTTTGTTCGTTGTTTTTTTGTTCAAAATCATATCATGAGGCCTGGTTTAATTAATAATGCTGTAAAAAGTACGTTCCTTCCAGCCAGTGCCATGTGACAGATAGACTCGTTATCTTGCCCGGCAACTCTTTTTACTTCGCTCACGATAAGAAGTGCAAGTTATTTTCACTCCGTTGGAAATACATTTGTCCTCCACACTAGGGCGGTGAACCAGAGCGGGGGAAAGTTTTTCTTTCATTCACCGCCCTTTTACGGGTTCCTAAGTAAAGACTTAGAAGGCAAAGAATAACCGAAAAGCGAAAAGTTTAACATGTTGGTTGGTTTGGAGATTTTTTTTTTGGTCTGGAGTTTGTAAAGGATGCCGACACGGAATTGGATTCCGCCTCTTTGTTGATCAGTGAAAGCTTTCAGAGGCGAAGTTATGATGGAGTAGACGGGATGTTGAGGAGGGTCACAGGGACTTAAACATGGCTTGAAAAAGGGTATCTTGTGTAGTCTTAAAATAGAAAGGAAAAAAAGGTGAATGGGTATATAAAATCGCCTAAAGAGATTAGGCAGGCAGCAGATTGTAATGTTTATTTTCTTTTCTTCATCTCCCCATCGCTAGCGAACCGCATCTCGAATCTGGAGCTTCGCTGCAAGCCGGCGGCAGAAGGAATTTCCCTGGCGGCAGGAAAAGGGCAGTGGATAGGGGAGATGTAGCCGGCTCTGCAAGCCATCCGTATCCAATGGTCTGCGTAGGTCTTCGCAATGGAAACGATCAAAAACTTACTGCTGCAGACGTCCTCTGGGGCCGGGCCCACCATCGGCGGCCAGCCGGATTATGCGGACGTCCTGCTCGGCAAGACAATGAAGGATCCATTCGGCGGATGTCCTGCGCTCGGCGATGTCGGGCCCATCTTGTCGCCGGTGCCGATGCGAGTCGGTTCAGACGAGACGGCCCCCGGTGGGGGCGAGGACTGTCGTCGGATGGAGCGACCGCAACCGCTGGGCCCGGCGGTGGGAAGTGAAGATTTTATCCATCCAAAACTGTCGGAACTGAAGCAACCACCGGTAATTGTGGGGGTCGCCGTGAAGCGGAGCCTGCGAAAGCCACCGGAAGTAATAACTCGGGCTACGGGTGGCGGTATCCCGCTGGAGGCGAGCACACTCGAGCGGTGGCATAAGGACATTTTCGAGGCACCGCCGGCCTCGGTGAGGCCACCACTGCAATACGACAACGACAACGAAGATGAATGCGAAGATGGCGTGAATGTGATAACGGAGGTGTCGAATAAAACGTTCGAAAAATACCAGAACCGCTCCTGCTCCGGGGACGATAAATCCTGCCCCGATGGCCTCGGTGCGGGAGGTCAAACATTAGCCCTAAACGGGGTCGAACAGGACGGTGCGAATGGTGATGCTGAGAATGGTCACGATTTGATCGATTTGATCGATTTCAGCAGCGACCTGGAGCAGGAGTTCCCTGCGGGTGGTGCCGAGGAGAAGGCGGTTGCGCCCTTGGTGAAAGCCGTCGTTGAGGTGAAAAAGAAGAGGGTAACCTTTCTGCTGGATCCATTCCAGCATGACGATACGACCGACGGTGGAGAGGAGTCGGATGTCACCGAGGAGGATTCTCCCCTAGGGGTGGACGTTGGCAATGGTGGTCTCTCGGGGTCGGAAGATGCTGGAGCAGACATCGATACGGCGGAGAAGCGGTGGGTTGATGAAAGTGATCCCATTGATGGAGGACGAAGCGGGGCGATGGTACCGCACCAGGCCAGTTCCACCCACTGCCAGCTTCGTAATGAAATATCAACAGAGACTAGGCAAACAGATGACATTGTTTTGCGCACCGATAGAAGGGAGGCTGGCAAGAGTAGTGGTGGTCACGTTGATAGTGAAGCTGCACGCTGGAGTCCGCAACGGATACTCGAGGAGAACCCAATGGAGGCGCTCGACGAGCGGCGGCAGGAAACGGAAACGGTTCAGCGCGCATGCTCCTCTCCGTTACATGGCGAGAGCGAGAGTCTCCATCGTCGTCATCACCACCATCATCAAAATCATCATCATCGTCAACAGTTTCCTCACCGCCGTTGGCAACAGGAGGGGCCGTTTACAATCACAGACACGGCGTGCGGCCGTCGAAGTAGTAGTAGTACGGTCCTGTCAGCACATTCCGATGCTGGTGGAGTATATGCGAGAGAAATCGACGAAACTCTCGCACTTCATGGCGAGCGAGCCGTGGATGTTTGTTTACCGAACGCATGCGCCGGAACCGAATCGATCAACGACTCCGAACGGCAACGGAACCACCACCAGAGTGTCAAAGGACAGCAGGCCGTCATCGTTGGTAGTGGTGGTGAGCAGTCGTCCACGGTGCAAGCAGAGGAGCTTTCGGCATCGATCGATGGGCGGAGAAGATACCAGCACCGCGGCACCACTGGTAGTGACATTGAGGGTTGTTGCATCGACAGACGTGACTGGCACGGGTTGTCGCAGGAACAGCAGGTCGGTGGAAAAGGTGACCACCATCGGGAGGTGCAATCATCCGAACAGCAATGGCAAACGGTGGTGCCATTGGAGGAGCACGGGAGAATCGATGAACGAGCAAGTTACGACGAACAGCATCGAGTGGCAGTAGCTGAGTCCACCGACGACGACGGCAGCAGTAGTGGTAGCAGTCTGCTACGAGGATTAGAGTGCGTCAGTACAAGGACCACAAGCACCGCGCTCGTTGGTCCCATCAAGGAGGACAAGCCAGAGGAATCGTTGGGTTGGCAGGAGGGTTGCCAATGGGAAGCACTCCCTCGACGACAGCAGCCAAAGACAGCCGTTGTGGCCCGTACGGCCCAAACTTATCCCGCGGAAAGTGAAGAAAAGTCTACCCAAGTTCCGTCGCCACGGCAGCAGCAACGACCAGCAGCAGGAAGGGCCCCTGCTTTGTCCTCGGACAGTGAGAGTGAAAACTACTATGGCACCTGCTCGCCGCCGACGGTAGTGCGGGCGGAGTGCACGGGAGATCGGTGCAAGTGTCGGGCCCATCGCAGAAACTGTCCGTACTCGAACAACGGTGCTGGCTCATCGCTGCTGGTCGAGGTGACACTCAATGCGCACATCTGTGTGCACCAGCAGAACGGGAACCAGGCGGAACCGTGCGTCCCCGACGACGACGACGACGACTCCACGGTATCCTTCACCAGGTACGACGGCGGAGTGACCACGAGGGTCTGCCAGTGTGAGAACTCCAGTGGACAGGGTCCGCGAGTGCTCAGGGACAGTGCAACCAACACACAGGGCGCGAAGGAGGAGAATCGGTGCGGTGCCAGTGCGGACGACTCCGACACCCCGTCGACCGTCACATCCGAAAGCTACGTCCGTCCGAAAGCATCGCGTAACCCATCCAGTGCGGACAGTGGAATACTCATCATCGACGACGACGACGAGGAGGAGGAGGACGATGACGTCGAAGGTTGCGAGCGAGAGCAGGAAGACCACGAACAATCAGCGTGCAACCCGCCATCCGTATCCCTCGAAGGGAGTGTGCGTGCGGAAGTCAACGAACAGCCTCGGAGCATTGTGAAAGGTCCTGTCGCGGATCGGGACACGCAAACGTTCATTGGGAACTTTATTGACAGTGAAAAACGTTCCCCCGAATTCGCTTCTACTCCTGATGGTGGTGGTAGTGAAGTGTTAACCGCTCCAGCGCAGCATCCCGTCGACGCTGAGATCGGTGACGCGGTCACCACTGGTGGGGTTGAGTGTTTTGAGGCCAGCCAGCGCCTGAAGCGACTCGAGGAGCGCTTCCGTGGACTTGCCTACACGAAAAAGCTCTTCCGCCCGGAGTCGGGAGTGCGTGGCACACCCGGGGGCTCCCTGCCCTCGTTGCTCGTGTGCGCAGGGCATCCAGCGGCTCCTGCCGTAGCAGCTCCCACCGCTGCCGCCTTCTCCACCGACGGTTGGACGTCGGTGGACTATGCCAACACCAACACCTTTGCGGCGGACTCCCCAACAAACGCCCGTCGTGGTGGTGGGCGTGCTGGTGCAGGCGATGCGAACGTGACGCTCTGCTCGGGCTCACCAACACAGTCGCGACGTGCGAGAGGACTACGGCCGTCGACGTCGACGCCGTCGTTGCTAGATGCATCATCATCATCGGCGGCATCGTCACCATCATCAGCGACGGTCTCATTGCGAGTAGCAGCAGGAACAGCAGCAGCATCCGAGGCGAGTCGTGGCAGTGCGCTGCTGCCATCGCGGAAAACATCCTCGCTCAGTTGTTTACAGCAGGATGCGACGCAGCACGAGGACGAGACCGAGTGCCATCTGCTGAGTACCAGCAGAACCAGCAGGCGTACAGACGGTGACACTAGAGGAGCAACCAATCGTCCTGCGAGGCGTTCCATTTCCTCCTGGACGAGACCGATCCTACCGCCACTTTCCTCCTCGCTGCTGTCCCTTTCGGCCTCCTCGCTTCTCTCGCTTTCCTGTCTCGATCTCGAGCGCCAAGGAAGGCAACGGGCTGGCAGTCAACCTCCTCCATCAAACGAACGCCTGGTAGCGACACACGGAATCGAGTCGAAGGAACGAGCGCAGTATCAGGATACGAACAACAACAAACGGGTGGACGAAATCGGTCTCTCCAAAGCGGTCTCCTTGCCCTCGTTATTGTCGCAGGAGTACCACGGCCAGACCGAAACCGAGTATCTTCCATTTGGCGTTGATGGACTTGCGGATCGTGAACGAGAATTCGATTCTGGTCCACGTGTCGTTGCGGTAGAAACCTTTAGGCCGGATTGTGATCGTGCCAAGGGAGAGGCGCCTGAGAGTGGTCGGGCAGCGGTGCTTGGATTTACAGTCGTGCAGCGACATCCGCGTGCCGTCGAGGAGCTGCGCCAGAACACCGACACGCCGGAGAGTAGCGGGGCGGAGTCGGAGGAGATCTGCAAAATCTTCCCCGGTGGTAGGGCCCGTGTGGGTGATCCACTGGAGGTTGTCGAAACGGTGGTGCTGGTGAACGGATCGACCGAGGACGAAGACGACGAGGACGACGTAGACGAAGAGGAAGAGCAGGAGGAGGAAGAAGAAGAAGAGGAGGAGCTGTTATCCTCTGACGCGGGTTGCGCCGGAGAAGGTGAAGTGATTTGTGTAGGCCGTGTCGGGCAGCGCGACGATCCGGAGGAGGAGTTCGTGCAGCTCGAGAAGCTGCTGGCGGCCGATCCGCACACGAACTGCGAGTTCGACACGCGCCATCTGCAGGACTACGAGCCGGAAGTCTATCGGATCAAGTACTGCTACGATGAGCTCGAGGAGGAGCTAGAGGAGCAGCAGCAGCAGCAGCTGTTCGTGGTGGTTGGTCGCGGCGAACGTTCCCTTCCAGTGCCGGGGCCTCCACCCGCCGTTCCCCCACCTCCGCCTCCTCCGCCGCCGAAGGCGGGACGGGCGTTTTCTAGTGCGGGAAGTGTGTTCCGTGTCGTTCCGGAGTCGTACGGTAACGCCGAGCGGGTGGTGTCGAAAGAGTGTGGTGTAAAACGTGTCAGTGCGGGTACCGAAGTCAGCCAAGGGTGTGTAGGTAGTGTGCCTACGGGTGGTGGTTTGGTGCTGCTCGGATCCTCTACGATCCACGGCGAGAACGGGCACGGGAAGGGTGCGCCCTCGAAGGTGGTGCTGGTGACAACCGGCGGTGTCGGCGGTGTGCAGTGCGGTGAGCCCCGCGACACCGTGAGTGCAGTGCGTGAAGACGGTGACATACCGCCCCCTCCTCCGCCCCCGAAGGCACGGGCCGGGTCGGCGTCGGTCGGCGGGTGCGGGTGCGTGCTCGAGGCTATCCCACTCTATCGCAGTGCGGCGGACGCCCTAGTGGGGGCGGGCGGCGGCGAGGCGATGCGCGAGACGGCCGGCGGCACCCTGCGGGGGCTGCTGAAGAAACCGAACCGGCCACCGCCGGTGCGCAAGAACCGGGTGGTGTTCGACGAGACGCGCAACGAGTTCTTCGAGGCGGACTACATCATCCTGATACGGGAGGACTGCCCGTACGACGAGGAGGACGAGGAACCATGCACCTGCGGTGAACACGAGCTCGTTCGAATATGTTGTGACGAAGGCTGTAACTGTGGCTACACGGACGATGGGCGCACGCCACCGGTAAGTCGAATGGTGTAGTCGGTATTAATTTCATCTCTCGGATTCTTGAGCAGGGGGAAGATTCCACCAGAAGAAAGCGGCGCATAGATTTAGTTTGATGATGTTTCCCTAATAGTGAAATAGTTTATTTTTAAATTTAACATTTTGATGTTTAAACATGCATTAATCGTTTCCAAGGTGACAACTATACAAGGTTCTTAAATAGAAAGGTGAACCCTGAAATCATCATCATAAATGTAAAGCCTTCCCTTAAAAATTTAGGTTACCCAACAGTGCAATACGATCGACAACACGGTTGTTTAATTGCTTCACTAGTTATGCTTTTGGTTCACAAAGATGTTAATATGTTTTAAAACTTAATTGACACTAGACGAGAATCTTTAAAGACAAGATAGAATTAACTAAAGCAGATTTACAAATGGCTCAAGTTAAAAAGAAAAACAACATCCACAGGGGAAGCAAAATCTTTCACAAAGTATTAACAAATTCCGCGCTATGCTGGAAAATTACTTTACTTGCAAGTTACTGGTAATTGCATATTTCGGCATTGCAAAAGGTAACTAAATCATCAAAATGCAAAATAAGCAGAAGCTTCTAGTATCGAACTTTCACTTTTTTTTCTCAATAATCAAAATAGAACCAGCAGTATAAACCAAAAAGCTGTTTGATGGTTCGCTTGTTAGCCGCTCGCTCAGCTTTGGCAGGTGAACGTATGCAAACGATGAGAGCAAGCTAGCACGTTGAGCTAAATGTAAAGTTTAATCTTGTGAAAACTCAGATATGGCAGCAATTGATCGATGAAAATTGCATCGGTCGTTGGTTCGAAAGGCTCCTTCACGTTGCATGGTTGTTCAATTATATTTTCTTGTTGAAAATTGAAAAACAAAAACGCAAATTTATCAGTAGCTAACATAACGATGTCGATGTCTCTAGCTTCATACTCATTTCCGATTAGACAGGCAACGAGAATGCACACGAGCGTAGCATTTTATGTTCCTCGAAGGGCAGATTTGGTATTATTGATTGAACGCAACAACATTCGTTCGATTGCGATACCAGGGCTTATTTCAACAACTCAGCGAAAACGATCAAATTCCCGTCTCATGCATCCCGGTGATGGTTTAGAGCGGAGCGTAACAGTGGCAAATAACAACAAGTAAACATTTGCAAATGTGCCCTGTCTAGGGCACGTTAGCTTTCTTCAAATATTGAATCTCAAAAAGCGGGGCCAATTGGGGTAAACATCCGGGCACATCCTTTCGCTCACGATGCAGCGTAAGCTCGGGTGCTCGTAGGAAAATGGTGGGCGTTGTTTTCCACCGTACGTCACTTCCACCGATCGTTGAACCAACGGCTCTTTCCCAGAGAGGATGCACCCAGAACGCCACCTGTTGTGGAGAATAGTAAGGTCTCTTAGGCTGCAATCCGTTCCATTGTTTCGCTTTTGTGGGGAGGGAAAAACTTGGCTGCAAAGTTCGCGCGTTCGGGGAGGAGGTTGGCGGCGTTTCGAGTTGGTGTGTGAGGTGACCTTGCTGCTCGTGACCTCGTTTCCGTTCGCGGAATCCCTGAGTGTTCTCTATTCTTTCCCGTAAAAGTCGGAAACATCCGGAACACGGGGCGAAGAGGGGGCCGTGCAGGGTTGGATCGTTCGTTCGTTGTTAAAACGAAAACGAAAAACCAGATCCGGGTGTCCTGGCCGATGGGCCGACCTAAACCGGGGCTCTATTTTCTTCCTCGCAAAGGGAGCGCAAGGAAGCACAAAAACAGGTCAGGGCAGCGTCGACGGGGAAAACGAGAGCACGCGAGGTGAGAAGGCCGCCTGCGCGGCATTCTGCCCACGAACACAGACACACACGTCGACACCGAAGGGAACGAGGCACGGTCGGGAAAAGTCCGGAGAGCCTCAACACCACCAACGTCGGATTTTCTTGCCTCGACAATCGATGCGTCCGAGCGTCGTTCTGTGTTTCTGTCTGGAGATGCTTTTCATCGTCATTGTGGCGTTCTCTCAAGGATCTGCCAAACCAGATGGCCCCAAGGTGCTGATGAGGCGCACAGGAGGCGCGCTATCTTCATTACCCGTCAGCTCTATTCATCAGCGCCCGAATTGTCATCGTTTCGGATGAAGATGTTCGGCCCGGCTACAAGACGGCTTCACACGGCTCGCGGAGATGGTGTCCTTGCGCTAGCGGCACTAACAATTTCGTACATTCGCCCCAAGACACCAGGCGCCGTCCAACACGTACATCACCGTCGAGAGAGGTGTTCTCGTGTTCGATATCATTGACAACGATATCGTCGAGCTGTGCGCCCAAAACGTTATGTGCTTGATGAGCTCTCTGTTGGCGTCCTCCGTCGACCAATTCCAAGGGCACGTGGCTGGAAGGACGTAGTTGTGATGAGAATGTTGTTTGTGTTTTGTTCACTTGATGTGTACGTGTGTTTGCATCAAGAGCTGCCTGCGCCGGATCTGTTCACTCCTTCAAATCATCAAAGTCCTCCGGCGAAAACGAGGCTACAAAGGAATGGCTTGGCTAAGGTCATCTCAGATTCGTTGCACTAAGGGATTTTTTTCTACTTTTCGGGTGATGTGACACCTTCCATGAATGCTGCAAGTTTGTTGTTCCAATTTCCCAAGAGTTTCATCTCCCTTCTCAATGCTAGATAAAGACTCGTCCAAGAGCTTCATATTTTTGCTAGAGATACTGTTCACCATGCAACGACGACGAAGGAGCATGTTCTTTTTTGTGCAAGAATCATTGTCGACCCGGTTGGTGACAACATGGAGCAAGATATGAATAATGTTGAAGGTTTTCTCGTTATCTCCCGGATGGGTTGCAAAAGTTCACCGGTACCGTTACTTACTGAATGCGCATGCGATTATTTATGTTGTTTTATCGTGAACTTTATCTTTCAAGAAAGCAACCGATGATGGTTAAATTTGAAGTACATGTCTAAAAAGCTCATAAGAAATTCAAGAATTTCAATTATTTCAAAATGTTTATGTGGCGGTTGCTTGGTCTGTTTGTATTATAGAGAAACCATCATGAATTGGTGATTGATTGCTGAAATCTTTGTCGTCGTTATGAACGAAATTTTGCCAGACAAGTGATTTGCACAGCTGAAACGGATAGAGGGGAACTGCCTTCTAGCTGGGGTTTCCAGTTAAATCTCTGGTGTATTTTTGTAGCTATAAATCCTCTACACTCTTGCTAAGATACCTTATTGATGTATCAACGCGTGGAAGCTACACAACATCGCCTGAAAGAATTAATAACAGTATCTGTAGGGTGTTTATCAAATTAATTTATAACTGACAACAAGATTCTATGACATAATTTTCCAATCTTGCTGTAAATTGAGCTGGGGGCGAATTGTTTGCTTTCCATGTTTCTCCAGCCGGTGCTGTAACGTAGGTGAACCGTTACTCTTAATTATATTGACCCCGACAGGGACCCGTGGTGGACCTTAAACCACCAACCCCACCTTCGTTGGC
The DNA here is from genome assembly GCA_914969975.1 of Anopheles atroparvus. Taxonomy (NCBI): domain Eukaryota; kingdom Metazoa; phylum Arthropoda; class Insecta; order Diptera; family Culicidae; genus Anopheles; species Anopheles atroparvus. The sequence continues at coordinate 33,329,830 of CAJZCY010000001.1, forward strand.
AATCTCATCCTCCCCAGTTCGTCGGTCTGAGCAACAAGGGAAAGCTCTCACGCTCTAGTCATTTGACGATTTATGTTTACCGTACGCCCAAATCCAATAAATCAACTTCTCGGACACTCGTGCGCTGTGGTAATTTGAGCGTGCGTGTGTGGGCACACTAATGGGGCCCAGTGGCTACCATTTGCATGAGCCTAGCTCGCTCCCGCAGTACTCCGAAGCCTGACGCGGTTCTATTTCGGGCGCTTCGGTGGTGTCTTAAGAGAGCCAATCGTCGAGCGTTGCGTCTTTGGGGACAATTTACGTTGCTTGCAAACCGTCAACGTTCCCTGGGTGTGAGTTTGTACGCATCGAAGTGCGCCTAGCCTGTTGGACTGCTGTTCATTTACCGAACGGACACAAGAGGCGGCGTTCAATTCGCCTTTCACTCAAATGGACACATATTCCAAGGACTACGGAACATTCCTTCCGCCGTGGAGCAATGTCACAAAAATAAATCTAATTATGTGAACGACCTCTAAGTCTCGCCCGCTTGGCTCGCTCTCTTAGAACGAGCCCCGGCATAATACTGGTTCATCCTGATTAAGGACGAAGATTTGTGCCGACATTCTTGCGCAGCAATGAAAAGGCCCTGCGAGCAGTAAACTTAATCTTCCCTCCCGGCGACATACGGGCCTTGAGTCTGTTTTTCGCTTGCCTATGCTCCGCTTTTCCTGCGCATCGTCGTCGTTGTCGTTGCAAATTGGAAATGGGACATGTTTATTGAATTCGGCCTGCCGATACTAAAGGCCAGTACTGCCGCTGCGGAAAACATGGCAGTAGGCATACGGTCGTAAAACTCTCTCCCCATAAACACACACGCACACAGAGGCGCACACAACGAACCACCCGTCCACCCACCGATCGACCAAGCGGACTCGGCAAGGCTGCAACCACAGGCGGACCAGACACGATGGAGCCGCCTGGTGCTTCACGGTTCGCTTGAAGGATGCCAGGCTCGCCCACTTTCCTACCAGGCAAAGCTCGCTTACGCTTACGACTTTCCCACGGTCTTGCGATCCGTTTTCTTCGACCAGCTATCGATGATGTGGCGAACTCGTTTTCGGATGCCCACGAATTCGAATGGGGTGTTGTCCTTCCTTGGTGTGGTGCGCCTGGTGGGAATACGGAGGAAAACAGGGAGACTACTGAACGGAACACATCACACGAGCTTCACACGGAACGCGCACAAACATATCGCACACAAACCAAGCACGTTCCGGCCTGCAGCACTTTTGGGAACGTCGATGAAATCAGCTTTCGACTGTTGTGCCTGGTTGCCGTCCCCTGCGGCCATCACCCGCAGATCCTTTGGGAGAGAACGCACGCGACATGGCGCTGTTGCCGATTCGCAACACTAATACGTCCCGTCTTTTCCAGCGCAACGGGACGACATGGTTCTCGTTAGTTGCTCGTTTTTCTGTTGCTACCCCGCCGAGGAAGCTCGTCGATCCGATTCAGCGCCTTCGACATAATGGCTGGTCGCTTCGTCAGCATACATTTTTGTGTGTGGTCGAGAGTCGGCGGTGCAAGCGAGGCCATTCGATTCGATGAATCTCGTGATTGTCCTGGGCCGTCGATCTCCTCCTCCGGCGGGTGGGCGGAAGGAAGGAGATGTTGTTTCGAGTTGTTGTTCAGCATTTTTATCTTCAGTGGTTAGTTTTTCCCCCCCGGTTTTACTGTCTCGCCCATTCGCCGGCGAGAAAATTTATCTCTCACCACTAGTGCTATAAAAATTGCTTATTTCACATCCAACGCCAGCCATGGACAGCGAAAACGCGACTGTGTTGGCAAGGCCTGTGGGAACAGTTCGGTTTGCTGTCCTTCGTTTTTTCGCATTCCTTCCTTTTCATCGATGGAAAGGGAAATCAATATGCCGTTCCGGAATGTTTCTCGCGACAGTCCGCTCTTCTCCAATTTTCCTCCTCTTTCTCTACTCTCTCACTCGCTGCTAATCCATTTTGCTCTTTCAATTCCCTGCTCTTGTGTGATGTTTTTTTTTGCTCGATTCGAACTCATCCAGAATGTCGGATAAAGCGTGGGCAGATGCCGCATGCTGGAATCGTTTTCCCGGACGGTGTCGATCCAGGTTCTGTTCCAAAACATAACTATTGCAGAGAACGAAACAGGGATCGAAGACGAAAAAAAAAAACAAAACAAGGGAAGAAATGAAACCTAGGCCAAAATCCATCCAGAATGGTTGAGATTTTTTTTTTTTTGCCCTGCAGTTTCACCGGTTCACTGCCCTCGGGAAAAAGTGCAATGTCGCTCGGGACGCCTGGAGAACGGGGATTAGGGAAACGGAGAAACAGAACGCTGGCGAAAGAGTTGGCAAAGGTACAAAATTGTGTTTACGGTCCAGGAATAGTGTGTTTGTGTTTTTGTGTGTGTGAAAGACAGTTTTTTTTTATGTTAGAAGGTGTGTACGGGCTGCTCGCCCAGCGCGATAGGCATTTTACGATGCATCCATGTTTTCCGGCTCGGGAATCCGTGCAATTGATTATTTCTACAAAATCGAAGATTGATGGATGGGCTGGACCGGTGCCAGCTGCCAGCTCGGTGCTCGAAATGTTCCGGAGTGCAGTGTGATATAGTGACACCATCCGTGCAGAACATTTCTAGCAAAAAAGGCTGCTGCCCGCCTGAGCTGAAGGACATTTGTTTGCCGTAACTATTCCATTGGTTTGAGTGGGCGTGATTTTAATTGGGTAGAATATTTTTAAACAAACCCATTTTTAGCAGTAGCCACAAGCAAATTTACAAGTTTAAACCACTGAAAAAAAATACGTGCTACAATTAACATGATTGCTTGTTACAGGATTTGTTTCATTTGTTCAGAGGCTTTAAGTCATTTTGTGGAACATTTGAACACTCTTTGTAGCCATTTTATTTAAAGCAAAAAATTGGCACAGATGGTTTGAACTGAAGTTTGCTTGTTCTTGTGCAGATATGGCACGTAATATATTCCATTCGGCGTTAATTCAAATCTTAAGGAAATATTGACTGATAAGGTGTGATGTTATTCAAGTTTCTTATAAACCAGAATGTGTTCTCTAGAAATTTACCAGATATGAGCAACCAGCAGATAGCAATGATGAATCTCATTTGCATCGTAAATAGCTTGATGAAGTTTTGCGCCAGTTAGATTTTCGGTGGTAGGCAACCGCGGAGTCTTCTTTGGAAAATTATTCAGCAGAGAAGAGATGACAAGGCATTCCTTAACACTGTTTGATGAGTAACGCGATCAAACCAGCAATCAAATATGAAACATTCTATTTAATCCATCTGAAGCTGCAAGAGGAAAGCTAGGGAAACCGTCATGAGGATTTGGATGAGCCTTTAACTTTCTTCCACACGAAGTCCCATGCTAGTGGCATAGTCATGAAAATGTAGGTTAATGTTTTTCCGCCAGCCCTGCACTTCCGCAGATGACGAGAGAGTGTATTGGAGGGTTTATGATTATTCTTCAGTTTTTAATCTCCTTAATAGCAGCAAAATCAACACGACACCATGTTGCAGCTGCGGTCCTTGTGGCAAACTTCGCGTCCCCAGTACCGGTTGCGATGTCAAGGCTTATGGTGGTATCCCCATCGACTCCCATACCAGTCCTTTTCCTTGGGTAGTACATAGGAAACAATGAGCCGGTCTTGTAGGTCGTATGTGGGCCAGTGCACTTCGAGGTGGTAACCGAGCCTCCGAAGGAGCAGGTGAAGAAAGCAACCGGTATAGCCCCGTCCGCGAACTCCAATGCAGCGAGGGGGCGCTTGGCATAAACACTCGTTTCTCAAATTGTCGCTATCATAATTTGCCGCACGCGAAACTCATTCCAGCACTCGACCTTCCCACTTCCACCCTCGTGGAGTGTAGTAGTACACCATAAATGTTGCAAAAACGTTCTCCTTTTGCCGTCGCTGCTCGGTGGACCGAAAATAATTCCCACTCATCCCCGAAGCCTTGTGCCCTGGCTGCGCTTTTCGCTGGCGTAGGGCATTTTATCGTCCCCTTCGGAGGGAGGGGTTCGGCTGGAAACCCATTTGACCTGGGCCTACGGGAAACATATGGCGGGCAAACTCCTGTCCCACATTTTGCGCCGTGAGCTGGAACGCTGCACTGTATACTGCCCTCGGTGCCATACGTTGACGGCAGCGCTTTTTCGTGTGTCCTTTCGGCGGGATGTCTGCAGAAGATGCTTTTCCGAGGATTATAGCGACCGCCAGGGCTAACCATGGTGCTGGTCGGTGGTAAGTATCTTTCTGCCATGCCACCAAAACGGCAGCGTAACTAGGTCAAAGCCCGTAGGACGCCGTGATGTTCGTTCTTGCACTGACGGCCTCGTCATAGCTTTTTTTAAATTTCATTTTACCATGCCAACCTGCCAAAAAGTATGCCATCTGCTTCAAAGAAAGGGATAGGTTTAATCCGCTGTTCCCACTCCGACGCGCGGCTGTTGCAGTTGAATCGTTCAATATTTTCTTGAATGCACCTTTTTCGGTCTCCATTTTGGTGTAACATAACGGCATAACGCTTAAGGTCTGCTTAAGCTTCGAGTAAGGGAAAGATTCGTTTGACTGTTGTCGGAATTCCACCGAGACATATTTTCGTTCATAATGGCTGAGAAACTGCTGCTTAAACAGAGCTACAAGCGGATTAGCGATGTACGAAAAAGTTAAATAAAAAAAATAATGAAAGAGGATGATAATTAAGTTTGAGTACGGTTAAGGGATTCCTCCTTCTTCCTCGGAAATCCGGTAAAGTTTCACCATTTCCAAGTTTTGCCAATCCTGCAAGCTGTTTGTCCCTACTTTCCTTTTTTTCCGATTGGTTTTCCGTTTGTGTTGCTGCCTTTTGGGTTGTCACCGTCGATTGGAAAATACTTTCCCACCCGGAGCTTATGCTAATTTTCCGAAACGGTCCGAACCTGAATCGCTCACTTCGAGGACCGACCGAACAACCAGATGGGAAGAAATAACACAAAACAAAACCCTCGTGACGATTTCTCGGAGAGTCCATTGGAAAGCTTGCTAAACATCGGGAGAAACATTGGGTGGACCAATTAATGTGTGCTTGGGAAATCAAATTTATTTGTTTCGTTGCTCGAACCAGAACTTGCTCGACGATTTGAACTTTGATTGTGCTGTGGCCTTGTCTTTGCGGTGTGATTTTCCTATTTTTAGCGTTGGTTTAGGGTTTCGTTGTTATTTGTTTTAGAGTTCTTATTGTCTCAAGGGTCAGAAGGACAACACGAAGGCATGATTGAGTGGAACAGCTCTGAATCGAATCCAATGTTGCGTAATTAAGAAATGTTTTGCACATAATTTAATTAAAATAAAAGTTTGAAGTTGAATAAACTTTGATTATGCCTGTTTCGAGAATGATTAGCTGGTGCAGCAGAGAAAATACTTAATTGTCAATTAAGATAATTTATAGAAGCTATGAACATCGAGAAAGATTAACGGAATGCACCATCGTTACTTCGTCGATAAAAGCATTAGCCTACATTGATGAACCATCCGACCGTGCACTGTTAAATGGCTTCATCACGGGGCTTGCGTCAGAATTGCACTTATTATTTCCACTCTTCTGCGTTCCGTATTTCTTAATCGTAAAACGGTAATGAGATGCGTCCTTAATTTGTGCTCCAGTTTGCTCGGGAATATGAAGCGTGGTGTGGCATCTTTTGGATCAATATTTTCACAACGGACCAAACCCGGCCTGGCGCACAGGCAGTGCCTCTAACGGATGCATTCTTCGTCGTCGGCTGAAGGACATTCTCAGGGAATCCTTTTGTATGGCGCATAGGATGCGCACGATCACAGGGAAATTTTGTAAAGCGCTCATAACTGCTGTCTTCTGTGTGCTCCCTTTCGTTCCTTCGCCCCATTGTCTTTGCAAGTTTGGTGTTTGAATCGAATTTTCCGGCAAGTCAGTGTCGCACAAAGGCAAATGAAAAGCTAGCATAGATGAATAGGTTTGTTGTTTTCGCCCATTGCTTTCATTGCACTAGGAGGACTGGAATGGAACTGTCAGGATGCTGTGTTACTTTCCTTTTCAGGAAACGTCCCAGTTCTTCATTGTCGTCTATTGCCTTCGCTGAAAAATGAACTATCGTCCGAAATGAGTTTACTTCGAGGTGCAACATTTTATTCTCGGGCGCGATAAAGCGAGGCCGGCCCGCGCCATTGTGCTGAGTTTTTGTGCGTTGCGATCGTTGCAGGAGGCAGAAAGGATTGGGTTGGCATTGCGCAAAAAAAGGACATTTCACAAAAGACTTCCAGCGAATGCGCGCCGTAACTGGCGGAGTAACTTTTTACTGCCGGCGATAGGGAAATTCATTGGGCGTTTTTGTTAGCGTCGTTTCCGGGGTTTTTTTACTGAGCTTTCTTCGCAGGCGTCGTCCGGTTTCCGGTTTTGGTTGCGGGTCGGAACTTGGTTTACTTTCTAAGGTGGCAAGTTGCGCCACGTTCTCCGGACTCCAGTAGTTCCGGAGTAGTATCGCTAGCGTGTTTTGTAAGCTGAAAAATTAACGCACATGTCTAGTCGTTGGCAGTGTTTGAATTCTGCTTAAGAAGGAATTAGAAATGTTTAATAATTGACTGTTGTAGATAATGTTGTGGAAACCCCACTACGTTTAACCTGCTGCATATAGATGTCGGAGTAATACCAAAAAATGATGGTGACTTATTTTTCCTACCATTAAACGGAGCGCAATATAAACTGAGGGTTTCCCATTTATCCAAGAGCCCTTATTTTATGGCCTCCCCTGGTGCTACTTATCCAGCTTGAGACTGTCGTGTTGCTGGTTAAATCGCATTGAACTACAGCACCATCGGGTTTTATGGGTGCACGCAGCATCATGCCGGCGATGGTAAAGCCAACTTTACTGCTAGCCGGACGAATTCGGTACCCGGTGCCTTCTGCCGAACGGTTGGTCGTCGGTTTGGACCGACCATTAACCGTGTAAGTAGGTTAATGAGGGGAATACCGTTTCGGCGGTAGAAACGGGTCGAAAGCGGCCCGACGCTACAGCAACTCCCTCGAGGACATCCGGGAAGCTCCGGAAGGACGTCGTCGGCCATTTATTTTGCGATCCAGGACCGGAGTCGAGCTCGGGCCGTGCTCTTGCGGAAAAGTGGATTCGGAACCGGCCGCGCTGCATCACCGACCGACCGCAGGGATCAGTAAATGTAATTTAACGAGGTGTAGATAGAATTATGAGTAGCTTTCCGTGAGTCGCTTTTCCGCTTCCGGAACGAATGGTGCACATCGTTTTCGGACTAAGTGTTGGGCCTGTTGGGTGAATGGATGCAAACATTTGAGAAATATTTAAACGGAAGAGGGTTATCTCAAATCATTAAAGCACGATAGCAATCGCAAACAGATGAAACGTTTATAAACATTTTTAAGGCAGCCGTTTGTTGTAAAGGAATAGACAAACTTAAAATAAATGTTTGCATATGTTTATTTATAAAAGAAGTCATTTAATTACTATGTTGTTCCATATTTTATGGTCAAAGTGGTAGTATTTGCTGTAAAATTAGTTCCATAAAAAAGAAGTATTGGGAGCAAAAAAGGTTTCTTGCACGTTGACATGCAGACGCAACTGAAATATGTGTAAACAAAAAAAAAAAGGAATCTCCTGTGCTCACTCAGGACACAAAAAAAGTTGCCCTTTAACGTAAACGGTGGTCAACCAGCTGTGGAAGGTGTGAATAAACGGTTCCCGTCAGGATGTCCTATCTTTGGCTTCCATTTATTCTAGCCAGCCTCACCCACATTTCTACCTTCAATGGAATAACGGTTCGGCTTCGTTCTCACCAACAGCCGGTGGAAATGGAATACTATTCTCGGCAGCTGCCTCATGGATGGAGTGAGCCACATTCAGGAACCATTGAGGCTTCCTAGGGCTTATGACGTCTGCAGCAGCCGTCGCCACCGCCGACGCCCCAGGCATGGGGACGTGAAGGATGTGATGAGCGATGAGTGAGCATCGGTTTTAGCACCATCGGACGGCTTTTCGAGCTGTGGCGTGCTATTTTTAGCAGCACTACTAGCCCTCATCTGCACCCTTGTGGATGTGTTTATGCATGTGAGCCGTTACATCAGGGCCACAGGTGAAAATGGGGTTGACTTTTTGTCACCTGCAGCGGAGCACACCGCCCGTGTCCATCTATGAGCGTCTATCATTTCAGATATGGTGCGGCCGCTCGTAAGTGAACTGTGAACGTTCCTGTTGCAGCTTGACTGATGGTGTTACTGTTTGGTTTCCGTGGTATAACGTGTTTTTTTCCCTCACACATAAATATACGTGCCTGTCACTTACCTAACGCGTTAGGCTATTTTTGTGAACCCAAACGAAGCTCTTCCTGAGCTACAAACACAAAAGCTGAGGACTTTTTGCTTTTCACTCTTTTTAAACCTTGCTTTATTAAATCTACTTAGCTTTTTTTGAGACTTTGAATTTCATAGAACAGCATTATCTAAAAAATGGACAGTACTCAGGTTGATATCGGAGGCAACTCCGCGACTATCGATACAAGCGAGGAGTTCAGTTAAAAAACGACCTGCAAAAGGACATGGCGCTTCGAACTTTGCTTGTGAACACAGTCTTAATAGTCTTTTTTGGTGAACCTCTGGACACCTACTGCTTCTCGTTCTGTTGCTCCAGATCCGCTCAAGAGGAAACCCTTCCGATAGGTTAACACGTTTTTATTACTACTACTAATCGATCGAGAGGTTTTCCCCGCGCTGCCATCGACATAATGGCACTGGGGTGTTAGTGGTGACGATTACTCAACAGTAACGACCCTAGAAGACCAACAGCTGGCAGGGATTCAAGGGATCGAAGCAGCTCCTCTGGGGTGATAAAATTATCCGCCCGTCCGCCGACTCCAATCCTAGGCCCCTGTGATCCGCTTAATGGTAATGTTTTAATAACCTTTTCGCTCCGAGCTACAAATTTGATGGCCCCCGAGTTGCGGGCCAACTTTTGTGACCGACGTGCCTTCGGTGCATGTCCCGGTTTCCTCCTTCGAATAGCCCTGGTCGAGTATCGATTATGGTCCGGTCAGATGGTTAAGTTTGGCTCGGGCGAAGCTAAGCGGAGTCGATATTATGAAGGGATGGATAGCTCCTCCGAACCGATGTTTGGCGCATTGTGATCGCGCTAAATACCAAAAAGAGACCTCAGGGGTTCAAGTGGGTAGCGTGTTTAAGATTTTAACCGAAAGACAGGCTCAGCTGAGCCGGGTAAGATGGTTGAAGTTTTGTGACCGTGATGACAGCCCCCTCATCATCCGAGGGTATATTTCGCGTGTTGGAGTGTTTGATGGATTTCCAGGAGAGTGTATTTTATCCGCCTGACCTTATGATTAACTTTGCGTTGTAAGATCTCGCACAACAAGGATTTCCGCCGAAAGTATCCGCTTGTTAGGCACAAAAATACTAATAGATCGATCTGTTAAAATTTTCAAGCATTTATTATGTTATAAAGCAAATGGACTAGCAAAGATTAAATTGAAAAAATAAATAAATACTCCCAAATTAAATAGCAGCAATAAAAGAAAAGAATATATGTGCAACGAGTTTTTTTATTGCATCGCGACACCAGGCCCTTCGCTGTTTGAAATTTGACCAAACTGAAAACAAACTTTTTGCTGCTCGTGAAAAACTGTTTGAAAAGCTTCTCTCGTCAGAAAAAGGAAAATCTGCTAAGTGTGTTTTTTTTCGAACTCCTTTCTTTGTGTACCTTTGACACTTTTTCTCAATTCTCCCTTTTCCAATTGAAAAGGAGTTTCACAGCTTCCGACCGGTTAGCACCGGTTTTGATCCAAGCTTTTGAAGTGTTCATTCATATCCGAACAGTCAATGAATCATTTCTACCTTCGCTTGTTGACGCAGCAGCAGCGATCTATTCACAGGACACAACGTTCGATTTATTCTTTTTTGCATATTAGGTTCGGTCGCGTTTATGTGTCGAAAACATCTACGATGTCGGAGGCTTTCTGGTTCGGAAAAGGTTGACATAGACGAATTGAAAGGTAAAGTGACCTACGCAACCTTTGCACAGAGCTGCCCGAAAAGGTCTCAGTTTTCACAACACGTTTGCATTTTTTTGACACACGAAAACGATGCTGATTTCTTCTTGGTTAAATTTTCTCCTTCAGGTTTGCTTTCTTCTGCTTTCCTCCCGCGTCAGTTTCATTTCCTTTGTGCGTCGTCGGCATCCAATATCTCGCCTCGCCAAAACAGGCAGAATCAAAGTAAAAAGTTTCTGTGTGCCTTTTAGATCAAAGATCTGCTTTGAAGACGCATCATAAACTGTCTCCAAATGTGTGTATGTGTGTCCTGGTGTCAGTGTATTTGTTCTCGCCAGGAAAATGCGGAGTAAGCGTCAGAAAAACGGTTGCTGAATCAATACTTATTTTTTATTAGACAGCTGTCTCATCCCTCCCGGGGACACCATTTTCTCTTGTGCGCAAAAGTTACTTTTGCGTAAAAACACCGGACACACACTCACAAAATGTTTGTGTATATCAATGGCAGCTGTAGGCAAAATATTTGTCAATTTTGATAACGGCGTTTTTTTTTATGCGCGAAAAATTCTTCAGATGTTTTGGAAAGTCAACAGTGTCAGTTTCGCGTATCTCGCCGTGGTCGTTTGAACAGTTGACGGTGGCAGTTATGATTGAGTTTAGCTTTGAAATTTGTAATTAAAGTAAAAATCCTGAGCTTCAGAAATTTTGGAAATTTTGATTATTCTAAACGGTGGAAAATGTTCCATGCACAAATTAGTTAGATGCTAGGAAAGGTAACTTTATTTATGCAGAAGAAAGTGTATGAAACTGAAAACAAACATTATTCAATGTTTGAAGTTAAGGGTAGTTGTGTTTATTAAACGTTTTCTCCATGATCTTAAAATATGCAAACAATGTTCGGCTAGGCCTGTGGGAAAAGTTTCATAAGCTTCCATTTTCCGCCCCATCTAAACCTTGGCTGAACGGATTATTATTTTTCGTCCGGTTTTGAGATTGTCAGCCAAGCTGGCTGCTGAGCCTTTAGACCGGATCGTTTTTATAAAGGTCCTTTGCGATACCTGAAAACCACACTTTATGTGCAACCGCTTCTCAGAAGTACAGCAGCACCTTTTGGGTCTTTCTCGGACCGGGCTTGTGTGGAACTTCCTCGGGCCCTTTCCGGGAGGTGACATTTTCTGGCGGAAATGTTTTCCTGCTGCACGAGCAAGGCATGATGACTTTCCATCACGTCGTTCTATTTGCGAAGCGTGGCAAAAGCTTTCTTTCGAGAATTATCCCGCCTGAAAGTGTGGCGGAGGTCAAGTGTTGCATATTCGACGGATCCTTGGTATTTGCTATCGTAAAGTTTTTATTTGTGGGTAGTTGTTTCACTTGTTTTTTGAAAAAAAAAATCGATGGAAGTTTTTGGTATTTGTTTTATTTCAGCACACATAAATTTCGATGGAGTTTGGACCTTTTTTCCAAATTTTTAGTCCTTCCGAAAATGAATCTTGAATGTTGTTCTCTAATGAACCCCCTTGATTTTTGTTGGATTTTTTCAGCAATGTTGTCAAAGTTAAGGAATATTCCTGGAATCGTTTTCATGCAATTTTGGAAAATAATTACTGTATCGTTGCATACATTTTAGCAGATTGTATCCTTGGCAATCGAAACCCTTTGAACGTTCGAACGTCCAGTTCGATGTCATCAATCCTTCCGACGGACTCAATTTTCTTCGTTGAGGATTAAACCCCCATAGCAATAAGGTCAAAATGTATGTATCTTCTCGAAATACTTCGAAGATAAAGGCTCGATCCCTTTTCTAGGAATAATACATCGCGGACAATTACTGCCGTTTTTTGGTCACCGTTGTCAACTTCTATTAGTTCTCGGAAGAGTTTTCACTCCTCGCCAACCGTTTTATTTAGTACTGCGCGAGTTTTTAGACATTCATATTTGTGAGAGTAAAACTGGGGTGAGGTTAAGAGATAAAGGGATATAAAATATGGTTGCTCTATACTCTCTGGTTGTTATTGAGCCTTCCATGTGTTGTATAAGGAACATGTATGATACTTTCAGCAGCCATAAGGTAGAGGGCAGCAGGAAATTAATTCCTGTTTCGTCAATAACTTATCACAAGGAGTTCAGTCTTTCTCGACATACCGAACAAAAGCACTTGTGTTTCCTACCTATTCGGGAGAGAGAGTTTTCCTTTCGTACCAAATCAATCAACATTCTTTTTTTGCTACTAATGAAAGAAGACATGGCATCGAAACACAGAAATAGATTACATCTTTATGTTTTCCGTGAGTTTCCGCCGCCTTCTGCAACCATATTGCTTTCTCGAGTACGTTCCTGATGCCTTTATTAATTTTCTTTGTCCTATGATTTCTTCCCATGTGCGGGATTAACTCACCTTGAGTTTCGGATTCGCTCGCTGGCAGACGGAAGAATCTTAACGAGCCAGCACAACCAATCATGGATACGATAACGGACAAATCCGTGGGGAGAACCTTGATGGGAACAGGTTAACACACCGAGAGCCCGCTGTGTTCGTGTGAAGGTGTGCTTCATTTTCGATTATGCGATCTCGGCTATTCGATCGTCTCGACAAGAGGTTGTCGTTCAATTATCTTTACCAAAGGACACTTTCCTGTTTCTTTCACGTAGCGTCATGACGAGCGTCTTCCTTTTCTTCATCCCGAGACGTTCGCTGCCTTCCTGTTCGGTACGGTACGCTGCCTAATGATTCTGGCTAGGTTGACTTTTCTGCTTGAGGTTCAGTTTTCATCGAGGTAAAAATAGTTCCACTCGGTCATGGATACGCCTGCCGCCGAGATGAGACGGGCTCCAGTAGACATAAGCGGGAAGAGTGTGTGGAGAAATGTATCACAACGTCGTCGTCTTGCCCGTGGAGAAGCCCATCGTTAAGGCGAATGCCAGGCGAGACTCTTCTCGGGTGCCTCCTGATCTGGCTGGCGTTCGGGACGGAAGACCGCTTCCGGTGACCTTCGGAGGCTAGCGTGAGCGAAAGCGTATCAATAGCAAAATGGAGTGATCCTTTTAGACTCTATTGTCGGGACACTTTTCAACATAGACTCCGCTCAAGAACGTACAGACACAGACGCACATAAGCACGTGCGGCGTCCGGGAAGGGCGATTCTGGAGCCCTGAAAGATCATGTGAGGAAAATCCGATGATTCTAGCCGACAAAAACGGACAAAAAAAAAGGGAATGAAAAGAAAATATGTTCATACGAGGCTACGGCTGCTGCTCTCCAATCGCACTCGAATGAAACGGTTCTCGTTTCATTCGGGACACGCTAACAATGGTATAACGTCGAGGCTATGAACCGGGACAGGCTGGAGGTGTGTGCTGGTGTATGGTGGGGGTCAATGTTAGCGGAATGGTTGGATTCCCTAAAAGGGTACTCAACCACTAAACGTGGCATCACATCATGGAGTGAGAGAAAGTTATGCCGAAGGGGCTTCCCGCGGGTGCATTATTATCACGGAGGGGCGCAAGGAAGCAGGGCTGGGGTTTGGAAGGTTAAGGTGAAATATTTGAACCTAATATATGAAGGTATTTTCTTTTGAGGAAAGCCACCGTCTGCGGAAAAAGGAAGGGTGGGGTCAGGGGCTCGTTTAGCTAGTGAGGGCTTTATATGGGAGGTTTCCAACTGTTTGCTCGGGAAAATACCGTTTCCTGCGTTCCCTGAATATTGCCACCAGACAAGGGAAAATGATACAGATTTAAATAAGCTCGTGTGACAGGTTTGGCTGGTCTTCTCATTGAAGCACACATCGAACATGAACTTTTTTTTAAACTTCTTCTGGGTGTAACCGCGATGAGAAAATCTTCTAAAATTATCAAAAATATAGAATAGAAGCAGAGCATAAAATAAATTATTCCCCATTTCCTCTAAATACTCAATCCATTCCTCCATGTTTTTTTTATATTTCAATTTATATCATTGCCTATTGATTCTCATTTCGAATTCATGCGCAAAAGCAAGATCCTTGTTATCATTCGAGTTGTTGCTTTCTTTTATTTATTCACTACTGCGTACGTCGAACGGCGTTACAAGGTTCACGTCGAGGTATGCACGCCTTATCCTTTTATTGAATCCGGTAAAAACATTACCCAGTCCGAACAAGCGCACACAACATGATCTTCTCATGTGCTTCCACATGTCGTACATTTGTCGGGGAAATTGGTTTCTTGCTCGTCGAGGATAAAGACCGGATAGCCTGCGTTACTAATCGTGCATTAATAATGCACCGGTGGCCAGGCTCGGTCCGGTTTAGGCGCTACCGAATTCCTTCAAACGCAAAGTAAGTCGAGAATGTCGACCCGCTCAACGGTATGGATGGAGAAACGAAACAGTTACTGAACTGCCACCATGCGAGCGTGCGTGAGCTTTGTGATCCGGTTCTGGCCGACAGCCGACTTTCCGACGGAAGCGTGATCATATTTTATTCAGCAAAGCATCGTAACTGAAGGGAACCGGCAAACTTTTCTTCACGCCTTCCTCTCCGGCCCTCTTTCGTCATCGTTGGCAATGATTGTTCTTTCCGACCCGCTTCTAAATCGCTAAGAGAAAATTTACGATGGCTAAGGTGCGCGTTAGTCCGGGATCCGGTGTACGCCCAACCGTTGCTTTCCGGGGGAAAACTACGCAGCTTTTCTTTCAGCAATCCTTCGACGAATTGATTTTCCAAAGAAAGCGCCTTGCTCAGAGCGACGGTGATTTATCGCATGAAAAGTTGTGAGCTATTTGCCGAGCGTCTTATGTTTCAGTTTTATTTGTCTTCCACCAGTTAAGAAGGGGAAGGGGGGGGGTGGGAGGGGGAAACAATGGCGGAAGAGGGAACGATTCAATTTTCCGTCCGATCAATTACACGCTTCGTCAATCAGTGTTCGTCGTGTTGCGCAGTCGACCGGCACCCGGGACACCACGAAGGGGTTTTTGGATGAAGAAATCGCCCGACTCGAACTTTAGACGGGAAAAGCGATGCTCCGTACTGCACCCAGTTTTTTTTTCTGTCTTCTTGGAAAGGGTGGAAATGGGCATAGGAACGATTCAAGAACAAAATATCTCGCATTGTGTTTAGTTTTCCATATTAGAAATTGAAACATTGTCCACACCCAACGACTAATTCGCTTCCGATTGTCTTCCATTTCCGCAGAGTCCGAAGTTTGCTCCCCCGATCGAGTTTGTCGACCAGGCCACACTGAGCCCCCCGGAGGGCTACAAAGACGGCAGTGGGCTGCTTGACAACGCACTCGGCGGGGCACTCGGTGGGCACGTCTTCGGTGCACAACATATTCAGCAGCTCCAGGTTATCCAGCGGCTACAGCAGCAACGGGCTGCCATGTTGGCAGCCAGGGCTGCTGCTGGCCAGCAGGGACAACAAACGGGCACCGCAGGCCAGGGCCAGGCTGGTTCGCAGGCCGCCACCGTCAATCAACAGCAGCAGCAGCAGGTGCAGGCGCAACAACAGGCGCAACAACAGGCGCAACAGCAGCAGCAGCAGCAGCAAGTGCAGCAGAGTGCAACCGTGTGCACTGAGTGCGCCGAGTGTGCGGAGTGTGCCGCGAAGCAAATGCACGACGAAGGTGAGTATTCGTGTGCACTCCACGCTATTCGTGGAGCTGCACTTTCCAGCGCTAATGCGAGATTTGCCAATCGTAAGTGTACAAAAACCGCCCCAGTTATCAAGCCTTACACTTGTTCAAATTAAACTTCTTCGAAAGGTTCAAGCACTCGGAGCAACGTTTTGTTTAAAGAGCACAGTACATGTTCAACGTTTTACAATCCAAAAAGTCAATGTTCAAGTCACTAGTAGATTTCAAAACAATTTGTGAAAGCAAGAAAAAAAGGTCTTATAAAATTACGCAAATGGTTTGGAAATAGGAAAGATCATTTTTCAATTTTTTACTATAGATCTTAGAAAGATTTAAAATAGATTGCATAGATTACTTTCTTTTCTGAACTTTTTTATCGCATGTTTTCCAAAATGTCTTTTTCCTGTATTTCTCTTCTCTGCCAGCACCGACATTATCGAATTAGTCTTTTCAATCAATCGCCACAGCCTGTTCGCGCCTTGTCATCCACTTGGCTTGGAATGTAAACCCCATTTTCTTTACACGCCCACAAGCGACTTCCCTCGTAGCTCCCTTTTCCCTGGAGGACGATGGGAAAGAAATGGCGGAAAGGATGAAAAAAAAAACAAACAACTCGATGACGGCTTGTAATTGTTGACAAACAAAACATCTATCGACCCACCCTCCCCTCATCCGCCGTGTCCCATGGGGCGTTCCGTTTTGCGATCGGTCATTACCGATAGTTGTTTCGTCGAGCTGTGCTCGGTCGGTTGTTTCCCAACGTGTGAAAAGGGAAAGTTGGTTCGCTTCGACGCCAGCGTGCGCTCTTTCGCTCAATTTCCGGTCCTCGAAGCGACTCGTCCTGGTCCTGGGCCTCGTGTCGTTTTCAGCCCGCCGCTGTACGCTTTTCCATTCCATTTGGTTTGTGGAACGGTGGCACCATGGAAAGGCTCAGTGGTTTACTTCGAACCCCCTGGCGGGAACAAATCGAAACCACTCGAAACGCCCCATTTCCACGAACTGTGGGCCAGTGGTTGCGGACGAGCTGGATGGCGTTCGATCTTATCCCGGAACGCATTGCACGGCGACGCTAGTGACTTCAACACGACTGTACCTGGAAGGCTGCGGATCCGTGTGGCTTTTGGGAAATTCCCTCTCCAGACGTCGCCGGTGAAACTTGGCGCACTTCTACCGTCCCGGAAGCACTCGGAAAACCCTTCGGGGCTGTCAACAGAGTCGCTCGAGTCGTCGTGAAAGGCACGGCGAATGCGACGGGAAATAGTAGACCACACAAGCACGCACGCAACCGGATCCTTGGGTTTGGGACACCATCATTAGTTCTTGGTACTGAACCCTGCCTTTGGCGAGCAATAGATTCATCAAAAGCTTCCATTTTACCGCACAACCATTTGCACCTTCCCGGAGAAGCTGGGCATAGCGGGCGTCATATCAATCGATTTCTACTTCATTAGTCCGGAGGTTTTCGTGCGACCTATGAGTAGCCAACTGGGAACCCTGTTTCCAGCACACTCGAAGCGGTGAAACATGTTTCCGACGAGAAAGCATTCGTTAACACGCACCTCCACCGGAAATGGAGCGATATTAAGTCGCCGGGGCAGTTGGACGGTTTTTCCGGCTCAGCAATATTCTCAGTTTCGGATTATTATCGAACGAGTGGAATTTCTACCAGTTCGTAAACGGTCGAAGGAGGTGAAGTGGACTCTTGGTGAGGTTTTTGTTCTTTTCAGACAGAAGTAGCAAGTATGTTTGCACAATTGATATCGCAACCGTTTGCTTTTTTTCTGCAATAAGTCCTTGCTACAAGTGAGAGATTTGTAAGCCTGTTGATTTTGCACATTTCTTTGTGCGTGAAATTTGAAGCATATCCTTTCAATGATACCTGACTCCACTGGTTAAACGGCCACGGCGTTAAAGGACAACACGAACATTTTTCTTCACCTTTTGTAACGCACTAACCATTCTCCCCTCGGACGAATTAAATGTCTCCGGTGGCAACCTGTTGGCTACAACTTGACAACACGGGAGATAATAAAAGAAACATGCACCACTACGAACGGGGAACCACTGCGAGTGACATATAGCTCCCTTTTTCACCTGTAACGAGGAAAATAATTCGTTCCATTACCTTTGACCCATTATACCAGGCCTCATTTGAAACGGTATGGTGCGGAACTTATCGCGTTGCCCCGGTGCTCCAGACAGAGGTATCATTAGCCGTGAAATGGTTCCGGACGGCTCGGACGATAACTGTACTGCAGATAGACGGACCCCGTGTCGCCCGTGTCACTGTCGCACTGTAGAGCTTGCTTCCTTTGGGAGACGCCTGTGTGGAATTGACTTTTTTTTTTAGTTGCCCTCGGAAAGGGGCAGCGCCGGAAGTTGGCAGCAACCTGAGCAGCAGCAACAAGTTCCACCACTATTGCGGAATGCGCCGCGAGTGGACGTTCCGATGCGGAAATTGGAGTTTCATTGCGACGCTTTCCGCTTCGCTTCCGGTCGCGTGGACGGCGGGTGGAAAAAGGAATTGGAGGGAGAAGGTGAGGTTTTTCGTGAACCATGACCTGCAAGTCCCCAGACCCTGCTTCCGATCGAAACGACGCACCGTCACGCGTGAATTCAACTGCGCGAGATATTACATTTGTTTCGGTGTGCGCGCATTAGCCCTTCGGTGTGTGAGTGTGTGTTTGCGAGGGTGTGCTTCCTGCGACACACGGATCGTGCATCTTCCGGCAGTAAAGCACCGCGGTGGCAGTTTCCTGCGAATGCCTTCTTTCGTCCCCCTCAGACGACATACATGTTTGCGCAACTGCTGACATCACCGGTGACATTTCTCTCTTCGATTGGTCGCTACGGTCCCTTCAGTGCAGGAGGAGGGTGTGGCTGGCGGAAGTACGGTACGATAGGCACCGCGAGCATTTAACGTTTGTAGCGGACGGCGCGACGCATCTACCGGAACCATTCGGGAACGCTCGAAGGCCCAGCGGACTGCGGCGAAACGATTTGAATTGCACGGGGTTCAAATTTCACCGAATTTGAGGTTCGAGCGGTGAAACGAAGGGAAAACGATAGGGTCCGCCACACCCTGAGGTAAATGACGCTGGAAGAAGTCCTTTATAGCATGCAGATAACTCGGTATTTGCTGGAAGTTTGTAGAAAATCGACTTCCTCAAAAGCTGCACAATATAAAACTGAAAATGCGGACATGAATGAAGCTGTTTGAAAATTCACAAGCACGTTGTATAAAATCATCTAGCCTTTTCATGGCTAAAAATAGTGCAACCTTAATTTCCTTTCCACGAAAAAAACTATTTTAAGAAATTCAACCTACAATAGGCTGAGAATTTAATTGAACGCCACGTTCCTCTCATGTCTTCCACGTATTCCGAATCGCAAAAGACGCAGTCGCATTTCAACACTTAGAAAACCACTTGACAATGCTCTGAGTACTGCATCGAATCGAGTTGCTGGAAAGTGCATATGCACACGGTGGAAAATAGTTGTCATCTGCAAGGTACGAGTTCGATCCGATTCCGCCGGGACCGTCGGACGATTCAAACCTCCTAACTTCCGCCATAGGCCCTTTTCCTTCCCCCCTCCAGGGCTTGACGGCTGCCGGTGTAACAGGAATGTCATAATTTTAAAACTTCCTGCCAGTCGAGTGCGAGCAACTTTTTCATTTCCGAGCTAGCTGCCAGCTGCAGGCAGCTTCGGAAAAACGGGAGAAATTCCACCCTTCGAGCGCCTGTGGGAAAAGAATTGCTTGTGCAATTTTTCAACCTGTCAGTGCAGTTTTTGCGATTCTGGGAAAAGGAGAAATAGGAGGCAAAGTACGCCTACACTAAATAGGTGGAACAGTGTAAAATAAATGCCTGCAGCTTGACGCCGTGAGGCCTTTTGGTTGGAGCAAAGTACCAATGAATGGGCTTCGTCGATTCAAAAATGCAATTTAAAGTCTCTCCGTGCCGGGGAGAATACATTTCGGAATGGATTCGTGTGGAAAAAGTCGAACATATCTAATTCTCAAATAGGATAATGAAACTCAGCTACTCGTACATCCAATTAAGCCAGCAGCTCGTGTGTTTCGTGAGGGGAATCCTTGACGGCAATATTGTTTCGTCTTATGGGAAAGATGCTATAGAAAGGTGTGTAATCCGATTACGCCGCAGCTCGAATTTCCTTCAAGAGGAACTCCTACTCGAGGGCAGTGGAGTATCACGAGTTTTATGTTACCTAAAGAGAATCCCGCTCCGGTTAGACATGCGGCCAGAGGAGGAGGAGGAGGAGGAGGCAGAGAGTCTTGAAGCAATCCTTTACAAAAATGTTTGATGAGCAATGTTTCCATGGACAATGCTACTATATGTGGAAAATTCAATTCTATCGTCACAAACTGAAAGGTTCTTGGATGATCAAAATTTGGCGTCAAAGGTTTTCGTTCTTATAATTTTAAATTCGATTCAAATAACTAGGCAAACTAGGAGACTATGTCATCTGGAAGGCTTTAGAACAAAAAGAGTTTGTAATCAAATAACTACGCTAGCAGGGATTCCTTGTAAACTAGACTTTACGGGAATGGAAACTTCTGATCGAGAGTTTCGTTGGAATTGAGGAACGTCCTGGTCCAAAGTAGCAAATTAATTAGCTCGCAACGAGAAACCTGCACTCCATAGATTCCGGGAAATTGCTTTGCCCGGAAGCATGCACTCTTGTGGGAGAGTTTTCGCCCGGGCAAAACTCTTGGCATTCAAACGTTGTGCGGGACGAGCATCATGACGACACAGAACCCTGCTCCGTGATTCGAGCTGCCTGCAATGTGCTGCTCGTGATGAATGAGCCTTCGTTGTGTGTATGTTGTGTCGCCGCTGTCCCTCCGTTCTGGTCATTGAATTTCCCCAACTCGAACCCCTGATCGGGAGGAACAAGGGGGAACGGATACCCAGAGGGCTCGAGGCGATCCACTCACGCGGGACCAGGGAATCAAACACAAAGGAGTGGTTTATTTATGCTACGATATGTTTATGCTCACACTCCGGAATGGAGGCAGGGAGGCGCGTGTTCCACATATAAATATTATTTTTTTGTTGGCTTCGTTTGTACGCTTTGATTCCATTTATGTTCGCCCTCGTCCCATCGATCGGGTGGTGAGGGAAGAAGGGATCAGAGTGGGAGGGAAAGCGGGCCTTCCGTTCATGTGGTTTCGATGAATCGAAAAGGAACCGGAACGGTGGCGAGCCTCGATCCGGTTGAAACGAATCAGTAGAATCACATCGGCCAGAGTCAGCGTTTTGTTTAACTTCCTCTCTCGTTCACCCCCTGCTGTCGCTAACAAGTTTCCCATTCGCCGGCCACGGGAAAACCTTTGCCTACCAGCCCCAGAACACTGGGGGCGTTGCTGTGGGTGTCCGCTTTCGACGAGGCCCAACGGCGGTCGCTTCAATTTATTCCGCAAAGTCACCCGATCGCGATTGGACGCGATCAGTTGCGTCTCGCTGGGTCTGGGCCGTGTATCGATCGATCGAACGACGACGAGGTCGTGGTCGTGCCTGTGCCCAGTAACCACCAAACCGCCGTGCCGATAATCTGTGCTAAAGTGAAGAAAACGAGGCTCAAATCAAGCGGCCTGCTGTTACGGTTATCGCAAATTGAATTTTATCCTCGGATTAGCGGAAAAGGGAAGAGACTTGCCTGTAGCTCGTCCATTTTTGGGCAAGGGTGTGTGTGTGTGTGGGGTGAGGGGGGGGGGGGGGGGGGGGGCTGTTGGCGGTGAAGGACATACGCGGCGCTTACCACCTGGTGTTAACCAAAAATCGATTTCCGGTAGCTCGTAGCTATCCAGTCGAGTTTCCCGAGGGACTCGATTATCGCTTGCAAACAGACGAAAAAAAACCTCAATCCACTTTGCCGAAATTTGTGCAAAAAGTTAAAAGGCAACCTCGGAGCTCGGAGCTGGTGACAAATTGGTGAATGAAATTAATTGACATCGCGTGTTTGGTCGCCATGCGGAGTTGGTTACTCCTTGCCCGTGCAAGAAAGTCAGTCGCAAACGGGCACCTTGTCGCCGTTCGCTGGAAAGAAGTGAGCATAAAACTGCACCCTATCGCTATTCCCATCGGAACGAGCGGGAGTCCCGAATGGATCGGCGCGATAAGAGGCTACTGATTTACTGAACACTACGCTTGCCTTGTGGCGTGGTAATGTTGAGCCAGGTGAAGAAGGAGACGATCGAGTCCATAACTCAAGCGACAGTTTGCCCAAAGTGTTGTGTGCGATAAAGTGAAAACAAGAGACAGCAGAGGACGCTGGAGTTCTCGGACTAAATCAACAAGGTCAAACAATGGACCGGATGTCCCCGAAGGTTAATTTGAAATCTTACTTTTTCTGCGCCTGAGCATAACGTTGCGGTTTGTGAGTGTGTAGGTAACTACCATGCGTCGTAAAGTGTTTTTTGCAGTAACATAAAATTCCCACTAGGGATAAAATCATAAAAGCAGAGACAGAAGCCCTTTCTCTTCCATATTTCTGTGCTCAGCTTGCGGTGGAAAATTTCCTATTCTTATGTCCAGTCTGCTACCGCTGCTAAACCAGTTGTGGCGTTTTTCTAGTTTTGACATAGCGCGTAACGCTTCGTAACGCTTGTGTGGATTGTTGATGCATTTTATGAACCCTTGCGCTTGAGAAAATGTTACAGCTACGAACAAATGGATCATTGTTGTCGTTTGAAACACAACATTCAAACGAAAGATATATTTTTTGCAGCGATACAGGTAGATATAAACATTTTGTTTATTATTTTTACAACAAATGCTCCAAACTTTCATTGAAACTATTAAATGATTTTTTTTAAAGATTATTTTATAAATGTTTTACTCTCCTGTGACAACCGTTACCAGCATGGGGCGACACAGAAACCCAGCACCATTACCAAAGTTGTTTATTTCACGTCTCTTGCTTTCGTTAGCACTAACAGTAATCGCGCCATTCCTGGCTAATGTTCGGACTTTTACCCATTCCAATTCGTTGGTGCCACTCCATCTCCAGGGCACAGGTTATTCGCCTCTTGTTGAATATTCTGTCCTCCCCGTTTTTTCCCAAAAAGGTTCATTACGCGATGGGAGGAAAGTTCGCCCCCTCGCTCATGTCGCAGCAAGGTTATACGAGTTTGTTCGTGTTAATTTTTTTTTTGCGCCAAACGAATGTATGCTAAAATTATTAGTCTGGTGTCAACGGCGAATGAAACACGCAGTTCCGAAAGGAATAACATTAACGGAGCAGGAAATAGTAGAGCTCACGTCTACCCACGACGAGCGGGATGGGACGGGGAATTCCGGGGTGAGAAAACTCGATAAAATAACTTTCTCTTCATTGAGCATCCTGCGTTTCCGTTCGACTTTTGGGTCGTGGCGTGGCCGATCGAACCAGATGCTGAGCGTTTGTTAATATTTTCCACCGAGATTCGAAGTCACTTGGGGATCGTTTCGTACTGGCAGAAATATTTGGAAGTATTCGCACATGTTATGTTCGCCAAAAAACCCTTCAAGGTCATTTCACTTGGTCGTGGAAACCGATGTATTCTGAAGATTGAGCAAAAGATACATATATATAAAAGTTCTTATGAGGTGAAGGTTAGAACGTAATGAACGAATGAAAATTTTACTGCCAAAAAATAAAAGTTCATCAACGGAAACCATTGAGGCAGTGAAAATGCCTTGTGGCGACATCGTAGGCTGCTCGGGAAAGTTTTCCAATAAAAAGAAGGAAAAATTCATTACCGCAGTATACAGGGACGCTGGCTTGAAGGGGGGGCCTCCCCATTGTAGCACGGATGTCCTGGAACCTTGTCTCGAGGGCCGGCATTGAATTCAATTTCCAAGACATCGTAGGACACACTCGAACATGTGGTTAGTAGTCATGCAATTACGCCAAGAACTTGGGTGGTTGCTGCCGTGACGACACTATTAGCATCATTGAGTAGCCGTTTGCCGTCGAGCTGGAGGGTGACAAAGGACGTTAATCGACCGTTTTCGCATGTAATTGGAAGCGGACCAACCATCGAAGACCGGCGGCGATGTTTGTTCAATCGATACCGCTCTCCTGTTGTTATCTGCTCGTAAGGAAATTGTCTCACCACACGCCACACGAGGATGCGACATATTCGGCCGTGTTTATCGAGCTGCGGGAAACTTGTTACACGTTCTGCAGAAATCCTTGTAAGGGTTGTTCCGGCTGGTTAACATCTGGAGATGCTTGCGGTTGGCATCAATAGTACCTTCAGTTGGTGGTTTTCCGATGTTGCCATGTCGATTCAGGAAGTGACCGGGAGAAAAGGAAAGTTAATACTTCTTGGAAGTTTGCTGTGGGATAATTTAACACGTTCGTTTTGGACGTAATTTCATTTTCGTTTTTTTTTTTCGATAAAGCAGTAAGAAGCCCAAGAATGCTTCATTGCGTAATAATTCCTGACATCGTTCCCTTAGTTTCTGTAAAGGTCTTCGCACGGAAGACTGTTTTGTTTAGAGTTTATTTTTTAAACGAAAAAGTTAAACAATAAAAACAATTTCTAGGGCTGGTACTAGCCATGAACTCTCCAACATTTGCCGTACCGAACGTTATCAACTATCTTGTACACGGGCAGACGTTTGCGATGTTGTATTTAGTTACTGCCAGGGTTTATGTGAGAAGCACAAGTGCAATGAACTTCTCGACCTGTGTCTATGTTGGCTGGAAAACTGGGCAGGAAACCCGAGTCGAGCATCGCATTCTATTTTCTATCGTTACCCTCCAGTTGATGGATGGTATGAGCTTTGCGACGACACCTGAGCGCTACAGCAGCATTTTATTAAATTTAATTGTGGGAAGCTCTATTCTCACGGCCAACAATGGGCCAGCGGTTCACCCCGGGTGTCTGGTGGAGGTTTAGTGAACTATAAACTTGACCGTACCACCCGGAGCTAGAATCTGGTCGGGCTCTACTGCGGGTTTGCAAAATCATGAAAGCGGATTTGCGCTGCAAATGAGTTGTTCCATGGACACCTTCCACCACGGAAAGATCCTGTGCCTGTGCACGGAACCATCATCCGTTTGGCGTTCTTTTCCTACAACTCGATTCTATTTATGAGTGTGTGTGGGTCACCGCTGGAATCTCGGCCCTCGGTCGTCCAAATGGGCACCCAAGCATGGGACGTAAATGGCCACTCATACATCGGCGCTAATGAAACGCTTCTTCCGGCAGGGCAGGGAAGGTAAGGTGCACGGATTGAAAACGGTTCTCTCCACGGTGTCTTCATCAGCCATAATTTCTGTTCCGTCTCTGCACGATCCGGTGGAGGCAGGGCTCGATGGTCTGTTCGAGAAAATTATAACAATCTTCGGTTGAGTGGATTTTTCCCAAGGAAAATAATGCAAGAAACTACGACGTCGTCGGCGTCTTCGTTGAAGATGTGCGGCTCGTGTTCGTGTTGCCTCTTTGTGTGCACTTATCCGGCAATTTAGCGCTCCAGAAAGATGCTCGTGGGTGGGAAGTTTTGAGAATTCTTGCCAAGATTTGAGCTGGCCGAACGTCTTGGGAAGTTTTTGGAGCTTGTGGGTTCATTGGAAATTAACGATGGCGTAGCGCGTGTCCAGTTTTCAAATCCTAGGTGTTTCCTAGTGTTTTTTTTTTTCCTAGCTGAATTAAACCTAAATCAAATCTTCAATGCTTTGAATTTTTACACTTTTTTACACACAGGACACCTAAACAATAATGTTGTTCAAGAGTAATGCCAATTTAATGTGCGCTGAGTCAACTATGATTTAACATTCTTTTGCATCGAATAGTGAATATTTCATCTTCGTCGAACACAGGCAAAGAAAATTGTGCCATATGCTTAACTAATCCAGACTTGTGCAAATGTGAGCGAATGTTAGTCCACATTTCACTGTTCAAACACAATTAACGTTAATGCAAAGGACCGTTCGGTGTTTTTTCAACGCTTTCCAGCGACTCTGCACGATTCTAGAGCTCTACAGTAAATGGACAGGAGTTGTTTGTTGAGTGCGAATGCACGTGCTTCCTCTACGTGCGTCAATGCTGGTTCTGAACTTTCATTTGACATTTCACTGGAACCAGATGCGATGGAGATTCGTTTTGGGGAAAAGTTCCTTTTTAATCAGAGAATATCAGAAAAAACAACGTTCAAACCAATTCATTCTCATCTAATTTATCACCGTACTCGGCACACCGAATTCTATCCAGGTTGAGTGCAAACAAAGATAAATCATGAAGCTGATGATGATGACGATGACGATAATGATGATGATGCCCTCGATGTCGCCTCCGGTGCCGGTGCTGGTGCAGTGTAAAAACAAAGAAAACCCCACCGACCCTGCGCAAACATGATAGCGCCGTTCCCCCGTTTAATGAGTTACTCGGTCGCGCTGCAGTTTTGCATCGCTTCGATGCAAAACCGTCGCCTGCTGCCTTGGGAACGGATGCGCTTGCACTTGCACAAGATCCTGGAAGTGGCAGCGACTTCCGATTGCTGCTGCCACCTGGTTGCAGTACCGTGTTCTCTCGTGCGCATTTTTGTTACACATTTTGTGGGTGTGCTTGAGTTCATATAGCTTCTCCTGTTGGAATGCTGAAATCCTTGAATTCATTTTCTCTGCATCCTCACCGCTTCGAATGCAGAACACGATTTGAGGAGCTCGAGTTTGGCTGCTCGGCGTGAGAAATGTTGGAATAAAACCTTCCGCCCTCCCCCTCTTCCCTTTTTTCCGATGGTTCTGTTTGTTTTCAAACCCATCATGTATTTTGTGTGTAAAGCAGCTCTCTGTTGCCTCTCTCATCTGGTCGGCGGTTCTCAAATAGCTTCGGACATTGATTCACGAATAATGGTAACGTGTCGATTGGTGGAGCTTTCTGGATGGAACGATTGCAATGTTAACATTTTCCACCATCTGCACCCATTGTTGCCGTTGGACTGTGGTTTGGCTGTGGTTAGGGGAGATGGTTTGAGGGTTGAAATAATTAAATACGCTTTTCATCCATCGCTCCACCGATTTTATATGAGTTTATGCGTCCCCCCGGTGGGGTGATTCCCTTCGCATCCCCTTCGGGTGCAATCGGACAATGTTGGACGGAGTGACAGCAAATGTAAAACGAAATCAACAGTGGAGGAAGGATCGATCGTGTTACCAAAGCTACGCCATACAGGTTTTTCTCACTTTCAGGATACCGTTTTTAATGCCTTCCATTGTCGAATTCCTCCAGTACCCTCTTGGCGCAAAAAATGTGTTTTTCCTGAGTCATCTGGTAGTTTGAGGAAGGTTGTGTTCACTTGCCATTCTGCGAAGGCTTCAGACCCGTAGGTTCCAAACCCCCTCAGTTTATTTTCAATTCGTGACAAGAATTAGGTCGTATTTGGGGCAGCGCTCAACGCAGAAGTCCCTGAAGCTATCCGGAGGCCAATCAAGTCCGCGTCCCAACGAGAACGGGGGAGAAAAGCGGAACCAACCAGGAATTGATCGTTCGCGGTAGCTTTACGACGGCAATATATTGTGCCGTCCGGATCCGCGGTGCTGCTCATAGACACGCGGCTCACGGCGACGAGTGACTTCGTGCGTACGTGCGCTGGTTGGAATAGAATTATTTTGCAAGTCGCAGTCGGAGCAACATCGACGCAATTTCGCTTTCCTGTTGGTTTGTGCGTCGAAGGGAAAGTGACTGGCTCCTAGCAACCGTCGCTGTTTAATCTGATGTTTATACAAAGGAGCCGCACGTCCCTTACCACTTGTCTTAAACTGTCATCTGTTTTGCAAATGTTCAAGCCCACCCTTTTCCGAGCACTCCATGCTTTTCTATTGCTTACATTTGTCATCGTTTTCCCAAAGCGGAAGAGAGACAATGGAGCTGTGTGTCTACGCCTGACGGTCTTTCATTCGTTCAGGATCTTTATTAACTGGTCGATGGGCTGCGCGTGAGGTGGCATCTGTCACGTTGTCGAAGCCGCTCGACATAGCGCTGTCACCTTCCGGTGGAAAATTGGAACACGTGGCAGTACGCAAAGTTTTTGAATTTATTCTTCCGAACACATTCCGTCACCTCGTCCAGTTCGATCATTCAAAGCACCGACCATTTCGTTTCCCATATCCGGAACCCGTGGAAGCAATTAGAGTTACAACTTTTCCAATTACACAATAAGTTTTCTGGGTAATTTGTGGGAAAGCGTTCTTTTCGCCGAACCGGTTTCACCGAATGCCCGGTGAAGTAGTCTAGTTTTTTTTTCTTATTATATTCCCTTAGATTTGGCAATTTACTGACTTTCGTTCCTCAATTGCTTCTTATTGCGTAACCTTTCTGATTAGAAACGTTAACCACACTGCAGCATGTGGCAAATAGTTGATTTTTTAATTAATAGTTCAGATTTTTCCTCTCTGTTTTATACTGTTCCTTCTCAACAACAAGCATCATGCAGTTAATGTGTTCGTCAGTTTCCCAGCCTTTACATGTTATTTTGTTTTTGCTCGCCTTATCGGAAAATGCACGCGGCAATCCCTAGGTAGTGCTTCGCTAGATATTGTTAGTTGCACTTTTACCTCGCTTGCCAGCCAGGATTGTTTTGCTCCTTTCAATGGGTCTTCAAGGCGTATCAATGTGGCTCCTGAAATTCAACTGGTTTAGTTTTCCCGACAACCATTCACCGAACCAGCTTTCCACTGAATCGCTACATACCTGGAGGTTATTCGCAAGGGCCGGATGGGTGGAGGAATGTTCGAGTGGGCCTCAAAAAGGGCGAGGAACGATACCGAGGTTCGAGAGGACGCCCACGGTGTCGGCGGTGCAGCAAGCAGTTTTAATGGTATTTTCCCAAGTTGTAATGTGCTTCCTCGTGTGCATATGTGGCGCAGAATTGTCTAGCTTCGTTCGCCCTCTTATCTTCGGGTCGGGAAAAAAGCAACCCACACTCAACAGTCTGTAGCCAGACAGGCGCTCCATGAATGCTCCACCGACGTCTACGTTTCATACATTTTATATTCTGTTTCCGGGAGGACCAACAACGCTCGACGCTTGAAGTTTTTTTTCCACCTGTGCAGAGATGATTTTTAAATAGAAACGGCCGATGGTCATCATGCTTGAGCGTCGGGCTCGGAAGCAATCTAAAGTTTTGCTCAGCGTTATAAGTTTTTTTTGCTCTGCACAACTTGAATGAAAGCTGTTCCGCTCGATGTTCTAAGTCAGGAACAACAACTGTGAAGGAATATCCTTGCCAAGGACCAACGTAGAGGTTCTATGAAGGACGAAACACTAGTCTCATTATTAAGAATAGTAGCAGAGAAGGTTGGTAAAATAAAGGAGCAATAATGATTCAATCATTTGCCAAATAACAGTTCATATTTTTCCTTTTGAATAATACTATAAGTACGATTAAAATAATGAGCAATGAATAAAGTCGTAGGAGACTGGAAAAAGCAATCATCTTGATGAAGAAATTTTCCTCCTCCTCCTAGTCGGCTTGTATTGTAAATGGTAGGGCATTGCACTTACAACTTATTAACAAGGGGAATGGAAATGCTTAAATCTTTACAGAGATATGTTTGTTTCGTTCAGTGGTTCAAAAGGAAACTTCTATGGCAATTTATTACACCGTCTTTGCAAACTTAACAATCCATTAACATATTCTTCATTTGCGGACATGCTTAGTTCCGACTTGCTTTACTCAGTTTCATAAATTTTCGCATGAAATTTCAAATATAATCGAATTCTTTATCTGTAACTTTCTTTCGAACCGTTAATTTTAACCTTCGTATAAACGTTTATTTTAAATCCTTCGACTTTTCTCAACCTCCTCTAATTGTTCCTTCTTGTTGTTTCTTCTGTTCTCGTTTCAGAATGTGACTCCCAGTGCTCGGATGATATCTCCCCGATGCTGGAGGCGCCCCTTCCACCGCATGCCGCTCTTCCAATCGCGCTGGTTCCGCTGGCCAAGTCGTCTCCGGAACGACGCGTCACGCAGAAGGAGATCATTGCCGGCGAGGAGCGGCCCAAGTTCCTCACCATCAAACAGGTGCAGGATTCCAGCTCGCAGGGTAAGGCAACGGGCAAATCTCTTCGTTTGGAGGCGGTTTGGATTTTTGTTTTTTTTTTCCCTTTAACTTATATTAGTTTGAAGCCACAATGTTTGTGTTACAAGTTTTGATTAAGTGAATGCAGAATTTTTCTCTGTTTTGCAATCTATTTTATCAACTGAAGTTTTCTCTCTTGTCACGATTGTTTTCACGCTCAGTTTGTGTTAATTGTCTAATATCTTCTTTCATTGCATACGTCCGAGGTTGTAGATTTCAGTTTAACTTTCACGTTTGAATGATTTTTATTCGCATCTGGTTCCCACGTAATGCAATCTGTTTTCCATTGGTATTGCAAGCATTTTCACTAAGCATCACCCATCGTCAGAGGTTTGAAAATCGATTCGGAAAGCAATAAAATATTCACTCTTGGTACACAAAGCTTACGTAAAGTAAGGCAAAAAACATGGGCTCGCAAAAAATCAAATCAGTCGTGCCGAACCTGTCCGCGTCACCAACACCACCACCACCACTGCCTGCTTCACCAACGATGCCCTACCATCATCACCACCATCACCTCGCCACCGAATTCACCGGAAGCTTCGGAAGCAATTCAATCTAATTCCATTTCAATCCTGGCACTTCACCAACGTTTGCTGCCGGTGTGTCCTTCGGCCTCCGATGCGATCGTAAATAACGCAACCTTCACGACGACGGCGGTGTTGTTAGGGCCCTCGGGCAGTCATTGGCAAAGTCTGGGAGGGGCACTCGTCGTTTTGTTACCATCAGATTCCTATTCCTATTATTGTGTTTCCCAAAAGCTGTGGGCAAGCGATGCAATTACTAAATGCAATTACTTCCTACGTGGAAGTATGTCAAAATCGATCGAAAGCTGCTTTTTTCTGTTTCGTAAAACAATCGTGTCTGTTATATGTGAACCAGATTTTAATTTCGATTCGTGGCAGGAACATTAAATTTGCACCGTTGTTCGTGACCGCTTCGGTTAAGATGGCCTGTTTCCATCGAATTGCAAAATTTTCCTACAATTAATTTGCAATAAGCGGATAAGAATGAAAAAAGGGCGGTTTTATACGATGAATGAAAAACATTCGAGATACGTCAGTCGAATCGACGGACGACTCATTCGGAATTGCGCGTTCCCTAAGGAGAACGGGAACAAAAAAAACTTTTCACAACGAAACGGTTCCTTTTCTTGCCAACGACCCACGCACAGCAGTCGCATAATCGCACACTCACCAGCCCGCGCACTTCTGGTTCCGCCCACGAATCGAGGAATGGAGGCGCCTGGTCTTGTGTGCCGAACCGCGTTCGCGATTGATTTATTCTGCGAGGAAGGAAATTAGATATCACGCCGTCATCATCAGAACCTTCGGCACCATCACCGTCGCGTGTTGAATGCGTTCCGTTTCGTGCATTAGCTGTAGGCAGTAGGAAGAGTTCGGTTAAGATAAGCACGTTTGAATGTTGGTAGAATAGCGTTCTGCACGTGCTTGCTCGATGCGTTTCCATAGCCTCGCTCGCATCATGCAAACTCAATTAGACATGCCATACAGATCAAACAAGGCAAGAAGACAGGAATAAGTAACATACATTACATTGATCGCACTACAATTTGGACATAACAAATGTGTTACATTTCTATTTTCAATGTTTGTTTCGTCGTAGAAGATTTCAATTATAAATATTTTATTGATTACTAGCTGAAGATTTGCTTGGCAAAGGATCAAACAATGATCGGAAAGCTGATTAATGTCTAGAAACCATCGGCTATGGTTGTTGGTCAATTTAAATCTATTTTTTAAATTACATCTTTGTTGGATGATCATTGTTCAATTGGTCCAGTCAAATGAAAACAATTAGAAGCCGTAGCCTTTAGGTGCATTGCTACACGAGTGTGACACGCTTCGATACTTCTCATGGGCACATTGTAAAGGTGACTTCCGGACTGTCACAAAAAATGCAATGACCGCAATATGCTACTTGCGCAACCGCACCGTTCTGCCAAATGCGTTATCTTAGAAAACCGGTTGAATATCGCGCACGCCGCTTGGTCGTGGTGACTAATGAAACAAACGGTTGTGATCTTATTTAATTTTAAATTTGGAAACCTTATTCCCCCGCCGGCGGTGGCCTCGGTTGATGGTCGTCGTCTCGCCCGCAGACGGTGAGGATGGTGGAGGCGGTGGCTCGGATGGTTCGGCCGCGGCCCAAAACCCGCAGCGCTACATCGTGGAAACGATCACGATGACCACGGTGACCGAGCGCAGGCTCATGCAAAAGCCGGCGCCAGGATCGTCCTCCGGTTCGCCCGTCCCGACTTCGCGCACAACCGCGTCTCCGTCCGCTTCCTCAACGATTCCACCTATCGTTCCAGCAGGCAACGAGGGCGGCTCGACGGCGGTGCCGGTGGCCGGCGGCGTCACTGCCGCCGGTCTGTCTTCCGCAGGCGCTACCCAGGACTACCGGCTTCTCCAGCAGCAACAACAGAAGCAGCTTCGTGCCGGTCAGTCGATGGAGGGAAATGCGTCACAGCTGCAGACGGCGGCAACGTCGACGACAGCAGCAGCCGCAGCAGCGTCCGGCACAGGGCTTTATGAGACGGTCAAGCACAAACCACTGAGCACGGCGCAGGCGATCAGCGGCATACTTAAGGGGGGCAAGCTGTGGAAAAACGAACAGCAACATCACCAACACCAGCAGCAGCACCAGCAGCAGCACCAGCAGCAACACCAGCAGCAACAGCAGCAGCAAACGCACCAGCAGCACTCGTCCGTTCAGGTGAGTTGATGCTTTTCATTGCAGTTAGATGATTAAGAAAAAAAGGTTCATGTAACTGATTTATTCACAAACAATAGCGTTTTTCGTGGGACAAACCTATACATTGGTTGGTTGTTTTGCGAGAAATAATAAATTTGCTTTTTATCGAAGCAACACAACAGAAAGCATTTAAAACACAAAGCTCACTCAACAAAGTGACGATTGTTTATAAGCGATTGATGAGTTAGAATTGAAAAAAAATTGAATCGTTTGCAATGCGATGGCCATGAACTAAGTCGTAGACCTATTCCGAGCTAAGGATGTAACTGTTAATTATACCAAACGATGAAAAGAATCTTTAAAAAAAAATTTATATGACAATCGATAGTCGATGTTCCCCTTAACCCTTCGGTTAATATTCCTGTGAAGTAGGTAAATGCTCGAGTC
The DNA here is from genome assembly GCA_914969975.1 of Anopheles atroparvus. Lineage (NCBI taxonomy): Eukaryota > Metazoa > Arthropoda > Insecta > Diptera > Culicidae > Anopheles > Anopheles atroparvus. Next base: position 33,362,769 of record CAJZCY010000001.1, read on the forward strand.
TTACTTGCAAAGCTCTCCGGACTGACTTTCAATCCGTACAAATTCACGCGCGTAAATTCCTCCTGAAGCTGCCCAATTCTCGAACTACCAAGAAGCGAACGGAGTGCGCAACGAGCCATCTTACCCTCCGGGGAGGGGTTACTGATGGGATTAGGTAGGTAGGAAGCACGTCAATTTTGGACGGTAACCATTGCCAAAAAGCCGACCGACGGTCCGGATGTGTTCGTCGAAATATGTTTTGTTTCGATTTGGTTTCTTTTTTTCCCCACTTTTTGCCGATGAACACCTTCCGGTTTTGGATGGCTTGGGAAAAAAAAGCTGCTTCGGTTGCAAATTGTCCCCAAAGGGTTTGTGGCTAGGGTGGCTGCACTGGTACAGCAAGGGCAGTATTATTTCATCATTTTTCTTTTGTTACATCCAGTTCCGGGCGGTGTGTAGAATGTAATTTATTGAGGCCCATGTTACGGGAGGGGGGGGGGGGGGGGGCGGAGACACAGAAGAGAATGATGTAACCGGCGAAAGGGATGGCCCGCGGGAGCCGGCAAGAGGCAAGGAACGGTGGCAAGAAGGCGAAAGCTACCAAGGAAGCGCCATATCGCCACGGGACGCCACGGCGTGTTTGGCAACGGACGAGTAACGTACCGGTAATAAATCAAGTATTTTTGCCCTTTTCTCTCGGGTGGGTTTCGAGCGGAACTCGTTTTAGATTGAAGCAGGTCCCGAGATTGGCTGGCTGCGGCCCCGGCCTGCCCTGTCGGTGGTACGGAGACGGACTTCTAACCTTCAGCATCGGCACATCGGTTCGGTGTTCGTTGGTTTCTTTTTTGACGCATCGAGTTCCCGCATCGCGCGCCTCCCTTTATTTATGATGGCAACCGATTCTAGCAGCACTCGCTGTTGTCTGTGTGTGTGTGTGTTTTATTCCCGCGGACGAATTTTTCATATGGTCGAGCCTTTCGTCGAGCACAAAGTCCCGTATGACAATAAGCTGTCCAGAAAAGGGATTCGACAAACAAAATGGAAAAACGTAAAAAGAGCCAAATGATGCGGTGGAATAATAACGCACGTCGACGATGCCGCCGCCCTGTGTGAAAATGTGCCCGACAATCGGACGACGGCCGAACTTACTTATCCGTGGGCGGAAAACGTGACCCACTTCCTTGCGGCACAAGACCGACCGGCAGGGACGGGGCTGGACGAAAACGAAGGACGTTGGTTAAAAATAAAAGTAAAAGGCGAGCATGTTTTATCGACCAACCACCGGGCGGTGATACGTGGGAGTTCGTTGGATGGACGCAAGGGCAGATAAAGTTTTCTTGCCAAGGACAAAGTAGCTAACAATGTTGCACGCTGATATTACCCGGCATCTATCGGAGAGGGGTTCGTTTTTATCCCCATTTGCTTTTCCAATCCCACCCGTTAGAATTGATGGCGCGTTTCATGGATACAATGTTACAACAATTCTAAAAATATGCATTTGGAAAGTGGTATCTCTCTCTCTCACTTGCTCTCCTTAGCGCGTGGATAAGCCGTTCGTTATTAAAAGTTAGATCAAGTTCATTAAAAGGATTTAAAGCAACTTTTCGTAAGCTGTTCCAATATGCTTTGTATGAACAAGTTGGCAAGGACTTTGTTGATACCTATTTTAGAATATATGTAATTGCAAAATCAAGACTTATCTTATTAACGTTTTATTTTCGAGGGACAATTCACTTTCGAAAAACTTTATGATGGATTGAAAAGCTGCGATAATACAAACTAGTTAATTATTCTTGCTCTGATTGGTAAGTCACGACCTATCGAAAACCTCATCTGGAACACAATAGATTAAACGCAAAGCTCTGGTGTTTGGTCTGATTGAACGACAGTAATTCTGTTACGTTATTTTCGTGGTTTCAGCTTCCTCTAGAGAACACTTTCAACGATTATATTTTCCCAACCCCCGTGGAAATTATTCGACAAATGTCATTGAATTGCAAGCTGACCTCCCGCCGGGGACTTTTCCCTGTTAATCCGAAACGGAGCTTAATGGTTCAAATTGTTTCCTAAGGTCGGCCCAAGGGAGCGTAGATGCTGCAAAAAGAATAATCAGAGTTAAAGTCATTCCGAGAATTCTTCAAGTGATTGTTTGTGATGATTTCTTTTTTCTCCTAACCGGAAAAGACGTTTATTCGTTACATAAAGTTTATCCGCGTGCGAAGGTCACTGCAAGGTGCTTCCGGTGGGGTGTAATCAAGTGCTACTTGTATGAAGGAAGATTCCAGCAACCCTTGCTAGGTTAAAAATCTCTTTCCCGGAAACGTGAGGACACGCGGATATGGGAGAGAATGCCTCGTTCTCGGAACTTTGTGGTTCTTCCTAAAAAACTCGTATTGATCGAGTCGATGCGATGGTAAAAGATTTAAGCATCCAGCACAAAACCACGCTAGTAGCTCAAGCATCGACGATTTTATCATTGCTGTCTCATCAGCTAGTATCGGAGGGAATATTCAATAATAAAAAAAACATCTAACACCGTTTCCTTCGCGACTAAGTACACCGCAGAATGGGAAAGATGCCAGCCTCGTTGCAGCTTCGTGGGCAAACATGAAAAAAATTGAGATAAAAATCCGCACATTGCAGTAAAGGAAGCGGACGAGAAAGAAACCATGGAGCAAGGATAATACGAGAGTAATATGAATTTTTCATCCCGTCAAATAGCGGTTTTATTAGCCCCGGGGAACGTGCTCAGACTGCAAATGTGCCAATATTTATTATGACGGTATCGATTATTTCTTTTCCTCAGTGTTGCTTCCCGTCGCACCTGGTCTTCTTTTTCCGTCGGAGACCTCCATGTTCCATTAAACTTTCCACTAAACAGCGCTAGCAACGAAAGAACAACAGAAATGTGGGAAAAGAGTGGCTTGCGGTTACGGCAGCTCAATCCGCTTGCACTTGTCGAAGAACAGAAGAAGGGAAGGGAAGAGACGCCGGAAGGCAAGGTTTTGAAAAAGATGAGGATCTTCAGATTTGACTCTGTTTCCTTTTTTGTTTTTTTCTTATTTCCCGTTTACCGAGAGCCACTACTACTGCAAACGGGCGAATTTTCACTTTCACCGTTCGAAAATGGCCTTCGGTGCGATTTATCTCGTTTTCCACCTTCGCTCTTCCCCCTTATCAGATCGATCGGCCTGAAGGGCACTCGACACGCGGACGTCTCGCTTAACCCGCCGTCTGAGGCAACTCCTTTCGAAGGGACTTAGACTCGATAAGCGCTAAGCCAGCACTCGAGACGTGGTGGAATTCGCTGACGACTATTTTCGGTCTCCGGTGGAGAGATATTTTTAGTGACAAGTTTTTCTACTCAAGCACCGCGACACTTTACTCCTCCCGTGTCGTAACGTGCTATGACGCAACGGAAGGACTTTACTGCAGCCCAGGAAAGGAGACGGGCGTTCAATAATTTAGGGTTGGATCGATTTGAAAATCATCACAGAACGCGATGCACATCAGCGGTGTTAGCGGCGGGGAAGACGAGTTAAATTGGCAGCTATCAGCAGCGATGCATGAATATTGTATGTGTTGTACCATGTGAAAGAAGGCTTTCGGCCCACGCGCTTGCTATTTCGAGCAAATTGATTCATTTTTAAAATCGTTTTCCATATTACTTTTAGACCAAGGGTACGATACATAAACATCCGGAAAACTTGGCTTGATTTCCGTCGTTTCCGTCAGTGTCATTCAAATGATTTATTTCCCTCCACAGAACGACGATTCGACGGCGGTGACCTCGGACGAGGAGACAAGCTCGAAGCGGTCGGTACGGTTCAACGAGGAGTCCACGATCCGGGAGGCATGCTGCGACGGTGAGGTGCAGGCGGGGCTGTCCGAGGGCGAGGTGGGAACGTGCCGCGCCATCAACTACATGTCCGACACGCTGAAGCGCCACTCGTCCGGTCTCTTTCACAACGCGCTGCGCCCGAACTCGGCCGTCCGCCAACTCTTTCCCAGCAGCGCCATCCAGCCACTGCTCACAACGGCCATTTCCGGCAATGGGCCGACCGCACCGACCGCCACCCCGCCCGGTGCGACGATGGTAACGATGGCCGGGCAGGCGGGCGCGCAGACGACCACAACCGGTGCGGGAGCCGCTGGCAGCGCCCATCCGACGACCGTCCTCACGCAGGAGGCACTGAAGGCGTTCGACGACGCGAAGAAGACGCCCGGCCTGGTGCACCAGCACAGTCTCACCAGCAACTCTGGCAGCATGAGCAACATCCCGAACAGTGCGGCGGCGGCGCTGGCCGTCTCGGCGGTGGCAGCGACGGCGGGAGGTGGCGCGGGCATACCGGGCGGACCGGGCGAAACCGACACCATTCGGCGCACCATCGAGCGGAACGCGCTGCGAAGGTCTCTCATCAAGTACGAACCAAAGTGAGTTGGGACGCAGGAAGGGGATCCAAGCCGACTCCTGCCTTAATGCGTGCCATTTTGGTAATCGCGCATTTATATAAAAATCGATTGTGTTAGCTATTTAAAAGACAAGCAATGCATGAAGTGGTTAAGGTGGTACAGTCGATTTGTTCTGGAAACTTTTTTATTCAATTGATGAAAATCCTGTCCGTAAATGCACTGAAACAATAAATGAAGGAATCAATTTGTTATGGTTCTCCTATCCATCTTCAAGCCTTCACAAGCTTATCAAATCAAAAGTTACACAATTGAACTTTACCTTCCGTGAGTTGAGTAACATCACGTAAAAAACTTCTGATGAAACATCATCTGCTCGTTCCTGACTGTTGTCCAACATGACTTTCGAGTGTTTTTGTTGCTTTATTGTTGAAGGAGACAGGCTTGGGTGTTTTAACAGCCATCCATTTGCCGCTGGATACTGCTGTCACGTTCACAACTTTCCAGACGGCGGGCAAAGTTCAGGGCGAAGCTTGAAAATAATCTGGTCCGTCGTTTTGTCGCCGCTAAATTCGTTAACTTTTCTCGTTCGCGCAGGAAAAAGATCCCGGTGAAGGATGTCACCTCGCTAGAGGAGCGCATCCGGCAGCTGACGTGCGACATCGACGACCCGATCGACGAGTCGGCGGGCGGCGGTGACGGTAGCGACAACGCCGGCTGTGACGGCGAGCTGGGTGAGCTGGAGCGGCGGGATAGTCCGGCGGGCGAGGAGAACCCGCAGCAGCCGAAGTACATCCCGGATAAAAGCTTCTCGCCGAGCTCGTCCGCGTCCAGCTCGAGCAGCGGCTCGAACGGCTCGACGTACAAGAAGATCACCGACCTGTTCCACCGCGACCGGCGCCAGGAGAAGATCCCGGAGGCGGACGAGAACCCGATCGTGATCATCCCGCAGGTAAGCGGCCACCCGGGACGGGCAGCGACCACCCTCCAGCGGCCATCCGCGACTAACGCCGGACGTTTCGAATTTCCTTGGCAGGACTGCCGTTGCCCGGCGGGTCCGGACATTGGCATGGGCGTTCAAATTCAGGGTGCACACACGCAGATCCACCAGCCGCCCCAGCAGCGGCAGGTCGACTCGCGCCGCCAGTTCCTCTCCACGCTGGCGCCGCTGACGGCGTGCGTCGCTGGACAGCGGGACGACCTGTCGTACTACACGCTGGCGCATCCGGGCGATCGCAGCTCGATGGCGAGCTCGCAGAGCACCGAGTACAGCATCGGCGACATCGACGCGGCGCTACACGAAGACGACGGCAAGAAGGTGGCGCCGGACGTGATCGCCGGCACGCCCGGACAGGAATCGGACGAACTGGCCGCGTTTGTGCAGCAGGAGGGCGCACGCACCGAGCGGCTCAAGAAGCGCTACAGCGCGGAGACGTCCACGTCGGCACCCGCCTCCGGCGCTGGCTCGGACGACGATGAGCAGAACGATTACGGCTTCAACTCGCGGCCCTCGGTGCGCGGTATCAAGCCCCGCTTTGGCTCCACCAACGAGATCCTTCAGCAGATGCAGGCCCAGCTGGCGGCCCCAACACCTCCACAGGTAGCTCGAAAGAAGAAAGAAAAGGAAACCTCTCGAACAGAAAATAACCCTTCGCTTTCGTCCATTTCCGTAGGCAAAGTCTCAACCGGCGACAGTACCCACTCAAACGCAGCCAATCCAGTCGAACACGTTGCCGCGACCACATACGGCCAGCAGTATGCACGTGGCGGCGGCCAAGCAGCAGATCACCACGCACCAGCACACGGCCTCATGGAGCTACTATCCCGCCGTCGATCCAGCAGCGCAGGCGAAAGGAGTCCCCGGAGGACCGCAGCAGCAGCAGCAACAGCAAAACCAACAGCAGCAGCAGCAGCAACAGCAGGCATCGACCGTAGCTCCTGTGATCGGTCAGACGGCAGCGACCGCCGGCCAACCGAATATGCTGGCGGCTGTGGACCCGCATGGCAACTACTACCACATCCCGGTGCAGACGCGCCACAGCTACCACGGCCAGGAGGCGATCTACCAGAACTGTGCCAACCTGCCGCTCGGCGTGCAGGCCAGCGCGGTGCAGGTGCAGTCGCATCAGATTCATACGCAGCACCATCAGGCCGTGCACACGGCGCACCACATCCACCAGCTGACGGACACGGCCACGGCCACCTACGGCAAGTTTGCGCGTAGTCCGACGCGGCGGCCCGAGTCTCCACCGCCACTGCGCAACTACCACCAGACGATGGTGCTGATCCCGTACAACGCCGAGACGTACCACCGGTACACGGCCCAGGAGCAGGAGAACTACCGCCGCCAGCACAATATCGTCGAGTACCAGCAGGTATACCCCCAACCAACATCCCCGGAAGCGCTGCGTGCCGGCCCCGGGCAGACTGAGCAGCTCACTTTTCTTCGCTTCCCACCGTAGGTCACGCAGCAGACGATCCGCGTCCCCGTCGGGTACCCGCTGCCCGGCATGCAGCTGCACGTGGTGGCTGCCGGAGCACGTACCGGCCTCCCTCCGCACTACTCCACGCTGCCCCGACTCGGCACCAACGCGGCCCCGGTGAACGCGGCCACGGGCACGAGCGGTGGACCGGTCGGATCCGGCCAGTCAGGTGGTGCGCCACCGCCGCTGCCCCCGCAGGGCAAACCGCCAGCCTACTCGCAGTATCCAGGCACGGTGGACGGGAAGCCGGGCGTGAAGTTCACCGAGCGGGGAGCACCGGAGGGCGCGGCCAGCGTACAGCCGTCCGACGCGAGCCAGCTCCTGTCACCCACCGGTCAGGGACACGGTCCACCGGGCATGCCAAGTTCCGCGAGCAGTTCCGCGACGACCACAGCCGGCACCACGGCAGTCGGTTCGGTTGCCGGACCGGGCGGACAGGGCCAGGGTGGAGCAACCGGTGTCGTGCAGTCCGGCCAGGGCCAAGGTCAAATGCAGCAGCAGCAGCAGCAGCAGGGGGGCGCTGTGTTCTACGCCATGAACGTTTGACAGGGCGACTAGATAAAGCTAACGATAAGGCTCGAGCGGGAGCAGACTGACGAACCGGATGAGGAGGATACCGCCACGATGCAGCTGACCAGTTGCCATGCCACCGGTGCTGCCCTCTAACGGGGAAGGTGAACCATCGGAAGAACAGCGCACCCGGCGGTTTTTCATACAACGACCACAATTTACGACACGAAGCCAAGGAGAAGCAGAGGAACGAACTTCAGGTACCACAGCCCACTCCTTCAAGCCATAGTTAGCAGAAAGTACACGTCATCTGCAAGAGACAGATCAATGTGCAACTTAAACGACCGTTCGGTCCCAGTGAGCCGTTCCTGCTTCGTTCAAACGACTCAGTCTGTCAACTCGGGTGCGTGTAATGTGTAAGCCGCATCGTTCATCATACACTCCGCTCGTGACGCATGTAAGGAGGAGGGCACTTCCTCGATTGTACATAGATTTAACCATACCGGTGGTTCTGGCGAGGCTAGGATTGAACCGTTTCTTTTGTCTGCTCGACTTTCCACCAGAAGGAAACCGTTTCTTCACGACGTAAAGGACGTGTAAATGCGTGCGACTGCTGCAATGCAATAACGTGCTGCTAAGACACTGCTTCGGTTTTGATTCGGTTTCATACTTTCATATAATAGCTAATTGCTGATGATGATGTTGATGATGATGGTGGTGGTGGTGGTGGATGACGGGGACGATGATGTAAGAACGTTTCCCCACGACGTGGTCGCCATTTTTCGACATTCCACAGCACTGCACGGAATCAGAGAGCTATTTTTCATCATTCATCACGTTAGCCCATCTCCTTCCTTCCCATTACCATTAGAACGGTTCGGATTGAACCTCACTCTCAATTTTGAGCGCGCATTTTGTTTGTTTTTTTTTTTCGCTAAGCCCACTCCGGTATCGGTCACCGCGCTTCCGTTGGAACTCCTAAGTCCTTCACGGTGCATTTACCTCCCAATCAATCTGGGGTTTTTCCTGTCGAGATGTCCCGCTTAGAACGGAATGATCAAGTAGATAGAATTGGTTCGAAATTTGAAGCGAACGATTGACTGTCGAACAAACGGCAATGGACTCTGTAAATAGCTTGGAACAATGTGTAATAGGAAGGCCACACTACCTGTGAGGAGGACGGTTTTGACATGAAGAGTGCACAACTAATCGGTTAGCCTATCTTGGCAGAGGAAGTGGATCAAAGTTGACTCAATACTTATCTATGAACCAAACTGTTTAACAAACCGGTTGTATGAAGACATTCCAACACGCTCAAATATGTACCGCAACACAGGGGACGGACACGGTGAAATTGTAACAGAGTTTGAACTATTCAGATATATCACACTTTGTCGCGCAAGGCTGTGCGGGTAAGCCTAGAACGAAGAAGAAATGAAGGAAACATGGAGAGGGGTTGAATGAATCGTCGGCAATGTATAGAAAACAATTTAATTATTTAACTAGTGCCAAAGGATGCATAAACCAACTATGTTTTGAAGATTTTTTTTCATTTACATTTTGAATAGAGTATTTATTATTCCCTCATATCTTTTTTTTTTGTTAGATACTTGCACACTTTTATACACCTAATATCAGACATAAGTATTGTTAAATTGCACCAAAGATGCTCTATCCAATCTCATCCACTAGTGGACAGAAACAAGGAAAAAAACCAGGCAAAAAGAAATGTTGCACTTTCAACACTCACGCACGAGCTTTCCTGTCCGGACCGCGCCATAGCGCAATAGATATATTTCCACGCGGAAGGACATAAAACTTAACCCTTACGAAAATCACAAATGTCTTCAGTTTCGTTTTCTTGTAGAACAAATAATGTTTGCTTGAATAATTACTTCCTGTTCTTCGTTACAAGAATGTGCGTGTAAGAGCGAACCGAAGGGTAAAGGTTAGGTGTAACAGGCAAGATGTGAAGAATAAAAGTATTAGTCGAAGTAACAAAAAAAAACAAAACAAAAAGAGCATAAAAAAGGAATAAAATGAACCATACAACAATTGATCATGAAACCATTACCCAACCAAACCCAGGCTGGAGGAATTAAGTAGGAGTGCAATGTTTGTACATCGCACAAGCAAACAAGCAAACAATGGTAGTGAATATCAAAAGTAATACTTAGAATGAACATATAACATAATTCAACCACTATGAAAGAACAGTAGAAGCGGTAGCACTCAAGCAGAAACAAGTGAGTAGATAAAGAGTAGAGATGGAGAACGATGGAGAGAAACAATAGTTTAACAGAGCAGAACATGCTTAGGGAAATAGCAGTAACTAGTGAACTAGTGGAATGGGTTTTCTTTTTGCCAGCAAACCAAAAACAAACAAGATGAAAAGAAGGCAAACACATGGACATGAAGGGAAATTAATAATAACAATAGACATAAGACGCTGAGAACGCTTCTCGGGATGCAAGGTTGCACAAAGGATTCGTGTGCGCGCGCGGACAAAAATCATCTAGAAACTATGTAATTGACACGATAGGATGTCAAGAAAAAAAACACATAATAGCTTTAGTTTAGCAACATAGAATTAAAACGTAGACACGCAAACTCACGACGCACGTTTGTGCGCCAAGCCCGGAGGCAGGTGAATGCGTGTGTGTGTTTAGAAAACGCAGAATGGAGATGGAAAGCGGCAAACAAAAGGGTATGACAGAATCAACAAAAGTATAAGCGAAAAACCAAACACATTAAACACCGAAACCATTGCTAAGTGAAATGCAAACAAATACAAAGGGCATCTAATCCAAGGCATATATATACACACACACAAATAATGCAAATAAAAGAAACGAAAAGGTCGCGAACAAATAATATATATATAAACTTAAATATATATGAAGTAAAATCTATATATATTTAAAGTACTTGATTCGTGCAACGAGAGAGATGGCGAGAAGAAAAAAAAATGCTCACGCGCAAGTTAATGGCAGCAGTAGGGAAAAAACACAAAAATATCCGGGGAAACCGATAAATTCGCATAATGGCCTCAAGGTAGAAGAAACAGCGATTCGAGCGATCAACGTTTATAGAGACAGAAAGTAGAAACAGAAGGAATAGAAAGACATATAGAAGGCATAGAAAGGTAGAGGAGCAAACCAACTAATTGAAACCCAACCAACCAATTGATAAGACCATCGGGGGTTCGGCAAACCGTGAACTACTTTCGGAAAAGATAGCCCGTGGCATAGGCGCGGAAGTAAAATGTTGATAAATGGTTTAAGGACGTGTTTTGGATTGTGAATTCATTGAAATTAGGAGTCATTTTACGAATGGCGGAGAACACTTACATTCCCGTTAGTTGTTACAAGTGTGTAAAGTTTGTGAACGTTCTCGTTTCCGGCTGCCGCCCGTTGATGAAAAGCCAACAGTGGAGGGGAACGTCAGATAGACCGCAGACATTTTCCAGGATTTGTGAGTGTGAACACAGGACAAGAACTCTTCGTTGGTGTATACTTAAAGGAAAGAAGAAAATCGAAAATCTCTACCAATCTCAACACTCAAACGCGACTGGCAAGGATTTAAGAAAGTTTAAGAAAAGATGGTTTTTAATAAATCTCGGTGGATGATGATGCACACAACCGCGCGTGATACACTGGACGACGAAGCCGAATCGGGAAGGTTGGTGTGACGAGAATACAAGAAATAATAAAAGAGAACACTAATAAAGATGGTTAACCTTCGGTTGGAATAATTGTCAAAAAATCGCTGGTCTAAAGCTTACTTTTGAACGATTACGTCCGAAAAATTCGAAAATCCCATCAACTCGCTCGCGGAACCGGTACGCGAATCATTCACACTGGGCATATTTTTGAGGTCAAGGCAACGCCGTTCGTGCCCCAAGCGCCAGGTAACGTGTTCGGCTTCTCTCTTCGGAGCAACTTTTCTATTTACCTTCGCATGAGATGCTTAATTTTTTTTTTTCATGGGGGAGACCCTCCCACGTCTTCCAGGGTGATGTATTTGTTTTTTTTTTCTCTCTTGGTTTCCGTTCATTGATCAGTAAATATGGCGAGTCGGGTTCGTGGTCTGGTCTGTCCGGAAAGCGAAAGACATCATCGCCGAAAAATTCACCAATCAGCGCGCTCGGAGAAACGCAAGTTATCGTAACCTAAACGGTGCGATAGGAATCGCACTAACATTTTTTCGACTTCTTCGCAACACAAATAAATAGAGAAATGGTGTGAAAAGATCTTGTAAATATTCAGTCTTCAATTAAAAAAAAAGGTGAGAAAGCATTTCGATTGAGTTGTCTGGTGGGATCCGTTGGCTAATTTGTCCAATCAAGGATTAAATTGGAGACATTGCTTGTCCAAATCATTCACGCAATTGCGTTACCAAAATTAACATGAAGAGTTACATAGTAGAAATATTATTGCTAATATTGACGGCCTGAAGAAGAAGCCTGAATCAGTGTCATAAACATTTATTTGAATATATTTTAAATATGAATCCTGGGTAGAACCCATACATTTAAATTGGTCTGACCCCTGTGGACCTAATTTCTACACCTTGTTTCAGAATCATTTCTTCGGCATGCAGTGTGACCCATTCAAGGACTTAACTTTGATTTGAAAATCACAAAATGTGTTCTGCTCTAGCTCGACAAACGTAGATTTAATCGACGCGCAAAATCCGTCGTCGTCGCTGAATGACCCAAAAAACGACCTGAACGACCTTCCCACCTGATCGGCCACTCTCCTTGTGAGCGTCTTTTAAGGAAACAGCCACCAGTTTTTACGATACGATATACGTTTGGGTAACGGGCACGGGCTGCAGTAGTTTAGCGATATTTTTTCTCCTATTTTTCCTCCACCCAATGTTCCAACATCTCCTGTGCAAAGCCTCAACTTCTAGCCAAAGGTTGCGTGGGAGTTCCTGGGATCCAAATTGCAACTCGGACGACGATAACTACGTCACCGTTGTGGACCAGCGAACCCACCTACCTATAACCTGACAACGGTTCCAAACGCGATCCGCGTTACGAGAGGATAACGGGTTTGTGAGTAAGTGTCACTACGCCTTCGCACATCTGCTTTTCTCCGTACGCCAGGTACGCCTCCCTTTCTATCCCTCACGCACTCACGTGTGCGAAACGATTATGAAATCCCTGTAACCCTGCTGATTTGGAGAGCTGCCTGAGACTTTGGCGGCTGGAACTATTACTTCATCCGGCGAGTCACCTGGCTTTGTAGGGAAGCTTGGCGTGACCAAGTCCATTCTTTTCAACCGCCCGCTATCTCCCTCTCTCTTTCATTTCATCTCACGGATTTTTTTTGCGCCCAAATTCAAATGTAAACAATTGCCCGGTTCCACGCATCGCCGGCCTGGCGCTCCGATGGCCCACATTTCGGTGGTTTGCGGATGGAAGGCGTCCAGTGCGGCTGCCAACACACAAAATCGCCAGTGGGCAGCACCGCACCATCGGATGGGGAGGGAAAAGTGTTGGAGATTGAAATAGGTGTTTTGCCATTTCCTTCACTTTCTTTGGAGCACGATCGCGTGCGATCTCTTTCACAAATTTATGCATTTACCTTTGCAGAGAGGAGGGGAGCGCGATGAACATCTCTTCCGCCAGGTCTTTAAGCCATCGGTACGATCCGATGGGGACAGTTGGTGTGCGAACTTCAGCCCGCACGGTGTGATACACAGGATACTGTCGGTGGACATCCTTTCCGTTGCTTAGCCAGCCAGCCAGTCTGCGGCGTTCACCAGAACAATGGTGCTGTAAGAAGCTTGACGACAGCTTCGACGGTTCGGTTTGAGAAACTTGTGAACGCGAGAAAAAAAGTGCATCGATGGAGTTCTACCGGCCGGTTAGTGTGTTCTAGAAGTGATGGAGAAAGTTTACCTTTAGTTTACCCACATTACAGTGCTTGTAGAGTGAAATGGCAGCGTCTCGCCATGAGATATGGCCTGGAATTATGTGACAAGTGTTACACAACCATGAACCTATCTACTAAAACGTAGACTGCTACGATTGAATGTGTTTTCTATGGACTGATGCGAATATATCAATGGACATATTGTGATCTGAATATGGTTTTCGCTCTCTTTTAGTTTAGCAGCTTTTAGTTTCCGCACAACAGTGTTTAGCTATGACTTATGATATTAACTTACCGAAGTCTTGATCACTGAAATCTGTTGAGTTTGAATCAGCACAACCTGGTTATGGAAGGAACACTTCGCTCAAATATGTCCATAGATCAATTACCACCTACAACACCCTTCACATAGCAAATGTACGAGTGTGATAGTGCCTTGTTCTGACTTGTTACCATCGTTTCGCTTCAGCTTCTTCGATTGTTCGGTTGGTGCATGCTCATCCAGCTGACCACATCCCTACCGTTCACCTTTCCCGAAGGAAGCAGCGGTGGAAGTGGTTCTGGTGTCCGGAGTAGAACCTCAGACGTAGCGCAAAGTCGTCGGCAGGAGATCTTCGAGGGGCGAAGCATCCGAGGAAACGGTGCATCCAACGTGAACCATCAGTTCCCCGACATCTACAGCCGGTATCAGGTGCAGGAGCACGAGAACGATCCGCCCGGAATACGTCCAACCGCTGGTCCGTTCTTGACCAATCGCCCAGCGGTGATCACACCGCCGCCCCAGTACACCACCCGTTCGGATCGTCCAAATGCGGCATACAACCGTTTGCCGCCCTCGAAAAACGACGAACCAATCCAGGCCGAACCCGCCGGTGACGATTACGATGACGACGAGGACGAAGAGGATGTGGGGGAGGAGGGCGCACAGCCCGACAAGCCGGTGCCGGTCTCGGCGGCCATCAGCAGGCCACCTGGGGTGGCTGGTCTAGGGGGCGGCGGGTCCAGCACGTTCAACAATCTGTTCTTCAGTGGCAACGACAAGTTCGGCGGACTGGGGGCGCTGTTCGGCTCCGACAACTCGGGGCGTCACAAGTTCAAGTACAAGCGCAGGAAGCCAGGCCAACCATGCATCCCGTACAGTCTATTCCACAAGCTCAAGTACGGGCGAGACCTGCAGGGCAACGCGGTCGATCCAAAGACGCTCCTGCCGAACCTGAACCTGATCCTGGCAGACCTCAACTACTACTCGCCAAACAACAACTATGGTGGCGGAGGTGCGGACAACCACGACACAGGTGGAGCGGTATTTAACAATCACTTCTACGACGCGGTCGGTGGATATCCCTGTCAAGGGGTGTCCTTTGGAGGCGGCGGTGGTGGCGGCGGTTTCGGAGGATTCCCACATAAACCGTTCAAGCCGCACCGACCGCACGGCGGACCGCTCGGATTTTTCGGTCAGGGAGGCCTTTTCGATTGGGTCTCGTCGGCGGACCAGGTGCAAGGAGACGAGGGTGTAGGTGAAGATGGGGCAGCAAGCGGGGGCAACAGACCAGCGGTTGTGTTCAACCTCAACGATGCAATCGACTCCGTGGTAAGTTTCAGCAAGCGTTGTTCCCTGGGCAACACACGCCTAGAGAACCAACGAGATTTTTATTTATTTGCTGTTATTAAAGCGTCAGTTTGAACATTTTTCTATTACTCTAGGCCACAAACTGGCGACCCGGCGAAAGCTTCGAGATGATGATGAAGGTGATAGCAAACTTCATTACACAAGTGGCGGGTGGAGCGGCCTCCCCGGTGGCAGACGTAGCGACTGACGTGCGCAAGATCAATCGAGAATTCTTCAGCCTTTTCGGATAACCTTTTTGCGAGATGTTAGAAGCGTTGCGAGAGCGTTAGAAAAATAATGTAAGATGGAAGTTCAGTGTAGCATGAATAGATTAAGATACAAACCCATGACAAATAATACGTTGATAGAAGAATTTCTGTTGATTGGTGGGCTACCATTATTATTGTTCTTCCTCAGCGTCGCTAGAAGTTTGCGACTGTGATTGGGTTGGGCTGAATAACTTTAAAGGCTGAATTCGTTTCGATAGCCTTCTACGATAACTTTCTAGTTTTTCTCCCCAGCGTGTGAGAAGACTCATACTGCACTTGGACAGAATGGGGCAATAACTGTCCGATAATGTGACGTGAAATTTCATCACCTCCGACACTGTCAGGTCCGTCCACCTTTGCCAGCATATTCGATAGTAATTTGCGAACATCGGCTTATGTTTTTCCAAAGAGTGGCGATGACGATACCGCTCCTCGAAACATCTGACGTACACATTAAATGCTTTACAGCAACACTTTGGCAGGCCGGCTTGTTGCTGAATCATAAACGGTTCCTCGTTTTCCTCGTATTCTCGCATCCTCAACGAAGCGCTTTCGAAATACAGCTGCTCTGGGTCTTGCAAATTCTGTCGAGACGCCATTTTCGTGCGAACTTCAGGACATTCAAGAGGAACTACACACCACGCAACTCAAGACGATGGCAGCTCGGATGCAACTGACATTGCTTATCGTTTTTGTCGTTTGCCGTTGCACCGATAGGCACCGATTCCGGCGTCAACCGGTTTACCGATTCGAGAACCGGGCAACGGAGGAGCAACCTGCTATTTTACGTTAAACTGGTTCAAGTAGGGACCAAAATTGGGCACTATGGGGAAAATTAGCACACTTTCCGACCTCTGTGTGACCACGCGAAGGATCGACATGTTGTTGGGCGTGTCATTCGTGGCTAGCGACATTTCGCTTTCTGTTCCATACTGGACAGATGCCAGCGCCATCTATTTGTCAGATTGGGAACTGCCACATGTTTGGAATAAATCGCCTTACAGTGTTTTGAAACACAATTCATCCTTTGTTTTTTTTTTCATCTATATGAGTATGATACGCCATTCGTTGCGATTTCCAAAATGTATGTGATTTAATAGAAGCATGCGTCGATTCTTGCACATGCTTCTGTCAAATCCCATACATTTTGGAAATCGCAACGCATTGCGTAGCGGGCAAGTACCACAGCCTGCTGCCACTTGTTGCATATATCGTTAAATTAATCTGAATCATGAAAAAGTGTGTAAAAAATGTCGCGAACGGGAATACAGCCGAAAAAATGTATAGCTTTTCAAAGCTTTCCGATTTAGATGGTTTTCCATTTTCTGGCCAAAAATTTGTAAAGGGGTCTCATTCGAAACGGGTGTAGGTTTTTCATATTGGTTTTTAGTTCATGCTCTTCTATCACGTTTATGAAACCAAGTCAACTTTTCGGCTGTGCTCGCTTGTGCAGGAACACCTTCCGCCAGCCGCTACGTAAAGTGTCAATAAAACGTGCCCGGCTAGAGTAAACCAGACAGCCTGTGCCGTGCGGCAGTGCAACAACGACGTTGCTCAATGTCAATGTCCAACCGCCTCTGTCAGGGTCTGCTGTTCGGTTGTCTGCAGCGCAGGTCCGCTTCCGATTCCGCTGGTCGCCGTCGTGTTGTGAGGAGTTCGCGGAAAAATAGACCAGTCCAAACAGTGCGGTAGAAGGAGATCGCCAGCAAGTGGCTTACGTGTGTGAAGTGGTCCAGCATCGGATTCAGCATCGACCCTACCTCTCCACCCTCTCATCCCGATGGGTTACTGGCTGCTCCTGCTGCCATTCGTCCTGACGCTCGCAGGATTCGCTGCCTCTGGTTCCACCATCGCCCGTTGGCCAGCGCTCGCCTACAAGTCGGACAGGGCGTTCTATCCGCTGATGGTGTCATTCTCGCGCTATCCCTTCCACGACGTGTACGAAACGGCGGCCAGCATCCCCGCCGCAAAGCCCGTCGCGCCTCCACAGGCTCCGGTGGGCCGGGGGGCTTCGATGTTGGCGAAAGCGCGCAAGTACTTTCCGCTTTCCGCGAACTATCAGCGCGACTGGAGACACCAGCAGAGTCGCCCGGCCAAGCTACCGACGAAGAGCATCTGTCACGGACTTATCTACCTGCCGCAGCAGCTGGAGGCATCCGGCCGGAGGGTGCGGCCAACCAAGATGCGCAAGTTACTAAAGTACTGTGGGTTTATCTAATGGCCAACAATAGCATCGATAACTATTTAAAATTAGGATAAAAATGTTTAATTTATGTAAGGAATAGCACCGAATAAACTTTGTAAACGTAAACAAATTAAGATTAAGTAAGATTTGTCTGTAACACAACAGGCATAAACTCTAGAGTAAAAAAGATTGTGTGTTATACATTATACATTGAAGAAATAAATTTGTAGTACATGAAAATGGTATTCTGACATATTCTGTTGCTAAACACACTGCTAAACCCCTTCCACTTATCGAAAATAATACCAATTTTGGAATCAATACAATATTAAAAAAAACACAAATTAACAAAATTGAGCTAAATTAAAAAGTAAACATCTATTTCGGGGAAAAAACACGATGTAAAGTAGATGCCAAATTGGACAACCAAATGCACGCGAGATCGACAAAATGAATTGTAGTTGCATCAAATTGGGAAAAAGAGGTTTATAGAAGAATATCTTTGATTGTTCCATGTTTGGATATCTTATTTTTTGGAACCACCATCAAAGCTTCTTTCCTCTGATATGTACAACCATGGCAGTGAAAAGTAGTCGTTAGGTTAACATGATAACATGAAACAATTTTATTACAAAAAAGAACACTTTTTGCCGTCGCTTAAAGCTAACTTCCCTTGGAGCCTTTCTGTCCTTTCCGTCACTTCACTCAATGTCCTCGCAGTAGGGCAGATTGCCGTAGGTGTTCGACCGGGGTGCCGCCACCGTCTCGTCGGAGCCAGTCCATGCTTTCAAGAAGCTGCCCACTATATCCTGCATCATCCCGCCGGTTTCCATCGCGTTCGATACTATCTCCTCTTGCGGGTCAAACAACGACAGAAACCAGTTACCCGGTTCCGCATTCCCAGTGCTGGCAACGATTTCCCCATTGCTCGTCTGTTCCACCGGTCCCGCACTCGCCACCATCGCGCCATCTTGATTGCGCCGCGAGGCTAACGGCCGAGGCACCCGGCGTCCCCCGGAAGCCCTCGACTGGGGACGCCACAGTCCGCCACAGGCTCGCCGACACTCGGCACAGTTTATCGGCACCGGGGCGGCTGAAGCTGCTGGCGCTGGTGGTGGTGGTGGCGGTGGTGGTGGCGGAGCAGCGGCTGCCACCGTATCCCGAGCCGCAACGGAGCGCGCCCGGCTGGGTTTCGTTCGGCGGGAGCGCCCCATCCGCCGGACGGTGGTGGTCGGCGCGGGCGTCGTGGTCGTCGGGGCCATGCGGTACCGGATGGACGAGATGGCGTTCTTGATCGCCTCGAAGGGGCGCGTCCTGGGCCGGTTCGTCATTTCGCGCCGCAACTCCTTCAGCTGGTTGCGCCGTTCGACTGGGTCGGTCGAGGTAGGCCGACCACCGTACGGTTTCGCCATGCGCGGGTTGTGTGGGTCGAAGATGAGCTGACGCCCGGTGCGCACGACCTTCGGGTCCGATCTGGAGTCGCTGGAGGGTCGAAACACAAGGTGCCAGTCAGTGGCATGGGGAATGGGGCATGGCGTCATCATCAGTTCGACAAGTGGACGGGGACGCGACGCGGGTGGGTTGGCGAGAAAGAGAAAGAAAACAGAATCATTAGTTTTGTGTGTTTTTCCACAGCGGACGGCCATCGACCGGCGCCGAGTTTATTCTAGAGTATAATCTGAGCCAACTGCTACTTCTATCTTTTCTACCTTTACTACTTTACTAAACTATCGACGCACATACACACAAACACATACACAGAGGCGCAGCACATTCATTCGCTTATACGTCTTCGTCTCTCTTTCGCTCTCTCTGTCTAAAACGAAAACATAATCAAACATAACATTTATCCCCAAACCCCAGCTCCACGATCGCTACCGCCGGTGGCTCCCTCTGGAGGAGGAACGGTAAACAAGCGTGGGCCATCGTAACCTTGCCTAGACAAAATAGCAAAAACTAGCTCTCAAGTAACCGGGTGGCTAGGGGACGGGAGGGCACGAGGGAAGGCGAACGGAGGTCACTAGGGACGGGATTCCCTCCAAACTGCCAGCCACATTTAAAACCGTGGTCCGAACGGTCGCAACATCTTCTGCATCAAGTTGCGGATGGGGGCGGGCGGCGGCTGGCGCACTGAAAGTGGGCGAGGAAGGGAAGGTTAGAAAACAGAACCGGAAGCGGTACCAGCAAAAAGGGGAACGCTCCCCCCTTTGTTCGCCGTCTTAGACAGTACTTCTTCTGGCGAAGGAAACCAGCGGGTCGTCGGAGGTGTCGGAGGGTTCGCCGTTCGCTTTCGACGTCCGGGAGGGTTTCCTCTGGCCCTGCTGCTCCGCTAGCGCTCTCGGGATGCACTTGACGATCTTGGCCTTGCAGGGAGCGGCGCCGGCGGTGGCGGTGGCGGCGACGGGTGGGCTTTTTGGTGGCGTAGCGGAGTCGGTTTGAGTGTGCGCCGGCTGGACGATGATACTGGAACCGACGACCTCATCCGATGGGGGGATCACGTGCAGGGACTGCACGTAGCCGTGCTGGTCGGCAGGTGAGCTGGCCGGACAGGACTTTTGGCAGTACTCGCGCACCTTCTGCGCGATGTAGTTGTCCATGTCGCTCGGGGTACCCTGGGGTCGAGCGGCGTTGTTCGGGTCGGCCACTCGGAACGTGCCGATGTTGACCACCGGCTTGCTGCTCTCCGTCGCGGCCACCAGCGTGTCGGTGACGGGTTTCGGTTCACTGGCTCCAACCGTAGGCGTCTTGCGCATCCGTCCCATCCGGGCTGCCAATCGATCCAAGCGTCGTCGGCGCCAAGTGTCCTCGCCGTTGGGACTGCGGCGAAAGTGTATCCTCTGTGGTTCCTCGAACAGCCGCCCGTTCGCCATCCGGTAGAGCACGCGGCCCACGTCAGCATCGTTGTAGTACTCGACGATCTCGTTCGAGTCGTAGCCGTGGTCCAGCTCGTCGCCCGTCAACCGAATGGTGGCCATCTCCGGCGGGGCCATCGTGGCAGGCGGCAGAGCAGTCGTCATGCGTGGATACGACGGCTTCCGGCGGGGACTCTTTACGTGCCGCTCGCGGAACATGTTCAGTCGCTTCGAGAGACCTCTCCAGAGTGGGTTCCTGGTCGAGGTTGGCTCGTCTTTTTTCCTGGCTTTACTTTCTTGCCGCGCGATCATCGCTTCTAGTGGATCCTCGATACTCTCCGAGTCGATACGGTTGTCAGGCCCGTCCTCCTGGACTTCAGGTTCCTCGCGCTCTTCGACGAGTTCCTCCAAGTCTTGCCCGGGAGGCCGCATCGTCGTGCTCGTGGAAGTAAGCTTACGTTCGTCGATGTAGAAGCTGGAGCAGATTTGGTCACAATCCGCGTCCTCGACGTTCGCCGGTACCGTTGAGCTTACCGTGGTCGTAGTGAAGGCTGGCTCCGTTGGCATTTCTCCACCCGCGGCCGTCCTACGCTCGACCACCTTCTCCGGCGTTGCGCTGGGTTGTCTTCGACGTCTCCACTCGGAGTTTGCCATGCGCCGCCGATGTTGCCAACGATGCTGCGGCTCACCCGTGTCACTCTCGCTACCACCACCGTTCGCTTCCTCGCCGCCCTTTGCCCAACCCGCACGTCTACCCTCCAGACCGTCGATCATACGCTTCGCCATCGACCGCATCCTATCGTCATCGACGCCGGCGTTGGGAGGAGACGGAGTAGGAATGCAGTGAAAATAGAAAAAGTTATAGTTCAATGGTATACCCTCGGGAAAGCTGCCGTTTCCCTTCCCCAGCTGCCGAGAGGTCAGCTCGAACGGGACGGTCCGCTCACGACCCGCACCATCGATAAACCGTACGCTCACGATGGAACCGAGCTGGGGGAAAAAAGTGCCCGGGCTGGGTTGGTCAACGATGGACGGCGTGGCCTGAGCTGAAGAGTTAAGGGAGGCTCCTACCAGCTGGCCCTTCGTACTGAG
Source organism: Anopheles atroparvus (assembly GCA_914969975.1). Taxonomy (NCBI): domain Eukaryota; kingdom Metazoa; phylum Arthropoda; class Insecta; order Diptera; family Culicidae; genus Anopheles; species Anopheles atroparvus. Next base: position 33,384,043 of record CAJZCY010000001.1, read on the forward strand.
ATGCCGCTGAAGGTCGGCATCGAAATTGGCGCCCGTTCCCGACGGTGACTTAGTGGCCACGGATGATTGAATCTCTCGCTGTAAGGCTTTCGTCTCCGAGTTCTCGGGACGCGCCACTACCGGAGATGGAGCAGCTGATTTCGACGGCCGCTTGAACAGTTTACCGATCATCGATGCTAACGGCTGAAAGGGACGCCTTTTGCTGGCCGTCACAACCTGTGAATCCTGCGCTGTCCCTACCGTCTGCTTTTCCGTCTCTAATCCCTCCCCGGCGATCTCCACGTACTCGGCCGGACAGGGTCCGTCGGAGCCGTGGGGCGCCTCACCCTCATCATCGTACCTGTGCGCCCGGAAGGCTCGCTCGCGTCCAATCTGCGCCAAACGCTCGTTTTTGCTCCGTACCAGCTGCCTCCGGCTGATGGACTGGCGGTAACCGGTCTCCGTCACCTCCGGTACCGGTACCTCAGCGGGCAGGGGAAGGTCCGACACCTCGAGGAGCTGCTGCTGCTGCTGTTGTTGCTGTCCAAGGGAAGTGTGCTGCGTTTGCGATGGCTGTGCGTCGGTGCGATCTAAAGCCTAAAAACCGGCGCCTGTTAATTGGGAAGTTGACTATGAAACAGCGCGCTCCGAGCCTGTAGCTGTAGCCAGCGGGACTCCACTCCCTACCTGAGCGTCGGTATCGGCCGATTCCGACGAGCCTGAACGCCGGTAGCGCCCATGGTGCCCATAGGTTGGCTCATACTCATCTCCGTCCTTCTCATCATCGCCGTATCCGTGCCCATAGCCGTGCTTGTGTCCATAGCCGCCGTGACCGTAGCCCTCCTTCTTGTGGTGATAGTGATGGTGCGTGTGGACCACGTGCTTGTGCTTCTTATGCTTCTTGTGGCGGAACTGTGCACCACCCTCTCCTTCCTGCTCCTCTTCCCCTTCGCCAGCGGCTCGGCCAAAGTTGCCATCGTCGGCCTCCGCATCGTCCATGAAACCCATGACGCGGGCCTGCATGTCCGTGCCCATGTCGATCTCCACCGGGAACTCGCTGTGGTGGACCATCTCGCGCATCATCGGGCCACTCTCGAACGTACCCTCGTGCCCTGCACGAGCCTCAGCGTGCAGGGCCGCAGGAGCGAACGCATCACTTCCACCGGAGCTGGGCGGGGCCAGCATCTCGCCCTCCTTGCCGTCGGTGTTCGGTTGCGCATCCATGGCTCCGTCGGCGTTGGGATTTTCCGAACGCACAAAGCCAGTGAATCTCATCGGAATTGCCGGCCGGCGCATCATCATCGGACCGAACTTGTGACGGGCCATCATAGGATACATTCTGTACGCATCGGCGCCAGACTCGAGGACGAGCACCAACGCCAACGAAAGGACGCACAGCGACGTAATCCATCGGTTAGCGGACCACTGAAGGGAGACAAATCACGCGAACATTAGAAAATAAGCAATAGAAAACCACAACACAAATGCTTGAATAAGATTACCCACCATCGTGTGAAGTTTTGTTTCGGTCTTTTCACTCCGAACAGAATGGAATACTTTTTTTTTAACACTTGGCTACTTTTCAAAGTTTCTCGTTTCTTTCTAACTTCACGGCACTTCACTCGCGCACGGTGTCTGACTAATGGCGCTTCTGCCACAAACTGATGCCCTAGGTTGGTCGGTTCCTAGCTTTTATTGCACTTGCCAGGGGCCCTGAGTGCGAACAAACTTTGTCACGCTTCGTGGAGGTCACAGGGAGTTTTGCTGACGTGGCCGTGCCCATGGGTCATCCGATAGATGAGCATTCCCGAAGCTCTGCTGGACGTGGCGTTCGTTTTTTGTTGTGGCAAAACATATGCGCGGTCAACTATAAACCGCCAGTAAGGGCCCGCGTGTGGACGCCCGTTTGGTGGCAAACTCCGAGAATGCGTGCGTAGGCAGAAGGAGTACTGTCCCGCTTCGAGGTGGGGTTGAAGGTTTATTTTGGTCCAGCAGCGTGACATTGGCAGTCGACACTCGGGGCAGACTTTCGGGGGGTACATGTTATCAAGGTCTGACCGGCCTGACGTACCGCGGTGGGGGAGAGTGTCCCAAAGTTGCCAAAATTCTGTTCCGCTTGCACGCTGCTCGCACCCCGCACGAGATGTCCAGCGTGTAGCTGTGTCCGCTGTAGGCCACCAGCTTTTCGCCAACGAGGCGTTCTTTGCACTTCATTACGGTGGGAGCAGGCAAGCGTACAAGACGTCTGGGGACGCGTGCACCTGACACGCGGCCGAGATCGTTTGGAAGATGTAAATTTATTAAGTGCGACCTGATGGAACACTCGGGTTCACTGACCGGGCCGATTAGGGATTCGGCACCGTTTTACGGTGCGTAGCGGATTACTGAAATGAAACATTTAATGTAAACCTTTCCGTAGCATATGAATCGATGAAAATACGGCATGATTAAGCAATCGTTTTAAATTATTTCATTACATATCGTACAATAAAGAATCTTTTAAAAATGTCAGAAGCAAAATCAGCATTAGAACGATGGGCAATGTCAATGATTTTAAAAGAAAGAAATTAAATGCTCCTCAAAACTTAATTTTTATTTAAAGAGGTTGTAAAATGAGACATAACTAACAAAAGCAAGCAAGAAGTAATAGATCTGCTTTTTTTTTCAAAAACATGCAAATGAAAAATGCAGAAAAATATGGAAATCATCTTCATAATTGCTTAGAAATTTGTCTTTTGCTCTATGAGCTAGTTAATATGCTCCTGGTTGAAATTATATGTAAAGGAATGAATAGAACCGTTTGACGTGAAATTTCTTCTATAATAGCAGATTTATCATCCAGGACCTCAACCGTTATTGACAAACCAATTTACCTCATGCTAAACGGGAAACCTACCTCGAGCTGGGTCTTTGTTGTCAGCAGAACATTGAAAAAGGACGTGTAACGGTTCAACGGACGGTTCCACAACGTTGTTGAATATTCATCTACATCCTTCATTCAAAAATTTCAATTATTTGTTCGGAATTTCTTTCATGAAAAATTTCTAGCATGATGATTCAAAAGGACACTATAGTAACCGTGTACCAGCACCTTAAGGTGTGTGGCGACGATTACAGTGCTTTGAGTTACGCGAGTGCCGTCACTCAGCGCGTTGTGGGACTAATCTAGTGATGGGAAGTTGTGTATTTTCAGGAACAAGAATGTGAATGGAGTGATAATGCGAGTCGTTCTGGCTGCAGCCTTCCCAAACAGCGTCCGAATATGATAATGAAAACCCGAAGAACGGGCACACGGCGTATAACCTTCCTCATAGAGACTCACGGTATTCGTTTCCGTTCCAAAGAACCCGTAGTCCACTACTGCCCGGAACTGGGTGCATCATGTGTCTTCCAGGAACGGATCAATCCGAGTAGGTGCTTCACGTAACTCGCAAGAATACACTAGCCGGGCAGTCTTCGCTTGGCCGCTGTCGCGTTTGAACGACTTTTCTCCTCCGTCGCGGCAAGTACGCGCGCGCTTTCAACAACCAATCGCCGATCCGCCGGTCGCGATCGGCATTTCCCGTGACATCCTGCTCGAAGTGTGCATTACCTTTGGTGCTTTTCGCGGTTCGCAACGAGCGCGTACTTATCTTGCGGTCTGACCGCTTTGCAAAGAGGTGTGCAATTTTTTTCTCTTGTTTTTACTGTCGTTACTTTAGGATTATTTAACATCCATACGCCTACCGGGACCCTCGTGGACTTCGGATGCCAGTTGTGGGTTTATATTGTATTTAAACGTGCGTGATTTTGTTCGATCTGGTGTGCTTGGAAGTGTGGTTCTACTTAATCTTGCTTATTATATTGTCATGCAACAAAATATTGAGGACAGCACTCAAAAGTGGCAATATCTTTTTTTTATTTTACAGAGTTATGAGAGTCACCAAATTTTCAGTAGAAGAGCTAGAAAAAGTGAACATGTATGAAAATTTATGTTTGAAAACCTAAAGCAGTGCTTGTAAAAAGCTTGTAAAATCATTTAGAAGAACAAAATACTAAGTGTACTACAACTGAGAAAAATCGTTTCAAAAGTGGTTTAGACGGTTTCAAAAGTGAACGTCACTCGTTGTCTTCGAATTGCCAAAACGTGCCGGCAATAATCCGTGATCGGAACGAGTTTCGGGCGGAAATTGGAACCTTTTTTTTTTAGTTCATCGAAGACGTGTAAAACCGGATCCAGAAGCATCCATTTAAAACGGACGCACACGCCCCTCGTGGGAAAGAATGGAATAGATCGACCCACCCCCCGGAAGTAGGTCAATTTTCGTTCGCAAAAGCGATCGACGGATCATCCTCCTCGTGCCCGAAAAGCCACTCGTTAGCGCTTGGTGGGTTAGGGGGGAGTGCGAATATACTCCCGGGGAATGCCCACTTTCTTAAGACCTTCACTAATCGCACCGGCTTGACCTCGAAAAAGGGGCAGCCTCAGTAGATCAGGCTCGCGTGGAGCAGCGTGCCTTTCGCAGAAAATTCATACTATTCGCGATGATCCCGACCACGGTTTGTTATGTAAAACAGATGATTCTGGGGCTGCTACTCAGCCACGCACACCATCGCCCGGACCAGGTGACGGTGTGTGTATTCGTCAGGCTAGACGACACACTAGACGACGTCGACGACGACGACGTCGACCCCTGCACGGTGGCCGGCGTGTAAGTGTGCGCACCGGTAGCACGGATTTTGTGCGTCCGATGTCACGAATTGGCAGGAGTAACACGAGGGGAAACTTTTCGCGCAAATTCACTTTTTCGCGATTTCGCGATCACCGTGAGCTCGCACGTTGTGTTTTGTGCGAGACGTGATCGACGCTTACCATGATGAGTGAGTGATGGTTGCGAAGGGGGTGAGGGATGCTGACTGCCTGTATCCCCAATCCACCCTTCTTCCCGCGCAGTCCAACGACCAGGACGACGGGCGAAGTTTGGCTCATTAAAAACCAATTGGATATTTTTGAAATTAGTGTCGGTTCGGTTGCGGTTTCTTGCGTGGCTTCCTCACTTCGCAAAGTCTACAACCCCTGAGCCAGGCAGAAGAAGGGAAGGAAGTGGGGGATGACGGGGAACGGCGAGACTCGAGTCACGTTGTAGTGCGAATGATTCGTGGGTTCATTTTTCGCTTTTCGGCTAGCGATTTTCTTTTTCTCCCTCCTTTCCTCTTGCCAATTGGCACAACCGACGACACCGCCAGCGTCTTGGCTAACCGAGGGGGAAGCACCCAAACATGCACACATTGTTCACGCTTTGGGGTCAGCCTAGATTGCAACAGCAGACAGTACAGTTCAAGATAAAACAAGTGAATCCACAAATATCGCGCAATTGTTTCCTGAATCAAATTTATCATCAAAGAAGAAGAATATCTCTCTTAAGAGACGAAACGCTAATTTTCTTATCTTATTGTGTCGCATTATTTTTCGTGATCCCCCTTCCCCATCCGGTGGGGGTCGCTACCCCTTTGTGACAATCGTTTTAGGGGTTGCCAATGAAAACCGTAGTATGACCGTAACACTTATCGCGACTCACGTGATCTGCAGCTAAGTAGAAAAAATTGGAAATTCGCATATCACATCTTGGCATCCTATCCCTCCCCTACTCAACAAGGAAAGGGTTGTTTGTGCAAAAATTGGTGAGGCAACACACACACAAAAAAAAAATAAGTTCGTTGCGACGATGATTAGATGAAAAAGTTCGACAAAGCACAAAAATAGATCTGACGCATCGGTAAACCCGCTAAGAAATGATAAACGATAAAATTCATGGAAGATCAAACTTAAATTTTGTAAAGTTTAAGCAAAATCCAACAAATTTTCCCTCTTCAACAGTTACGAAGAAAATACGAAAGTGAATGCCAACTAACGAAAACAAAAATGTGTCCGCTGTTCTAAGTGTAAAGTGTGTGAAGCCATGCGGAATTTAAGTGTGGATAAAGAAATACGGAAGTGCAGAAAAAGAAAGGTATGAAAGTGGCAACGTATTTCGGGCGACCGTCTCGAAAACACGACAAAACACCTCGGAAATAAGTGCAGTTGGCCCAAGGTGGGTTATTTGTTTGGTGTTATCTGAAACGATAGGCAAAACCGAGTGCGAATTCGCTCCAGCTTACAATCTGGGTGTCCCTATCTGGCCGATGGAAAGAGGAACGAAACGAGTCAAAGTTAATCTCATTGGCAAAAACGTGAAAGTGCGATTTTGTGAATTGATACCGTTCCTATCAAAGGTGAGTATAGACACTGTATTTAGGGGAAGTGTAGCTTTTTATTTGGTAACCTGTTATGGAAGTGTTTTATTGAGATGTTGATGGATAAGATATTGTAGGAGATATCATTCTTATATTGTGCAATTTGCTGTGGATTCCCACGATACCGTAGGCTCAATAAAAAGTATGTAAAAATTTCATTTAAGGAGAAAATAAATTTACATGATAAAATAATTAAATTAAATTAACAAATTAATTTAATTTGAGAATAAGTTGCAGTGGGAAAAAGTAATGCTATATTTAAAGCACACACGCCTTCGGATTGCGTGTCGTACAAAAATGGCAGGATCAGTATCACCGGAATTGGCATCGGGAGCACGCGAAGCATCTCAGGAACATCCCCTTCATGCCTTTCTAGGAGGCGTGAAATGCGCCACCTTTCGCACGATGAATCACGACTAATTTCGACACGCACTGACCGTTTGGAGGGCTGCACACCATGCCCTCGTGAAGCTTGTCCCTTTTGAAGTACAAACGCACCCAAGTAATAAGGGCAAAGAAAACGGGATTATTAAGCCGTACACGCCCGCAGAACAGGTCCCGTACGCGTGACATGCGTTGCATCTGCGTTTTCTTCCCACTTTCCTCGGAGACCGTGGAAAAGTCGACACAAGTTTTTTGGCAGGCTGTTCCTGGGTCTCCCTTGTACCTTTTTTCTGATGGTGCTGCATTCAAGTTTGAGATTCCTTTGCTCTGTTTTCTGTTGTTACCTTTTTTATTGTTTCGCGCGGCTGCTGGATGATTTTCTTCCTGGACCTTTACTTTCTCGACGACCGGATTCGGGTGACGTTTGTTGGGTAAACTTCGTTGTGGATTGGACTGAGAATCGCGTCGAGACTGTGTGGTCACCGGGGATTGCCGGGTCGGGTTCATTGCAGCCGTGCTGATCTCTTTGAGTATTTTGTGCACAGCATCGCAGCGAGTTAACTCCGCACGGCGCCCTCAGGGTGGACCGCAACGCAACGGGCGAGGCAAACGGGGAGGACTTGCTCCCGACACGAAGGAGCAAGTGCCCAACATGAAGACACTTTTACATTTCACTGGTGGCATGTTTTCCGCATCTTCATCTTAACGACGTTTCCGCTGCATGTTTGACCTCCGCTGATTGTGTTTTATCTTTTTTTTTTCGTGCTCTCCCAACTCGCTAGGATTTCAGGGAGAACTTTTCGGACAGCTCCTTTCAACCCAGCTCCACTCGTTGTCTCTCTGCCAGCCCAGATGGCATGTTCTGATCGGTGGAACGCAGGAATCTTCTTTGCCCGGAACGCCTATCAGTTCGGTTTTTATTTTCCTCTGTTCGCTGTCGAACCCGAAACGGCAACATTTGCAGAACATCTCACGAACAAGTTTAGCTTATTTGCCTTGATAGTTTTGCAGCACTTTGTCCGATAGTTGTTAGTTTTATTTTGGCATCTTGTCCCCTGTTCAGAGCCTCGAAAGATAAACGCAAAAAGAACAGGCCCAAATTACATTTCACATTCCGAACTTTAACCTTGCATTGCCTTATGCTAGTAGTTTTAGATTCGCAAGAGAAAGATTGCGACATTTGGTAAAACCCTTCCTCGAAAAGAGTAAACTGATTATCAAGTTTTAATAAAATATAACATTCAACGCCCTTCTCTATGGCTATTCGCATCGCGTAACACAAGTAGTTATAAGCGATTAATCAGGAGATAAAATTAATGAGCTTAATAAACAAGAAACAAGAATATATTTAAAAAACACCGCGCATTACTAATTAGTAAAGCGCTAAAGATGAATTCAATTCAATGGATTTTGAATCGATCGTTTAACTAACTCGTTTTGTGAGAACTAGATTATAACATCACGAGGAGTTGTACAGCCCGGATAGAGCATCCTAACTGAATTATTAATTCAGATTGTTCGCAGCGTTTTGAGCAAGTTTTTTTGTTGGCATCGTTCTGCCAAAATCGGTTCGCATCTCATGGTGCTAGAGGCAAAGCGGGATCGCCGCCGGCGTGAGGAACCGTGAAGAGACAGTTTGCAACAATTATGCAACCGAGCGAGGTGAGCTACTTTAAACGATTTGATAGTTTTATTTTTTTTTTACTTGCCGTCTGCCCTGCCAAAGCCAGTCGATTAGAGACGAGCTAAGAAAACGGAACGAAATTCAACACACACAAAAAAGAAAAGCACCATGGGAATTTAAAAGTCATCGCGAGCCCTCTCGGATTGATTCGCGTGCGCTTCTCACGGTTCGCGGTGAAATGTGAATGAAAGTGAGATGAAAATGCATCGCGAATTGAGCTGACCGTGAGATTCGAGATTTTTTTCCCCCATTGAATCTAAACTGTAAGTTAGTTTTCTTGCGTTTTAATGCACCTCGCATCTGCAATAACCCATGTCCAATTGACTAGTGAAGCAGGAGATAAATACACAGTAAAGCAGTTTCGATGCAAACAATTTATTTCATTGGAAATTATTGTTAAAGGCTCCCTGCACCATTAACGAAGCGGTGAACAGGCGCGTTTGCTTGGTCTGTTTGTTCCTCTACTCCCGGGATGAGATAAAATTTATCGTAAATAGCAGATCACTCGCATCTCACCGGTGTGCAGAACGATTGAAAGTGGCATTCCGTACGCTGTAGCGTGTGGCGTTGTGCGCGGTGTGTGCACGTACTAGAAGCAAAAGCGGAGCAGTCAGAGACGCCGTATTTCGACAGATTGACAGACGTGTCTGGCGCGTGTGTTTGTGTATTGTTGGAGGCGTGCGGTATCTGGAATGGACGATAAAAAGGGTGCCACCAGTGAATGGGCCCGCCGCGGAAGGGAAGCGCCAAACTTGGGTGTTACGGGACGTACGGCAATCACTCAGGTACCGACAGCCGGGTCCGCAACATACTGATAACGCAACGTGGTGCTGGCGTTGGTGGTGTTCGTGCGTTCCGTACGCAGTGCCGCAGTGCTACGACCGCGTCGGATGCACGAGCAAAATGACATTTCGAGAGCGGAACCGCTGCGAGATGCGCGGACTGTTCTCGGCGACGCGTAGAGTGGTGATAAATGAAAATGTATATTTATGTGCCAATGACCTCTCGACGTGTGTAGCAGCAGCAACCTGTCTCGCGCACCGACAGCATGAGGTATCTCTTTCCCGCGACAAACACACACTCTAGCCCTTTCTCTTTCGTTCCCGCAATCAACACTCTGGTCGTTTTTTGCGAGCGATCGGCGTGCGCCCGACTTTGTAAATCGGACCCTTGATCGGTGACGATCCCTCGCAGCCCCAACCATTTCCGACCGCGCCACGCCATCAGCTGCTCGCGCACGTATCGGTGCGCAAACATGCAGACAAGATGTTTGCAGGCCAAATTTACGTCACGCACTAAATTATCGGCGACAGCGCCACACCACCAATGCCGCCCATGGTAATGAAAATGGCGATCGTGCAATTTATCCGCCACTGTAATCCGCAATCGGACGTTGGATAGTAGATTAGCATCGAGGTAATCAATTAAATTTGAAGCTTTTGGGTGCTTGCCATGTTCAACCGTTTTAGAAGTGGAAAATGTAAATGGGAAAATTGAAATGGTGAAAGCAACGAACAATCTGACAATCACGGGCAGGATTTGTTGATGAAGTTTTAGCAGCGCACATTAAATTTAATTTTAAAACATCTAGCAAAAGTACTTGAAAGAAGTTAGTCGAAATTCGCAATTTCTAAATAGAAATAAATGATCAAATTAATCTAAAAGTTGGTATGATATGAACCTGTTATTAATCTTAAAAACAAATCTTCGGCAAATTTCTCTGGTGACACCATTTCAATCAATTTGTAACCATTTGTATCTCTCAACTAACGATAGCCGTTCAATTTGCATTTCAAATTTACGTCTGAGTTTATCGATAATTTCGTTTCAGTTTATCAGTTATTATTTTAAATGTTTCTACGTTTCTTCTTCACACGTTTCACCGTGTTCAGAAAAAGTCAAATAGGAGGTAGCTCGATCGATAAAATCCTCTAGGACCACGAGCCAGATCGATCGTCGCCAATTTGAAAATCTCCCTTCATTCCAGTTCTTCTGCTGTGAAATTTCCTTGGGCGAATGTTTTATTAATTTCCAGCTCTGAAAAGTGTTTCCTTTTCCTGCGCGTTTTGTGGGATCTCCATAAGGATAGTTTATTTGTTTCCTGACTCCACTCTTCTGTTCGGATTCGTTTATTTGCTATTTCACCCTCATTCTGACATTGTATCTCCTTTTTTTCTATTTCCAGTGCACCTCCAAGGTGCGAGGCGTGAGAGTGAGAAAGCAGAAAATACCCATCGAACGGCAGCATAACTTCGCGGATTAGCGAGACCTGAATAAAACATACGATTTTCGCTAGGCTGGCCGTGATGCTGCCACCGTTCCTTCTCGCAGGGAATGCTAGTGCGTGAATCGGTGTGATGGCCGCGCGATCGGGCCCATCGGCAGAAGAAATCGTCTCGATCGGATCGGATCGCGACGTTCGGAGACGCTTTCGGGGCTGCGAACCAGCTGCCGTTAGAGGTGTGCGCACCGCGGGAGCCGCTGTACGACAACATTCCGCACATTCTGCGTACGTTCTGGTGTGGTGGTCTACCTAATACTACTCCTACACCCCCAAGATTCCCAACAACGCCCCGCACTGCATGCGCAGAAGCCCATTAGGAAGCCCGCGGCCGCCGACGAAGGATGATGCGACGCGTTCAGCGGCTCGGGACGGGGTTTCTAATGTGCGATGGGAAGCGCGAGAATCAAGTGCAGCTAGAGCCGGGCCAGCTGATGATAACCTGAGCCCTCCCCGACATGTGTTACATGCCGCCATTGACGGTGAAGAAGAGTTACATTTTGACACGAAGCAACCCTGTGAAGTGAATGTGCGCCCGTGCGACCTAGTGAAGTGCGCGTTTTGAAGCCCTCGATCTCGACCTATCTCTGTCTCTCTCTCTCTCTTTCCATCTATCTTTATCTCTCTCTCTGTCTCTCTCCTTCGTCTCTCTCTCCATCCCCTAGTTGCACGTTGGGTGCGATCCTCGAGCCTCGAGGTCCCGGGCAGCCCAGTGACCAGTGTGCATCTATGTGTGTGTGTCCGTACGCGTGGAGCCACTCCACGAGAGGCCGGTGAAGGTTCATGCTCAGTGGCAGGATTCGTCGGAGGGCCCTGGCCCTGCTGGGTGCCCTCCTGCTGGTGATCCTCGTCTGGCCGCCCTGCTGCGCGACGATGCCGAAGCCACTGCCGGCCGTGCTCCCGATGGCCCCGTGGGAGATAGTCCCACCGTCCCGGCCCCACCCGGCCGCCGCCGTCCTCCCGGTGCAGCTGGCCTACCCGCACGGGTATGTGGCCGGGACTGGTCCGCACGGGGCGCACCTGAAACGGCACGGGTCGTCTGCGGCGCAGCCAGCGCAGGACGAAGGCGAACGAACACACGGAGAGACCAGCGAGCAACAGCAGAAGCAACACCAGCAGCAGGAACCACCGGAGTCCGGAGAAGGCAGCCGGCAGAAGAGCCGACAAGAGGGTGAACTGTATCGCTTCATGCGCGTACTTAAGCGGAGTGTCGAACCGAACGAACGAAGAACACAGCTCGCAGTGAGTGAAACGCGCGGGGCAGCGCAGGGCTCGGGCCAGTTAAATATACCGGCACGCGAAAATAGCCCGCCGCGGCCGCACGATTATTCAATTGAATCGATCGATAAAAATAAATCCCGCACGACGCGAACGGTGCCGCAGCTCGTCGGTGGCAGCGATAAGGCCGACGCCGGGCGGGAGCGGGCGGAGTTCGATGACACAGTGAGTGCAGCGGCAGCATCTAGTCAGCCGTCTTCTCCGGTCGCACTGTCGCGCAGCAGACGCAGCAGTGCTGCCACGGCAGCTTCCGGCAATCCGCATCGCCACCAGCACAAGATGCCATCGACCACCGAGCAGCAGCTCAACGCGACCGCCGGCGGTGTGTGGCACGGGCGACGCGGCGGTGGTGGCCGACAACAGCAGCAGCAACTGTTCCGCAACAATGATCCGAATCTCGAGCGCAACGAGCGGTCCGCCAACCTGTCACACATTTCCGGCGCGACGCGCAAAATCCAGCTGTTCATCAAGAACCGCTACGTTCAGCTGCTGCCCGACGGAACTGTCAACGGAACGCACGACGATCTGAGTGACTACAGTGAGTATCGGTTATGTCTTCCATTGTTTTCTATTGCTTTTCATTTCTGCGATCGGTTTAGGATCAACCCATCTCAAAATTAGGACAATCGAACGCTCCAATAGCCAACCAACGAGATGTACCAACCTTCCACTTTGGCGGAGCGGAATAACAGGGCGCTGTGGTATTTCGTATTTTACTATACATTTTCAATTCTGTCCCACTTGTTCCGCGCCTTTTCGGCAAACGCCGTCCCGAATCGATGCTTTATCTGTCACTCGCATATCCAACGAAACGGATCTACCAGCCAGCCCAGGTGTTAAAGCGTGCCGGGGGGTTGGTGTTGCCTTCGGTTAATTTTAATATTTTTTAAACTAAATTCCTCATGAATGCGAATGATAAATTAGCGGATGCCGTTAGAGCACTTAAGGTGGCTCGCGAGCTTTAGCGGGGAAGTTGAGAAAGCGCAAGGAACGATGATAGTCCATTCCGAACGAAGCTGGCATCAGCTGCCGAATGTGATCATCTTAAATGGTTTAGCAAGCGAAGATCTCTTAATTGAATTCTTGGGCTAGAAAATTGGGCTGTTTGTTAGAGGAAACTCGGGGAAGGGGGAATGGATCGAATGTCAAAGCTTTCCATTCCATCCTCGTGAAAATATACATTGAAAAGTGAACATTATCTAATCAGGAACGTCCAATTCATCCCGGTGTATCCGTAGGCGTCCCGCTCTCTGCCACGGCTAACCCTAGCTATTATAGCTGTCAAGGCTTTCATCTCTACGGGAAATTTAAAAAAAGCAGCGATATACGCAAGCATGTATTATTAAATTCCTTCACGATTATCTCAACTTCTTCAAGTGAGGTGCGCACAAGGACCCGTGGCAGAGGATGTCACTTCCCAGAAGTCCATCGTTCGTTCGTGGTGGTGTTTGGGCTGTGATTTTGGTGTTCGATATGCTGGCGAGAGAAAGGAAACAAACTGCAAAATACAATCCTCACAGAGACATGACACGACACGCGGACCTGTTGCTTCCATAATGAGTTGTCAATCAACTTCCAGCCTCTAATGACCGACCAACGCATGCGATGGTTCGGAGGACACGGGATGGAGCTTCTTCCTTGACGTTCCCCAATGTTGCCGCTGAATCTTTCAGCTGATCGCTTAGAGGAGCTTAGAAAGGGCGTACCACTGTACGCTACCACCGGATGTTGGAATTTCACGTGTGAACAAGTTCCCACCAACGTTTTTGGAGGGAAACGCAACGGGATCAAACTCTCCCATGAGAGAGCCACGCACACAAAACTCTCCATGGTAGGAAGGGCTCGGTAGCTTTGTGTTGACGGGCCTCGGCGGAGTTGTTAATTTCTACACCGTTGCTAACTGTGACGTATTGTCACTAGGTTGTGAAATGGCTATAGCTAAAAAGTGCTGTTTCTTTGCTTCGCTTTGAGGCTTTCCATTCCCCCCTTCCAGGCTTGATGGTTTTAAAATTAAAAAAAGGTTTTTATGCATATCCTAAACGTTCCAATTTTGCAGTTTTCCCATTTTATGCATGGCCCGGTTTACGAAAGGATTTTTTTTTGTGATTCATAACCCGTTCTCAAACAAACAAATCGCTCGATGGCGAAGCAGGTGATGTAGCGTGTAAATTGAAACAGCCCCAAATCGTGATCAGTGTGCGACTAATTTGAGTTCGGTGGACAGTTTGACATGTTTTGTTTGCACGCTCATTAGCGGCATGCGATACGCCAATATTGGCCTGCGTTCACAAAACCGCGTGTTGCCAATTGGTTAATGTTTTGATCGACGTTTGCGAAACGTAACGCAATCCCACCCAATAAACGATTTTTGTTAACACTTGTCCCCCGGCTGTCTTCCAAATCGTCAAATCCAGTTCTCGGACATCCGTCCACAGTTCTAGGGAGTGTTACGCGCCTGTGCACGACTTTGGAACCAGAACCCGTTTTGTGACGGAATCTCGATCGAACATCGTTGACATTCGAGCGTCACGGGCCAGAAACGAATGATTCCTGGTGGTGTTTTCGGTTGTGATTTATGACCGTCTTTTTTGGAGATCGTCAATTACCGAATCCATCCATCCACTTGTTGCTCAACTCGAACCGCTGGACGATCATCCCGGCGTTGTTTTTTGTTCCAAAAATAAAATATTTGGAACTTCAAAAATTTACGATCCGTTCCAGCGAAACATCGGCTGGGTAGTGTCTTTTTTCATGGGCACTCCAGGAGGGAGAATATGGTTGTAAAAATGTTTGGCGAACAAAATATGCTCATCGACGCGGCCTTGGATGGAGTTGGGAACCGTTTTGATTTATCGGTTTGTGGCGCAATCATTCTTGGGCCGGTGTAGGGCCCTAGAGGACGTACCAGGGCGTACTCTGAAGCTTCCAGGAAACTTTCACTAAACCACACACAGAGCCGGGAACCTTGAGCTACGCGGAGGATGGACCGAATTTGGATAAATTTGGTGTGGCAGGTTGTTTTTTTTTTATTATTTCCAGTCACCGACACGCCTAACAGTGAAACCTGTTTGGTTTGGCCCTTAAAGAGAGCTCCCTGAGAAGGACTCCCCTTGATGTTTGCATGGACTTCAGCCATTCGCAGGTTTAGTTTAAAAACTAATATCATCAATACTTCAGCCCTTTAGATTCGATCTTCGACATCTTGGAATGCATTTTTCCAGTAATAACGGTTGATGCCGGCCCGGTTCCCCGGGGTGCCGAGATCGGTGAGTGCACCTGGAACACGCCAGGAATTGCAGCCTAAATCCCGTTGCCTCGGAAGGCTTCGTTGGCGCGGGGTGAGAAAAAAGAAAACTATTTCACACTCGCACGGACGGCCAGCCGGTTATCCGCAGTGCGATCCGTGCCATACGATAAAGGGACCTCCGGGAGGCAAGCTGACAGGGGACCCCTTGACTGAAGAGTTGGCTAGATGGCGCACGGACCGATTATTGCATCCCGCTGTCAACGGGTCGCAAACGGCCAAACTCCACTCGGGACGTCTCAGGTGACGGAATGTTTGTTCCTTCTGCGCCTAAGACATCGAAAAAGCTAAGGAACAAAAAAACCAATCTCCCCGTACAATCTCCCACTCCGGTTGAAGGTGCAGGGCTGACTCGATAATTGATTGATGCCGGAAAGACGAAAGAGATCGAACGTGTCCCGAGGCCCTGCCTGCTGACATTTGTCTGTCTATGTCAGTGGGGAATGGAGTGCTAGTCTGGGAAAGCGGAAGGGAAACGGTCGGTGTTAGCCGTTGACCGATTGCAGCATCCGCATTTGAATTGTCCGTTTGGCTGGATAGTAAAACGGTGCGAGGGTTTAATTTGGGAAACCCTACTGCGATTAGATTGGAGCTTTTCAACCTACCAACCAACGAGTCCCTGATTGCGGGTGAAGGTGTGACACATTTTACTGCACCTAAACGAGGCCCTTCATGGTTTGGAGAATTATCCTTAAACTTTTTTCATTCGTTTTGAACACAGCAGCATAACGATGGGCGGTTGATCGTTGCGATTGTTTCAGATCTCGTGCTTTGTCTCCCAAGGGTCTTCACCTTTTAGGTGCTAATTAAATGCTTCAATAAAGTGTCTCCAATCAGCAGCAAAGCTTCAGAATAGCCAACTAGAAAGCATGTCCAGGATACGCCGCATGCTAAGTGGTTAGTATTCTTTCCCAATTAAAACGTTTTACTCTATGGAGCATGTGTCTCATGCCTGAGACACATGTGTGCATGCGGCCGGTAGGTCAGTGACCCCAAACTGGAAAAAAATGTAAATAGAAGAATGAAAGAAGTAACAGACGCACAATTATTCAAATGCCCGTGAGAGAACAAAGTCCCGGTGTTGTTGAATTTTGACGAAAAATTCGCGTCCTTACCGCCGCCGCTAAGCAATGTTAATTAAGCGGCGCGTAAATTCTTGCGCTTTCGTAAATTCTCCAGCTGGCGGCATTTTCTTTTCCATTAGCCCATCTAAGCGTATGCTGATTTTATTCCGTCCGACCGAAAATTCGCAACTCTTTCGCGAACGAACGGTAATGCTGCTCGTGGGGTCGTGTGTGTTTCACGGTCGCTTTAAAAAAAACTGTTCTTCTTTCATACCTTTCGGTGTGATATTGGTTTAAGACTTTGTGTCAACAAACTCCAGGGCTGACGACATACGCCGATCGTTCGCGATAGACATTTTAGCTCGTGTGTTCTCATATGCTTGCCGGATCCTGATTCATTTTCCGTTTTGCTGGGCCGCTTCAGTAGCATATTTTTCTTGGAAATGTGGTTCATTGGAGCATCGGCCGCACGCACCATCCGTGGAACAAATTGCTTCGCACGTGATGGATGAAAGACTCCTCCGAAAAGAGTATTACATTGCACTGCGATTTCATGGACAGAACATAGCGGAGGGAACGATTTGAAGCTACTCGAGGCAAATCTTCCTACGCTGCTACAAAGTACCACGTAAGAGATAGGCGTCTAAATGGTTTAAAATAAAAAAAAACAAAAAGAACGAAAGCAAACCGTCTTCAATCTTACTGCCTCTCTAATGGAGTTGCTAGTGACAGGTTGCATTTGTCCATCTACTACTACCAGTTTTTTTCGCGGCAGACTCTTCTTCATCCGTCTGCAGATCGTCGCGAAGGGAAATCGAAACCAAATCGTTCTGTCTCCGCTTTCAAAGCAATGACACCGCCACGCCTTTGGCTCGAGCAGACCAAAATCTACTCTCAGCCGACCCCAGTCTAGCGTTGCAGACGTCACATCTTCATCATATTCTCGCCTGCCGTTGTAGGCGTCGACGGAAGAAAAGCGGCCTGCGTTCGAATGCGAGTGACATTTATTTTTTCTGTCTACACTGTTTCGCTCTTATACTCGCGGATCGTGGAGATAGGGTTGGACCGGGAAAAGGCTAAAGGAGGGAAGGGAGTGGAGTCGTATTACGCGTGATGCAAAAAGTTTACGCGAAAAAATGGTGCGGTAGGTCAGTTGCGGCCGAGTCCGGTGCAGTCAGGACTGCAGACCTGCACAACAATTCGCTTCTGACCCGGCAAAGGGTAAGCGCGGGTGAGATCGCACGATTTTTTCACACTTCCATTTTCGCACCCTCGGCCGAGTTGCCCAAGCAAACTTCCATTGGCCAACATCCTCTGGCGATCCTCACGCGTTGCAGATTTCATCGCTTCGCGCATACGGTCAGTGTGTTCGCACGGCGCAGAGTTTGTTTGGGTTTCAAACTAACTTTTCTTCAACTTTTCCTCTTGTCCTCCCCATCCTGGTTTACAAATATACAGACCGCATCCGATATGTCTACAGGTCTTCCGATCTGCCATCTGCAGATCAACAAGCGTCTGCATCTTGGCGGGGTCGGTAATCGAGAAGATGATCCTCTCCTATAATTTCTCCGTGAATGGGACGAATCCGGTTCAGAGAGGAGCTTCTAGGGAAGTGCTCTTGAATGAATTCGTTTAAAATAAGATGAACGGATGTTGTAAGTCGTATGAATTATATAAGACGAACATCCATTCTTGTGCTGAATTCCGAAGGTGGAAGAATGGCAAGAAGGCGTGAAAAGTAATTATTAGACAGAAGGTTCTCTAATTAATGTCGGACTTCCGCAATGAAGTGGAAGTTATCGTTTAGGAAGTTGGATATAGTTCTTGAAAATCAAGACAATGCGCCCAAAACATGTTGCATGCAATTGCAAATACAAGGAGAATGCGAGAAGTCTTCGAGCTGCTGCTTGGAGATGCTCTTCCAAATTATGCATGCAAGTTAAATGCATTGAAAAAGATTATCTTAGTTTGGTTTCATTGCTCGTTCCTCCAAACTCCTTTGAAATGAAGAAAAAAGATGGGGCTATCTAATGTAACGCCCTGTAAAGTATTCCCGAGTGTTCCTGCCAACAGACGCAACCCAATTTGATCAACCACAATCAAGTTAGTGGGTGACTGCTACTTCTTCCAGATTCGAACCGACTCCCGGTCCGTCCTTTCTTCCGGTGTCGCCCGTCGCGCCCGCAAACGATGCTGATTTACGACTTCCGTATAATTTACTAATAGACGCGATGGGACACTTAAACATTTGGGACTAGCGTCGGATCTATCGCTGTCTGCCGATGACACACATTTGTTCCGTCTGGGCGAGTGTCCGGAACAACCTGCGTGGCCGCCCACCCCCCGGGGGGAGGTTTAGTTTACTGGCCCGGACTTGCGATTGTACAGGCAAATTATGCGTACCGATGTGACCGATGACCGGTGGACGGTAGGGCACGCACACAAACGCACCCCAACATGATATTCCTTTTTTTACGTGCTTACGCAAGCTAACGTTTCCCTGGCAAACGTCAGTGCGTCCGCGGTCAATGAACTGGCGGTTCGTGGCGAATCCGGTGCTCGACGGGGTTGATTGGCATTCTGTCGCACGTTTGTGAGTTTCCACCTCGGTTTTTCGATGGCTTATTTTTCTCCTAGGTACGGCTTCGTGAGTAAAAGGGAAGGTTAGGTCCTTGGCATCGAATCGTTCGACGGCGCTCTTAGGGCGAACCATTCTTAAAAGCACCCTTATCGCCCCAGTCGACAAAATAAAAGAAAATCAAGCTATCGATAACTAACCCCCTCCCCCTTCACTTTTTATAGGGGCTCGCTTTCCATCGGCTAGAGGTCAGTGGGCCAACAGTCGCGAGCATTGAACGCCACGTGCCACCCCAGTTTTCGTTAGGCCTGATGCCATTATGCAAATGTTCACTGGTCTACGACCGGGCAGTAGTTTTGCATAAAGTGACATTAAACTGCCCAAAGAGTCACAATTTACGCCTAGCTTTGTTCGGCTCGATAAATCCTCAATCCGGAGTGAATCGTCTAGCCTCAGGTAGGCACCGAAATGGGACGCATCCACATCCGGAACGTATCCGAAAACGCATAATTTACTTTAATGTAGCATTTTATTGCGATCGTACTCTTCTGTGCAACCGAGGGATTAAAGTATGCGTTTATCGTTCTTTGTGAAGCTTTAAACCCATCCATAGCTTGAAAACTTCAATGTGATGTGGGTTACCGTTTCACCGGATTGACTAATTATCTAGGAGCGTCTAATAAATGATTCCCGTGCTCGGGATACGGATGACGGGAGGCGTGCGTTTACAATCCCGCAGAAAGTCCCACGAAACGACGCCCCGTGTTAACAACGGCACAGCAGAAAAGTGATAAGTTTGTACGCTCCCACAACGCATCCGTCCCTCCTCCAAGAGAGCCTTTCAAGTAGTACACAACCTCAATCAATGCCTAATGAACACTAAATCTTTGATTATGAAAACGGAGGGAGATGCGGAGTGCGAGCGCTATCCTGCATCTTTTTCTCCGTGTCTCAGCTGTCCGAGAGTCGATTTGTGAGCTGACTCGGGGCTGTAGCACTACATTACGCGTGAGGTGGACTTTCTCATGGCTCTACTAATTATGCGAATTGCCCTACGGGTGGCAGACCGTTTCGGATGGCTGCCCGTAGGGCTCACCAGGGCCCATCGTTCGATGACTGATGGAACGCTTCGCCACAAAACGATCCCGTAAGGTTAAACCGGTGCAACTGGAAGGTGGCGAGTGATTTTATGGAACGGGGAACGGGAAGATAAAAACGTGCATCGAGCAACACATTGTCCCCGAAATCACCACTGTTGGTGGAATGCACCCAGGGTGTTGCTCGAAGCGATTATCTTGAGGGTGAGATTTTCTTCTTCAAATCGATTGATTTACGATCTTGCAGCGCAAAAAATGATGCTCCACCGATTGCTTCTAACAGCGAAACTTACAGGTCGTAAAATAGTGCCGCGATGGTATTAGAAAGGGGTGTAGGAATGCAAAGTGGGGAAATGAGCCGCAATCCGTGATTCCTCCATTAGCGATCAGCTTTCATTTTGTTCGTTTCATTCGCTCGTTCTCTGCATGATTAAGATGCTGTCGGATGTGGACGAACGACTGTCGAAAAAGTATATTAAATGGCAGAACTGAAAACACATTAGTTCATCTACTTTTTGATCCCCCAAAAAATTCGATGTAATCGATACCTCACTTAATTGCGCTCTAGACTAACTTCCTCATGAAGTCCTGTGGTTGTTCCGACCGAAAACGAAGTCCAACATTGAGGCGTCGTATCGCAAGGGAAAATCTGGAGAAAGACGGTTCACCACGCTCTATCATTTTACCGCACATTATGTTTGGGAAAGCGATGAAGGTAAGGTGACACTCCACTTGCCCGAAGTGTCAATGAAGTGGTGAAATACTGGTGAAGTGAAGCGTTCTCGACTTCATTCTCGAACAAAAGAGCCATTTGTTAGCGGGCGCGTCGGAAGAGTCTATCGAACGGAACCACCGGAGCGGATAGGTGTGAGGCGTAGAGATTCATGTTTTGAAACTAAGTGGGGTCAACCACGAAAGGGTTTTGTGTGTGGTCCAGGGGTGGATGCATCTGCATAATGTATTCTTCTGGGAGCGTGTTCCCTGCGGTCGGGTGGGGTAAGAATGTCGAAAGTTTATTTGAACAACCCAGCCCTCGTTTCGCGGTTGGGGGCGTTAATTTGGGCTTGGGATGTGTGTGGAATTCCATCTCGAAGCGAATCGATCGCTTCCATAGTTCCAGAAGAGGGTTTCTCGAAAAGGGGAGGGATAGTGAGAGATTTCCGTGCCGGTGAAAGCGTTTGCCAACTAGTAATCTCGCCATCGTAAGAGTTGGCCCAGCCGTGTGTGACCGAGTTCCCATGCGAGGATTATGGATCAGGTTAATCCGGTGAGATATACGCTTCCATTACATCTTCCCCAGGATGGCAAGCTGCAAAACAAAAATCCCTCGCGCTTCCATAGGGGTCAGGAATCAAGTGTAAGTGAAAAACGATCTACCTCACCCAAGTGATGGAAAACATTTGCGTAAAGCCGCCAACTGCTGCGCGAGTAAAAGGGGCCTCGCGCTGAAACAAAAATCCCAATACGGTTGTCTGGGACAAAAAGAAAGAAAAGGGAAGAAAAGGGATGAAAAGATCTCAATAGGAAGGCTTAAAAAACGCAACGCAACAACGACGCCTCGAAGCCGCACGGGTCGCGCGGCAAAACTATTTTCAAACTCACGCGCGGAACAGCTGAAGCCTGCTGGTTGAAAACCTGCCGCTCCGACTCGAGCATGGCGGTCGGCAGCGAAAAACATAAATAAACATACGGACGCAACGAAACGAACTGGCATCGCCATCGATCGAGTGGTGTGTCCGCGTTTCGAACGCATGAGCGCATTCATTCACAAGTCCCGCGATCGGTTTTCAATCCTCGGCGAGCGGTGTCCAGCAGGTCCATTCCCGGGGACCAACTGACCATCCGATGTGGGGGAGCTCTTCCGTGCTTCCCGTCACCGGAGCGGAACAATGTAGCGAAAGACTACAACGTGTGGAAAGTGAAACCCGTCGAGTATCGTAATTTTTTTAATCATAACCATCGATAAACGGGGCTTCCCGATGCATACCTCCCGGTATTGGGGAGAATCGGAAGGGGATCGATTTAAATTCCAACCGCCAAAACCGGCTCGAAACTTGCGATCGGAAGGTAAACAGCGACAAGAGGAGAACGATAGGATCGTTATCAAACCGATCGAACTGATCGGCTCCGAATTGATATGAACGGCTTGGCGGACGGAACGATGCGAATGCACCTTGCGAATGATATCGATGATAAAGATGCCAATTGGGACTGCTTTTCGTCTCCACGGTTTCCCGCCGTTCGTGAAAATGTCGCGCGAAACCCAATTCCAACGGAAGCTGCTGCGCGAAGGTTAAAGTGATTCTGTACATAAAACGTCTGCGCTCAGAACTTGTCCTGAACGTTTCTCGAGTTTGCTCCCGATTTTTTTCGCTCCTCCTTTTCACCAACGCGACCGCGAATGGAACTTGTGGAGATCGAGTGTCCGCGAGCGCAAGTAATGGAGACATAGCGATATCATATAAACGAGCCTTGATGATCGCTTTGCATTCGACTGCAGCGTCTTGGAAGATGTGAAGATTCAATCGGGTTAAAGAATATGCATAACGGCTGAGATCAAGCTTGCAGAAGCGGTGATGCTGGCAGGTGAATTTATTGGACGATTGTATGCAGTTGCCAAATGTTTGTCAAGCTTGCTGACGAAACTTGAGTAGCTTGAACATTTTTTTTTTTGCCGTTTTCATTCCTCGATTATATTGATGGCATTGAAATCCCAATGCCATTGGAAAGGCCTTGAAGCGAACAACATTGTAATCCAAGTAGGAAGTCAAGAAATCTCCGTGGGACGTGGGCAACATTTGACGGTTGCATTAAAAAAACCATCGAGCACCATTAGCGCTCATTAGCTCGTGGAAATTAGCTAGTCCCATTGAGCGATCGTTTATGGAATGAAATGGGATCAAAAGTGGATGAGATAACCATTAAACTGATTCTAAACTATGCCTCTTTATCCATCCTTTGTTCGAGTCTTTGTATTTCTGCAGGGGTGCATCGCTTGGATTGGTATTAATTATTATTCGATATATTTTACGTCTTGCAGTGCTCAAACGATTAGTTTGGCGTCGGGGACTTACCGGTTCTTCAAAGATCGCTCCTTATTTGCCCCCAACGCTCAACGAACTGCAATGCAGAGAGAGGAAGCGAGCAAGTCGGTGGAACACATCCGGCCAGCCGTGTACAGTTTTAATTACCTCACCTGTAAAACTTGACTGTCCCACGTAAAATCGGTAACTAATTTGACAGATATTGATCATCAAGCTGTCGCCCCAAAGGCCCCCGATCGCCGGAGGCAATTCATCGCATGCTCTGGAGTGCTGACTTTTCCTTTTTCTTCGCGTCCGCCCCATCTGGAAGGTATTTCACCCCATTTCTGCTGGCACTAGTCTGCTGATACCAGGGATGCTCGTTTGTTCACACGTTCAACCGGTTCAGGTTCGCCATGCTTGACCGTCCGAAAACGGTTCGCCAGCTTCATCTGCATAAAGTTACACGTCGTGAGACCAAACTTTACACCTCCAAGCCGGATAGTGTCGCTGCCCCGCCCCAAACCAGACCCGGGAAATTCTCGAAGCCGCTCGAAGGTGTTTGTTCAACAATCCGAATCCGGAACACCTTCGGAGGGCTTCGGCTCCAGCAGGTACCAGCAACTTAGGTTGCACCTAAGTCACACCTAACTACCTGCACCCATCCAGTCCGGGGGTGAACCAAACCACCGACGCTCTCGATCTCCACGCTGAACTTGGCTTGGGGTCTCCTCCGGTTGCAGCAAAAGGTACACAATCCCCCATAGCATTCCTCACTCTCCACTGCACTGCACTGCACCGTTGGAATCCGTTACAAAGTTGCAAATGAAGTCTTCATTATCGTCCACACGGATTGGATTAGCAGGCATGCTGGTTTGCTTACCCTTGGTGTGTGCTTGCCTTCTGTCGCGAGCCAGGAGACGCTTCATAACGTAAGATTATTGGCGCACATTCTTTTTTGAAATATTATTAGTACACTGCTCACCGCACGAGGCCGGTGGATGAATGATGGGTCTCTCATCTTTGCGTCGTGCGAAAGTGCATCGTGGAGTGCGTAAGACAGCCGGCACCGATCAACCGAAAGTCGCTTGCCGACAGAGACGTACGGTTTGGTGAGAGATTGAAGAAACCCGAGATGGCACACACTTCCGGACGGCCTTTCCGCGCAGGTTGGAGGAATATATACACACATCGCACATTAACCCAGAAAAAAAAACCTGTGATTGAGTTTTGCTCACAGTGCTAGTTGATTTAAATTGATACGTTTGTTTTTCCAGTCATTCAACGCCCGGATATAAATAGCTGAGAAACAACTTGATGACTTTCGAGAAAAGAGTTTTTGGTAAAAAACGTTGCAGTTTAACACGTCGAATAAAGCTTATCAATTATACGAATGCCATGTTAAAGAAATGGTTTGAAAGAAAAGATCTCTTTTCGGACATCCAAATTCTGCTTATTTTTCCACTTAGCTTTGGAATGGCATTCAATCTTAATTTTTCATTTAAGCTAAAGACTGTCGAAAGCAAGACGCATGATGTATGTTCATCACCACGATTTCATTTGCTTATCGCCTAGATCGCATCTCAAACAAACGTGGCCAAGTGGCCTTCAGGTTCCAAAGCCTTTTGATTCACAACTCATCCCGTGGGGCAATCGTTTCGCTTCGTTTGCTAACAATTCGCGATCGTGATCAGCGGATTCGGCTCAATAAACGAAAAGAGGCCGCGAAGAAAAATTGCTGATAAACGCAATCAGTGCCTAAACTATAGTTTACTTCCATCGCTCCATGCTATCAATCTGGTTTGGATTTTCGGACGGTTTGCGGCTGGGGTCGTAAAAATGTTTCTTCGACAAGGAGGGAACCACCGAAAAGGCGCCCGTCGCTTTGGCATTCGAACTGAAATCGCAACCGGTTACCACCGCCGATCCGGCCCACCTTGATGCGCATTCTTGTGTGACGCAATCGGCGAAAGGATCTGAACGATTTGTGTTTATTTCTTCGCAGCGGTTGGTACTGCTTTGAGTAGTTTTTTTTTTTTTTTTTTTGTTGGCTGATCGTCATTAAAAACATCTTTCCCTATGGGGGCTCAGGGAAAGATAAGCTCGGCGAGTCATTCACCCTTGTGGAATTGATTTCGGCAGGTCCTTTTTGAATAAACATTCGGCGAACATTGGTCCGCATTTTATCGGTAACGGGATTCTTGCTGCGATCTTCTGATATTTTTATGCCCGTCGATCATTTTCGAACATTTGCTGATGCCTGATGGTTTGGACCTCGGTTGGACGGAAGATGTTTGAAATGTGTGTCATTTAATAATATTGATCGCTTCAAAATGCTGGTCAGCAATTCTGGCAAATTTGAGGTGAAAATTTCCTTCTTTTCTTCTCCCCATCCCTAAGATCACCTACTATGGGTGTCCGAAATGGAGTTTTTTTTTAATTGAAAAGTTGGAAGCTGTTTTAATTGATTGAAATGCACCAAATGCTGATCTAAATGGTGAGAGACCCATTTATCAAACGTTAGTTTTTTCAGGCAACCTTAAATTAGACACTAAACTGCCCATTAAGTCGTTCATCGAACCTTTGCCGGAGCCGTGCAACATTTTAGCTAAACGATCCGTTCCGTTGCAAATCTTGGCCGACTGATCGATCGATTGCCGAACTGGTATCGCACCCCATAAATAGTTGAACCCGTGGTTCATCCCCGCCTCGTTGCTTTGCCGAATGGCTGCCGCCCAACCGGACTGGATCAAAGAGAAATTTAATGATACGTTCCATTAACTTCTGTGGATGCGAATAATCGTCATCATCATAACGGCACTTCGGGAAGGAAAGGGACGTTCGGCTTCCGCGAACCGGCGGCGCCAGTGATGGAGGAAAAACAACCGTCGAAACTGTGCGCAAAAATGGTCACACCTTGGGACCCCGGAACGGAAGGTGATCGATATTTAATAGCTGACGAGATGCGAAAGATTAGATAGGCGCAAAAAAAACACACACATAACCAAAACCAACATGAAAACGTTACGTTTAGCTGGCTCGGGAAAAACTCTCAAGTTACCGCAACATGCGGGCCACGAATTCCGGACCAAATCTCGGGCTGCCATCGGAGCTGCATGCGTAACGCAAGGGTGCAAAAGCACAAAAGAGCATCGCGGAAGCTCGCGAAGGCAACTGGCCTGCGAGAGGGAGTGAGAAGAGGCATCTGAGGGAACAAAATATGAAAACGCAACACAATCCCGCAGTGGTTTGTCGCTTTTGTTCCCGCAGGACCTTATTAGGGCAGGCGCAGACGAAAACTACCAAAAATCCAGCGCATTGCATTGGGTGTGCAACGGCGATCGAGTGCAATATTGCATCACATCCGCCAGCTGTGCGAACGCGTGCCCGTGCCGGAAGCGATTTTTGACGAGTCATTCGCGGCTGACTGATGAAGATAATCGAAAACGAGGAATGATTCGACCGGAATGCCACAAATTAGCAATAGGGACAAAAGAACGAAAGGAAAACACGTTGCGGGTTTGTGTTATTCGATCGCAATTCGATAGCGGTTGTCCAGCTGGAAGGCATGTGTGTGTGTAGGTCGCATTTTTGGAATATTTGTTTCCTTCCTACAATTTTACATTCAATCCCTGACTCGAATGTCCATCTCGATGAAAATTATCGTTCTCTACTTCCAAACCGTAAGTGAAAGATGGTGAGGAAAGCAAAAAGGAACATGAAACTTCAACTAAACGCTTATGAAAAAAAAGAAAATAAATTTATGAAATCTAAACTAGATGAAAACCGAAACTTACCAATTCTTCCATTCCTTTTTTGTTTTGGCTTAGACATATTTGCATGGTTGAATATATGTTTCGTTCAAGGTTAATTTCCTTTTACTTCTGATGGTTTTAATTTACTTTCTTACACCTCAATTTTACACTGTCAAGCATACGTTGGACAATTAAACTGATTTTTAAATTTATTTATGGCAAAACGGCTATTTCCTGTCGCGTTCATTACATCGAATAACTTTTTTCAGCACCATTGGTCACCTTCCACAATTTCCCCAAGGTTGTACTGAAAAATGTGTTTACCCATCGGGCAAATTTGTCACTTTCCTCTCGCGAGGATGGCAATCGAATCTCGCCGAGTACCCCAAACCGTATGACGAGACGGGGACGCCTGTCAACAGATCGTCAATCATGCGTTTGAGGAGAGTTTCGCCGGCGCTGAGCTGAACAAAAAAAAAACAACGTTTTCCCGGCGCAGACGGTCATTTGGCTTCTAAGCCGATACTCGGAAACTGTGCGAGCTACGGAAACGCAGTGAAAGCAGACGCACACGCATCACGGACGATAGATTCCGCCAGCCAGGGTGGACGGAATTTCGTCGGGTGGAAAGACGGCCGGCTTCGGGTTTTCCCTCCATTCGACCGGAAAAGACGCATTTCGATGCGATGTCCTCCTGCCGCAGCCGAAGTGTGAGGAAATGTTTGCACCCCGCTGGTCATCGAACTTTCGATGCCGTGCGAGTACGCGTTTCGGTGAAGGTGGGGGTGTGGGCATGCGTGTCAGAAATGGTCACGTACTGCCAAAACAGTGCGCAAAACGCCCCACCCTCCTGTGGCGCAACGCCACACGCCGCGAAAGAACGGAAGGAAGTGGGCTTAAAGTGACCACTACGGTAAGAAAGAACGCATCTTATCTCCGCGCAAAGAAATGTCTTAAACAACCACAGGAAAAACATTACGAACACGGTATCGCTCGGGGTCATTTTCCCCTTCGGGTCCACACGTGTGCATATTACGCAACGATAAGTGCATCGCCCTTTATCACATCCTCATCTTCATCGTCATCTGCCTCACCGATCAACCGTGTCGGCCGAATGGTAATCGGAAATCCATATTTACTTCCTTTATCCGTTCCCTTTTGCTTCACCCCCGGCGCGACTGTTTGCGAGAATCAATTTGCGACGCTGCTGGTGCGTAAAACCATATGAACATCCTCGTACTTGCTCGCCGTTCCCTGCATCATGTTTTGCGCTACGGAGGAAGAAAGCGAAGCTACGGGGTAGCCCACGAACCCTCGAGAAGCCGAAAACGGTTGGCCTGGATTCGACGCTGGTTCCCTGGAGCCCAAAAACAGGCAAAACAATCATAATCCGCCGGCAAGTGGTGCAGATTTCACGCATCGCACAGCCTACTTCGAGCGGCCGATAGATAGTCCTGCGTTTAATGGACTTTCAATTAGGTGCGGTCCTTCTGATGCCTTCGGGAACAGCTTCCCGTTTTAGGAGCATATCTGTGCATTAAGAAGAAAAAAACTGTTCCCCAACGTTTTTAGAGCGATTTCACCCAACGGAACTCTTGCGGTTTATCAGTTGCTAAGTGATTGCGGGATTCGAAAATAGATTTATGGCTCTTTCTCACTGATACGGGATCGCATGCAGATGATGAGAGGCATGTTTTGTGCATGGATTCAAATGTGGTGTAATAAAAATGACATAAAATTGGCGACATTGAATCAAATGGTTTTGACATTGTTGTGTAGACTCATCCAAAAAAGTTGGAGTACAATTTTAACGATAAAGAATACATAATTATTGCTTGATGCCTTGCGTAAATTTGTAGTCATCCGAGGAGCAAGATTTCGGTTAAATGTTAATTTGCAATTTGTCTTTTGTTTGTGTTTTTAAAACTTTTTTTAGTGTTAAATTTTTTCATAATCACATTGATTTCTAAACATCAAGTAATGCACACTTTCTTGTGTACCGAAATCATGTCCATGGGGCTGTTAGCACATGTTCTGAAAATAGTGAATCAGCAAAGCTTTTCGAAACACGAGCGTTCGACGGGACACTGTCGCGGGGTCCGATTTGCATATAAATTTCCCTCTAAAATCAACAGCCGAACGATTCCCGGTGGCTGCCCTCGGAGAGCACAGGAAACACATGAGAAAGAACAGTCACTTTTGGCCGTCAAAGTCCAGCCCGAAACATCACAAGGAAGCTGATAGGGGAGTCGAAATAATTTTATTTGATTTCAGCCCAAATATCATTCATTATCACCTAAACGATCCCTCGCGGGGCTCGGGCTGGGTTTTTGATTACACGGCGGGAGGCCGTGGGATTCTCACGTTTCCAGAACCCATTCCGGCCACGCCGCGGTTTGGCGAGGCCGCATGGTCGGAAAGGGCGCCTCGGACTCGCGCCAAGCATTTTTTTTTTCTCCCCAGCCGCAATCATAATAATCCTCAAACGCATAGGGTCGGCTGCTTAAAATTCATCGACCTATTGATTACGGGGCAGTTCGTCGCTTCACGGTTTGCGGTTGCGGAGTTTTCGTGTAAACGAGCGACTGCTGGCCGCTTCTGGCTACGCCGGAGCCTCCGAAGGGCCGAAACGGAGCCGCCTTGCATCGAAAGTGCATGTTAAACGGCATCCGCCAGCCGAAGACGCATGCCACGGTGCTGTCGCGGGCAACCGGAGATCTGGGATTAATCTTACGAGTTAATTACCTATGTAAATTGGTCGTTTAGCTGCTAAAACCGTTATTGGTTCCTGTGCCTGGTGATCGTCGGCGGGCGGAGAGAAGGAATCTGGAGCGGTCCCGTTTTTATTCCCGGGCAACTCAGAAAGGGAGAAATTCGGAGGCGCCCTTTCTAGCGCTCTTTAGCATCATTCTACCAAATTCCACAAGGAGTCCAACGCCATCCACTGATACGATACGCAACACGAATGATCACTGCCCATCGACCCCTTTCCCGCAGAGCTGCATTTCCCTTCGAGGCAGAATTCACAATTTTATTGTCTCCCGGATTATCGACTACTTTACGCATGGCGATCTTTACGACGGCGATTTGACGAGCGCAGACGATCATGATCCTCGTGCTCGACGTCGTTTCTGTTGGTAGTTAAAACCGAACTACTTGTTATCAGTTGCGCCTATGCTCATCGCACTAACATCTGTTTATGTGAAACTTTACGAGACGCGTTTTTTATTGGGGCGAAATAATCGAAAACCATTTGATCGGTGAAACCGTTAGGTAAATCCTCATGTCGAAAATCAATTAATATTGCTGCTGGTGTTATCAAGAATGGGCTTTTCTATCTCTGGTAGGTTTAACACTCTTTAACCTCATGTTATAATTCATATTTGATGATGCCTCTGAAATCCCTTAATCCTGACAATTGATTCTTTGTATCTCAAAAAGCACATTCCTCATTATGAATTTGAAAATGGAATTGATAGTTTGAGTTAAATACATTTCTTACAGGATTTCTTATGCGTAGAAATAATGCTTAAGAAAATCAACGTCCAGCGCGTCTGCGGCGTGTTGTGGAAAACGTTAACACATTCAATCGCTACATCCAATCCCTGCATAAACGCCAGAATGCAATGCTTAATTGGGAAACCAAGTCATTCGTTCCAAAGATAAAGGACCCCTACATACTGCCCCGGTCCTATGCCAGGTCTTTTCATTTGAATTTGATTTATTCGAAGGGTTTCGCCTTCCCTTCCTCCAAGGCGCACAGCACAACGCACCGCGCGTAAACACATTTGTCGTGGGTCAATATTGAATGCTGTGACATATATTTTATGCTTTACGACCGTAATCGTAGCATTGTTTGCTTGGCTGTAATTATCATTGTCTGCCAAGGGACCGTCGGTTTTTATCTGTTTTTGGGCAGTCTGAGGGCGCACAGCGAAGTGCGGTTTTTCCCTTTGAATGGGATGGGGAGCAATTCCACTTGATTCCTCGAGCCTTGCTCCGGCTCTGCCGCTTTTTTTTCTGTACACCAGCAACTGGTGGGTTGATTCGTAATTGAGATCAGAGGTGGATTATCTCAGTCGGTCAATATTTTGTCAGCATAACCCGACGATAAGAAGGGCCCCACGAGTGCCAGTGCAGTTTGCGTAAGAGCAAAGGTTATGCGCCGTGCTCGGCGCTCCGCTCAGAGTGTTTGTTTTTATTTGCATCTGGAACATGACTTTTTTTTTTGTTAATTTAAAACCCCTGTCTCGCAGAACATCATGGAGGTGGATTGGAATGCTTTAAGCCCATCGTGCATCTCATTTCGGCCGCACGCGTAGGCACACCGTTCGCCAATCAGCTGACAGCAACAAGATTCAGCGGAGATATCGCAGAGGATAGCATAATGCTTCTTTGGTGCGATGAGAAACCACGCGGGCCTCTGTGGAACTTCTTTTTTTGATTCACCAAAAACTCGCACATAACGGTACTTTTTTGGAAGAAAGATTTCAATTTTTCGCAACCGACCTGTTGCTGGCTGCCTTCCGTAGCGCTCGATCGTCTTTTAGCCCGGCGCAACGGAAAGTGTTCTTCTCGACCTGTTTCCTTTCTTTCGGGTTGGGCGCTTTGCTTCGTACTCGTTTCGCCACAGGTCGCGAAGGTCTTTGTTTAATCTTCATTTTTTATTTTAATGCTTTCCACGCGACGCTCGAAGCCGGCTCGTTCCGTTGTGGAAACGATATTTGCGAACCTCTTCGGCAAAGCCACGCTTGGCTTGGGCGAACACACCCGATTCCTATGTCGGCAACAAATTTCCATTCCACCAAATCAAACGTACCAGCCCATACGATGAAAGCGGTTTAGATTTGTCATCCTGCTGAGCCAACGGCGCTTTTCGCCAGTTTCTAAGATCTCTGCCCTTGGTAGGATTATTTTTAAGATCGTTCAATTCGGTTTCAATTAACGCCTTTCTCCTCTTAGCAAATAAGTCTGAACGTTGCTTCACTTTTCTGCAGTAAAACTTTCTGTGTGCAAGTGTAAAAGTTATGAGTCAACACAATTTGTTGCATTTTCCTTGGCAACAAACTAAAACAACTGCGACAAAGGGGTCCTTCCTCGCAGCGCCATTTCTCTTCCCACTGTCAACAATTTAAGACGTGGGAAACGAAAATTAAACCAACTTACCGGCGACTGTTTGACTCCTGTCGGTTAGGTTGAAGTAAATAAATTTTCCGCATCCTGTAAACCACTCTTCATTACGCCCCGTGGGGACTCACGAGTGTTTCTTTTTGTTTTAAGGACGGCAACTTCAATTGTATCTCTGCATTGCATGTACTGACAGTTGTAAAATTTATTACCCCACATGGATTACGGTATGTTTCAATATGTTCAGTGGATTCAGTATAAGATTGGGAGATGTGGGAAGCATTATCTTTGTACATTTCTTTTTGTTTAAATTTTTATTTGATTTAATTTTTGGGATGATTACCGTGAGACGCATAACCCCGAACAATGTTAAGTCAATGTTATTTACTTCAATTCCTGTAAGACTTTTTCATTCAAACTTGAAACGAAAAACTTTATTCGGTTTATACCTTCTGCTATTTTTAAATATTTAAATAGTATGCGAAACCATACGAAGACCGAACCACGACAGTATCAATAACTTTTTATTGCAATTTCCCACATTTCGTTGCAACTCCACGGGATCCTGGGGAGAAAATAACAACCACGCAAAGATGTTGACACGCGAAAAAAATCTTTCGACATGTGCAACACGCGCAGCTGAGATTTTATGCAACAAGGCAAAAAACTGTTGAACATTCCGATCGGTGCACCAATTTCACTTATCTCGATCATGAAATCTTGCTTTCAAGGGTAATCACGGCCAATTACGCGTCGTGCCGGGAGGATGCCCGAAACCATTCCGACCGCATTTCATTTCCCTTTTCCGCCTTTGGGTTCCCCCGTGCCAAACAAAAAGTGAAATGATTTTTCGGATTTCGGAACACGACGGGTGCATCCGACGGGGGATGTTACTTGTTCGATCTCGCTTCCCTCGTAGCCCCTTGGCGACAAAATCTCTTTCCGATCGATCGACAGATCAGCTGCCTCGGAGAGTTAAGGTTAAGGTTACTGTTGCCGCGTCCTGCCGGCGAACGTTGCTCCACGAGCGTCATAGTTAATTGAGGACTTCCCTGCAGCTTTTGTGGAACCGAAAGTGACTCCCAAAAGCGACATCAAAAAGGCTGTCAACCTGCCGTGTCGTTGCCGGTTCGGAACAGGTTTCCAAACGTACCGAACCGTGTGCCACTTGTGCGATCCTGAGGCGGCCATTCTTGACCGGTAAATTGACTAAATTGGTCAAGTACGCTCCTCCCGGCCCGTGGTTTCATCATCGATGAGAGGCGTAGTGTATTTTTTTTTTCTCTTCGCTCTAAAATGTATGCGTTTTTTGTGAGTGCGTTTTATTGCTCAATAGCTTGGTTTCACCGGTTATCTTCACGTTTATCTCGTCGATTATCAACTTTTCTTGTGGAAATCTGCATATTCAAAAGACGTTTGCTGAACAGGCTTTCAGCTTTTGTTCTGCTTTTTGAACATTCGATATTCGATATTGTCACCGCGGGCAACGCGCGCATCTTCATTTTACATCTGACGATCACGATGCGTTTTGCACGTCATCGACGATCGAAGATAGCGCAATCGCAAAATCATCTCGTAAAATTTGACCGTCGAAAGGATTTGCGAGAAAAGGGGGCGAACCGGTTCATCGTCGTCAACCAATCGATCAATTTTCCGACGATCGCCGTCCGATCAATCGATCACAGCCTGCATCGATTGGCACCACTTTCCTGCGGTAATCGATTGCAGCGCCGGTAATAAGCACTTACAAGGTAGCACTGTTTATTTTACACGCTAATAGTACGGGCACGCTCACTGGCAATTTGTGTGCAAAAGTACACAACGAGCGCACCGCACCGAAGGCTGGTTGTTTGGGTGAAATGATATATAATTTAGAAAATCGTTCCATGACCACTTCTGCTGCGACTTCTCATCATCATTGGCGGCGAGCCGCCCGACGACGGAGCGAAGTGCCACAAAAGGTGGTGGACCGGTGCAACTTCAACAAAGCCAAACGCAGCCATAAAACAGGACGTCACGCGATATGCCGTTAGCCAGAACACCTATGTTAAACGTCGTTCAATAAAGGACTCCAGAAAGTGTGACCGAAAAATCCATCTCGGTTTTTCGTGAAATGCGAGCCTCCTTAAAAGCTGTTCAATAAGATTTCCCTTCGAGGCTCTTTGCCTTATGTTTTCGCACATAACTCTTCCCCACGGCACGGTTTGTGGTAATTCACTTGGCAAAATTGGCGTCAAATAATTATCATTTACTTCATCCATTCCGCTTCACGCCGAATTCTCGAAGCACATGCTGCCAATGTATTTGAGAAGGAAATGCTAATGGTCAGTTTTAAAGTGAAGGAGGGCGAAAGCAGTTCACATTCGAGCCTCGAAGCGCAGCGGAATCATGCGTGCAAAAGAAAAAAAAACAAGGAACTTCATTACAATCGATTCGAATCATGAGGACAACATAATTTTGTCACCAGGTCTTGCGACTACACGGCTACATTCCTCCTGCATTTTAGCACGAGAAAGAGCATCGCGATGATTTACGGTGCCTGAAATTCCGAAGAGAGGTTTCCTTTTTTCGCTCTGTTATTACACTTAATTAATATGCGTCATTGTGGACGCGTTGCTACTGGCTCAGCGCAGCTCGAGAAGAGGTGACTTAGTGCGTATGTCGCAGAATCGAGTACGAACCACGCTGGCCAGAGTGCTGCTGGTGCAACAATGTTGCACTGGTGTCAGAAATGTGCGATAAGCTTCTGCCGTTATGGGTGTCCCGGTAGCGCGTAAGTGCGAAAGTTCAGCGCCTGACCTATATGAACTGACAGGAAGCCTGACCTATATGAGGTGTCTAAGGAATAGGTTTGTTTGCATCGTTCCATCGTTAATTGGTGCTTCTGTGAGTCGCCAACCAATCGTGATTTGTTTCTCACCAGATGAGGAATCACGAGTGATATCCTATACCCTGCCTTCTCACCTAACTACCTGGTGAATCTCCGGCTATCGATTAAGGACTCCATTTCAGGCACTTCCTACTAAGTGAACGCAATGCACCGCCTTTCGAGGCGCCTTAGAGCCGTCCACTTCGGTCCGGTTTTTGCTTGTGCGCGAAGTAAGACATTCACCATAATTACATAATTTCGATACGCTTCGTTGTTACCCTTCCCCACACGCAGCGTTCTCTCCGATACTTTCTTCATCTCTTCCGGCTAAACGATGCTGTTTAAATACTTAAACGGCACCTTCGTTCTGGCCACGGGCCTTCAATTTGAGTTCGTATCGGTTCGAACGCCCCGGTAAGAAGGCTGTTTTCCTCCCGCCTTCCTTGTGCCATCATCATCATCATCATCACGATTACGCCGGCATCATCCGTGCCGCCATGCAATCCTTGTGCGGTAGAAAACACGGTGGACTTTAAAAATGGAAACGAAAAATGCTTTAATAAACCTCATCGATGGATGCGTGGATTAAGTGAGCCACGCAAAAGAGGCTACTTTAAAGGCGATTATCCTTGCGGTTAAATGGCGGCCAACACTTTACCAAGTCACGCTGAAGGCAATCACCTACCAGGAGGGCAAAACAAAAAACCATCCACCTTCAAGAAAGCAGCCGACCGCCTTGCCTGCGGTCAGAGGGCGATCTTTAACACTGGGCGTTTATTTTTCTCTCGTAAGCTTCATCTGACGGGATCATCTATAAGGAGGGTTTTTCTGTTGTTATTACTGGTGTGCTAATTTAGCCACATGATCTTAGCACGCACTTTCATTGGAAGCGGTAGGAGAAGAAAACTGTAATCCAATACATTTGTCCAACCAGCCGTCACTGATGGCCTGTAGGTGATCGATTTCATGTTACCATTTTGGATCCTTGCGTTTTCCAAGATTCCAGCATCACTTAACACCGTGATTATGACGTTTTTTTATAGCGAAGAATCGATGAAGAAAGCACAGAAAAGGGATTTGATTCGGATGCCAAATTAATGGGCTCAAAATGTGTGGCACGAACCACAAAATGCACTCGAATTGAGAAAGTATTTATCACCGCCACGAATGCTGATTAATCATGACGTGAACTTGCCAGAAGTAAAACCGGGAATCAAGTCTTCATAAGCCTTTTGTTGTTGTGTTTATAATCAACTCTTGAAATTCGTTTCGAATCATTAACGGGCATCGAAGTCACCCGAAACTGAATCCAAGGACTGCGTGCAGCCTGAAGCCAAAACAGGACTTGGTCGAAAGTAACGCAATGACCATGGACCAGAGAGCTCACGAAGGGATACGGTATACTCGATGATTCGGAACGAAGCCACACACAAACACGCACACGCACACACCGATCGGGATGAAATGACCATGCAATTTAGTAATTTATCAATTTGCGGACATTTTAAATGGCCAGTGTGAGTGAATATCTTATTTATGCTGCCTTTCGTGCAAGTCTGTGTGTGATTTTATGCGATTATGTATGCGAAAACAAAACACAAATTGCTCGTAATGATGCAAAAAAAATGGATAAAACGATCGCATATATTAAGCCGGGAACAAGTTCTGCTACCAAAGCCAGTACAGCGAGAGACGAGGAAATGCCGCCAAGGGAAGATGGAACAAGAAAAATAACGACGGGTGAACCACCACAGTAGCTGCCCTATTTAGTTCATAATTTAGAGAATGTATCAAATTTGATCAAAAATCGATCAACGATCATCGATCGTCAGCGTGCATTCCAACTGTCTTTGCGCATAAACTCGCGTTTATGCGTCGATTGAAGTAACGCGTCAATTAACAATAATTAATAATTCAAATCGATCAATCAAGCAATTTGTCCTGCAGCTCGAGGAGGAATCGCTATCGATCAATTATGTCGTCTAGCTGTTGCATCCTAGACATACAAGGCGCCTCGGTTCGGTTTTAAATGTAGCTCATGCTTATGCTTAATTTTATTCAAAAGAACAACGAACCATTGTGCCAATGCGCAACCAACCAACGTTTTTTGCATAGATTTGCTGACATTAAAACCTTCAACGAATGGTTGTTCTCGAACTGTGCCTTTAACTGACAATAAATGTTCGATCGCTCTTTTAACATCTGTAATCTTATAACACTTGCAATCAATTTCAATTCCTGTTGTATATCAACGATGTTGGAAATATCAATTCAAGTCACATTAGCGTCTGCTCAAGTGCTGCCTTAATGGTGATTTAATATCATTTGCAATTCAGGCGCCTCCGGAAGGCAACGCGTCGAATCCATCAATCATTCCCGCCCCAGTTCTGAGCCGGCAGGAACAACCGCGGCGGGATTCGGTTGCGCAATCTGGTGCGCCGAACAGCCGGTCTCGTGTGCAGGCGCATGCGTCTGGAAGTGCAGTTTTTTGTTGTCCTGTTCTTCGCCGCTCGTGCGAGATAAGACAGCTCGTGGGCAACTGCCGAAAGAGCAGGTGGTGTCAATGATACCTCCCCGCCATGTGCCCAAGCACCCCACCCCGACCCGTTAGGAGGTAGGAGTTGCTCGAAATTTGCCCAACAGCACTTGCCGACGTGCACTTGACCTGCCTCACTCGTGCGCCGGGTTCGGGAGGCCCGCGCATTCCACCGTTGACCGATTCGCTGACTGACGTCTAGCAGTGGTGCACTTTTTCTTGTTTTTTTCCATCTGGGGAGGGTTTCTTTTTTATTTAACTTGCACCCCATCGGCATATCTCACTGGGGCGTTTTGATACCACCCGTCATGTGCTGCACACCACTGCGTTTGTGTGCAGTCTGCGCATCATCGACGTGCAACGTCATCGGAAATCACGCCGCTGTGGCCATGGAGACGACTCAGCAGAACTGCAGTGTATTGGTGGGACGAGGTGCACCAGCGCGGATTGCCGGAGGGGTTGCACAATTTGCACAGACTCGTGAGAACGTGCCATCTATCAGGTAGCACCGGAGCCGATGACTTGGCGGCTTCGTTGCAGCTACTGTGTGCAGTTCATGCGGTAGTCGGTGTGTTGATAAGGTCCGTTTGACGATCATTCTTTTTTTTCCTATTGCCGACAGATGACGATGTTTGTTGACACTCGGCTCGAGTTCGAGCACGCGCCCTCTGTGGTGGGGATTTCCATGTCATTCACGGAAAGCCGCAGATTTAGACCTGTCCACTCTAGTTTTGTAACCAAATCCGTACAACTCACAAAGCCTCACACCATGTACCGCTCCAAAAAGATCCAGGCGTATAAAACATTACCAACTAAACCTTTTCAATCACTTCCGTTTCGTTGCAGCGATCCTACAGCGGACAACCGTCGGGATAGCGCAGATCAAGATCCAGGCCGTGGCGACGTGCTTGTTTCTCTGCATGGATACATGTGGCAGCGTTTACGGTTCGGTAAGTAACCCGCTCGTCCTCGACGTTGCACAAGGCAACAAGCTGAGCCTCATTATCATACCGGTCCGGTATCGATTAGAAGCTCATTAGGCAAAGTGTGGCGCTACAAGGCACTAATGCCGCCTCCCGACAAGCACCGGCTGCCGGCGTCACACGCATTCTTCTCTCATGTTCGACGGCATTATCGCCCCGTCGGATCTCCAACGGGGACAACAAAGTCCATACTGATTTGGTCCCTGCCGCCACCGTGTTTCTATGCAACCAGTCTTCGGGAGGATTTCGAGGACTTCGAAGGGAATGTTTTGCAACGATGTGACGAAAAGAATGCGAATTTCATCCCAAATGCCGAGAATAATCCTTGTCACCATTTAGAACACTTTCTTCTTTTCCGCCCAACGAAGCACAATGGCCCAAAAGGGACTAGGTACTTGGAGAGAAACATTCAATTAATTCCGCCTGGCGTCTCTCAAGCCATTTCTGGGGCGCCCGGTGTTTCTTTCTACGACCTTCGCCACACGCTTTCTAGTGACCGGCACTTTCGAGCGGCTGCCGAACCCGAACCCGATTGAGTTCGATTGTTTCCCTCCCTCGGATCAATCGGATCCTTATCTTCGATCTAAATATTTGATCAAACCTTTCCCCTTCCTTTCCCCTCATAATGGCCTGAATACTATTTCACCTCCTTGTCGAGATATCCCGGTTAGAGTTAACGGCCGCAACATGGGACACAAGTCGGCCTCCTTCGCTCGTGGTGCGCGGAGATTGTCTTTCGACGGAAAAAGGATTTAATTTATGTCGCTTGCCTCCCGGCGTCCCCTGGCAGTGGAATCGGTTCCCGGTGATCGCTATTAGAAATCAATAAACCTAAGCGACGCCACGCTTTCGCAGGCTCCAGACTTCGGACGCTAGGAGCGTCCTCTCGGCTGCCGCGACGTGAGTCCTGAGGATCGCTGGGTCGGCTGGTTGGTAAAGTCACGGTACCATGCTGGGCTGGAAAAAGCGACATTCCTGATTTTATTTTATGCTCCCTTCTCCCCCGGAATCCCTGGACTCCCAGCCTGGCACTTGGTTACATCCTTCGGTCAGTTGGGCACGGGCTTGCGCGACGAAAACTTCCTAGTGAAGTCCCACGGCCCAAGCGTATTGTTGTGTCTTGTTTTAATTTCGGATAATGGCCCAGAAAGGACCCGCCGTGGCCAGTCGGAGCTCAAGCGTGCGTTCTCAAGACCAACAACAGACCGTCCCATTTGCTCCTTCCTGTGCTTCATCCCGATTTCCAGCGAGTGTGCCTTTGAGGCGTGGAGATTTTCCACCTTGCTCAATGCTTTCTTCTTCCCCCTTGAGTGATTAAAAGCCGGCCGGCATCGGGACACACTTTACGGTTCGCTACACACCGGATCATTGTTTTGGGTTTCCTTCGGTCTTTTCTTCTGCCAAGCGCAGGCTAACATGTTGCTTTCATTGAAAGGTCAGTGACCTTTGGCGAGGAAATTCGCCCAACTGTTGACCTGTGAAACCAAAGCCACTTAATAGAGAAGGCGGGAGAAAGGGGATGGATTTTTCGTACATTTTTTTCTTGTTTCTTCCTCGAATCTGATATCTTTTAGAGATTGCCCTTGTTTCACCATTGTCCGTTCCTAAAATCCCGGCAAAACGGTACTCTTGGGAGGTGAAAATTTGATTTTTAATTTAGGTTTTAGATGAGAGCCGTATAACGCAGCGAGAGCAAACTTGAGAAAAACAACTCTTTCACAGCTCTTTAAATATGCACGCGCCAAGGGAGGCCCTTTATCGCCAGTGGAGGGTTTTCTAAAGTTCATCAGCGGAAGATAACACGGACAAAAGTGGAAGCCCTTGCGTAAGGAACCGTTTGGGTGGCTACTGTGGAGCCTTTCTTCTCAAAAACATGCCACTCAATGTTAAAAACCTCCACAATGGCTGGCACTTTTGGCATAATAGCTGATTCCCTTACAATGAGAAACGAAACGAAGCGAAAATCGTCAGACGCTTCATCGACGTTTGCT
Source organism: Anopheles atroparvus (assembly GCA_914969975.1). Taxonomy (NCBI): domain Eukaryota; kingdom Metazoa; phylum Arthropoda; class Insecta; order Diptera; family Culicidae; genus Anopheles; species Anopheles atroparvus. Next base: position 33,424,249 of record CAJZCY010000001.1, read on the forward strand.
GGTGCTTAACAGTCATATAACATTCCACCCAGTATTGAAGATCGATTAGCTTCCTTGGATGGCCTGCCCGCTACACACAAATGCTGCTGCAGGCCAAGTGAACACGTGGAAATTTCAGACGAAAATCGGTCAATAATGGCGGGGGCTATACGGCGGCAGTCACAGAAGCTGGAGAAGGAAAGTGAAAGTTTAGGCCCGTGTTGACTTGCAGCCTGACCTACACCGCCTATTAGGCGGAACCATTTCGGGGCCGGCAAATCTTTTCCGATCGAAAAAGCGTGGCTGACAAATTGCCACAATTTCTGTCGACCACGAGCAACACGGGGTGGCAGGGGGAGCATGCTAGAGTTTCATTCATCTTAATAAACCGACACCGTGCTGACACCGAGTGTCCGGCATTCGCTCTTAGACGTTGATTTTGTGTTCCTCTTTGCGATGCCTGGCGACAACTCCTACCGAAAACGAGTGCGAGGAAAGCAAGAGTGCATTGCTCTAATCCATTCCTGCGGGTCCTTAAAGCATGACCGGCTCACTTTGACTATTCCACTTCGACACGCAAATTTATTCGGGAGACCCTCGTCCCGAGCCGCAGCTAAGTGAACCGAACAAGAGAAACTGACGCGCATAAATTAACCCAAAGAAAAACAGTGCCCTCTGCAACCGGAACGCACAACGCCCGCGGCAGGGTGACAACTCTATCTGTCCGCCGCCATTCGATGGGTACACAGTTTTATTGAATCAATAAATGAGGAACCAGTCGTCAAGCCACGGATGGATTCCGGTCTCTTGAACCAGCTGCGGACCAGCTAAATCGCGGTGATATGAAAGTTTATTTTTCGGTAATCCCATAAAATGATTCCATTGCGTGTCGAGTAATAAAAATGACCAACCGCTTTCAGGCAAATTGAAAAGTGGTGTAGGCACTTGGAATTAGCTGTTTAAAGAAGGTTTTTTCATCGGATTGTCTCTCTTCGCTGGGGAACATGATTTGCGAATGGAGAATCCCTCCAAAGCCGTTCCTTCGAGAACGGAACCTTAACCGTTCCTTGTACGTTTTATTTCACAACTCATTAAGCTGATTGCCGATGGTTGATGCTCAATGTCATCTTTCCCGACAGGGTGGTCACGGTGCGCAGAAAAGTGACTCCATAATGAAGTTCAAAGATATCAATTTGTTTCACCCGATTTGGTGCAGGGTCTTTCAGAACGGTGAACAAAAAGCACCCGAAACAGTTATGACATCGCCTAATTCAAGCAATTCTTCGGTGATGGGAAGTTTCCTCCGCCATCCACCGGAACGAACGCGGAATGCACTCGCGCGACACTGTCACTCTGAATAATCGTTCGATGGTGGTTTCTCCCCCGGCGCGGGAAGATGCAGGAGGAAACCTCACCGAAAACGCCAACCGTACCAATTCAAGCTACACGCCCGAGAGGCGTTGCACCTAATCAGAGCCGTCTATGCTCCTCTACTTTCTCCGAAACTTTCGCTTTCGGCCGATGCGCGCCGAATGGATCATCTGGGTGGCGTTCCGCCAGAAACAAGAAGCCCCGAGGTAAGGATGATTAGAATATTAATCGCCAGATGAACCGTATCTTTGGCCAGCACCCCAGGGCTGCGATGGTGGTCCCGAGAATGCACTTCAGCTCATTCTCGCGGGCACGACAGTGAGTGACAATTTTCTGATTCGGCGCGCCCTCAAATGATGATTGACAACTTCTAGGAGCTGCTGCAGACAGGCTAGAAGTGCGTCTAGAAACCGGCCTAAAGTTCATTCGCATCGATCGCAGCGACAAGTGCAACAACCGGACGCGCGAGAGTCGAAAAACAAAATGGACTGGCAAGAGTGTCGCCTAGCCTAGGCAGACTTCGGAGTCGGTTGATTGAAATTGATATGTTTATGGGAGTGTAGTTTGCCGCTGCACGTCGGCTCCATGCGACTATGGCGACCCATCCCTACTTTCCCGAGAATTTTCGGAGCCCTCCGCCGGAGGACTCTCCCGGAAACCGAAATCAATTAAAAGCGCAGCCTTCGAAACACCGTTTAATGAAATTGACTCTAAACCTACAGTTGATTAGCGTGACTAATGCGTGACTAAGTCCGCGCACTCTCGTGCGCGCGTGTCCGCCTCGGTTGCGTGTTTTGCGTGGCCCGCCGATTCGTCGTGGCGTTTCGAGGTTCTTAATCGACTACGAACAATGGTTCCCGGACAGGGTTGCCTTCGGGGAACACTTTCTTTACGCTTGAACGATCTCCGTAGCCAAACGGGGACTTGGAAAGAGCATTGAAAACTGTTACTGTTACATCATTATCAAGTTCATTTGGGTATTGATCCCGTGCCGGGTTTTTCCCTCACCCCGACCTACCCTTTTTGATGAAAGGCGCTTCAAGGGATGATCAAAACGATTTAATTCTCATCGTTCGCAAGAAACCCCGAAGTGCCGGGAATACCATCATCGTCTAATTTATTGCCCAACCAAGCCACATCGCTCGCGGACTGACCACAGAAAAACTTCAGGCAGCTCCTTTGGCCTGGAGCAGTCAGCAATGGCCAGAAATCATCGACGTGATTCGAAACCCGACTGTCCCGTTATTACTGAATGGTGAACGTTTTATGGTCCATATATTTTTGCTCGCTCCAACGATAGTACCGGTGCTTACAGGTAAAAAAAAAACCTCTGTCCCAGCACTGCGGTGTCAGATGAAAGGGATTTTTGCTGAACGATTTCTGCAAATTAAACGTCAGTAAGAAGAGATGATGTGAATTTGTTCCATTTGATGACATTCCATTAAAGTTGAGTCGCAAGATTAAGCTACTAAATTGCACAATGTCGCCAGTAGCATTGCAACTGTGCGAGATTTTTTATTTATAGCGCATCAGTCTGACCTTAAGATAAATCCCTTCAGATAAATTGCATTCCTCTGGAAACGGCATACGAAATTATCAGTTGAGCTTGCGGTATACCTTTCTCTTCGGAAATTTATCAATTGCTTTTTCTCACTCAATCCCATTCACTTAAGTCTTCCTGATAGCCCTTTGTAAAAGAAAAAGTGTATCGATAACTCAATTGTTGCGCATTTGATATGCACATATTTGCATTTAAACTATGAACCCCTCTGTTCGTTGGCGACACAATCTGATCAGGAAGGACTTGCAAGAAGCCATGCACGATCTCTCCATTTCCTCAAGACTCCGTGACAATTGATCCATTCGCGTCAGACAGCGGACCTTCCTTCGGTCGATTGCACGGAGCGCGTTGCAAGCAAGTGTTAATAATATTGATTAACATCATTACACTGATAGCCCTCGGTTACTTGCTCTCGTGCGCGGCGCAGACGGGTGCGTTGTATTCTATCACTTCCAGGTCTCCCAGACCCGCCATCTCATGGCCGTTAGTTCTGTCACTTCTTCCTTTTTCTACGCGCTCGCTTCAATCCGCCGATCCGCCGATAAGAAAGGAAACCGAGGAGAAGGTGTGAGCGTCTCCGACGGCGGAGGAACCTTTCTTCACGCGGGAGGAGGCGATAGAGGAAAAACCCGCCGAGCTGGGCCATCGGGCTGACGGCCGGCCAGTCGCTCAGTACCGTTTTCTCTTTCGTCGAATTATTTGACAAAGCTGTTAACGGTCGCGTGAAAGAAGCGAGAGAAAAGGGACGCCGAACCCAGGCCTCAGCCTTTGCCCGCTGTAATCGATAACAATTATGACAATCGAACCAGTTCGCCCGGACAGTGTCGAAGAAGGGGCCCGCGGGTGAGGAGGCAGGGGCTCTCCACCAAGGGCCGCACGGATAGTGCCTGATAAATGACAAGAAACTGCCAAGATAACAACCGTCACTTTGGACTAGTTCGGTTTTTTATTTTCACTCATTCGCCCCACTGCAGGAGATCACCGGTTGAGGAAAGTTCTCGATCAGAAAGTCGATCGACTGATCTTAATTTTTTTTTTGTTCAACCAAATTAACATCTTTTTGAAAACTCCCGTTTTCAGGGAGGATAAATGTGCATGACACTTTCGGAGGTAAATGTGTTGCACAATCTTACACTTATCAAAATAACTGCAACAACCAGAAGCGGAACCTTTTTCTCATCTTCTCCGTCTGCTCCAAAGGCACTCGACTCGCACTGGCCACTCCGTTGTGTGTGTCCCGGAAAACTAACCCCAGCCAAATCAACGGTTATTAATCTTGTCACATGGACACACGAGAAACCTTTCCCTCCCGTGGAGATTTCTTTGGAAAATAAACAACCAGAAGAAACGACGATTCTGAAGAAAAAAAAACAAGAACAAAATCCAAGCACCAGCACAAGAGGAGAAAAAAAACGAAAGAACCTTCACCAAATTAAATTAATGTGAAATCGAACCAAATGGCCTCCATTACGTTCATTAGGGAAAGTATTACATTTTTCAAACGCATATCGAATGCTTCCATTCGGGCAGCTATTTGCTTTGCTCACTCCGATTCCACACAATGGACTTCAGAATTGACATGTTTGAGGTCTTGAAGGTGTCCTCGCTTTTCCCATCGTCTGTTCTTGCTCCGGGGGTACGATTGATGGTTCTCACAAGAACTTGCCCGACTGTGACATGTCAATCGATCGAAATCGAACGCGACAACGGACATGCATTTAATTAAGCAGAAGATTGAGATAAACCAATCGCATGTTGACGCCTTCGGGTGTTACTTTCTAGCGATCCAAATTATTTATTCTCGCCTTCTCCTTCCCTTCTGCAACTCGCGCGTGAAGATTCCTATCGCCGAAGACAAAAGTCCCCAATTCGATCCAACCGGTCGCAGTCACCTCTTGTTGGGTTTTGGACAGCTGCTAAATTAATTTACGGTTGCAAGCGCGCCGGTTGCACCCAAGGCAGCGAATCCTCCACACGCCTGCGATGCGAAGAAGAATTTGTCAAACGGATTCCAAAACCTATACCGGTGGGACGCTCAGTTTCTGAGGCAGAATGTTTCAAAACGTCCTACGGGCAGCGGTGGTCTTGGTCTTGGACTTGAAAATCTGGCCTTTTGCAACGGTTTCGCTGCACTTCTACCTACTCTCGAATAACTTCAACCTCCGTTCGAATGTCGTCGCTGTAGGATGACGGGCAAGCGTTTGCGTTAGACGCACGGGGCAAGTTCAGCGCCACTGCGCCCCGCCTGCACAAATCTGCATCAATTAATCATGACGCCGTTTGATCAAATCGGGCCGTTCGGCCCGCGTGACGGCTGATGAAGGCATCCAAATGTCAAAGATATCTCCGCTGTCTTCGGTGGCCCGAAACGCACCTTCTTCGGTCAGCATTTTTCGTGCCGGTCGCGGAAAGATTTGGCCGTCAAGACGAACGCCGCACAAAGCAGCAGACCCTGGCGCAGAAGGTGCATCAATCTTCGCCTAATTAAGTGGTGAAGCTGGTGACGAATGCGAAACGATCCGTGCGGGGGAAGGAGAGGCGGAGGTTATGTTGCACCGGGAAGCTACAGCAGAGAAGCCGATGCACCCGTTATGTTCCAGGAAGTGATGATAGATCTCGTCTAGACTGGACGTTTCCTAGTCGAGGCAGCCACGTCATGAGCGAACTACAATTGACGGTTACTCCATTTCAAGGGAGAGATCAAGGTCCGGTAGAGCATAAATTCACGCGTAAATGTTTAACTCCAAACGTTCGGCGGATTAAGATGCATTGCTTCGACTACTCACATAGAAGAAATTCCTTCCGCACCAACCAGGACCATAAACTGGCGTGACGCTTTAAGTGCCGATCTAATTAATTTCTAACAATTGAATTGTTTTCCCCTCCGCCTAATTTACTTTGACAGCTCAGTTGTCATTGCCTTCAACACGCAAGCAACCCGCCGAGAGAAAAAGTGCCCCACGCTTGTCCACCTCAATCGTTCCACCATTTCTCTACACGCCCAAGATTTTCGTCGCCTGCAAGCCGACGACGTGTGGTGGAGATAAAAAGTTTCTAAATTCTGCAACACGATATCTCAAACACGCCACAGGCACTCGCCATCCATCCGCATGACGTATCGTGTTACCTTTTGCTGAAGACGGCCAAAACCACCTTCAACTCCGCGGTGGGAAAAAAACCGTTTGGATGGCGAATGATTGTGATAAACTTATCTGCCTCGCAGGTGAATGTTGATTGTCGGACGTTTTGCTGTGCTTTTATTGCCACCCGTTAATCAAGACCGAACGCCAAAGGGTGGCGGCCTCACTGACCATTAGCTGACGTCTTGTGTGTCAAAGAAATCTGGTCGTTTGATGGTAGTTGAAATGAACATTGCGCCTTGTCTACACTTAGATCGGTTAATTACTAATGTGATGTTTCTTCGTGTTTTCATCGGACTATTAAAAGGTGATGCATGCTGAAGCGTCTACCTTATCTGTGACTCAGCACAGCTGCTTTGTTAGACACGCAATGTTCCCTAGTTTCACCCAGCATCCTTTAGCCTTTATCCGTTGTCCATCGCATCACTCGCCTCTGTACCGAGGAGAAAACTCGCCATCCCACAGAAAGAAACTATCGGAAAAATGGTTTTATCTTCACTCCACGTGTTCGCTTCACGATCCACCACAACGGTTTATTTGTTTTCGGTGGAGAAAAATCAAAACACGCGGGAAAACCTCTCACCGTACGCCCGACACTGACACCTCGAACAAGGTGCGGACGATGTGACGATACGAGGAACGGCAATCGTCTTTCAAAGATTTTTTCTTCCTCTTTCGGTAGCTCCGAGGCACTCGAGATGTTCGGCTACTCCGGTTGAAGGCATATTCATGGCCCCGGGATCAGGATCTAAACAACCAAACATGTGTTTGACATTGTGGTGTACTTAACAACAATCGAATAGATCCTATGACAACCACAAAAAATACACACGCGCACAAACACAGATAGAATGGAACTTTCCCGAGACACCCGGACCGCGTGGAATAGTTCACCCGAACAGCCGAGCGCGCGTAATTGAAATTCTGGAGGGGTCGAGAGCCGTGACCCCGGGTTTTGTCGAGCGGCGACGGCGGAAAGAAGGGTGGAAAAGTTGATATGTTAATTCGGTTTCCCCTTCCAGCCTGCCCTCCCTTCCCTGCAGACTAAAAAGCCACCGAATAGATCTTATTTTATTTTCCACTCCGCTCAGGCTTGCCCTTGCTTTTGCTTTGTTTGCGATTGACTCTGTTTCTTTCGTCGTGTACTTAGGCCCTAGGCCCTTGTCTACGACCCTTCGCGGTCAGATAAACTTGCACAGGGCGAGAGGGGAAAGATCGCTTTCCCTTTTTCCCATCCGCACGCCGTGTTGATGGATTTATTTCGGTTTAAATACGTGTAATCCTATTTTAATCCAGTTTTAATGATGCGCTTCAAGTGCGCGTATGTGGTAGTACGGTTTGGTTTTTTTCTGTGTTCGCTTTTCGTTCCGACACTATAGCATACAATTTTTCCATTCAGTTCCGGTATGTTTTGGGCACCGTTTTCCATTTTAATTTATAGCATTTTCCCACCTACTTTCTTTCTTTTTTTTACGTTCCATAAGTGTTTATTCTTATTTTTTTTTTATTCTCATTCTTATCATTTTTTATATTCCATACGGATTTGAAGGCGTCTAAGATTTTTAGCCCCAAAGAATACCCAAGTCGAAGTGGTTTTAATTGAGTTATATGTAAATTTTTTGTTGAATTGGAAAGGCCGGGCCGATTTTTCATTTTCGCACCACCAGACGTTTGTTGTCGTCCAGATGATCTTCATCCAACATCACCACCTAATTTAGCAGCAACAGTCTATAGACTGTGTTCGCCGGTGGGAAAATGTTTCCTGCCTAAGGTCATCCAACTGCAGGGCGTCACCAAGTTTTTAAGGATCATTAAAATTCAATTTAATTTTATTCTCCTCATTTGTACCGTTCTGGATCTGCCCGGCAGATCGGATCGCGTTTGTTGCAGGCGCCATTCGGGTGGCTCAACATTGTACAGAAACCACAAGCGATAGTGAAAGAGTCAGCGAGAGAAGGGGAAAGAAAGTGGTGGAAGCGTAATAAATTGTTAAGGCCTGCCGGAGAAGCCAGAATCAATAAATCATTCCGCAGGTTTTTATTTTATGTGCACTCGCGACCCCAACGGTTCGTTTAACCTTACCGCACACACAGACACACACACACAACACACACGCCCCGCTTGAGCACAAGAGGATTCGGACGGGATGCAAATGATTTGATAAAGATTTGTCATGGCACCGCGGGCCAAGGGAGGTAAAGGGCACGCTACAGAATCCCGTCCAACTTGCATCCAGCCGATCAAGTGTACAAAAAACTGTAGAATGATGAAATAAAAAAAACTATCCAAACGAAACGCTAAGCATAATTAACTACGAATGTCCTCCCGGTTGGACCCGTGTGGCCGTGCTTTTACTGGAACAATTTCTAAAGGAACTTTAAAGTAAGCCTGCGCTTTCCCTTACCTCTCTTTCTCTCTACAATGGGTCCCAACATCGCACGAAACGCACCCGAAGCGTCCTCCAAAAGTCATAAATTATATCCGAGTTTTATTTCACTTTTTTCTGTTAGTCAAAAACTATTTGCTTTTTAGTGGCCTATGTTTGCTTCTTCGAGTAGAAGATGCCACCGGTTTGATACGACAAAGGAATGTGTTCCCTTCCGAACCTTCACTCGGCCGTTCTATGGGACAATCTCTCCATGGGTGATGTCTTCATCTCAGGCGGAATGTTGTTTTCGTACGTTCACGGTAGACTTTTTATCTCCCCTTTTTCTGTACATCACTTCACTAATGAAGTGGTAAAAGTATGTTTTAGACAGCGAAAAAAATCTCTCACCAAGTACGGCACAGGAAGTTAGGGGAAGAGTATAAACAATCTGCAAACGCTTGTGCCGAAATGCACGGAGCGTTGGTAACTTTCTTTCATGGCACTTCTAATCCCTCCCGATTGCGTGCTGGCTAATCTTGCTATGGCTATATTTACTTGCTGGCCCCATTTGTGCAGATTTACCTCTCAATTATCATGCCGACGCAATGAGATCACAGATCGAGTACCGACCGTGCAAACAAATGTGGCCCAATTGGTTAGTTTTTTTTTTCTTTTTCACACGAACTTTTCTTTTGCGTAAAATTATCGAACCCAAATGCGAATTTGCCTTTTTCCACACCCATGACAAACGCGGGAGAGGGTTCATTGACCCGCGGTTCGTGTAAGTACGCCGCAGTGCGCAAAATTTGCACAAACAATTCGATAACGTTCGATTTTCCCGGCAGGAACGTGTGAAAAAAATGGGGAAAAGAAAAAAAAAACAGAAATCCCTACCGGGAAAAGCATGAGCAATTTCATTGGCGAATTCTTTCCTGCGGCTCTCCTGCGCAGTAACTGACTGATTTTCGGGCCAACCTCATCGAATTGACCGAAGCAGTCACGCGCAGACACGAGTTGCGTAAGTTGCGTGAGTCGTTGAAAAAACTCTTGTACAGATCCGTCTCGGCAAGGCCTCCAACCGGGGGGAGAGTTTTTGCGTGTTTGGAAAGGGAATGCGGTTGCGCCTTCTTCCTGGGTCCACGGTACTCCCAGCCTCATTTACAGGCCGGCCATTTTGACCCTCACTCGCTGCGCTACTTTCTTCCTCGTTCTGACCGGTAAGACATTGAACTTGAATCCCTGTCCACCGGCAATGCAGCCTTTTCCGCCGAGGAAAGGCCGTCACTTTGATCCTCAGCCACAGTAGTCCACACGTCCATCGCCACGTGCTACACCCCAACATCACGCCTTTCTTTTCCCCCCTAAAAAATGAACAAAACGTGCATTGTATTGTCGCGAATACTGACACGCGTATCGTCGCATAATTCTTCCCGAGTGACGGTGGGTTCTGAGAATGAAAGTATTTTTAAACCCACCCCGACCGTGCCCGTGGTGAAAATATCCCGCGGACTCACTTGATCGAATGACAGTTTTAAAAAGATCTTTTTCCTTTCCCATTCCTTTTTTTTTGCATCTCTCCGCCAAATGTGAGATGCCAATAGAGTGCAGGAAATGTCTGTGGTCAGCGATTGGGGCGAGCAATAAAATTAGCCATTAGCTCTCGATTTACAGAAAGTGCCAGCACCTCCGCCAAGGGGAAAACGTGTTTTGAAAATCTTCAATCCTCGGGGGAGAATTTACACGACAGTGGAATGGCGTAAACAAACGGCCTGCGTTAGGATGGTGCGGCGGGGGTTAGCAACTTCTTCGCAACCCCGCCGAGGAACAACACTACTTTGCACTTCACACCTTCACGGTAGAGCATATCTAAACAAACTGCCAATCGGAGAATTCAAATGTAAAACAAATTCCCGACGATCGCTTCCCTTGGATGAAGCTATAGTTGAAATACCATGCGGGAATGTGTTTAATTGTGTGCGTATGTCCTTGCTGTCGCTCCATCTGACAGCTAAATGAGTAAACAAAGTTAAGCCTCTTTGATTTATCGATATTTGGTTTCTGTGGACTTGGTGTCTTAATTCGCAACACGTGTACAAAGTTGTTCGATCAGAAAAAAAAATCAAAACCAACTGCTAAACATGCCGGCTGATAGAAATCCATGCGAAACACGGTCTGGCAATCGTACGATGGTTTTTTGTTGGCCTTTGATAGATATTTTTCACTTATTCGTCCGTTCACACACGAGGCGAAAAAGAAGCCGGCTATCAATGGAGCCTATTCAAGACGTTCACGCCTTGACCTTTCCCGCGCAAACCAGCATGCCAAGGCGAAAAGGATTTATGATTTCCCAGCGAAACTTTATGGCCGCAAGAGGATTGGACTTTTCACTTTGGAGACTGGGACTACCCGGGCATCTTCGTGAGACTCTTCTGCCACTAGGTGTATGGAGGAGGATTATGGCTCGTAAAAGAAGACACACAAAAAAACCCAATATCCAAAACAAAATATTCAAACAGCCGCATCTCGGAACGACGCTCATTTTGCATACGCAACTCGCACGCACGTGGACGTGGTGCGGTCAATGACCTCCGGTACTAGGTGGAAAGCGCGCACAAGAAAAGAATGTTGGAGATTATAAAATATTCTCATCGGCCAAATACCGCCAAAATGCGTAAGGTTTTATTAGATTCCGAAAATCTCACAGCAGCAGCAGCATCACCCGTGTGTCGCTTCATCATGGTCTAACCGGTTTTCATCTCTAAGACGTTCTTTAAAAGTTATGAGTTCTTATAGTTTAAATGGTCCATCAAACCATGTGAGGAAATTCTCCGAGTGAACTACATTTTACCAAACACATGATGACCAACGCGGTTGCATGAAAACGTGCGCACGTCCTCGCTACAATTGTTCCTCTGGCCTGCTTAACCGCGTTTCAACAAATGGATCGATTTGCCGAACGAAAATAGTTTGCCGTTGCCGTGTTAGGTGTGCACGAATCGGGTCACTATTTTTGGCAAAAATGTCTTCTGACTTTCCGGCCGATGTCTAGACGGCACTGAACGATCATATTCTCTGCATGGATGCGCTAGCCGTCGACTAAGATTCGCCTCTTTACGACATAAATCATCAGCTCTGGTCAAAACCTTACTGCCTATGGAAGACGTATTGCAAATGTTCAGCTAGAGAAGTTTACTCCACTCCACTGCTTGCAATAGGAAGGTTTGTTCTATTGCAATTCTCTTCCATTAAACGATTTAAGAAACTTTTTGAAACTGCAGCTTTTCCTCTGTAAACCCTACACTTCATTATAAGGATGGTAAAGTGTCACCTTTCTTCCGGGCATAAATGTGTGTACATTAACTGAACGCACTCCGTGAAACCCGGGACAGATAGACTGTCTCGACAGCAACAAAGTCTCCCGATCTTCTTCCCCGCATCTGGATCCTGGCATCGCCGCGCATCTTCCCGAAGCTGTAACCGAAGCTGGCAAATTGGCCAGCGCCTAGCCAAACCCTGTGGACACCGCGGGAACGCTTAAAAAGAAGCTGACACTCATTTTTCTTCCCTATATACTTCACGTCGTTTGGAAGCTGTCATCCCCGAATCGGTTCACTAATGGTATGTCATCAATTAAGACATGGCAACCTGGGGAATGCCATGACGCCATAGTGGCTGAGGCTGGTAATTTACCGAATTTACGTGTCGATAAGCGGTAGACATTGTTGACGGTATCAACGAGTTATCTCGGGTTCGGTATCAATTAGGTCCCATTCTTTCGCCAAAAGTTTATCAAATTTGCATCTCATATTTTTTCCTAGGCTGGTACAACGATTTATGCTTATTTTTGGGAAATTTACAAAGGCGTCTTTAACGGAACTTCGACTCGAATAGCGTTCAGACAAGTCAGGTTTATAAGCTTCAAAGCACCCAGTTGACACTTTTGGCCACCGCTAAGCCATTCTTCACTCTCACACGCTGTTTCTCTTTCTGTGTCAAATTCGACAACGGTCGGCCAGCGAACTGTGACAAACTGGAATCAACCCTGCCATCAACGCTCGTAAATAAGCGACTTGGATCTTGCTGGTCACTTGTTTGTCCAGTTTTGTTTCAGCGTTCAGCAGGATTCGGTTCCAGCGATCGATCGATGTGTTTGCATCAAGGCTGGTTAACATCACCTAAAATTCCAGAGTAGTGATAGTAGGACGTATGTTCGAATGAATACTCGCTCAAATATTTTGAATTTTGAAGCATAAATGTTTGTGGTTTGAAATTATTTTAACTAACTAATGATACAGATGAGCTAGAAGAGAGTAATAAATTCGGATATACCGGTGGTTCAAACTACCAAATTGAATAACATTTGACACCTTCCATGACATCACCTCTGTTCTGTAACGTCTTACACATTGTCCAACATTTTCCATAACCCTTAACCTGAAGGCCCTTTGACGATTCCTAAATCGGATTACAACAGTAAAATTTTGTGAACGGGTTTTCACTATCCCTCGACTAATCGAACGAGTCATAACAAACTGCCTGACACTCCTCGGCCAACGCCAGTCACTTTCACCTAATCCAGCAGCTACTACAACCACTCAAAGCGGCTGAAAACCAAGCTCTTAACGTGTGCCGTTATAGGGCAGGGAATAGGGTTTCGGCCCACCATTAGATACCTCCGTTTCGGTGTCACAAAGTTGCATAACCATATCTAATTGTTCAGTCACCGTCCATCGACTCGATGATAAGTTTCTACTAATTTCCATCCCGGTACAAAGTTATTCAATTTCTTAGGGCCTTTTCAGGTTCATCCCAGATATGCCACGCTGCAAGCGGAATCAATCAACTGCAATTGACACAATGTGTAATCTTTGAGATCAACTTCCAAACGGGCTAATTTGAATCTCTGATCAAGCCATTTGTTTGTTCAGCGCGAACTGACCTTTTCTCTGCTATCACCATCATATATATTCTATGATCATCATTTCTCATTTCTTCTACATCCGCTCGTAATGGTAAGGGTGTCTGCAAGATTTATGGTATGTCTAAAAGTGAATCCATCACTGCATTCAGCAACAAAAAAACTGTTGAAGTATGATAAATATCTTTCCCTTCTGTTTCGAAAACTATTTCCATATAGCCAACTTTCTCTAGAAACAGGCATAAAAAATGAAGTTATGACATTTAGTATTCCCATATTTTTTACCGATTATTTCACCATTCTGTATAAATGTGACCCTAAATAGCATGATCAAAAAAGTGCATCTCTTAATCAGGGACGCATCGGTTGCTTTCGTACTCGGCTGGGAGAGACAAAAACCTTCGATCATCTTTTCTTTACATCTTGATTGTGTAGCGTTGTTTTTAATTTCCGAGTCTGATCTTTTCGATTTTGATTTAGTGTCTCCAATCGAGGGCTATAGTTTTTTTTTTCTGCAGAAAGCTAGCGGAAGTCCCCTTTCAGCGCGCAATCCATACATGCGCTTTCGAAGAGAAAGGTGTGAGGGTCTTCATTTTTTGTTTCGTCTCTTTTCTGGGAACCACTGTGACCTGTTTGTTTAATTAAACCCATTCCCAACGATTCGACGATTGTCTTGAAATAAGGTTGCAGAAAAATATTCCCAGAATCGATGAAGGAGGGTATTGGCGATCTGCATCGGTAAAATCTGCAACGAACGATTCATGCAACGAGCTAACGAATGTTAGTTACAGTAATAAACGATCGGCACGGGGTTTGGCTTTTACGCACAACCGCCGTCTTAGGACAAATGAACGAATGTTCAACTGTCACTTGCTCGATGTTGGGCGTCGCCTGCTCGAGCCCTCCGTGAAGCTTGTTAGAAGCAGGTTGATCAAATGATAGCATTCTGCATGACTGCAATCGCAAGAAGCAACATCACTTCCTACTATGCGGAGTGCTATTGGCCTGTCCCTACATGAAGCGTAGAATTGAATCCGTCGAAGTGGCAGGGAGTTGGACATCTAATACCAGCCATGAACCATCCTCCCAGGCCGTTCTCTAATAACGCAGTCAAGCCGAAGCTTCTGCAGTTGCAACTCGCCGCAAAGTAGTTAAGCCACTTAGTGCCGGGAGAAAGAGGAGTAATAAATAATCATAAATGAGTGTAATTTATTCCCATACTAACTGGTTCCTGTTGCAAGCTTATGTCTTCATTATGCTATCCCTCCGGCTAGAGTGGCGTAGGGTCAGAGGAAGAAGGTTTCTCATAACACGCAGTAGCATCGGGTGAAGCTGACCACCGCAATGCACTGATGGCTATTTCTAGCCTGCGGAGTAATGTGTTGAGCTTTACCTCGAGGGCCGCTAGTGCTCGTCTTCACACTTGTGGTCAGTTCTGCCTACCCTCGTACTGGGTGGCCGTACCGTGGCCAAGAATGTGGCCGATTGACAGACTCGATAGCATCTGTCAATCGACCGCTTGCATCTCGGTCGTCCTCCCCCGGGGGTGCATCTTCTCGTTAGTGTGTCGCTGTCCCAATCATTTCACGCCTGATCGAGCTCTCTTTGATTATAGCACGGACGGTTAGAAGGAGAAGCTTTTGCTGGGTGGTGGCTACGCCCCAACGCCAGACCCTCCAAGAACCTGCCACCCATCAATCACTGCAACGAGGCAACGTAGTGCGGATGCATTCTAAATTGCCTGCCCATTCGTCTCACTGCGGCTGCACTGTGTTCACTTGTGTGCACACACCCCGTTGATCAAATATGGGCTAGTGCGAAGAAGACCGCAGGCCGAACTCGCCAACAGCATCAGCCGGGAAGTAGGAAACCAATTTGTAGTGTACAACCACCGTCGTTACTTCCCTTGCACGCTGCTCATCCTGCCACGGCGGTACAAATAAAACAAGCGCAATTAAATTAAGCAATAAAACTCGCAGTCTGTGCTACCGAGCTAAACCGTGGAAGTTCATGAGGCAGGCCCTTGGGAAGGTGTGTAGTGCCGTTCTGCTGGTTCTCTGACAC
Organism: Anopheles atroparvus; assembly: GCA_914969975.1. Taxonomy (NCBI): domain Eukaryota; kingdom Metazoa; phylum Arthropoda; class Insecta; order Diptera; family Culicidae; genus Anopheles; species Anopheles atroparvus. The sequence continues at coordinate 33,439,650 of CAJZCY010000001.1, forward strand.
TTGTTTGTTTGCCTGCCGTCAAGACAGAGAGCCGGAGAAGTACTTGTACTTTCAACCGAAAGTGAAAATGAAAACTCCCCTGGCGAGAGCCAATGAGCAAGACCAAGCCCATTTAGTTACGTTGACCTCTCGTAAGACTCTGGGAAACTCGACTGAGGAGACAATTTGCATGGTTTTCCTGCTTTTTTGTTCCTGATGGTTTGATCGATTGATGTTGTGGAAGTTCGCAAATGAACCTACCTGTTGGAATATGCTTTAATTTAATCCACATTGACGATCGTACACAGTCTTTCAGGCAAAGCCGTCAGTGAAGTTGGCTCCGTTTGATTTAGAATACAGTGCGTTGTTACCGTCAATGTACGACATTGTATAACCACGAGGATAGGTGTGAAGAATCATGTTCTTCCGACATCTCGGATCTTCGATCATGACATTTGATCACCGAAGGTGTGAAAGGTCAACCTTGCTTCAGACGGAACTCAAACTATGACAATCTTGTGGCCATTTTTATCGCGATCGTACAATGTCCTTTTTCACACCACAGTTACGCATGCCAACCAGCGGAAAGGACACAGTGTAACCACCAAAGTCCTGAGGGACCACCAGGTAAAAATCCTCGATCGATGAAGGGAGAAACGGAAAGATACAAGAAATTGTTTCATCCACCCGTTGACCTTTCCGAGCTTGTTCACAGTTCAAGAAGGAGGCAGAAAACCCCGATCCTTTCCCAAGACACAAGAACCGTCTTTTGTGGCGTTAACGATAGCGTTGTCCCAATATTGATTGTTAATAATACCTTCCTTTGATCGCCTCGTTAACGTCGATCGGCCTCGGATTGCTTTCCCAACTTATCCAACCTGTCCAATAAACATTCAAATTTTATTGGTTTTTTGTTTTTGTTTTTCCCTAACCGTCCTTTGCACTCCCAGCGTATCCACAGGACCTCTAGTGATCCTGCCGACACCTGTGCGCTACGGGGCACTACGGGGAAGATTTGTTCTTTTGTGTGGTTTCTTTCGTCACGGCCACTTTCGGGTCCCTTCGTAGCTCCACGCTTACCTTCAACACTTGCTCCCTAGCATTTCACCTCACGTGACCGAATGACGATAGTTCCGCTTCTGTTCTGGGGAATTTGAATCGATACCCTAACTAAAAGCACTTTGAAAGTATGTTCCTAACCCGTCCCAAGGGTTTCGAACGAGACTGGTGATGCACGTACAGCACTCCCCCCTTGCCAGCGAGCTGCAGCAGCGTGGCGTCCAGTTCTTGGAAGGTCTGAGAGGATATAGCCGGACACGGGGACGCCAACGCGGACGAAATGCTACGAAAAAAGCTGAACAGAACACACGCACCTTAAATCGATCGTAACGCATCTCTCTGTTGAAACACAACTACTCTGTTGCCTTCGCTCGCTTCTGTACCTAACCCTCTCTCTCTATCCCTCTTCCCTACGATCGTCCGTCAGAAGACTACGATGTAGATTGAATTTCACCAGGCGGAGTAAACATCCCGGAAGAACATCATTTATCGTCGACACTAGAGCGTCGGCTTTGGCTCTGGTCACGTTGTGGATAATAGAGCAGTCGTGCCCGATAGGGGCGTCGTTTTTGCGTGCTGTACCCAGTGAAAGCAATTATGTATTCTAATTAATTCGTTTCGATGCGAAATGGTGCGAATGATTAAAACGGTGTCATCTATGGTGTGCGCGCGAAGCCCTTGAAGGGTTCGTATTAAGACATCAAACCCGTTTAGAGCATCTCGGTTGCGTTGCGCCATCTAGGGCCCATTTTCTATGAAGCAAATACAGTTTTCCGGGTTGTCCTCTTCTGGTGTCGGTGTCATTGACAGTGGCTGGGGGAAACCCACCGAAAAACGCACATCCTAGAAAGGCTTTGATTAATGTTTTCTTTTCCTTTTTTTCAACCTCCCGTTTATAGAAAGAATTCAGCGACGATTGCATCTTCAACGAGCAGATGGAGCAGCACCACTACAACACCTACTCCTCGACGCAGCACTCAAACGCGCGCCGCACGCTCTACCTCGCCCTGAACAAGACGGGCCAGCCGCGGAAGATACAGATCCCGGTCAACCGGACGCTCGGCAAGCTGGCCACCTATACGAAGGCGCTCACGCAAACGGTGGCCCACGAGCGAGTGGAGCAACTCGTCTCGCGCCTGTTCGGCGCCGACCACGTGCGCCACGGCTTGAGCCAACTGTGCGAAACTGGCCAGCCGCTGGTGGAGCTGACGGCGAAGGAGATGCGCCCTCGACCTACCTGCGGCGGTGGTCAGGCGAAGGGTCCGCTCGCTGCTGGCAATGGCAAGAAGCAGCAGCAGCAAGCGAACGCCAGTAAAGACGAAGGAAAGGAGGGCCCGCGCCAGAAGAAGAAGAAAAAGCGACGAAAATGTCGTGATGATGAGCTGCCGGGCGAGCATTGCTTCCGCCCGGGGCAGGGCGGTGCAGGTGGTACAAATAGTGGTAAGAAGCGGTCGGGCCAGCAGCACCCGGGGCAGCCCCGGGCCGGCAGCACTAGTATTAGTAGTAGTAGCACTAGTTCCGTAGGCAGCAGTAACGCAGGAGGCAGCAACCAGTCAGCGGCCAGTCTCGCCGGCAACGTCAGCAACAGCGGCAGTAGTATTAGCAACAGTAGCAGCAGCAGCAGCAGCAATAGCAGTGCAAATAGTCTAATAGCAAGTATTAGCAGCGGAGGCCCCCACCGCCAAGGTCTACCGTACGCCCAACTCACAGCGACACCAAATGCGCGGAAACCGAAACCCACGAGGAAGCTAACGGCCGGTGCACCAGGCGGCGCAAATCGCACCGGCCCACAGCAGACACCGGGTGGAGGTCAAGGCCCCGGCGGTGGTCAGCAGCGGAAGCCCAAGAAACCCACGCAACAGCCGCACCATCCACCATCGGGTCCCGGTGCCGGTGGCAAGCGGAATGGAACGGGCGGAAACGCGAACAAACCCGGCGGTCCGGCGAGAAGTAAGCTGGTGGCGGCCGCACTTGTACCCCCTAAGGCCAACCCCAAACCAGCCTCGCTGACGATTGCAAGGCCGGTGCGCCCAACGACATCCTTTCCGGTGACGGCGCCTTCGACGACAGCAGAAACGTTCAGCAGCATCAGCAACAGGACTCCGGTGACGACGATGTCGAACGCGCTGCAGGACACCTCGCAACAGTCGGAGGACACCGAGCTGGACATGGACGACGTGCTGCAGCCGTCCGGCGAACTCGCCGACGACCTGGACGAGCTGGACGAAGGTAATCTTAATCTCGCTGGTCATGCTCTTAACTTTGTGGACGAGGAAGACTTATACGATATGGAGTTTTGAAGTAATCCCCATATACATTGTCTTGCGTACATTTATATAGTGTCTTGCATTAGTTTCTGGTAAATACGCAAAAGCAAAAAAAAAAGTAAATCGTAAACATCGTATTCGTGTGCAGCTCGTAGATAAAAATGGCAACGGGAAGAGTACTGCAACCAAAAATATTACAAAAAAAAAAGAACAAACATAGAGGTAGAACAAAAAGTAAACAATCCACACAAAACAACTCAAACGAAACAACACAACAAATATACTTAAAAACACAGCGAGTGTGTCGATTGTAGATTGTCGGTAGTAGCGTTAAACACGGATAAAACCATCCCATCACTCATACGCATGTCCAATTGGTTGGAGCAACGGAAGTACTATTATAAGCGAACGAACTACTAAAATGGTTAACTACTCGAACCAGCAGGCAACAACTACTTAGCGAGCAACGCGTAACCAATCAAACACACTCTTCGATCGGACACCGGAAACGGTCGCGCACAGTATGTCTCGTGGGCGCTCGGACACACTTCAGATAATCTAGGCTCGCTCTAGTTTTTCACAACTTTTATTTCTTTGCGGAATGAATGGAGCCTTGTTGCATTTTGGACGTTTTCTTTTCGAGAAGAATCAACTGCAAGCGCACCGTGGACGTTCTGTACACTTTCCGCTCCTGACAATATCCTTTCTCTGTGCCCTCGCGCGTCCACCGATGATAGATATAGCATTTGTCCGACTTTACCTTTCTCGCACTCCTTGTGCCCTTCTACCCGAATGCATCCGAGCTCTTCTTCTTTACCCCCTTGCGAGATGGTTCGTTCCTCTGCACACATCATTCATCCACTCTGCTCATCTGCCCGTCCATAATTGAACGTGTTTGATGTTGGAATCGCATCTCGTCCTTTGGAATTCACCAACTAACACATCATGCATGCTACACGAGTCTCGTGTGTGAAACGGGTCCCATAGCTCGAGGAGCATTTTTGCAGGAGATTCTGGTTAGTCAACTATTTTGCACGGAACGTAACGATTGGTGTCTTGCTAGGACTTGTCCATGAATGTGCTCGATGTCTACCTCTGCATGTCATTACTACTTGTCAAAGAACAACTAGAATATCTTGATCTATAAAATTTTCTTAAGCATCAAATTAGCTAGAGGCTATCAGAATTGGTTACAGTTTGTTCCCATGACATGATATTTCCTAAAAGAAAGTTCTACAGAGTCTTTAGAACTTGCTAACTCATCTTCCCTGATCCTCGGTGCATTGTGTGTGCGTGTGTGTGTTTGCATGTTTGCTGTTTGATTTATAACAGGTGTTTATTCAGTAGCATGTTTTAACTCCTTATTTTTCCGTATCTTTCCCCTATCGAAACGATGTTCGAAAGTGAAAGCAACTCGCTCCGTTTCCATGCCCAAAGTTCCCTGCACGTCACATGTACGCATGATCTTCTGCACGTTGTCCTTCCAGGAGCATGTGGAATAGCCGAGAAGGCACCTGCTGCGCACCAAAACGCATAAGTGGTTTGCTTCGATCTGGAGGTGATGTTTTTTTTTTCTTCATTTTGTTGTAACGTATCTGTGCATGTGTTTTGTGGTTTGTGAAGTAGCATCTCGAGATGGCCGCATGTTGGCGATCCACCGATCGCAGTGCCTCCTTCCGGTGTCTGTGTATTGCTGTGTTCCCATCTATGCTTCCGTGTGGTATGTGTTGTCACCGTGCCATCGTCATTGTGTTCACCGGTGCGTGAGATGTGTGCATCGCGCACTAATTCGAATCCTTCCTGTTCTTCTATTCCGCTGTTTTTCAATTCCAGGATCTCCCACCGCTTCCTCCTGGCACAAACTGCTCCCGGCCAGCTCGGTGTCCGAGCAGCGCGGCCGTTACAAAGCGTTGTCCTGTTGTAGTTTCCTAAGCCTTAGCTCGCTCTTTGTGTACGGCGCCACAGTGCATTTGCTATATCTATGATTGGGAGAACGCCGTCGGGGTTTGCTCGCCGCCGCCACCCGGCTCCAAACAACGGCCAGTTGGGGGCAACTCCTCCTGCGAAATATGTAGTTCCGAATTCTTCGCCAACATCGGACAAAGTTCACGCGAACACATCGGAAGTAAAATTAACACGTGAAAATGAGTGTCAGCAGTAAATGTGAGCAAATTGGCGCAACAGAAACTTGTCCGGAACGTTGAGAGGGTTCTACCGATGGCGGAGAAAAAGCTGCTGATCACAGCTCGAGACTGATTTTTATCCTACGATTCTTTTGACGTAGTATTCGTTGTTTGCTGTGTGCCAAGATATCCTTCACTGCATAAAATCGTGTACACTTACCGCCCGGGTTCATCTGTTTTAACCTTTTTCGTTTCGAACCGTTGAAGGAAAACACATCCTATTTATTTTCTCTACTTATCCGATTTGTAACATTCGACACTCGCCTTTAGTTTACCACGCGCTAATAAACATTACCACAGTTAAATGTTGCAGAAGATCATGCTTAGAGAAAATTGAAACTTATCGGATGAGTTCACAGGATTACTTTTGTCACCTCGGCTCGCAAAAGCGCAACCTTCACGGGCGGTCACGAGCCGCTTCCATGACGTCGACTAAACATAGGCACTATTTAAATTTTACGTTAACGAACTTTCTGTGCAGCGCAGGAAACTGGCGCAACATGGTGCGTTCGTTATTCACTGTATTGCTCTTTGTACATAGTAGTGGGATAAGCGAGAACAAAGTATTGTTAAATTGTCTACCAGTCATCTACTAGGTTTAGAGCCTGCCTGCCTGCGCGGAATATGTTGTGTTCGTTCCCTATTTGTTTTTATTTTCCACCTCATTAATTTATTGTTTTTTCATCGCAACGTCTCCTCACGCAAACATGAATTTTTATTTCGAAATGAACGGAAACACACCCAGAAGCTGTAATTGATTTATTCAGTTGAAAGCTGTGGTAATTCCATAAATTCCCAGGCTGATCTACACCAAATTGTGCCCAGCATGTTATAGAATTGTCCTTCGTCAATCCCGCTAAGAATCTGACGCTTTGTTCGATTAAATATTTGCCAAGTTTGAGCTGATTCGTTCAGCACACGCAAAGGAACTCCGCGAAACGAAATGGATCTGATACAAGATGATACCTACCTTGCTGAGATCAAGCTAGTGTTCCGGTGTAGAGTCCCGCTGGTCGTACTATGCTGCTTATAGCAGTCTTAATTATTACGCAGCCGGTAGTAGAATAGAATAGTCGTGATATCTCGAAGGAAAACAGTTTTCTGCCCACAAAAGGAATAGTAGTTAAATTAGAAAGATCTGATCATATCTTTGAGGGATCTAACATCAGCATGAATAGGAGAAGTAGCCGTTGCATTACTAAAAATACATTGCGCTTGTATGAATATCATACCGTAAACGTGAAAATACTCAGCAACCACAGCCGCACTAGCACGATACAACTCAGGAGTTCGGGAATCGAACAGCACACACTTATCTAGCCACTTAAGCGACTGCTTGACGAGCGCACATCCATCATCACAGTAAACCGTGCGCCAAAGGTGTGCCACGCCAGAATGTACGGCAGCTTTGAGGCCTACGAACGAATTGGGAAAATGCGAACCCCAGAACGACCCAGCGACGCGAACCCGGTTTCGACAAGTCGAGCTTTACGTCTCGACTTCATATCCCGTTGGCAAACCGAACGATCGCCGTCGAACGAACGCGAGAGGAGGAAAGTGAAATACCAAATAGTGGAAAGTCCTACTAAAGCTAGCGATTGGATGGGAAAACTGCAACCAGCGACAGGCATTAGAGAAACACAATTCCTTTATCGATCCAAATCGTACACACTTTCAATCGATTTCATCGCTTGCAATGCTTTTGGAAATGACTAAAATATTAATAAAAAAAATCTAAAAACACATAAAACAAAAATACTGCCATTTAAAACGGAAATTTAACCTTCAATCTAAAGGCTTTTCTTTTCCCAAATAGGGTTTTCCTGCGCCTTTAAACCGATTATTATTCTTTGTATCAATGATAGATTATTTTAAATTCTTCTAGTCATTAATAACTTATTTAGATACGACTATTGATTAATTTGCGATCAGACTAGACGAGAAAAACCGGTAATGTGACGGTACATTTCAGATGGATTGATTTGCCCTCCCCGTTAAGAATGTTTCAACGATCACTTTTCCGAAAGAAAATGAACTCTTTCGGCAGATGAACGAAAGTATATTTCCCTGCACATCTACCTTCTGCGAATGAAGCTTAATTGTTCTTTGAGAGAAACTGCAAGAAAGTCGAAAGCTGGTCAGCATAAAAGTATCGATGAACCGAGTGCCATATTATGTTATCAAACTTGGGTAGAAAGAGTGGACTCTGCGGACAACAATAGGCATGAACTACAGCTAATAAGAAACTATAAAACTCTGCCACACACACCGTTTAATACTAATTTATCATCCAGCGGATTTTGCGATCGAGCGTTTCTTTTTTCTTTTTGGCATTCATCCAATATGAACGTAAGTTACTTGGAGTGCAAAAAATGGTTTTTCATATCGCGAAATTCCGTTAGGCCATTATGATAAATTGCATTTTTATAGGGAACAGACCGATCCGATTGAATATTGAGAGCAAAACCACACATTTGCAACACACAGGTGGACTAGTTTTTGCAGCTTTGCATAATTTACAATAAGGCATCTGTTTTTCCTCGCTCCACATTTGCATAGAGTCCCAAGTTCGACATTGTTCAGAAGGATGCCGTTTAATAAACCGCGCCGATTAGTATCAACCGTAGGCATTGGGGCAATTTATGCAGGAAAAGAAGAAGCAAAAATTAAATTCGAATTAATGTTTATCACGCCCGAAGTTACAGCTAACGACAAACAGGTTAAAAAAATGAAAAGAAAATAAAAAAAATAAAAAAATGTTTACTCGAAATCATTGGAAAATGGCAAAAACAAAAGACGCCGAATGACTAACGGCACGACTATGAATGTGTAAATAGTAGAGATAAAAGTATAACAAGATAGAAAACAAATCAATTTTTAAATGAAAACGTGTCTAGTATGAGAATAATGAAAGGCAAAACTATAGAAAGGAAATAATAATCTACTAAATTTGTTATAAAATGCTTACAAACCACTAGAAGACGCGAGCATGTACACAAACTAATAACCTAGTGAAGTAAGGCGACGAGGAGTAAGAAACAAATTAAACATAAGCAAGCTTAAGCTACGCAGATATTGTAAAATATTCAAAAGTATGTTAGACGGATAATACTATACAAAATATATAAAATCAACTAGAAACAGTTGTACATTTTATCTTATTGTGTTTGCTCAAGAATGAAATTCACAAGGTATAGCAAGCAACAGCAAGCATGTAAGTAAAATTGGGTAGAGAAAGTGTAAGTATAATTTATTTAAAAAATCCAAACCAGCCTAGACCAATTTTCTAAACTTTAACTAAAATATTTTTGAAGGCTTTCATGAATGCAATAGTAGATTAAGCTGCAATTAAACAGTTATCGAAACACATGTAGCAACGTGACCCAAATAAGAATTGAAACATACATTTCTATTCATTTTTCACTTTGATGCTGTGCGGTAATGGCGACGGGAACATGCAGTCGGATAATCTTATGCACTCTCGGCCATGACTTCTTGCCGTGCGAGTAAATTGAATTGGCCATTTATCATTGGTCCATATCATTGGTCTGCGCGGGTTTGCGATACGCTTCAAATTAAATTGTACCAGGCATTGGGGAGGATCGCAAGCTTTTGATTGCGCTTATTCGCCAGGTAACTTCTACGGCGCCGCCTCATCGCGGTCTCCCGCGCAACAATCTGTTTGTTGTTGCTGACGAAGCACGCTGCAGGTATCTGTTACTTTTTGCACGTTTTTTTTTTGTTGCTTTTTCTCAAGCTGTCGACCATGGCAACGGGCTAAGGTAGAGGAGTGGGGGTTGCTTGGGGGAGAGTATGGAAAAGACCGGTCGCAGGGAGAAAATGGCCTTTCGAGCGCGCGAATCCATGGCGAAGGTGCTGTTTGGCACGTAGACCATACCACCGTCAGACCGGACATATACACACGCACACACACGGCTAAATTTCACGCACACTCGTGCCGATCATTCGCGATTCCCATGCTAGCGCCACTGGGCCAACAGATCGCGAAATACTACCGGGGAGAATGAATTCCACCAAGCAACCCCCTGAAGGGTTGAGGCACCGACCGCAACACAGCAACCACGTGGGGTAGATTAGAGGACACGGAAGAATAAGAAGGCAAAGATTATGATTGACATTGGGGAGAAAAAAAAAAACAAACAAACAAACATTTACCAAACAATCAATCAACCTCGCAAACAGCATCCGAGCAATACACTCCTATTACAATTACAACACACTAAGTGGAAAACGTCGCGACTGTCACATTGAAATGCGCAAACGGCTCTGTAGTTTAGTGTAGAAACAGTTAGTATCTAGAGCGAGGCAGGTCTGGATTTTAATATCAACTGTCCGATGATTGGCTGAACAACGGATTTTTTTTTTTTACCAAGATTACACCCCTTTGAGAAAAACTAGGGCATTTCGATATCAAATTCTTTGTGAATATTGATGTGTATAGTGAAGAATCTACCAGGTCTCCGCTAGAAAGAATTCCTGATGTAACTAATTGGCGCGCACTGTATTTATCGGTTTTAGCTCATAGAAAAGCCAATAGAAAAGCTGGCGACCGGAAAGGGAAAACCTCATACACCGGCGAGCGAAGGAGCGAGAGGGAATGCGAAGACGCGCGTGTTCTTACAATTTCCAACCACAATGACGTGCGATGATTATCACGCGTGTTCGGCGGAGCCAACTAGCGCTCGCGTAACCTACGATGTATATGACGCGACGCCCGGCTCTTCTGGACACAAGTACAGGCAAAATAAACCCCGTATCTCCTCCGCACCGCAGCGGTTTGCGCGTTATCAGTGCCACTAACCGGTGAGAAGCACTAGGCGCTAGCGGAAGGAAACACCTTCTCGGAGGCAAACGTCTTGTGGGGCTTGTCTTGTCCGACGCTAATCCTTCCCTAACCTACGGGCGAAGATCACCATTGACATACCATTAATCTACCGTGAACTGACCGCGGCAACATGCCGACGATCGGGGACTCCGGTTCGATGATGAAGTGGCCGAACACAGCTCTTCGATTAGAACATTCCGCTTGGCCAGATTATTCCAAGCATGGAAGAACAGCAGGAGCGATCATGTAGGTGACTACCGCAACGTTCTATCAATCAAACGTAAATGCAACGGAAAGGAATTACTTACGATTACTTACTTGTGCGGTTTGGAAGTGGACATCGCTTGGTAGACGATTAGCGGTGATTTATGCTCTATGGAAAACAAAACAACCGTCGTGGTCGTGTGCATCTATGTTTCAAGATGAGCGGATGGTGTACGGTAAATGCTTTTAATTACATCTATCACCCGAAATGATCTGTACACAAATAATTGTTGTTTAGAATGAAAGTAAATTGTTTATGAAAGACAGAGTTAATTGTTTATGGTGCCGGAGAAAGCACCTTTGAGAACCCTCTAACGGCCGCTACACATTCAGCAAATGCAACATCAATGAGTGAAATAATGATGTGCCACTTTCAATTGCAATTGTATTATTTGATAGTTTATTGAAAATGTCTTCTTAATGAGCTTCATTTGAGGAGTGATGTAAAATTTGCTTGGTATAAAATCATGAGAAAATTTTCAACATCTTACCTAGTCCAATCTGCCCGAAAACATCATAAACATCACTTTAAGGAAAATAACTAACTGTTAACTGACATTCTCTCTTGTTAAATTCTGCGTTAAGCCTCTCGTAGGACGTGGTGTCCCTATGGTGAGAACAAATTTATCAGGCAAAGATCAGATAGATCGATCGAAAACAGAAAATGAATAGATACCCAGATTCTGCCCGATGCAACGGAATACGATTGGTGAACATCTTCAACCGGGCCACACAAAAAACTAGAACAAAATGCTATCGTTTCATCCTGTTCCGAATCCGATGTTAGATTATCATAGAACTAATAGTTTCATGTTTTGAGCCGTTCGCACCCCGGGAAGCCTAGGTGTGCGGTAATGTATTCGCGGATGTGGGCGAACCAGTGCCAATTTTCCCATTTCTCTACCTCCAGCTGTGGAAATGTTCAGTTTAGATACTGGAAACATACACACAACAAGCAAGATAGATAGATAGATGGAGTGTGGATCTCGACCCGTTCCGTGGTGGGGACGGGTCGCACTGGAGGAAGTTAATTTATGTCCCTCTGGCACCGCGATCATCGCAGCATTAGCATCTTTTAAGATAGACCGATCGATCGGTTGCACTCCAACGTCGTTCAGCTCGTTGATTTTACGCACCAAATCGAACGATCTGCTAGCTCACATCAGCCTCGGTGCCATTCCGTTCGGAGATCCTGAAGTTGTTCGCTTGGAAACCTGCTCCTTACCCGATAAGCTAAGTAATAGCTAATTACTTATGCCGATTATGATAAAACGATGTACGGAATCAGGCAATTAATATTACTTACTCGGCCGCCGCTATGACCAGCAACCGCCAGGAATCTTCTCGAAGATATCGCGTCTAGCCGAGAGTCTGCGAAAGCATGCCGCCATCATCTGGAATCTAATCGACGGTTGGTTGAGCCAACCAGAGGCTTATTCAAGGAAATCTAGATTGTTTGATCCAGTTTTCAATAAAACTGTTTGAAACAGTACGATCCACAGCCGTTCGAAAGAAAGCCAAGCGAAAATAATTTATTTAATTTTGATAATGTCAGTTAGAGTCGCGAATGGACGTCATTTTTCACAGGACCGATCGTACCGGGCCAGAAAGTGTTACTTTGTAGGATTGAAGCTAGTCTAGCTGTGCCATGGTACTGGCACCCACTTTGCATCGTGGCAACGGAGCATGCAAATCAGTGGAAGCGGAAGTGTTATGATGGCACGGCTACTGAACCATCACACTTCGTTGGAGGGCCACCTAGAAAGGTTATCAGTTCACAAGTTATTTTGTATTGTGTGAAGAGTGGACAGATGCTTTGAATGGAGTAGGAAAATGCATTCAATAGTTCAGTAACGCCTGTGTACAGAGCGCATAACGAATCAGAGTCTTTGATGAAATAAAATCCATTAATGTTTGATGACAGCGTTAAGATCCGCGATTCGTTGACACTGTTTGTGAAGTGTTTCAAGCATAAACATCAATGAAATGGTATTACTTTAAATACTGTTTTTGAGTTGGAACCATTTCAAACGCATGGTTGCAAATCTTCAAGCAAAACTGCAAAACGGTCGAACAAAACATTGCCGATCTATTTGTTTGAGCTATTCAAACGGAACTCACCGCAAGCGCACACCGTCACTCATCGTCGTTCGGGCGACCCGCCGTGAGCTCCCGCTCACTTTGACTTTTCGCGAGCTGCGTTCGTTCAGTACCAAACAAAGATGGCGATGTACACAAATAGAATCGCACGGTGCTCGAAATCGAATCCAGTTTTTACGGTGTTATCGCGAAGTTTCGGCCACAATTCCAGTGCACGCAAATGGTTCCACCATCCGACCGTCCGGTACATCTGCCTGGTGAGCGGTGGGCTGCTGGCTTTCACCGCTGCGACCTACCGAAACCGTCCCAACAAGGTCTACGCGCTCCAGCTGCGGAAGGTAAGTGTGTCGGCCGGAATTGTGAGGTGAACCCGCAGCCTCGCCCGGTCAAGTTCAATATCTAGCGGGCATGTGGAGGGTTCGGTAAACAAATCTCTTATCAGCCCTCGGTTAATCGTCGTGCTGTCGCTAGGAATCTGTGTAGTGCTTGAAACGACGTGAAAAAATGGTGCAACTGAGTAGTGGATGTGTGTGTATGTGCGTATGTTTATCATTGCAAAATGCCACAGTGAGATAGCTGGATCGGTGACAGCAAAATCGGATTGAGAAAGGTCATTTACAGGTGATTCACAGTACCCGGAAGTGCGTACGCTGTACTAATGCCAATTCGAATGCTCCGAAATCAAGCACATGGTGCCGTGGTCAAACAGGGTGTTGCCGGACGAATCATCGTCTCTGTTCGATCTATTTTTGGCCGTTTTGTGATTCCAAAGCAGCAGCGATTCTCGTTCGCCGTCGTACGTCCGCAGAACAGCTGTGTGTAGAAGTGAGGCTGCCCGTCACAATACAAACACATGCGCCGCGCTGAGAATGTCAAACTGTGAGCTCCGTTTTGTTTTAGTACAAAGTGTGTGCGGTGAAATTAGGGTGACCAGATTTCGAGATCCAGCAGTACTAAAAAGTGTTGAAGCACAATCCGGTTTGTTTACAAATCGAAACATCGCTGTGCATGGAAAAATGTGAACATTTTTTAATTTAATGTGAAGATATTATTTTTTATAGTACAAACACGCGACAAAAAGCATGTTTAAGAAAGATGATTTAAATGATCAAAAGTAGAGGTTTTGAGTAAAGTACTCAAACAAATAGAATAAAAATTATCCAACATTTTAAAACATGTAACAAGTTTTGTTGGAAGGACCTTGGCGCTTGTGCAAATGCTGTGCAAACTAAAGTTTCTCCTCAAAAATAATATCATTTATGGGTCAAACTTTAGTCCTAAAACATTATGCCATTATTTGAAAGTATGACAATTTAATGTAAATATTCACTTTAACATAATACAGGTCGTGGTCAATGTTTTTTTCTCTTTGGTTTACTGGAACGTAATCCAGGTCGTGCTCATCTTTTTAGGACACGGAACTTACGGTCGTCCTAAGGCTATCAATCCCCCAAGTTCGTTGTCCGGGCAGTTTAAACGTGGAATTTTACTCCGGTGGAAATGTTTGAGGAAAATACATTTCTGGCACCGAAATGACGAACACAAACAATTCTTCTTGTTTGTGAAAGACAATGGGAGTTTTATTTAGTTGATAGATAACCTTTTATTATTTTCTATTTCGTTGAAAACTTTGCTCAAGTTTCACCATTAGTCTCAGCGGACATGACAAAAAGTTGATTTTTGTTTCTTTCTATCAAATCTTAGAACAGGATAAGTATGCTCCCCATTGTGCAGACACAGTGCCGTGTATGGGCTGCGCAAATTATTTTATCACGACCCAATTTTGTCGAAAGTGTGAAAAAAAATCGCACAGTCCCGCAGTTGTTCAATTAGCGAAGTTCGCTTCGTCAGCTCCACCCCAAGCTTGCAAAGGGTCAAACGGAATGAAACGGAAAATCTAAACACTTGTATGGTTCTTCGTGGTGGAAGAGGGGCCAAAGTGTGGCGTTCACTACACTAAGCGATAAGATACAACGGATGATAAACCAAGCGCCACAATATACCGTACTCCTTATCAGTCACTGAACCCGAAGCCGAAAGAATTACCAACGGGCAAGGAAAAAAGGAGTCGCTACATCAAAGACATGCCACAACCGAGGATTGCAAGCATTAGCTATGTAAATGTAAACTATAGTTACACTATTGCCTTCGTCTTGTATGCTTCTTTATTATGCGCTTAGCCATTTATCTATATCCTTAAATATGGAGCAAAAACAATCGTATCCAGTTTTACCGCTAGTTAATGAAATGTTATCGCAATTGCATAACATTGCATGATTAGGTTTTATGACGTAGAGGTTGATGGCTTAAATGTAATTTTTCCGTTAAATTCTGCAAAGATTTTCTTCAAGGAAATGCGAGGTTTGATGCTTTTGTGCATCTTTCACACGAATCCAGATGCAATCTGATAGATCCAAAAATAACTTCCGCCATAAACCTCTATAAACGCTGCTTCGCTTCGGTGGCTTTTGCTACAGTAATCACCTGTCGGAATGTGTTCGTCCAAACGCACGTTGTCAAAAACGCCGTTGACATCCTTCCGAGGACATTTCAGTCTGACGCAACAATCACCAAGCATCCCAATGCAAGGACCAAACAGGAAAATCGTGTTTCGTAGACCCCACGAAAGCGTACAGAAACCCCCGCCAGGAAGGGCTGCAAATGGACACTTGCTGTGCTTGGGCCCTGAACCTTTACCCAGGGGTTCTTCGTGAACCAAGAACCGACATCCAAAGGACAACCGGTTAAACGCTCGAGAACAGTGTTTGAGCGGCCGTTTCCGTAACACGACAGCTCGCAACCGCTCGAATGCAAATGAAACCCGGAGGACGAGACCGAGAGTGACAAATTCGAGACAACCCTCCGGGATGCGGTTGCCCCTCGTCGAAACCGGCTTAATCCACCTAATTAACCGGTTGACAGCCGCAGATCAATCATGTTCGTTTTCCCACAGGTTTTTTTTCTCTCCCATTCCATACTACCCCCTACATATCCAAGCCAAAGATAATCGAAGTCTTAGGGGCTACTGGAAGAAGCTCATCCTCCGTCACGAGTTGGAGATGGTCCAGGACGTGTTTCCGTTCCTGTGCGTTACGCACTGATGAAGACACGACCTGCCACACCGCAGCAACCCTGTGCGTTAAAAGTGTCGATCCTCGCAATCACAACAATCTCAACCTCGCGGGAAGGAAGATACCACCAACCGGAGGATCACTTCGGGTCGTACCGCAGAGCATTGATCGCTCGCAGGATTCGACCACTTTCCTTCTCGAAGGCAGGGGAGAAAAGGAACAGTGAGGACGAGTGCTGAATGTATACGCAAATGCGACAGCAAAATGTCGTTACGTCGGTTTGGATTGGTTCGTGGGTTTTCCTTTTCACTTTGACAAATTGTTACAATTTTTCAGCCGTCCCAGCGCGACCGCGAGGAGGAGCTCCTGTTATTGAAGGAGAACCGCATTTGCTACTTTACCCGCACGCACTCGTCGCGATGATATCTGCTTAAGTGAAGCGTGGACGCGTCTTGCACTATGCCTTTCCACATTTTGTCGCATGTCTTAGCCGCCGCTGGGCTTGATGCTGCCAACTATGAAACAGTTGTACAGGGATGAAACGTAGAACAGCCACCAACCATTTTTTTTTTTTCATTTTACTTGTCAGCAAGAAAATTGAGGCATAAGCGTGTGACGAAATGTGGGAAAATGAAAAACACCTTATCGTTGAATGACAATCAATTTGTTACTGCCTGTTCTAAAACAAAGTTGGTTTGAGGGAAACAGTATGGCAGGATGAAATTCTTGGTAATGAAATTATCAACCGTCGTTTGGAAGTTTTCAATCAATAGGTTTACTGATTTTTTATATTGTTTTTTTTTCCACCAATCATTCTCTTTCTTTGATTTGTAGGTAACATATATATATACTTATATTTTTCTAAGGTGTTCACATCGACTTGTTAATGTGATGATTATGATTTATTCCAAAGTTAATTTGTATTCCTTTTGTGCTACCTTACTCAATCCAGGATGTGAAATGACAGATAATGGGTGTTCGATGGGGTTTTCCACCTGTGCCATACTCTTTGTGCACCACTGGGCCGATATGGAGAATCTGTGACATCATGTAGAATATCAATAAGTTTACCTATTGGTGATAAAAAAATCGACTCCATTTATTGACGACATTAACGACGACAGGAACTCCCCTGTACCAAGGACAGAACCGGGAAGTTTGATGATTCAAATGGTTTTGCTACAAACGCATTTTGCACGTAGGCAAGTCTATTTCTAAGCTGAAACCATTGCTGAATCATCACATATGTTTGATGTAATTTAAAATGTTATTTGTTGTATTTATGTCTCTTGTTCGAGTTTAAATTCCGTCGATCGCGTAAAGCACACACCCTTGTCTAAAAAACCCGCTTTCTACGGTTTACCTAATTCGATGCGAAGTCTTATCAAAATGCAGCCTCGAGCCATTCGTTGCCAGCGCATTTCAGGTGCCGTGTGGTAAAATAATTTTACCTTTCAACGGCATCTTGCTGCCACGGTCCGGTTTCTCCGATATCTGCAGGGAATAAAATGTTAGCAGCAACTAATTTCCTGCAGCACGCCACCAGACGCAAACGCAATACGTCCTGGTGCTCATGGGCAATTATGATTGAATGATAGAAAACTTTATTTCCCGAGACAACCATTAATTACCCCAAGCGGAGCAGCTTCGCAACCGGACGGCAATTCGTTGCCATTTCCCCGTGGTGGGTTACTGATTATCGTGAAAATCAGTTGGACATTGGCAAGCGGCAAGTGCTCGCGGCAAGTCGGGCAAGCTGTCGCAACTGCCCAAGTGTAGTGTTGAAACTTGCCTGCGTTTCCATCGGTAAATAGGCTGAAAAATCTACCTATTAAAACGTTGTTTGTTTCTGCAAACGATCTCTTTTTGCCCCTGCTCCAAAACCATATCAATTCTCTTGCTGGGTGTTCCTCACTCATCAAACATGTCGACACGTCGTGGTTGCAAATTGAATTCCTTCCCCTTTTGCCAACGCAAACCGTGCACGTTCGTTAAGCCTTGTTTCACCGGTGATGAGCTCGTGAGCAAACACAGCAGCATAGTGGGCAGATTCATCAACGCCTTCAATCCACCCAGCCAACATAATTCCATGTCTGTAACCCAGGTTTAGTTAGCGATCAAGTAAGATGGGCACGATGATTCCCATGAGGAGTTTCCATTTGTTAGGACATCACGAAGAATCGCAATCAAGGTAAAATCCTATTTGACTTCGGCTGAAAGCAGACGAACGCTTGTTTCAATACAGCTGACAACTGATCGTGTGTATGATGATAGTTTCTAACAAGGGTTTAAATGGTCTAGCAGATAAACCTATTATTAAAGTATAGCAGATATTCCTTTTAACAGGAGTCAAACTTATTTAACTTATTCTCCTTCCGGAATGAAGCTTTGCCATCTGGCTTGCTTTTCATTTCACCAGTAACCAGTAAAAAAATTCAAAACATTCGATTTCCTATTAACACAGTAAAACATTGTCATTAAAATAACCAAGGTATTTGATGACAAAATGAAGTATTGCCACTGGGCTTTCTTGAATAGGTCATTGAAGAAAAGAAACCATTAGATCATTATATTAGCAATAAATAAATAATCAAGTTACACACCGATTAAAATGAAGTAATCGAACAAGCTTTGAAGCGGCCCCCATGATTACCATTTACGCGTAATGATTCAATCAACACCTTCATCTTTCATTCGCCCGGTGGAAAATTGGCATCATTTGCAAATCGTGTCCGCATCGCAACGATCCACAAACCCCGTTGGCTCGATCTCACGTCCCATCGGTTCATTCAATTACATATTACTTAGCTTACCGGACGTACCGAACAAGTCATAGTGACCGTCCTCGACTCGTTGGAAAGTTGGAAGTTGGTCGTCAGCAAGGGGGGCAGTGTACGACAGGCGGCAGGAAAATTACTAGTTCGGAAAAGTAATCCAAGTGGCGTCCGTGGCGATCGTTTGAGCCCTCGAGGGAAATCTCCGTAAACCAATCATTGCAACCATCGGGAAGGAAAGATTTACACTGATTCGCTGGACGAAAGATCGTAATCAGTTCACACTTTTCACTTAAGGGAGGCGTTTAATTTTGACACTTTCTGTGAGTGAGTTTAACATATTTTTTAATCGTTACTATCGTGATCTCCCTGAAGCAATTGAAGACAACACCATCCTCCCTCTCCACCATTTCCGTGCAAAAATCCAATTCATTTGTCACGCTTCCAGGCTTATCGAGGATAACTTTTGATTCAATTCAATTGAAATTAACTTACCTCGCGCGCTTAGTTTTCGAAACAGATGTTTACTTTTCCGCCACAAATTTCCTGACATATAATCATAACTGCAAACTGCAGCAGGGTCGTTGAACTAGTTCGTACGTTTCGCCGTCGGTCTCTGCGGGAGTCGATGAAAAGCATACCGTTGTGCCGTTTAATTGCAGTTTCTAGAACACCGCCATCCGCCACCCGCATCCACCCTCGGGAGGAAAATGTAAAACGGTCCTTCTAAAACTGGTTGCTATCAGTAGAAGACCAATGCATGCGTGGCCTCGCACGCCGCAGCAGCAACAGGTCTTAAGGGCTGCACGCAGCTGACGACTGTTTCATCAACTGGGTAATTTATGGCCCCGGGCGTCCACCGATCGGCGCAGAAAAAAAAAACAAGGAGAGACCGACCGAAGGAGATCGAAATCGCGCCGGGCAATTTATTGATCGCTCTCAATCACTTTCAATTGGGGTTCGTTTGTCGTGGGTGAGCTGCCGCTGGCCGGTGTAACGCGGTGTAACGGCACGCATGGCGTTTTTCTTTCCCTTCCAGTGAAGCGTGTGGTATCAAGATATTGAAAGTACTTGACGATGATTTACGCTGCCGAGCATGAAACGCGGCACATATTTTGGATTCACCCGGTGATCTTATTCACTTCTGGAGCAGATTTCCGAAGCCTAAGTGTAGCCAGCCGTCTGTGGCGAATGATCAACGTCGTCCTGCTCCGTTGTTGATTATTTTGTTAAAAGTGGCAATCGGCGATGGATAACGTCAGCGAAAACACCTCGTAAATTATGGTTCCTCCGGCGGGGGTGGGACGAACTCCCTCGCGAATTAATGACCGCGACGATAAAATCTTTCCCCTTTTCCATGATCAGTTTTCGGTCGGTGTGTATGATGTGCGATGTGTTTATATTGCCTACATAGGCCTTGGTCCTCTGATTCGATCGGAAACGAACCGTTGAAGGAATCGGGGCACTCCGAAATGGTTCATAAAATGTTGCAAATGGCAAATTGGTAGCGTGCTGCGTGCCGCGAGATTGCACATTAAACCGGAGTAGTAAACGATGATAACATATGATTGTCGAAGCCATTTGCAACAAACTCAATCTATTTGGCATTGAAAGACTATCATCTACTTTCGATGTCCTGTAGTTTAATTTTTATTGCTTTTCCATTACTTTTCATCTCTTGATGCGTCAGAATGCTGATCTAAAACATTCGTGGGCTTTTTTGTTTCATTGTAGAAAACCGAAACCGAAAACAAAATATCTCCAATATGCTTCCCAAAGAACACATCAAGCATAAGGGTATGCAATGGGGTAAACACCATAATTAAATATTACCATCATCCAATAATTGGTCTGCTAATATGATGTCATTTCGTTTGCTACATTCCTCTCAGATCTCGTAGAAAGAGATGGCATCTTAATTTCATTTTTTTTTTGCTAAACATCTTTTTATTCATCAAGCGCCACGCCAGGTACAAAATGGAAACATGCTCCCCCTGCGTACAATGCGCCACAGTGTGTCATAAATCTCCCGTGATGCTGGAAAGGACCTTCAGGAGGTGTTCGAGGGAGTCACTCACTTTGCTTTTTTTATTATTTTCCCTTCGTTGCCTTTCGGTTCGGTATCGCAGTGTCCGTCTGTGCGTACGACGTCGGTTGCGTGGCCATGGCGCCATAAATTAAACAATAAATGATTAAACTCGCACCTCCTTTTGCATGGTTCCTCCAGGCGCCTCGGAATTTACCTATGGATGCAGCGGAAGCAGCGCAAGCTACCCCGTGTCATCCATGGATGTGTTGAATCGTGCCTCGGCGAAAGCTGGAAACGCATACAGCGCGTTGGCAAAATTCCCCAAGATGAAAGGTTGGGGTAAGATTTTCCTTTTTTTTTTTCCTGCATCATATTAATCATATCGGTGCGGTCAGAAGCAATGGGAAATGGTGGCACACTTGCGAACTATAAAATTAACCTTCTTATGATATCCCAACCCTTTTAACTACCCTTTACCACGCTGTCCAAGGAAAGATGTCAGCTGGTGCTGCATTTTAAACCATAGCTTCTCGTGTCCACCCTTACCCTAGAGATATGGGCGGCCCGATGGACGGTGGTCTACGTGCAAAACTGCTCGTAGGCCGAATAGCAAATTGCTTGTCCGGTGAGTCGGATTTTGCATAATCGTGCCAACCGTACGGCAGCAGGAGGGGGCTAGAAAAAAAGAGAGGGATGAACCTAAACTAGAGTGTCGACTAGCGAATGTTGGTAGATATCCGGCCCTACGGCACGTGGACAATGAGTTATGTGAGGATTGCAGTTATTAATTGGGTTGTACCTACTGTGTTCTAAATCGTTTTTTTACTTACATCCATCCGTATATAAAACAACAACAAAAGTCAGCCAGTTGGATAAAGTCATTAGAAACAAACGACGTTCAGTATCAATTCTGTTCGAGAATTGCTTACTCTAATGTCTTCTTATCTAGTTCGCAATCGAAACAGAGCTTACAAATTTAAAACGACCCATCACCTGAGCATCGGATTCAATTTCTCACGATCCTCTCCGGCGCTCAGTTCAGGGTCACGGTCAAGTGCGGCTCTGACGGCAAAAACATCGAACACCGACGCAACGACGACCGGCACAAGGCCCATATTTGGCACAAGGCAGTCCCACGACCTGGCGAAAACTTGGCTCACCAAAAGGAATCATGTTTCCTGGTGCGATCGCATTGACATAACCGAGTCACATGCAAAAAGCAAAAGCAAAAGGCGCGAATACACTTTCCCCTGGCGGGAGTTGAAGAACAGAAGAATTCCAGTCTGCGCTCCAAATAAAATGCAAAACTGGTTGAACAAAATCTCCCCAGAACAGTTCACCATTTCCTGTCCGGTTCCGACCGGCAGTGGTTGTCAGATTGGTTTCGCAGACTCGTTTTTTGGATGGCTATAAACATGAGATCGTCACCTTCTATCCCTGTCCCCGATCGGCCAGTAAAAAGTGCAAGTTTTTGGCGCACCTCGGACCGCGATCTGTTGACACCTTCTGTTACTGGCGGAGAAACAGAGGGGTTTGTGTGGTGTTACTTTCGAGTTCATTAAGCTGTTTTTTTGCTGCTGAGATTTAAATCGCAAGCTTTTGCTCTTTCTGTATGCTTTATTTTAATTGTACGTCGTTCAGCCGGGAAGACGCCTCGCATTTTCTTACACAGTTGAAAGGATTCGTGCGCAACAAGTTTCGACCCGTGACGGAATAAAACAAATGCAACTTTAATGTTCCCACAAAACGGAACCTGCCAAAGACTCGTTGCGGTTGTAGATGCACATATCGCTCATCAACCGAAGTCATTGGAGGAACAGGGACGGGTTCCACAGAGTCATGCCAAAATCCTCCTTGCCCCGAGCGCTGAAAATGAGTTGCAGTTTAATACGCCTCGGTCCCCCTCCTTTCGGATGCAATTCGCAACTCCAAGCGATCGTGAACCGATTTGACAGTTCCTGGACTTTATGAGCCCGACAGGTTTTTAATACTGCACGCTGATCTCGCTGACTCCTTCGGCTTCCCGCGAGACTTGAACTTGTTCCAGCTGCATAAAGTGACGGGCCGAAAATCGATTCTAAACTTTGACTTCCATCAAGCAACCCCGGTAGAACGGCAGGTCACGACTTCCGCCGAATCTATCTACACTCCCGGATCGAATGTCATTGACACAGCCTCGTTCCGTCCCGGTACGGCCCGGCGATACTTAGGGGGACGTGTGCTCTTGAAAGGATTATTGTAGCCAGATCAATCTCCGAATGTCCCGAGCGGGTCGTGTGCCATTCACCTTGAACTCGAAACAGTCTCCCCGGGGTTCTAGTGAGCTCACGAGAGTGTTCTAACAAGATCTAGATCTACGTGCGCATGATGCTGGAGGTGTACCGGACGCTCAAGCACAAGGCAGGGAGTCCGTGCTGAGGGAAAGCAGCAGGCAGGACAGATATATTTCAATGATTCATGGACAACGAACACGCACTTGGGCGCGCGCGCGATTGGGACATTCCAAAGATGCACTGACATGCAAGCAGCACGCTCCGGGGGAAAGGCATCTATAGGATAGAATGCGCGGATGGAATTATCAATTAGATCTAGTTCTGAACATGCGCTGACATACGAAAGCAACCTGCGCATTGATGCTGGTAATAAAACGTCCCGCAAAGCCCCGAGATGTTCTTCGACTACAACCAAAAAATGTTTACATACATTCTATACAAGAAAGAATTCTTCCAGATCCGCTGAAACTTTCAAAATATTTTGAACCAGCATTCCTCATCGCCCGGTTAAAAGCTCTTAAATTCCATATTAGTTTCCTAAATCCCTAATCTTCTGGAGCGACTCAGCGGGGTTCCTCGAGACCAATAGCATCATATCATAATCCCGTACCTTTAAAGGGCAGATAAGTTCATAAACATTTGGCGAATGAATCTTTAATTGAAGAAACAATCCCTCAACCTCCGAATCAACCCAACAAGGCCAGTCGGAATGGCTAAATTGGAATGAGCCTTTTACATAGTTGAGCAATGCTCTTTGAAAGGCTATCTGGGAATGGTTATTAAATTTATTACAACATAATAATCGTTGGCGTTAGAGCACTGAGAGCAATCCAAAAACATGCGTGTTCGCCAATAAACCGCTGGTGGGATAATGTAAAACCCATAATTTTTCCTGCTAGCTCCCGACAGACGCTTCCTATCTAAACTGTCAAATTCAATTTGATTTAACTATTAAATAAAAAACAAACAACAAATGGCTCAATCTAAGCAAGAACGCTGGGACTGTATCGACTTTCGTCGGCATCTTTGGAAGGAAAGCAGCACGATATTCGCGCGTAGGCCGAAACGAATGTGCGTCAAGTTGGGCTCTAGGGCGAACGGACGCCCCTGACGAAACCGCTTGATCGTTATTTTATTCAAACGACTTCGTTTAAAAATACCGACTTTCTCGCCGGACGGTGGAGTCGAATGTCGGTGTGGCAGGAAATTCCACCGGGTTGACGGACTGTTCGAAGCCGTCGACCCGTAGGTTTCGGCATCTGTCTCCGGTTGAAGATGACCGGTTAGTTGTAAGTGTTTTTTGATGGAAGCAAATTTCTTTCATGACAAAACACGGTCCCATCAGCGTTTATCAAACCGACGACCCTTATGGAGACGACAGACCACGCGGGAGATCGCAGCTTTAGTTATGAAGACAGGCTGTATGGCAATATACGGCTTCCCGGCAATTCATGTGCATTCCGCATTTAAATCGTTCTGCATGTCGACAAATAAAATGCAAATTGCCTTGTGATTTCGATTGCATTTTGGGCGCCTTAGTTCCGCCCGGCCGTTGGTGTTAACGCGTGAGGAATTTGAGTGTGTTTGTTTGCTTCGCATCGGGCGTCCCATAAAATGTGTCGTTAAAAAACGTTTGCAAAATGGGAAATTTATTGGGGCGCTTTGGTGCACGTTCTGGTTGCACGGCGGTGAATTGTCCTGCGGAGAAACCGATGGGGAGTCCCTGTCGTCAGAACATTTCGCCAAACTTAAAGCTGCCTGCAGCACGCAATCTTTGTGGTACATACCGACATTGCAATTCCTTTCGATTTCGAAAAACGCAACGGAACACACTTTGATCTTTGCAATCTGGACCAATTCGGGGATGTTGTCGCATTTACCAGCATAGAACTGTCTCGCGGATTAATGGGCAGTAAAATTCGATGAATGTTGATGACCACGGATATTAAAAATTCGGAAACGAACGAAGTTGATAATCAACGGCAGTGCATTAAGCTTACATTTAATAATTTTATATAAGTTGTTTTTTGTATCTATCTTTGGCCTATCCACCATCATATATCTCTTATCGAGCAGGTTTAGCTAATAATTAGCGTTTTTAAAGGACGAAAGGTGGATAAATTAACCTCCCATAAATTACAACCATGTTTACGGTCATTATCGATGGCGCTGAAACGAATTTATGAAAACAACACCCCGGGATGTCATAACGTTTTAATGAGCCAAATCGAATCATATCGAACTGGTTCGGGTTTGTTTTATTCCTTGACATTCATGTAGCACCACCAGTCGCCGGACCGGACCCTTGCCGCGTTGGTACTGGCTGCGCTTAGCTTCCTTAAGCAAACCGCTTTCTATAGCCGCCCTCTCCCCGACTGAGGCGCCGATCGACGATCGCAACGTTCTCGAGAACGTTATGGCTTTTTGAACCACGAAGCAACCATGCTCGCGATGGCCTGCGGCCGAAAATTTATGGCTATCAGGGATTTGTGGATAAATCGGGCTCTTTAGAGTCGCGTTGACCGCGTCGGCAGAACCCGAACCCTTCGGCAGGCCGACTGTCCGCGCACGATCTCTTACCGCCCCGGGCGAGGGAAAAAGCTTGGAACTGATTAAAAGCTGAACCGAAAAGGGTAACCAAATATTTATTTATGCGCCCCTACGCGTCTACTATTAAACGTTCGAATTGGGAAGGAAGCTCAGGAGAGTTCGATTAGTTCGATCCCGGGGCACATAACAAAACTGATCATTCTAAATCGTTCTAGCCGAAGCGGCCAATACACGATAATCAGAAAGAGAGTCTTACAAGGCTAATTCCGGTGTAGTGGGATGAACATTTTTCAACGCACTGCAAAGCTGTGCTGTCAGTGATAGACACAGGTTATTATTCCGTTAATGCCGCACGGCTAACATGTGGTTCAGTTGCCAGTAGAAAACAAGCTTGTTTGGTAGTTCTCTTTTTAAATTATTTTGTAGAACTTATTGTTGTACAAGATCGTAAATATGTAAGATGCAACATATAGTTGGAAAAGAGTTATTTAAAAAAATATACCTAACCATCAGGAATCAAATGAAACGAACTTTCACATGCACCCAAATCAGGCCTGGATAGAAACCGATGCATCAAAATCGAAACCTAACCTCACATATCATCCCCAAGGGATTGGACAGCTATTAAGCGGTTTGTTAAACCGTTCGATCGATTTTTTTCCATCCAACGGGAGCAGCTAAAATTTAACAAAAATGAAACCGATTGACCAGTGCGTTTGATTTTCAAGTGTGTCCACCTCGACCTCCTCCGCAACAAAGAGGCCGACACATTCGAAAGCGATGCACCGTGCTTATCTTAATCCACTTCACTCTACAACACCGATGAACATGCACTTCGTGAGCTTCTACCTCATTCTCATTCACACTCCTCCGATGGAACACCAGGGCTGTCTCGCAGCTCGTGGCCCTTCGAGGATGCTCGCGTCTTCGATGCCCAAAGTGCAAGAAGAAAACCACCTTAAGAAGGCTACAGGGAAATCAAGAAACCCCGGAGGAAGTTAGTCTTTTGGAAAGCTTCCACCGGCGGAAGGGGGGCAAGATCATATGCTAAAGCGCCCCAGAAGTGACACGGAAATCAATAAAAATCGACCCCAAAGCGAGCTTTTTACATTCTCTCCTCCGTTCCGACTGTTTTGCGGGCTGCAAGGAAACCGCGCCCGCAGGAAATACACATTCGATCGATCGAACTAGCGGCGTCGGCATGATTGCCTTTGAAAGTGCGCCCCGCGGAAACGCGGAAATGAAAGGTTTAACGCCTTCCCACCGGGGGTTGATAGAAATCCTGCGCGATCTCTAACCTATACGGCAGGCAGGGAGATCGACGGAGTTGAAGGTTAACGGTGTAGGTGTTATTGTTTTTATTTTTTCACTAATCATCCGCACCGTCGAGGATCGGTGCGCGTGTTGATGATGTTGGCTAGTTGAAATGTATGTCCCTTTGGCTCGAAGTTAGATCGTTTTACGCTGATTAGAGGCAACGGAGGGTGCGAATGGGCCGCATGATGGATTTGAAAGCTGAGGTGAGCGCGTAGGCGTACGATTAAATGACTGGGTGGATGAAGCTGCTGCTCAAAGATTTATTCCTCTTAATTGATTAAACCAATGTTCCTTCTTCCGATGGGAAAGTATGCCCTTAGGACCACACAGACACTCCACTCAAGTGTGACATACCTATTTGCAACGCTTCCGAACGGGTTTTGCCGAACGGTTGCTTGCTTTCAAATTTATTGCGTGAAATCCTGCGCATCCCCGGTCCCAGTAGCAATTGGTTTGTGGCGCTGTATTTTACCGGGAACACGAACAAAAGCATTCCGATGTCGAGAACGATCGTAGCGCACGACGGAAAGAATCGTCGAGAAAGATATCGAACCCATCTTCCACAGGAAGGAGTGGATCATCTTTCTTCCCCGGTGGTTTGGGCGTATATTGTTCGAACTTAAAAAAGGCAGAATTTCCATCTTGAGGTCGGAAAAAAGAAATGGATTTGCACAGACTGAATAATTAATCAAGCGGTCACGCGATTCACCATAATATTTCGATGGCTAGGAGGGGGTTATTGCGAGGGAACCGACCAACAGTCGAAGGAAAATTTATTGATTTTATGAAAGCTCCTGACCAATTCGCTTGAAGCCTTTCCTTTTTTTCCGTTTGATAATTTTTTTAACGAAGCAAAAGTGAATCGCGCAAAAAAAAGACACGACCTCTCGAAAATGGAAACGTTAAGTTTCATAAAAATCAGAACCCGTTCTGGAAAGTGCACTCCGATACGCGGGTTCGTCTTCAGCGGCGGTCCGCATCATTGTTGTGCGCGGATTATTAGTGGCAATAAATTTTCCTTCTAACCAAATTCTGTCCCGTTTTCGCTGGGCGGCAGAGATTGAAAAAAAAGTTGGGATCCTTTCTTTTTGTACCGCTGCTGAATCAAGCCGTTGGGTTTGAAGCCACGTGGAACCGTGCAGAGTGTGTGTGTGTGTGTGTTGGTGTGGCCGGGGGGGGGGGGGGGGGGGGGTATAAGGATAACCAACAGAATGACCACAAATCACCGCCACAGTAACCTAACGCATTATAATGTATGTCTTCCGAAATCGTTCAAGATGTTCGACTCTTCGAATCGATCCTTGGATTTGGGCCGAACATCGAACTGATTTTGGGTGAAAAATAACACTGAGCTGGGGGCCTTGGGAAAGGAAATCGAGGGGATCGCGATCAGTTTGATCCACTCTGGGTTAGGAGGTGGACTCCAGGAGACAAGGTTTGCCGAGTCTCACGTCCCATTGGCAGCACAATTTGTTATGATCATTTGACTTCGATGCGATCCGGACGGTGGGCCGGACGACGACCGGACGAATCAATTGAGCTGTATTAGGTGCAAAGTAGGTGGAACGAACGGGCGGTCGATTGGGAGCACGATTTATATTAATTCGTCCATTTTATTCCGATTCCGGCGGGTTTTTCGGCCATCCTCGCGCCTTCACCGCGTTCCAAATTGGACAATACACCGCGCGATCTAGATCGCTCCACTATACAAGACCACCCGAATCCCGATGGAGAGTTTCGATCATGCTCCCCTTTTCTTCGTTCCAACGATCACCATACGATGGTGATCGATTAGGTCAAATGATATCTCAATCGATTAGAGATAATTAAAGGGTCGGCGACTGGCCGCGACGTTTCAACGGACCGCAAAAGGTGTGAGAATAGAGGTTGATATCGGTATACGTACACCGCTCTTTGAGGAGAAAATCCGTGACAGCCCCGAGAATGTGGCCTGAACGCCCAACGTCCCTTCCGGTGAACATTTTCCTGGAAGCTAGATGTTTCTTGGAAAGTGTCTGACATGCGTCCGAATCTTGTCTACGAAATAAATGGGCAACCAATTCTTGGGCCGCGAATCGATGATTTATGATTAGATAGGAAAGGTTGCCTCGGTTGGCGTACAACAATGTTGCGCTTGTGCCATGCTTGATGTTGGTTGATAGGAAAAGTTTCATTTATTACCTGGCAAGAGCGAATATTGGTGGCTAACAAGTACAGCTCAAAACCATGCCGGAGATAGACGTAGAAGAACTCGGGTGAATTATTATTCGAAGACATATTATATTTGTTTGGATCAGACATATTTTCGTTTTCATTTTTTATTTTACTAGGCCATGTATTTCTTGCTAATACTGTTCTAAAAATGTTGTCAACTCAATCTGAGGCATTAAGTTCACTGTGAGGTAGTTTATCCTTAACTTACTTTATTTAAAATTCGGTCATGAAATATTTGCAATTTAATTTGCTTAATTTAAGAAGATAGTTTAACTTATCTGGAATATATTATTAGCCTACCGACTTAATTTGTATGAATGTTGACAGGAGTTTAAATGGAAATTATCTGTAGCATATGCCAGGATAACAAATTATAAAATCAGTGTAATTTAGATTAAAATCATTAACACATGCTCTAAGAAGATAAGTTACAATCAATGGTTAGGTTTAATAAAATGATCGAATTGAACAAATCTCTAAACCGGCATGCAATCGTCGCAACGCCAACGTACACGTTCGTCAAACTTCACGCTAAAACACAAGCACAACGGTTTCCTTTTGGAGAGGTAGTCTTTAACCAGCGGTTTTCATCGAAACTCACACACGGCGCGTGACGCTGCTACAGCTCTGGAGGTAAATTGAAAGGACGCTGCCTCACGAAAGGCGGCTGGAGGCCTTTTTGACCGCCATTATGCGCCCGGGCTTCGATCTTGGCCGGCTCGGATTTGCATGCCAAATGCGCAAGGCCGTCGCTGCTCTAATCTCCGCAACAAGTGCACGCCCCTGATGTCCGTGTCGCCCCATGCGCTCCAGGGAACGCCGGTTCGCGATCGAACAAGCGGGGAAATAGTCTAAAACACACGAAACTACGTTCCTCAGGCCACTGGTCTAGTGGCTGCCAAATGGAAAAGGAAAAGACGTAAATTTATGAAACCACTAAGCGTCGTCGAAGAAATACCGCTTTGTGGCGTAGGATCGTAGGGCAGTCGGAGTAACCAAGCCACCACCTTCGAGCCTTTCGGGCAGATGGAAATTAATAAATTTTGCCGTCACACACGCTCGCGCGAACGTACACACGTTGGGAAAAGTATGGCGTTTTATCAGCCGATTGATTCAAAGTGATCTCGTAGACACGCGGTCGCTTATGCCAGCTACTTTCCGGTTAGAAATAGCCGGCGGCCGTGGTGCTTTGATTCAATTATAATGTTTCGTTGGGTTCCAGCAAACCTTAGCACAACTAAGCCTTCGGTTTGCCCGAACGTTGAGAGACCGTTTCTGCTACCGAGGGCTTTACCGGGGCTTGTAAGAGTCGTGCGAAAAGGGGCCGTGGGCAGCGCGTTAGAGATACCACCAAAACCTGAGGATCAACGACAACCGTTCCAGCCAATCGCCAAAAGTTTCTCCCGGACATCGTGGAAAGAGAGCACCCATCGAAAAGGCCAGAAGCCGATCAAACCTTCAGGCTGGTCCTCGGTGACTTACCCGCTTGGAACGTTATCGGAATGGTTACACCGCTTATATGGTTAAATGGAATAAAATCCTAATACCAGGCCTGATGTGGTCGAGACCGGCTCGAACAAGCTACAGCAAACGATCTCCTTCGAATCCACCGGCCACCGGTCGACCGGCATCGGTGCAAAGGAAACGTTCCATCGCGTGTGTGCGCGTTGATAAATAATTTACGCTAATTTATTCTGTCATAATTGTTACGATCCGCATAAATCCGATCCGATCGCCGCGAGGAGTCCCGGTGCGTGCGCGCGCGCTCGCACTCTATGGAAATGCTTGAGAGGGCATGATTATCCATTCGCCACGTGCAGCTCTGCAGATTGGTGGTCACCGCGTGAAAAGGGCAACCTCCCTTTGGAACCTGTAAGATGAGCTATGGCCGGTGTGCTCCCTTGCCGCCGTTTTCGGGGTGTGGTTAAAATGGAATGTGGCTTACATCCCTTCGAATGCCATGGTAATCGACACCTAATGTGTGTTAATGGTTGACTAAATTATCAAAATATACACCTTATTTCACAGGCTAAGAAGCAACAAAGTATGTCCAGCGGTAGCGTCAATCTGACCTATTTACTTCGATGGTATCACATTAAATCTAGCGGAATGAAATGAAAGTGCTACAGAAGCAAATGATTTATTAATGCACCTTTAAATAAAACAGTCCTTCATTTACCTCTCGATATGACCTTAACTAATAAACTGGCGTTTGTATTTGTCAATCATCGCACTGTCAACTCAACCCACATCCTTAAAAGATAATTTATTACTTGTTACATTTCATCGATTTAGTAATGCAACATATTCTCGTGTGCGTTCTCATTACAGGTATGTAATTGGTGCACAAGGTAGTGACAAAACGAGTTCATCGCCCGAAAGTAAAAAGTGCGTACGAGACAGAAAAGGTTCGTACAACCTCTCCAAGAAGCCCTCAGTCGATTCTAGACGGCAGACAAACGAAACACGCGCACAACGTGAGCACCAGCAATCTCGCCCCAGTATGCCACCCTGAAGTGACCAATAATTAGATGCCATGTTGTTGTCCCCCAACGTCTCACTGACCTTCTCTTCGGGCTGCCATCAAGCGAAAGGGTTGAGGGAAAAGAAAAATAGTTCTCACCAAAAGAGATCAAATTACTCTCATGTTTCCACATCCGTGCGACACCCGCTATAACTTATGCCGCTTCTGCCGGCGGCAACCGTGGTCCAGCAGCGCGGGCCCCAGCGGTGGTTTTGTTTTCGTTCAAATGGTTTTCGGAATTCGTCGCCGCAAACGCTAGCCAAACGGGCTAACCAAACGGTTCTCACACCCACCTCATCACCTCGCGTGGCGAAGAAACGACACCGAAAGCCCGAATCCTCCCTGGGGACGGAATACGGCTGATTAATAAACCGAATTGGTGATTTATTGGAGCGGACTTTCCGATACGTGTATTGCGGTGAAACTCGTCTGCAAAAGAAAAGCTGCACCGCCGCAGAAAAACGAGTAAAGCTACATTTGGGGGAATGGGACTTCTTCATTGGATGCTGTATTGCCAAACATCATCTCTTAGGGGATCTAAAAATCCATGTGGACCCTATCTAAACATCGATAACAGGTTCTATCCCGCATCGATTGAATCTTTTCACACGATAGTCCTAAAAGAGCGAATGCTTTGGATTGCCAATCGAATCGGCTACAAGATCGGGAGTATCGGGAGGAATGCTGCACTCATAAATTTAATGTTCGATAGTGAACACAGCATTCGTTCGCTAGCGTGTCTTCCGAGTTCGAGCGAAGCTCTGTATTGTTGCCTGTCCATTCAAACAACATCCGGAGCAGCGGCAGTACCAGTTGTCTCGCCGTAAAACACTTTCCCACCGACTGCAACTCGTTATTCTTGTTGTGATGTCCACACCGGGACAGCTAACAGGTGACAAGGTACTATCGGATGGACTTTTTCAGGAATGCAAGAAAATTGTGTTAATGGCACTAATTTGATTGTAAATGGGCGTGTAGAAAGAAACCAGACCGGGAGAAACATCAAGGCATTTTGGTAGGTTGCAACAGACGAAAAAATTTGCATCACTGAAGCAAGCTCGTCGTTAATGTCATATTAGGTCAAATAATCATCATGTTCCTTTGGACATAATATATTGAACCGTTTCGAGCTACATGCACATAAAATGCATTACTTTTAAACAGTATAAAATAATAATAAATTAATGTTTTGTTAAGGATATATTTGCAATTCTGATTTCATTATTCATAGAAAAAATCAAGCACATTTAGCTTTGTTCTCACTGCAAATGAAAAATGCATAATGTTTTCTAGGTACAGTGGTTATGTCTTCGCATTCTTTTTATTCCTACAAAAATTATGAAGCAAACGAATCGCAATGAAATTCAAAGAGTCGAGATGAATATCAAAAAGCCCGAACGAACTGAGGGGTGACCAGGAAAGCCGCTATACAATTGCATTATGAGTAATTACAGGCTATCAAGCGCAACTCGCTGAAACTAATGATTGACACGGTTGCAGGCAAAAATACAGCTATTTCCACTGCCATAAGGATCGTATCTCTGCCCACCGCATGCATCTGATGCTACGCCTAAAGCAAACTGTCCACATTGTGCGACCAACTGACCAGAGGAAATTCCAGTAAAGTCACAAACGTTGACACACGTTGTCTTGCACTGAACAATAATGATTAGTTAACTTGCATATCAATGTCCCCATCCTGTTGTCGTGAGGCAGTGTCTGTGTGTGGAGAGTATATTGAATAGTTAATTGCAATTTGTTATGTTCAAAGGCGTTTAAAAATGTGTTCATAGTATACTAATGAACAAGTGTATACTTTCGGTGTGTATCTACCTATTTTTGGCCGTGAGATTTAAGCTCTTTGGCATTTACGCGGCTCATAAGTGGTTCAATCTCTGGCTATGGTAACGATATCGCGTACTATCAGAGTTTTCAGAAGCCTGTCCGTTTCTAGGTCAAAAATTGACCTTTGACTAAGATTGTTACTGGCAATAAATGGTCTACACCGAAAGCTACTTTAAACTAGATAAAAGCCAACGCCGGCCTCTGACGCCTGGTCTTACAATTAAATATAAACCGTACGAACAAAGGCACCCCAATTGATCGCGTGTCTCATTTGAATATCTCAATCTAAAGCAACGCTTCGCACTTCTCATGAACGCACAACATGAAGCAGGTTGTACGTAGTCTTTTTTGCTTATTCCTTTACCATTTTGCCGCCACTTGCTCCTACTGATAGTGTGCAGTGTTGCGATAATGTGATAATTATTGTTTGTTAAGAAGTGTTCAATTAAAATGAACGCAACCGCACGTCGCACCCTTCACCGTCTTGAACAAGAGGGTAGTTAGCTGAAGGGTCTACAACCACCGTACTGACACTTCAAGAATCTAGCTGCGCACGAGGCAGGCGCCAAAAGGTGTGGATCGACAAGAAAAGAGCTGTCCTGTTGAAAAATGCCTCTCCCTCAATCATCCACTGACCTCTTCGGACAACCAGACGCGTTATCAAGATATCAGAAAACGGTTGCTGAAATGTTAGAAGTATGTATTTTCAACACCACTCACTGCCGCCGCAAATCAAACGGACGGCCTCTACAACCACTCGACCCTTCTGTCACCTGTCACCGGAACTGGAACTGGAACGACGGTGTTAGTAGGCAATCCGGTCCGCGCCGATCGTACGTGCGATCGCAGGCCACTTGAGAGGAGAACGTGTAATACATGTTTCGCATATTTAAAAGTCAATTAATTATGATCCGATTATGTCCAGCAAGAAACTCGTGGCGAGTTAAATTATGGATTTTTGCTTTGCAGACGTTTCATTGGCGTCAATTATGTAGCGGGGTTGTTGAATGCCCTGGGTGGTAATGGCCCAATATTGAATGTCTAGCAAAAGTACAATGTGTTTGACATAAACTTATCGTAACAAATATTAGTTTATAGAAGATAAATGTCAATCAATCGACGCTTTGACAAATCAGCTACGGCTCAAACAATTCTGGTTGCCGGAAAAGCAAACACGGTGCTGTTTCCTTCTACATGACGTTTGGTTCTCTGAAGCCCTTACATTCTAGTCATCGCAGTTGATGAGTTTCAGGGCCAGGACAACCAATTGAACACACCCTTCAGCTGACAAAATCGACGGAAATAAATGTGTTGAAAAGAAACGCTGAAAAAAATATTGCCCCACTAAACCAGTTCCAACTACGCAGGGAGGTGCCACGATCGCTCAAGGAGTTCAGTGTGTGAACATTCGTCAATTCATCACCTTCCCACCAGCCATCTAAGCGATCTTTCCGGGTGCTGGCGTGCATGCGTCAAAGTAGCACCACATTACTCAAGCGCACTATCTGCGATGCATAAATCGATCGGAAGGTGCTTCGATATGCTAAAAAATAAAAACATAGCCACCCAAAAGAAGGCTTCTAACTGAAGCGAAAAAATAACAAGATAAATGAAGTCTAGACTGTTTCGATCGAGTGATATCGAGATAAATCACCCTGGGTACATGCATGAACCATGATGTGGTATGCATCAACGCAAGGAATTCGTCAGCATCATGCAGTAAAAAAGAATCGTGTTAATTTTGAACCACAAGTTTCCGTCTTCTCCGACCCTGATTGTCTTTACGAGCCTCCTAGGAGTCCGACGATGCGTCAAAATCTTGTCCGTGCCTCTAACGACGTTTCATATATTGGTTTTCATTTTTTACATCCACCTCCATCCAACGATGAAACCACCGGCCGGTTACCGATGTGCAGGAACAGATTTATGAGATTGCCTATGGTATCTTACCCTTGAAGAGGAAAGGAAGAAAGAGACCGTTACTGAAGCCTGCCGAAAGACCACTCGTTTCGGTGTCCGTCGTCCCAAGATAACATCCAGCATTATTGAGTTGTTTACGATGGTCCATATTTTAATTGGCCAAAGAAATCACCATTAGCAAAGTCGCGCGAGGCTGTCGCTGGCCTTCAGTTCTCCTTCGCACTTGGTTCGCTCGGTTTAGGCAAGTGCACACGCTCGTGTCGGCATCCAGGCAGGAAGCCAGCGATATCGATTTAAAGTCTTTCGCTTGATCGTTCATATCGATTCCTGTCCGCGATTCAATATACTAGCTAACATCTCCATCAACGAAAGGTACGATCGAATCCCTTCGAAGCTGACCACCACCGAAGCAATCGACTTTTTTTTAAACATTAAATATCCGCTTAAAATTTTAAAGTTTAGTTGATACTACTACTGTCCCTGATGCTTCAAGTGTTGAACCTTCGATATGGTTAAAATAAAAGCGAAAGGATTCACGGCTTGTTGCTCAATTTCTCGGAAACGCGTGCGCTTGGCCCCATAAAATCGGCGCAACGATGCTGAAATGTGTAATTAGTATGCTTATGTAGTCTCATAAATAACCTTTCGTTATTGCAACGTTAGAACCATAGGATTCACCGCCAGCATCCTTGGCACGAACTTACCCGGGTTCATCTGAAATGTACGCCTGTCTTTAACGTATAGCAAAAAATAACTGAAGAGCCATTGAAAAATTAACACCAATCGATCGCCTTTAATATTATGCAAAGGAAAAGCCCACCGAAAAATGAGTGCAACCTGCAAATTCCCCGGGGCCACGGGTTCCGCGTGCGAAAGGATGAAATAAAAATGGGCATTCAATATATTCACACATCGTTAGCTGGAGACGCCGCGTACTGCTGCAGGCTGCAACCGTCAGTCTCTTCCGTTGCCGCCTTTGATTTCGGCTAAAGGTGCGAAAATATTCCGCGAACGGCTCCGCATGCATAACAACAGTAGGCTAGAGCAGGAAGAGTCCAGCGGCAGCTTGAAAGACGGTACCTTTAACAACCCACGGGGGAAACGTATGCTCCAAGCAAAAACCACCTTCATTTTCTAACCATCGTTGTGTCGTCGTTTTTCTTGTAAGGAAACTCCACACTGGAAGCAGAACGCCTGAGCGCTCCTCGTGCCACCATCATCGGATGCGTTAGATCACATCAAACGAGATGCCGGAGAATGGGCGGCGGTGCGGTTTCGCACCGGGAATGGAACGCATAATCATAAACATCTTCATCAACTGCAACAGAAGCATGAGCATTTGCCTTGAGGGCACCGGGAAGGGAGCACCGTGGCACAGCGAGTGGCGTCGTTCTCGTTCACCTTTTGGTAACTTTCGGACGTTCGCGTGCTGTTGGCGTATGCTTAGGAGACTAAGCCCTGATCATGCACGCTGCCGCGATGGTTTCGACGGTCTCACGATCTCTCGTAAGACCTCCACTTCCATCTCTACCGTGCGCTATCGATCCGGTGCAAGATGCATACGATTGAGCCACTTAATCGTTCGGCGGCGGGCTCGGAAAAGAAAGCGACCGAAAAGATGTAGCCCTTCGTATGATAGCCCCTACAGTTGGGAGCATGGAGAACAACCTTAAACCACTTTGGTAGATTTTACGATTGTTCAGAGTGGATGTTTTACGATACGCTGATCTCGACATATCGTCGGCAGCACCGGGCGGCCGACGAGTTAGCAAACAACAGGCCAACTCCATTTCAGCATACTACGAATCCGCAGAATGGCAGCAAATGCCGGTTAGGAGCAGCTTCGTTAGAAAGGGCAGCAAATTTCCTTATGTGCTTGGGGGCAAGGTACAGAGACGGATGTTGCATTTCTTGGTACACGGGTTGAAGCATATGATTTTTATGCATCAGACATGTGCGGTCGTTAGTCCACAGCCCAGGCAATAAGGGGTAGATACAGGACGGAATGAGATCAATAAAATAAATATTTTGATAATAACATATATTTCGATTGTTATGAATGAAAAATTGCCTGCTAAATGCATGCTGATTCTCATCCACTCACTTTCGCGGTTATCTTCCGGTAATGGATTCATCCTGAATTTTCCGTTCCTTTTTGTTTTGTGGTTTTTATTCGTTGTGCATTGAAATGAACTGAATCTTGGCCACTGCTTTGAGTAATTTTGACATGAGTTGTTAAAATGTTTTTTTTCTTTGCATAAAAGAAAACTTTTACTGCAGGGTTGAAACTTTTGCTATCCTTCCAATATACCACGGACAATGTATCATAAATTTAAAAACATTACTTGCCCCCATATCTTAGTTTCAGTGAGACATCGCCAACATCAAAGAAAGCGCTTCCCCAACAAACACATAGCGCAACCGTGGCACTATTTCCCATTCTTCCTGCGTTTCCTACTTATCCTAGGACCCAATGTTTGTTTACAAACCCATAAGAACAAGCCCATCCTCAGGCTTCGACACACTTTCTCATGCATTATTAACGCTAAATGTATCGAGAAATGGGAAATTCCTGCCGATACCTTGGGCGCCCCTTTTCTGCTGTCAACTGCACCGGCATGGCAGACCCGTTCCTTTCTCCCTTCATACTTTGTGCTGGAATGCATTACTTAACGCACCCGTACGTAGGGCATGAGAGCGAGGATTCATCATTAACTCCCGCCTTAGGGATCCGGATATGAAACGGGGCGATAAAAGTGCGTTAATTTGAAACACTAACTGCACGGGGAAAATACGGCTACAACGAACAGTTGCTTAGGCAATACTTTACATCACTTTCTTCAACGCCGGTGGAAGGCGGTGTGCTGTTGCCCTTCTCTTATCCTGCACTATACCGGGTTCGAGCAGCCGGGGGCAACTTTAAAACAACTGGCTTCTCGAGGGTGTAAATGAGTTTAAAATCGAATAATTACCAGCAAACCTCCAAGCAGATTGTTGAGCGGGCTGCTCACCGAATTCGCTTTTATGTTTTCCCACATCTGATGCCATGTTTTCTTCCTTAGTTTTCTGCCACCTCAAGAGTAAACTTGTCACACTCCGGGTTGCCACTTGCTGTTGGGTTGGCCGTAGGGTTCATTGCCGTGGGGTATGTTTCGTTGTCACCGCGCCTGCCAATCATGTTGCCGCTGTGTGTGAGCTGCCTGCCAGAGAACTGGAGCAAGGAACGGTTGTTGTCCCCCTGGGTCGGATTCGACACATCGTTTCCTGAAGTCTGCGAAGCCATGTGGGAGCGTTCTCAAATCGTCAGCCACACCAGGCGATGGTGGTTCTTAGGAGATCCGATCGCAGGACACAGACGAACCAACGACGACTAGAGGGGTCTAAAAAACCCAAGATGATATGCATCCCTAAAGGCGTTGATGCAGAACCGTGACGTTTCGGCGTGCTTTAGAGGAAGAGTAAAAGAGACCAAGGAACAACTGCCTCGGTTGAGGGTGTACTCGCATACAATGCGACATAAATTATCAAAGCGCGTGCATCCAGGCTCTATTTCAGGCCCACGGGGAACGGCAGGTTACGTTTTCTGGGCCTACAATGTGTGTCACTATTGAGGGGGAAAAAAACGACTGATCGGTAGACCTACAGACCTATCTTCGCGATGACCCGGGAAGTGCCAGATGATCGATTTACGATGCCCAGGCAAACGAAGCTGCACCATGCCGCGAAGGAATGGAAGGTCAAATTTCCCACCACCATCACCACGTGGACGCGTCTCGGACCGAAGGAATTTGCGTAATCCGAACGACCAGCCACTTGGTGCGGCTCTTAACGGAAGCAGCTCATTTGTTTGCGGCGGTCGGTTCGATCCCGGTTGCCCTGCCCACTGTGATCCCATTTCTGACCTTTCTGGAGTGAAAAGAAAGATAGAAGGGAAGCGTAGAAAAAAACAAAACCTACAAACGTCCAGCAGTTCTTCAACCGAGGGGACGTTTTCGGGTATGACATTTGACATACGAGCAAAGGAAGGCCTCAAATGAGGCATCAAGGCCGATCTTGTATCGAAGACGATAAGTTTGCGTCGTGGGAATCGCGAACGACCATCCTGGACGGGCTGTTGTTCCATCATAGCCTTTCCCCATGGTGGTTCATACGGAATTGATAGATTTATAGTTGATGTGATGATATATTGGGAGCAAACAAGGAGATTTATTTGTATTGTGTGTCGCCCACGACCTACAAGTGACAGCATCAAGCGAAACTAAACACATTGGCCGCACCTCCCGAATAACAAAACGACAGGTTGTTCACAGAATTAAGCAATAAATTCTAAAAGTGGTTCTGATCGTGAGCATTCTGTTTTGTCTTTTGTACAATTTCTTTTTACACCAGACAATGTTTCAGAAGGACATCCGTGTACCGAAAAGTGTCCTTACGAAGAGGCATCCAAAAGAAATGGCCGTAGACGTTATCAAGATTGGGTTGTCATGCAATAAGTCAAGTTTGTTATCCTGCTTAGTGCCGGAAGTATGTTTAGATAAACGTTTGAGATAGACATAGCTACTACCTAGTTTTTTCGATGTGATTAATCGTATAGTTTCATATGAAAGAATGGCATTTAACGATCATTAAACAACTCTGCTGGCCATCGTTGACTTACTGTATCAGTCCAAACTCACCACATCAGCAAAGTAACCGGCACAACTGGTAATCCATTAGAAAGAAACGCCTTTAGAGCAACATTTCCGCCAGAACACCTGGTCCAAACGAATTGCTGTACCACGGTTTGTCTTGGTGTATTAATTTTCCCGAGCAATCCCATACCCTCGCTGATCTGACGCAATCAAATTTGAAGATTCTCAAAATCGCCCGAAGGCTGTCGGTTCAATTGCCGTTGTTTCCCAGGTCGAAAGACACGCGTGCTTTCTGGTGGAAAGGGTTTTCCTGTTTGTGACCAAACCCCGTCTGGTTAATAGGATTAAACTACATTGTGTTCTACCGGCGAAAGGGGCTGCTGAAGCCCATCGCGGGCACGGAAACCGCTAATAAAACATCCGATTGGCTTAAACCCTCTTTTTTCGCTCTTCGGGTTGTTGCAGCTAACCCTCTGGAAGGTCTGCGCCCGGAAGACCCCGAAGAAACCGAATAGTTTGTTTCGGTGCGGATGGCGGGTGTCGCTGCGGGCAGAGGTCTCATTTCGATGTCATAATTCATAACGTTCCTCCTAGGGACTCGGTAGAAGTACCTGGGCAAAAGGTGTGAGAAATTGTTTACGGAGCAAGTCGTTCAGGCAGCATCCCGTGGAGCTTTGGCGAATGGCAAGTGAGTATCGCTCCACAGAAACCGCCGCCGCATGTGCCCATTTCTTTTGACCGTTTGAGCAGCCCAAAGCGCACCTGGAAAAGGGGTTGGACTAATTAAGTTCGGCCACGTAATTGAGTTGTCAAAATATTTCGTTTCGTACACGATGAAAGGAACAATCCGGTCGCTGGAAGTACGGCTGCGACGAGAACGAATACTTGAGGGCTTCTTCCAAAGGGTTCGCCGTGCTCGGTCCAGGGAAACATGATGCCGCATGCCATTCTGAGACAGTGCCACATCTCATTTCGCACTCACACAAAAGATTTGCTACAGCGCAAGAAGTATTATAAAAAAAATTCATCAAAATGCGCGAAAAATAAAGAGGTAACCGCAAGCTGCAACCTGTCACTACCACGACGCTTGCCTTATGCAGGAAATGGTGAGGGTATGGTCTTGCAGAAAAAGAAAACAATAGGAATAAGCAGAGGACAGAGGAAATTGTAAAATATCGATGCTCCACATGGAGAGGGTACCATCTTCTGATCAACAGCGTGCGGCATCCCGAAACACGCCCGATTGATGGCGGAGTGTTGGCCAAAGACTTGCAAAAGACTGCGCGGTATCGGGTAGCGATCATAAAATGCGCAAGCGTAAAGTAAGGTACGCACATACAAATAAGCAAAAATAAACTCTTTTTTGATTAATTTCAGCTCATTATTCCACTCACAACACTACCCGGCCACACTGACACGTTGATGTATGAGCTCATAACGAATGTTAATTTCCTCCGGTACCTTCGGCCCGCGGGACGCGAACGCATACGGCTTCTTAGTGTATTTTCTTACGGCTCCGAGGACCACCGGTTCCTCCAGGATCGATGGAACCACGCTCACGGGCATAACGAACACCTTCAGGAGGTGTCAGAAGATGATGATTCGTCGTGAGAGCAAAGACGACACATGGGGGAAAGTATAAGGAGGACACCAGAGAGAGAGAGAGAGGCTGAAAGAGTGCTACTGCGTGTTTGTGCAAATGTATTTCTTACATACTTGGAACTCGGGCTTTCAGCACGCACCTAGCTGAAATGATATGCGAGGTGCCTATCTTTGTAGCTGGTCATATTTTTATAGTTCCCCTTCCGATGTGGAAGAAGAGAGCGAAAGTCCTGGCGTGCATAGGGAAGTTCAAATTTTACTTTCAATTACTCTTCCAACCGATGTCAAACCAACGGAAAGCTGGTTACGTTATTTAACCATCACTCAGGTCATATCTTAGTAGATTATTTTCAGAGCACGTAAACGTTCTTCAGGCATCAACAGGCTCCGAGATAAAAGCGAACCTAGAGCAGGTTCGTTCAGCAGAAATGACACGCAAGAGCTAGAACTTGTCATGTCTGTTCTTTGTGAAATGCTCTGAAAGGTTGCGATCCTAGCAGTTTCCAGCAACCAGCACTTGGGTGTTCTCGTAGCGTTCCACAGGGAGTACTGTAGATTAATTTGCGGCAATCATGGCAATGGCCAGGTACCAGTGTTAACGTATGCATTGAAACCGGCGAACAAAATTGTAACCGTGTAATTGAAAATTATTTGACAAGCGTGCACATTTTGTGCCACGCCGCTAGGGAAAATCGTTAAAAGAAGAACATTGATGCAAGAATTCGCAAACCTGATTCCTTTCCCTGCAACGATCAAGAATGCTACCGCGAACGCCTTTCGGTCCAGCATTTTTCGCGTTCTACCGGACACATCCTGTTGCCGTGAGCATTGTTGGCATAAATCAATGATAAATGTTTATCAACATCGAACACTCGGAACGGATGGAGATCGCTGCATATATTGTAATGTCCTTCCTCTTGGAAGTAATGGTTTCCAATGTGCTTGATCATTCTGTTCGAGAACGAGCTGCTTCCAAGGCCTCGATTTTTGCAAGTGCCGACATTAGATTCGTTACCAACTCAGGCGTTCCGTGGCTTAAATCCAAGCTTGGACCTTTTTCAGAATGTGCGTACATGTTTTTTTCTACTAATTTGCATTTAGATTATAATTTTTTATTAGGAATGTTTTCTTATCAATTTTATGAACAGTAAAGAGGGGTTGCAAAAATAAATAAATCTCAATCATACCATGCACTTTGGGTAATCTCATTACCGGAAGCATGAAGATATACATTTGGTGTCTTATTTTAATTCCAGTGAGAATGAAATTTTCGGCCCAAATCCATAATTCATGTTCCCTTTCACTGTCGTTTCAAAAGAAAATGAATGCCAAAAATTTTGGCGACCGAACCAAAAAAAAAAATGAGATTTATTGCTTTCCGGTTCAATTTTCGATTTCATTCTGACTGGTTAATTTTTTTTTTTTCTCTTTTGCACTTTTTCTAAAGGAAACCCAATCCAATATTGGCGTTGGCGTTTCTTGCTTGGACCACCCCGAGATCACGATCGTGTCGGTATTATTTTGAAGTCAGCCAAAAGATCCGAAAAAAACGAAACATCCTTGCAGAAGTGCAGACTGTCTTCCGCAAGCCAATCTCGATCACCATGTGTAGATATTATTGGTGGATCGTAAAACATCGCCACATTTACACCCGTGATCTTTTCAAACGATCGTTATTTGTATAATACAGATCCTGCTGAAAAGTTACCCACGGGGGAAAAGTTTTGACAGACAGTTAACTTCAAAAAACAAACAAACACCTTTGGATGTATCATTAGCGAGAAGGCTCCGGTCGACGAAACCCCCCGGTGGGTTAGTTTACGACGTCCGAGATGTTTACGAGTTCCATTTCCCAGGGTGCACAGTATGCACTTGGATTGGTTTCGGTAATAAAACTGTTATCCCGAGCTGCATTGGCCACCTTTTGCAGGCCTATTTTTAAGTGGACTCTGCTTGCTGGACTGAAAGCGCCCAGTCCTGCGGCTCAGGCTACACTAGACACATCTCTTTCGGACCATCTGGTATTTCCGTCATTGACATTGAGCTACTTCGAGCTGGCGTTGGTCTTGAACTTGGGCCTGCACCGGCTTCAAATTCGTCGAAGCAACCGCTCCTATGCCGCATGAAGATCTAGACTTTTCTTTTATCTTCATAGCGATATGTCTTTCTTCTCGCTCCGGTCACGCAATGGATCGCCATCCACGATGTCGTCACCGATTCGACCATTTTCGCACATAAATTACTTCTCGGTCGTGCAAATTCGTTCCAAGTTCAACTTCCAAATCGCAAACCCTGCGTTGTTGAACCCGTTCAGAGGTTCGTGAAACTAACTTTCCCTAATGGAAAAATGTCATTATTCATTATGATACGGCCTGCATTTTCTTTTTCTTTTTTTTTTTGCATCCCAAAAACCAGCCCTAGATAAGCCATATAGAGCTAACGATTCCGTGGGCTACAAATTGGCAAGACTGACAGATAATTTAGATGTTCTTCATCTGTCAACTAATCTCCGGCGCTCGTTGATCACGCTCTTTGCATTTGGTTGATATGTTTAGTGCCACGCTGAGAGAAACATTTGTCTATTAGCCAATCGGTATTTTTTCATGACTTTTAATATGCGGATTCTTTTTAAAAAAATTTGCGCAATATATTTGTTGACCCAGCCAGTTCGCCACTGCAAACGTCATC
Source organism: Anopheles atroparvus (assembly GCA_914969975.1). NCBI lineage: Eukaryota > Metazoa > Arthropoda > Insecta > Diptera > Culicidae > Anopheles > Anopheles atroparvus. The sequence goes on from CAJZCY010000001.1 coordinate 33,483,786, forward strand.
GCCTTCTTTTTCTGTCCAAACTCTTTTGATTGATGGCTTGTTAAGCAAATTAGTTCCCATATTCTACAAGCTAGCAAGGGTGACTTCACGAAAGAGGCAAGACAACATGTGCAAATTTTCGCAAATTGAATGGATCTCCGACAAAAAGGAAAAAAAAAATTGCTCGCCGGATGCGTAGTTCATCGCCTCGGTCTAGGCTAGGATTAGTAGGGTGTTTATTGCGTGCACATTGTCTGTGTCGCGAATTTTGGCCTGAGAACGAGACATCTTTTCAGGGTCATCCTAAGGCTCTGGCGACGCATGGCGCGGCCGTGAACTTATGCTTGTTTGCGCAGCACTGTTTTTCGCTGGTCTGATTGAAATCAATTTTTGAAGACGCTTTAAGCAATGCAAAATTTATTTTTTACTTAAAATCTGTCATGATAGGAAACCAAGAGTCTTTTTTGTTTCTTGCAAATGCTTGTAGGTTATTGAATCGGAACATTGATCAATATTCTACCGCCCACAGAGATTTATGAACAATAACCTAATTTAAAAGGATCATCTCATTATAAAAATGCCACATCATCGATCGAATGAAGCCGATTTTATCTTAACGAAATCTGCTTAGACATTCCCAGAAAAATGCACAATTAAAATCGAAAACAATTCATTCTGAACGACGTCAAAAATGAGGGATGCACAAATTAAAGCATCGCCTCTATTGCCCACTATGTTAATGGACCGTGTTTCTTAATCCTTCCTTTCGGGCCCGGAAGCTTTCTATTGGAGAGCATAAGGGGACAACATGATAGATCACACACGCATTGTGAGACACCGGTTATTTCCACTGGAAGAAGATCCGCCGAAGAGTGTCCTAAGGGAATAAACAGCCGCTCAGCCATGTCATCCCAAAACGATACCATTAATGCCACCCAATGAGGCGTTCAGCGAGAAATGGCACTGGCGCACCAATTTCATCGGACCGATCGGGAACAGCTATGTTTGAATGATGGATTACCGAACGGAATCGCCAGAAAGAAACGAAACCCGAACTTCCAGGACCTTCCAGGACTGCCAAAGAACGTAGCGATTTCGTTGTGCCACCCATGTGCAGCTACCTGCAAGAAGGGCCGGGTCGTTAAAGGAAGATCCCACACGATCCCGGGTCAATTCCGGGATGGGGTTTGAGACAATATCCGAGAATGCAAGGCTTATTGATCCATAAATCAGCGAATCGCATCTGTACGCATAAGGGTAAGGGCTACAGCGCAGCACAGCTAGAAACCGGTCGTAAATAATCGCGAGCCCAATACCTACTTATCACGCGCTAAGTCGTTCTTACCGGAAAACGACACTGCGACTATCTCCCAGCGGTAATTCAATACACCACCGCGTACTGGAGTTCCATTAACGCGGTCCATTACATCTCCCAGAACCGATCGAAGGTCACGAAAAATGCATAAAAATCCTATTTCGGTCCTATACGGTGGGTGCAGTGCCCTCTAGCAACGATCCTTTACTTACACGATCTCGATCTTTTCGCTGACTTACCACCGGGTTCGGTATCGATCGTGTTGGGGAGCGTGAAAAACATCCTCCTATCTTATCTCCAGTAGCAGAACCACTACTAACACCCTTTTTTGGAAACGCGAAGTGTGTCCATTAATTATGAGGCCTTTTTCCCATTCCTTTGCCGACAAAAGGACTTGCTTCTTCCGCGAGAGAAGCGACGCGTAGGTTGAACGTTTTTGCCGGAGATTTTAAAACAAATAATACCTTGTCATAGCACGCAAACGAATGTGCTCCCATTTAGGTGATATTTATGACGTGGACCCGTCGCTGCCTGGTGTAATCGTGCCGGTGGACCCCGAAACCAGCGTTAGAAAGAGCAGGCCAACAGGAAACCGATCGCCTTTCAGCTGAACTAATGTGCCTCGGACGATTAAGCCCGAATGTTCTCGGGGCACACGCAGCCCGCTAAATGAACCGTTTCCGATGGCACATTTTGAAACCTGAACGGCTGTTGATGATGATCTCTTCATAGAGTGTTGGCAAAAAGTGAGCATCCTTGCCAGGAAATCGATGCACGGCGGGTGTTTCCGTCTCCGTGCCGTGCCTTGCACGGTGATTTGATCGTTTCCTTTGCATGACGTGCCGCGCTATCAAACGCCATCGCACGCTATCCACTGATGATGATAAAGTGCGCTAATGACGGTAATTAATTTTACCCCTTGGCCTCGAATCACACCAGCACGATCCCGCGTACGATCAAAAGTGGCGGCAAAGGGAGAAGATTAAAGATATTAGCGAAAAAAGAAAGACAATCGCAGCAATCTTCCATTATAGTAGCGCGACAGGCGTCCGTGCGCAACCGAGTTATGACATTTAATTTATGTTTTATTGATATGTTGTCGCCCACCACCATGACGACGAGGAGTTTTTAAAGGTGCATTTTTTAAATTCTTTTTTAAATCACAAATTTATACCAAACGAAATGAATGAGGCGATTAATCGACCTCGGAGGAATTGATTTTGTTTTACAGTGCATAATGTTCGGTGAGAAAATACTACCCACTTCTCCGTACATCCCAAAAGCCAGCTTGAAACATCGAGTAAACATTTTGTTTGCAAAGAGACGCAAGTCATGTGCGAGGGTTGATCAAACGATGTCCGAAAATGTATCCGTGCGGCATCCTGCATCAGCAAAAAGGCCTAAAAACTCGTGTGATTAGCCTGGCTCATTAATCTCGGTTTTATTCGCTGCGAAATGGCTCATCAAGTTGAGGATGATCGTAAAGGATGCTGGAGTAATTTTGTTCACGAGTTTTTGGGAAGGGAAGCCAATGTTTTCGTAAATTATCGGTCAACATTTATTTGCACGTTATATTGCACCGGGGACCTCAAATGGCAATCAACAAAATAATCAAACATGTGCAAAGAAATGGATAAGCAGCGTGAAAAAAAAACGAGAGTTGACAAATTCCAATCAAAATGGAACCATTTTATTGCCATTCCCTGCCGATTCAATATGAATTAATCGGACTTTGGCGAAGGCGACAAAACCATCCATTAGGTAACCAATCAAGCGCATCCGCGCCGTGTTGGCGTGTTCACCAGTGTGAAGATCTATCTAGCTTGTTGTTGCGCCTCGTGGAACCGAATGGGTTCGATTTATGAGTTTTGACACCTTCTTTTTGTATCGTGAAGTGGGCGATATTGAATGTCTGGTAGGATCTCGTTTCCGAAAGCTCATCCTGCGTGAGTATCGTTGCTGGTCGCAACAGTAGGGGGTCCTGTGGCGAATTGAAACATCATCGCGATTAGTTAGAGACCGGTTTTATTCGTCGCCACTTCACGCCAACGGATAATAAATTAACAGTGACTCGTAAAACTATTAGATTAATTATTTTCATCGATTTTATAGTCCAAGAGACCGTGGTAAAAATTTGAGGGTCGAAGTTCTCCTTAAAAAAACTTACGTGTTATGACACTCAAGAAAACATGAGCTTGATATTCACATGAACTGATCACATAAATCGATCCCTGCGATCTGCGCTACATGGAAGAGTAACTTTTGTACACCTTTAGAATACACTTCCTAGGTAATAATTCATTATTGCTACACCTGCTCCAGGGAAAAAATCAATAAAATTACCCCCTATAGGTCTCATGGCTAGAACACAAACCAGATCCTCTGCTTGTCAAGGATTCGATGTTAAATTTTTGATTTATT